>OX016540.1:83248252-83873252 GCA_943590905.1 Sphaerophoria taeniata | reverse complement strand
TACACCACGTCGTGCTATAAACCTTCTAATAGCCATCAGACAGCTATCCGTTGACATATCTGTAGTTAACTCTAAATGTACTGCGCGGATTGCCGCACATGTAAATATGAGTATGTATGCTTTATGTTGACTGCCATCACCAGGGTTGACGTAGTAAAGTGGACCGGCGAAGTCGATTCCCACACAGTCAAAGGGTCTCGTAAGTGTAATTCTTTGGATTGGGAGAGGAGCAAATGGC
The DNA here is from genome assembly GCA_943590905.1 of Sphaerophoria taeniata. Taxonomy (NCBI): domain Eukaryota; kingdom Metazoa; phylum Arthropoda; class Insecta; order Diptera; family Syrphidae; genus Sphaerophoria; species Sphaerophoria taeniata. The sequence goes on along the minus strand of OX016540.1, from coordinate 83,873,014 downwards.
TGATTTGCGGGTTGACCAAACAATTTCTTACAGACAATACATCTTCGTAACCTCTTTGCTACCAGTTGGCGTCCTCTGACTATCCAAAATCGCTGTCTAAGCTTGGTTAAGACAGCACTTGTTCCTCCATGACAAGTCAAAAGATGACGATTATCAATAATTAATGAAGTAGTGTGATGATCTGCCGGTAAAATGATAGGGTGCTTGAGATCGAATTCTTCTTCTAACATTTGTAGTCGTCCGCCTACTCTCATGATGCCATCTTCGTCCAAAAATGGAGATAATTCAATAAGCTTTGAGGATGGTTTTAACTGCTTTAGCTTCCGTAAATTTTCTATTTCACTTGAATAATGATTTATTTGTACGTTCTTTATCCAGATATTTTCAGCGTAATCAAGTTCTTCTTTTTTAAGACATTCAATTGGAATTTTTTCGTTCAATTCTCTTTCGACAAAATCAACTCCAGCGGTTTTTCTTCTTTCTGCTTTTTCTTTTAAATTTCGAATGTATCTGATGATCCAGGATGTTACTCGTAACAGACGTATCCAACTGTTGAAACTTTCGCAGTTTATTGGTAAATCTACTTTTTTCGGGTGACTATCGTCAACTTCCACCAGTAATGTCGTATTAAATTGAAAGTTTTCTGTTTCTTGGCGATTCGAAAAATTCTCAGGATTGTCCAACCAGTCTGGTCCTTTCTCCCAGAGTAAGGATGAAATGAGCTTGTTTCCTGAAGTGCCACGAGTGAGAAGATCTGCAGGATTACATTTACCGGAACAATGGTTCCAATCCGAAACTGAACTGAAGCGTCTTATTTCTAGAACCCGACTTTGAACATATGGCTTCCATCGTTGAGTTTCACCGAATATCCAATTGAGCGTTATTTTTGAGTCAGTCCATAAAAAGAATTTATCGATAGAAATATTTAATGACTTTTTGAAATATGCACATAGTCTTGCTGCAATTAAAGCTGCAGTTAACTCTAATTTTGGTAGTGTGAGTTCATCTTGATTGTCTTCTTTAAGAGGAGCTACTCGACTCTTAGCACATAAAAATGACGTTATTCTTTCTCTTTCATTTATAATCTGAAGAAAAGCTACCGCTCCATAGGCTTTAATACTTGCGTCAGCAAATATATGACAATAAATGGTTCTAGCTGATGAAATTGATTGTATTGCTCGAGGAATTGTCATATCTTTTAGTTGAAGGACGTTACGGATGCATTCATTCCATTGCAACATTAAATCTGATGGTAAATCTTCATCCCATGAATGTTTTCTTTTCCAAGCTTCTTGGAACACTATTTTCAACTTTATAATTACAGGGCTCACAATTCCTAATGGGTCATAAACTCTCGCAATGGCTTGTAAAACGTTTCGCTTGGATCCTTTTGACTGATTAGATGCAAGAAAGCTATGAAGAGAATCTAATGGTACAGCTAACTCGTCACTGAATGGCGACCACAATAAACCTAGAACCTTTTGTATAGTTGGATACTCTAGAGAACCTGCTGCATCTCTAACCGCTTCGTTATTGGAATGCCATTTTCTAAGGTTCATTGAAGCCCTTCCCATTATGTCTACTGCCTGTTTGTATAACTTAACTGCTTCTTGTTCAGAGTTCACACTTACTACGAGGTCATCAACATAAAATCCGTTCTGTAGTGTTTGGCAAGTTTCGGGGTATGTCGATTGCTCAAGACTCAAATGATGATTTATTGTAGCAGAAAGAATAAATGGACTGCAACTTACCCCAAAGGTAACACGAGTCATACGAAATATAGCTATCTCTGAATTCTTTTTTGGCGAGGAATACCAAAGGAAACGGTGGGCATCTCTATCTACTTCATTCAAAAATATCTGTAAGAATGCCTTTCAGCTACTACCGCTATACTTCCTAGACGGAAATTCAGTAAAATGCTAAATACATCGGGTAATAAATTAGTTCCAGTAAAAAGCTGATCGTTTAATGACGGAATATTTTCTGAATGGCTTGACGCATCAAAAACTATGCGTAACTTTGTTGTGGCACTGCTTTATAAAGAAACAGGACGATGTGGAAGGTAAATAATTCGCTTTGAGCTGTGTTCGTTTGATGTCATAATTGGTTCAGCTCAGGCCCGTAGCCAGGAGTTCGGTTCGGGGGGGGCTTGTTCAATTTCGAAGAAGTAATTCTTTATACAAAAATTTAAAAAAAACTACATAATGTAAATGTTTTATTTGTGTTTGATTTTGTGCGCTTAGTCTTGGATGGCCCATAACGCTTCGGGATACTGTTTTGATCCTTTTTATCGTTGAAAAGGTTCTTTCAACGCTAGCTGTTGTAACTGGTAGTGTGGCCAAAATTGTAAGCAAGTAGCTTATGCTCCTGAAGTAGGTCTACTCACATATATCTAGCAGTTTCAGAACATCGGAAGAGGGATCCATCGATGAAATTTTTTCGCTTTAACAGCTGACAAGGATATTGCGTTATCGAAGTAGAGTGTTAGATTTTCCATTTCATTTACTCGATTGGCGGCAGCAAAACCTGGAAGCAGAGCTTGAAACGATAGTAAAACGTCCTCGTTGACCATAAATCTGTCAATAAGATTTTGTATAAGAGAATCTAGACAGGGAATAAGTATAGAAACTCTTAAATAGTCTTCTGGAAATGATGTTTCTGGATTAGAGCGCGTTGTTTGTTTCAAAGAAAGCCTTGGAATTGTTATGCTGACTTCAAATAAATCCCTGGCTAGTTGTGATGCGGATTGAAAAGCGTCTCTGAAAAAGTCTCTGGCAGTTTCTCTTATGTTCTTAAGAGAACTTAAGACTTGTTTCGTGTGATTTATTGCAGACACGAAATTTAAAGATTCATTTTGAAGGGAAATTGATAAGGTTACTGTTAAACTAAAAAGTTTTTCGCATGCCATGAGGCTTACCAGAAAATCACTTCTTTGAATTGCTACTAACAGAGTTGATGCTTTTGAAGACATTGCCCACGTCTTGGTGGATATTTCTTCAAGACTAATAGCAATACATTTGAAGAACTCTACAAATGAAAGAATGCTGACATGCCTTTCAATAAACCTTGTTTCACAAAGGCGCAAAAGTCGTTTTTTTCTGCTTTCTGGTGCGTATTTTTGGATTGCGATTTGGAAAGTCTTATTTGCATTTGAATGGTTTCGGAAGAAATTAGCTATTTCAGAAACATCCATTCTTTCACCAGCCAGAATGCTTAAACAACTCGATCTTATAACCCGGTTAGATATTTTTCTGGTGATAATATCAGAGCATATATCCAAGATTTCGTTTTGCATATCTGGGCTTATATAGGTTGCATTTTTGAACTGGTTACGATGTGGTTACATAAGTAGTGAGGAACTAATAAGAGAATATACAAACTTTTGTTCAAATATTTTTTTTTAAAATCATTTCGGAGGGGGCTTGAGCCCCTCAAGCCCCCCATCTGGCTACGTGCCTGGTTCAGCTATACCGTCTTCAATCATTTGTCGTACCGCCAAATCGTACTCTTTGAATTTTTCTGGATCACGGGATAAACGATTTTTGAGAGAATTTAAACGACTTACCGCTATATGTTTGTTGTCTTCAAACACAGCTTGTGGATCTTTCCATGGCATACTTGCGACGTAACGTGACCCGACTTTTTTCAAACATCTACTAGTCATCTCTTCTGTCAGATGGGACTTCTCCAATTCCTCTCCGCGAATACCGATCGATTCTAAGGACCACATTTTCGAGAGTTCTTTATCGCTTATTTGTAAACTAAGCACTTTTGTCACGAATGAGGAATGTTCTTTATTTTGTTTAGGATCGTTTTCAATAGAGGAATGCAGTCCTTGAAGTGCCCACCCGAAAATTGTTTCAACCGCTCTGAGACGACTAGAGAGCCTACGTTGCTTACCGGTAACCACTTCCCAATAAAAGTCCGAACCGACCAACAAACTTAACCCATCAAAGTTCTCAATATCGACTACTACACGATCAGCCAGTTTTAATTTTTTAAATGCACGACAAGAGTTATCGGGGGCTTTAAGTACGTCCACGCAAATTTCCGGCACGACAATCGCTTCTATCTGAATGTCTTTATCACTGTATTGGCTTTTCAAATTGATTCTAACTTTATTTAGCGCTTGGGGTTTTAGTTGTTCTTTTGAACCGAAAGGAAGTATCGAAATATTAATTTTTTCGTTTAACAAGGGGAGCTTTAATTTTGTAACGAGACTTTGTCTTATGTAAGAGTGTTGACTTCCACCATCAACTACCACCCGTACCAGAAAATTTGATTTAGCACCCATCGCGACGCACTGTGCTGTTTTTAAAAATATGTTCGAATTGTTTGAATTGTCATACGCGCATAAGTTTGCGGCAGCTTCTTTTTTTTCTTTAAAATTTGGATCGCACATTGAAGTTATGTGTTTACCTCCACAACTACCGCACTTTAAAAATTTAACACTCCTGCATTTCTTTGAAGAATGACCTACATTCGCACAACGAAAGCATCTATTCGTTTTAATGAGAATATCTCTTTTTTGTTTCATTGTCATTTCCTTCACACAATCTTTCGTCGAATGATCATCGGAATTGCAAAACACACACACAGGAATATTATTTTTGTTTACCCCTAGCAAACTTGCAGCTGTGGATTGCTGTTGTTGTGACTTTTGTGTATAGGAATGAACGGTAGTGAATTTGCTGTTCTCCAGCGCTTCCACTTCTCGTTTCAAAAAACGCATAATATTTTGTATATAACTGTCACCAATACAACGAAGGGACGAATTATCTTCACTTCTCTCTTCGTTTGGTTCGAGAACTTCTTCATCACTACTTGGGGTGGTTTTATTGTTTCTATGATATTCTACGCGAAGCTCTGCTGGTAAACAGCGTAAGAGTATGGACTTTAGCATAACATTGTATTGGTGTGCTGGTATTTGTAATGCTGAGAGGGATCGTATTGATGTTGTTACCGTGTTGTATAAAAGTCGTAAGCCAACAACGTCAGACTTTTGCGCGACGGGACGAATGTTTATTAATTTTTGCACGTATTGGTCGACGAGCTTTTCGCTATTCCCGTATTGCTCTAAAAGCAAGGAGACAGCTGCATCGTAGCATGCTGCCGAAGCTGTAAAACCTTTTATCGTATTTTTTGCCACCCCGAATAACGAGCTTTCGAGATAGTTAAATTTATCAATGGGAGACAAATCTTCGTTTTTATGTATAGAACTTTCAAATTGGCTCCAAAATGGCAGCCAGTCACGCAAATCACCACCGAATTTTTTTAGCTCCAACTTTGGTAATTTTAATGCGGTTTTGGGGGGTTTGTGTGAATTATCTTCGTTGTATTGTTGTGTTGTTTGTGGGTATAAGACGGCGCGTACTTTAAGGACCCTAAAGTTTAGTTTAGACATTGTAGACACAATTGTGTCTTCGTATTCCGACACTTTTCTTAGTTCATTATCAAGAGGTCCGCTTGGAGGAATCCTCCACTCAGGACAGTTTGGTCGGCGGATTTAAGAGAATTTGACGCGGCTGTTAAACGGTCTAAGAAGGTGCACAATTGTTCCTCTATCAATTCAAGTCCCTCGGAACTGGCGTCACGTACGCGAGAGTTTTCGGAACTCATGAATTCGGTCGCGGCTTTAGATATTTTTGTCACTTGCGCCCTTATGGCAGCGCGCGCCAATTCCATTTCTTATAATTTTTTTTATGTTCTTTACTTTTTTTTTTGGATGTTCTTTAGTTTCTTTTTATGTTCTTTATTTATATGTTCTTTAGTTTTTATTATTCTTTCCCGGGTTTCGGCACCAAATGTGAAAAATCTATTTCCTTTAATAAAAACGCAAAATATAATTTGGTTTTACACTTTATTAAAAAACGTCCGAATCAAAAGGTGGATAACATAGAACTCTATGAGTAACGACTGAATTTGAATATTACAAAATGGTACGATAATGCAAGAAAAAAAGCTTTAAGGGGAAAATTTGAAGAAAAGGAAATGATCAAAGAATTTTATAAAAAGGAATGAAAAGATCTGTTTGATTGTGTGTTATTTTCAACAATTATATCAGTAATTATCAACTTTTCAGACATAGTAAGACGCTTGGCAGTCACCAAAATTTCAAAATGTAGGTAACGTTCAAAGTACGTATCACATCTTCTCGTTTGCCATTTTTTTTTTATTGAGCTTGAGTAAGCTTTTTAAAGACGTCCTTCTCACTTAATTAAATAAGGATTTTATTAATTACTTTTATGTTATGGCCATAACGAACAAACTTAAAATAGTTGGACCGAAATTGGACTTTTAATAAGCGATTACTGGCTTCGTGTTTAACCCTAGAAAGCTAACCTATCTGGACTGCCATGAAAAGCTAACTATTCGACTTTTTGACGACCATTAACAAATGCTTTGTTTTTTCAATAAGTTATTACTTTTTACTCAAAGTAATTTTATTTATTAACAAATAAGAGCAAAATAAAGAGGAATCTTAGACAAATGTATATATTTACTTCATGTTTTAATACAGAAAATCGTATTTTTCATAGCACTTGGTTGTCTTAGATCATATAGGCACTCTAATTCTATTTTAAATAATTAAAATTAAAAAATAAACAAGTATTTCAAAAATATAAATACCACATAATAAGCAAACCAAAACAAATACAAAGTGACTAAAAAACTAAACAAATTCAAAAATTACCAGCGCCACCTACGCAAAAATCAACAGAATTAAAAGTTACACAAAGGCTAAACATTCGTCAAAATGACGAGTACACTGTCCATATATAAAAAACAAAAGGACTTACAAGAAAAAAAAGTCCACCGCACAAGACATACCACCCCCGACTAAGTTAGCGCGAACGTACGATTCTGTACTACAAACAGTAATGAAAGGAGAGGGAGAAATGTGTTCGACGTGTGCCATTTTGACGAACGTTAGCTTTCTAGGGTTAAAATCGAAAGACAGATTAACAATGTTAGTAATTCTTCTTGGGTTAGCAATCAAAATGTCAGCAAAGTTCAGGGCCATTGAGAAACCAACTGTTAAGAAGAACAGTTGGATCCATTTGAGAGCGAAGCTGACCAAACTTGGGATTTAAGGATTGCAGAGACCAACACGTTTGACTTTCTAATGATAAATATTGATAACATTTTGCAAAAGATTTTGATTTTGCAAAAGATTTGAAACGGAAACGGTTGTGAACAACAATCATTGGATAAATTTGACATCGGATCGAATATGATGATGATGATAATTTTTCTGTAACCATAATGTTGAATGGTATTTAAAATCCTAAGTATTTGATTGAAAATCTTAGTGAACTGGTTGATTTAATGAATCTTCAAATTCGGATGACACTCATTTTAACCACAAATATTCTTTTGCGGTTTCAGCAAGTTCGGCTAGATATCCACTATGAATTTGACTTTCGATTGTTTTTATCTTCGCCTCAATTCGCATCAATCAATCTTTGATATTCTTTGTTGTTCTTTAGTCTTTCTGTGAACTGTTTGATTTTCCAATGATGTATTATGCAATTTGGTGAACGAGTCTCGCATCGTGGTAATGTGACTTTCTATATTTCCATTTTTTCCAGATGAAGACTTTGTGGTAATCCTGAAAGGGAAATATATAAAAAGATCTTTATCGTTTGAATTCCCAATCAGAACTGATTTTTATTTAAATTATTTCTTCTATTTATACTACAAATATATGATGAAAATAAACAATGAAATAACGATAACGAAAATGAAAACAGAGTTAATATAAACAAGTGAATATTAATAATAACAATAATAATAATAATAATAATGAGATGGTCGCTGCAGTACTCCCCCTCTAGTGTCAACGATATCTTGCTGGGATGTTGACATGTCTGCCAGATTTTGTTATTCGGAATGGAGTTTTTGGAGGGGTTGAAGGTATATCTGCAGTTTTATTCTTTTCTTGACGTTCTTGGTCCTGATGTTCGTTAAGAAGAAAAGCTGGTTTGAGGCGGTCAATTGAGATGTTCTTCTGATGACCTTTTATCTCCAGTGTAAAATATTTGTCTGTCTTTGATATTACTGGATATGGGCCATCATAAGGTTGCTGAAGAGGTTTTTTGACTGCATCGTTCCGAATAAAAACATGTGTAGAATTTTGAAGGTGTTTGTGTACAAATGTTTTGACTGATCCGTGACGTGTGGGCTGTATTGGCTGAATATTATGCATTTGGTCTCGAAATTTGTTTACAAAATCGTGATTAGAAGTTGAAGTAGCATCTGTAGGTGTGAAAAAATCGCCTGGTAGTTTTAGGGTTGTACCATAGACGAGTTCAGCTAGGGTCGCTTTGTAGTCTTCTTGCAGAGATGATCTTAAGCCAAGTAAAACAAGTGGGAGTTTGCCTACCCAATCATGTGATTCATGGGACTTGATTGCTGTCTTCAAGGTTCTATGAAACCTTTCGATCATCCCATTTGCCTGAGGATGGTAAGGTGTTGATCTTTACCTCTTGATTCCCAGAAGTTTTGAGAGCTCATTGAAAAGTGAGGATTCAAATTGTCTTCCTTGGTCAGTCACAATTTCTTTTGGTGTTCCAAACCTGAAAATCCATCCAGAAAGAAAAGCTGTTGCCACTGTTTCGGCTGTGATGTCAGTGATTGGAATGACTTCTGGCTATCTAGTGAAGCGATCAATACAAGTTAGTACATAAGTGTACCCTTCGGAAAATGGTAGAGGTCCAACAAGGTCTAAATGAACGTGTTGAAATCTTCCTTCAGGTAGTGGAAAATTGTCAGTTGGAGATTTGATGTGTTGGTGAATCTTACTCTTTTGGCAGTTGACACATGTTTGTGACCATTTGCGACAATCCTTCTTCATGTCTGACCAAATGAAACGTTCCTTAAGCATCTGGGTTGTTTTTTTGACGCTAGGATGTGACAAGTTGTGTATCATTTCGAAAACTTGGCGCCTCAGAGGTGCTGGAACATATGGACGGACCTTTCCAGTAGAAATATCACAAAATATTTGATTGTCAGAGTTAGGCAGAGTGATTTCCTTTAACTGCAAAGATGTTGTTGAGCTGAGTAGTTTCTTGAGTTCGTCATCGATCTGTTGTTGCCTTGCTAATTCATCGTAGTCAATTGCAGATGGTAAAGATATGGCCTGTACTCTGGAAAGAGCATCAGCGACGACGTTGTCTTTGCCGGACACATGTCTCAAATCCGTAGTAAATTGTCCAATGTAGCTTAAATATCTGAGTTGACGTGGGCTTGACTTCTCTGGTTTTTGTTGAAATGCGAAGGTAAGAGGTTTGTGGTCCGTGTAGAGTACAAACTGTCTTCCTTCGAGCAGGTGTTGGAAGTGTTTTATAGCTAAGTAAGCACTCAAAAGCTCACGATCGTAAGTACTGTAGTTAGTTTGTGATGGTGATAGTTTTTTCGAGAAAAATCCAAGAGGTTGCCAATCATTTGACACAAGTTGCTGTACAACTGCGCCTGCAGCTGTAGGTATCAGAGGCATCAACCATGATTGACAACTTTGCGCCTTCAGTTGGATGTGCGAGAAGAGCTGAGTTGGCGAGAGCTTCTTTACAGGTTTCGAATGCGTTGTCCAGCTCGGGTGTCCACTGGATGACAGTTTTGTCCTTCTTCTTGTTGCCGGATGGGTATGCATGAAGTGGTGCTTGAATCTGAGCAGCTTTCGGAATGAAACGTCTGTAAAAATTGACCATACCCAAAAATCTTCGCAGCTCCTGAACTGTTGACGGTTTCTTGAAGGAGGTGATGGTGTCAACTTTGGATGGTAGTGGCTTGGTTCCCTCTTCAGTCACAAGGTAACCCAAGAAACTTACGGATGACGCTTCAAATGTGCATTTGGATTGATTGATTGTAAGGCTATAATCTCTGAACCGTTGGAAAAGCTGTCTCAGGCGTTCTCGATGTTCCTCTGCTGATTTGGATGCGACGAGAAAGTCGTCGATGTAAGGAAAACAGAAATCCAGGCCTCTCACAACTTCGTGGACAAACCGCTGAAATGTTTGAGCAGCGTTGCAGAGTCCAAAAGTCATCACCATAAACTCGAACAGTCCAAAAGGCGTTATTATGGCTGTCTTCGGAATGTCTTCTGGCTCCACAGGGATTTGATGGTATGCTCGTGTGAGATCTATGACGCTGAAAACCTTCTTACCTTTAAGATGGTGAGCGAAGTCTCCAATGTGCGGAATGGGGTAACGATCTGAGACGGTGTTTGCGTTGAGTCTTCTGTAATCTCCGCATGGTCGCCAGTCACCATTTTCACCATGTGGAGAGGACTAGCCCAGTTGCTTTTTGATGGTCGACAGATTCCTTGGCTGAGCATGTATTCAAACTCCTTCTTAGCTATCTTAAGTTGTTGGGGTGATAGTCGTCTAGCCTTTGAATATAGAGGCTGTCCCTTAGTTTGAATGTGGTGAGTAATCGTGTGCTTCGTCTTGGCCAGGAGATTTGTTTTTGTGACGTCTTCATATTCTTTGAGCAGATCATAAATGAAGGATGACGGATTTATAGTGCCAATATTTGCGGCACTCGATGATGAGATTGCGCCAAAACCAGATGTTTGAAGTGTTGTTTTTCGATCAATCAGCTTATGATTTTTGACATCAACTAATAGATCGAAAAATGATAAGAAATCGGATCCAATTATGGGCTCGGTGACTTGAGCGATGACAAATGGCCAGTAGAAGCTTCTGCGAAGGCCAAGATTAAGCGTCATCAGTCGTTCTCCATAGGTTGGGATTTCAGTTCCATTCGCAGCATAAAGGATTCGTTTTCCTTGCCCATTGCGTTTTTCTGTCAATGTAGGCGGTATTACTGAGATGGAGGCTCCGGTGTCTATGAGAAAGCTTTGATTTGCAGATTTCTCCTGAACATAAAGGCGACTTATTATGTTTGCGGACTGGCTAGTCGCTGGTTGCTGTCCACATGCTAGTTTTCCGCTTGAAACTTACATGGCGTTTGGCACTTCCTCGCATCTTTGCCAAAATGTCGATGGTAGAAACAAAGATGGTATTGGTCTTTGTTCCCAGAACGGGATCTGTTCCTCATCTTCGAAGAACTTTGACTACTTCTTCCAAAGCTGAGGTGTTTCATTTCATCTCTTAAAGCAGAAATTTGCTCTTGCAGTTCGGAGATGGCAGAATGGATGGTGCTGAGATGGAAGCAACAACAGAATTTCCGTAGACGTCAGAAATTTTGTCTGCCATGTCTGCCAAAGTTTTGAGGTCTTGGTTAGGGCTGCATGACAGAATTGACTGTGTCGTATTTGGCAGTTGCTGCATCCACAGTGTTCTGAGGATGTCGTCAGAAATGCTAGCTGACGAAAGTTCCCTCATCTTGCTTAGCAGCTGTGTTGGTCGTCTTCCATCAAGTGTAATTCCACTCAGAAGCGTTTGGAGTCGTTTTTGCTCTGACTCCTGAAATGCTGACATAAGGCGGTTCTTCAGACTTGAATATTTTTCGGTGACAGGAGGATCTAGTATGACATCTCTGACTTCAGTAAGGATGTCAGCTTCCAAATTTCCGACCAGAGTGAAGTAGTTCGTGTCGTCGGAAGTGATTCGACTGGTGTGGAATTGGGCTTCAAGCTGGTGGAACCAAAGATCGGGGCTCCGCTTCCAGAAAGGTGGAATTCTCATTGATACCTTCGATATGGTGTCTTCGTTGGCCATATTTTCGTTGGTTGTGTGGATGTATGTTGAGTAGTGTATTAAGAGAGGCACCTTACCAGGGGTCGGGGGATACCTATTCTTAATTGTATAGGTAAATGAGTGTGGCACCTTACTGTTGGTCGGGGGATACTTTTTGTGTAGTATATGTATGTGATTTGATTGGCACCTTACCGTTGGTTGGTCGGGTAATACCAAATCAAATGTGTGAGTGTTTGTATATCGGGGTCACCAATGTGGTAATCCTGAAAGGGAAATATATAAAAAGATCTTTATCGTTTGAATTCCCAATCAGAACTGATTTTTATTTAAGTTATTTCTTCTGTTTATACTATAAATATGTGATGAAAATAAACAATGAAATAACGATAACGAAAATGAAAACAGAGTTAATTTAAACAAGTGAATATTAATAATAATAATAATAATAATAATAATAATAATAATAATAATAATAATAATAATAATAATGAGATGGTCGCTGCAACTTCAAATATCTTGCATTGTGCAAACCTAAAAAATGTTAAATTTGGTACACTTTTCGTGATATGTTTGTAAGGCTGTCTGAACTTCCTCTGCTGTTTTATATCTTCGGATATGATGTATTTGATAATCTTCCAATGAAAAGCTGATTGTTGCTCTTGCCATATTACCTCTTGTATCCCAGGCATCTTATACATCCGTTGGTCTTTCTTCAGAAATTGTTGCCCATAGTCCTTCTCTCATAAGTAATATTTCAATTTTAATTTCCATATATTCCGCAGAAACCAGTGGGTGGCTCTATTCATGACTGCATGGAAAAAAAAATATAAAAAAAAAAATCGAACACAAATTCTCTCTTCACATTGTTTACTACTTTGACCACAATTTTTCATTAATTTTTGATTTTATATTTTTATTATAAGCCCAAAATGTGTAGCATCCTAATATTCAAAAATATCAAACTTTCAGCGGTTTTTCCACGATGGCTTGCTCAGTAGAACGGTAAAGGCTTGTGTTGGATGTGAGCTTTTCAGATGGACGATGCTGCGCACCGTAATATGACCACAGAAACTATAAGTGACTATTCATGGTAATTTGTCAAAGCATACTGAAAAAAATGTCTAAGACAGCTGCCTGGAATGAGAGCTGGTTTAACAATTATCTCTATCGAAAGTTGTATACCTCTTAAAACAACGATAGAAAGTTATTTCAAAGGAAATGATACATTTAGCTATCTGGGACCAAGATCTTCATGCAAAGGCAAGAGAGTTTAGAACCAAAAACAAGCCTTTGAAAGAACATAAAATTTCAGACCTGCAAACTGGGAGGGACTATCAGTTTTAACGAAAACTATAAGATTGTAACAACTACAACTAACGGTGATCTCTACTAGAAATACACAGTAAGTAATGACTAGCCTGAAGATTCAGCTTTTTGAAAAAGCAATTCATCGAAATATACTTAAGGCTTAAGAAACCAGGCATGCTCTAGTAGCTTTTCAACAAAGTATATGAGAAATAAAGTTTATCTTTATCTTGAAAACTTAAATTCCCAGCTATACAAGAAAACAACATTTGTGGAAAAAGCGAATGATAAGGCCTGAACAACACAATCTTCAATGACAGACTCAGGCTGATGCAACGAGGCTTGAACGATATATTGGCTTTCTTCTAGATCTTGACAAAGATCTGATGAAATTTTCAAAGATTTTGGATTTAATTGACTCAGTTATGATCTGAAGAGAATATGTCGGATACCCGACCCTCTTGGAACGGTTGGACTGCACCACTTAACTTGAAATAACGGAAAAGTCTTTAAGTGAAGAATTCTTAAAGGGTCTGCAGCCATCTGTCACCAACATGCTAGGGCGTTTTGGTTTTCGATTTCGATATCAAACATCGATCAGAACTTCACTCTGCAATTAATATTGGAACGATTGGATCATCTTTTCATAGATTCTATAGAGAGGAGCTGTTGAGGACAATGCGAAACTTGTCCGTTAGTACGTGACAATGATGACCTCGATCATGGTCGAAAAAAGTCAAAACTCGCATGTGATATTAAGAATTTTATCAGAAGTCAGCTAGGACTTCTTCTTATTTATCCAAAACTTCATGTTTGCCTATCATGTCTCATTTCGGTGACCCATTCCGACATTTGCAAAAAGCGCACCGACAATTTGAGCTAGTTTTCATTCGCTTGGTTGCAGAGATTATTATCCGAGGACCTCCGCAAAGACTAACAGGCACGCCCAAGGTCTTCATTAAGATAAGAGTTGAACAGTCAATATATTTGTGTGCAGAGTAAACAAAGTCGAAACTGAGATGAGGAGCTTAAGTTTGTGACAAGTTAAATTCTTGAGTTCTTTGCCACCTTGCTACTGCAGAACAGTTTTGCTTATAATTCTGAAATGTTATGAGAACTAATCAGAGCCCAATCCTTAAACCACGTTGGTTAGAAATCTCCAAGGATCTTAAAGACTCTCCCAACACAAAACAATGCTCACCCCTACTTTCGTCCCTGAAACAGTATGAAGTATGATTCCAACCCCATATCGGCAAGTTAAGGTGAAAATGAATGAGTACAAAACCCACACACACAATGCACATTCCAACAATATGTCACCCATTTATGTATAAATAAATACTTCAATATTCTAAATCAAAGCCTACCAAAGGCCACACAACACGAGTGACGAAAGACGGACGTCCGAAACGACGAAAACCTGCTCAGGACACATTTATTCATTAATCAATTGCAATTCCATATTGTATACACACGAAAATACCCAAAGATATCGTTTCAATAGCCAGCAGGCCTAGTTTAAAAACAAAAACCTTGATAGGAATGTCCTTGCGGGTGAAATGATTTGTAGGCTTGACCCAAACTTATCATTGATTAAATTACAATGGGGACAAACAAGATGTCCTGCTTTGTTGGCTCTATCATTTACAAAGCTTTCCACCATATAAAGAGCATAACATAACAAGAGAGTTCAGCTACCCGCCTTCGGGCGGTAAAATCTACAAACACCACATCGCATACCCTCTTACCCCCGCAAACCAATTCCTTCCAGATTGACCAGCCTCCGGAAATCTCGTAAAAGTCACTGAGAATTGAATTAAAATTTAAAACTTAAATGAATGAAAGGACTCGGGCATCTATGAAGGACATGAATAAGACGACAACGACAAAGCAGCAGTTCATACACATATACATTCACGATTTGTATTTATTGCTTTGCCTATACACATTGGGGGCATCCCAAAAGAATAAACGAATTCGGATGGAACGGTTGGGTTGGGGTGGTCCCATTTTTGTGCTATGAATTCCTTAAATGAATCTCTTTTCAAGCTTTGCCAGTTGGCACTGATCTGTTGGGGATGTGCTCAATGATGACGAGGAGGACTGACGGCCAACAAACCCAGCAGTCGCCAGCCGCCAGCCATCCACCACCACCATCATCATCGCCGCACCGGGTCACTCAAAAGACTTCTGCTGCTTGCTGCTTGTGTTGTGCTATTCTTCTTTTATTACTTCAATAAGGAGATGGCCTGTTGAAAATTTCATTTCGCTAAAATAAGGACAACCGTTTGTGTCGCTGGTTGTAGAGCCAAGGAAGGCAGAAGGGTGGCTTGGGAGTACAAGATTGGGAAGGATGTGATGGCGGTGATTCGGCAAGGGTATATTTGGTTTTTTGGTCTAGATTGGAATTAAGGGTCGATGAACAAGTGTCTATTCAACAGTGTGGCCGACAAGATTTCTTCTATCAAAGAAAATCGAATTCATGTATATGTATTTTTGTTTCCAAAATGAGATAAGGACGGAAGTAACGCTAGTCTTTCACCAATGATTTTTTGACAACTGCTTTTCAAACGTCCCTTTTTATATGTCAACCTGTGCCGAAACGTCCTTATCCTTCTCACCACACTGTTGATTTGTATTGATCTTTCACTTTTTTTGTTGCTCCTATCTGTGTTCGATATACTCTAATTGGATATTTTATGTGTGAATTCCAAGAAGAGCCTGCAAGCAGCGGATGATTGCCTCTTGATGAACGGGAAACAACAAGGATGAAATTCCTTAACATGCGACGACGCACGTCTACATCTTATATTCCAGCCGAAACAAGTCCTTTTCTTCGCGGAGCGCCCCTTTCAATAGGTTTTACAAAATCTGAAGCAGATATCAGCTGATGGAATGTGTATTGGTATTACCGAGCTTCTTGTTGTTTTCTTCCCCGAATCGCAATTACCGTTAAAATTAAGTATTTCTTGGTAGTCTAATTTCTTGGATTACTTGCGAACAAAAGAAAGAAGAATACAAGAAAAGAATTCACTCAACCCCCAACTCCGACAAACAAAAACCCTTGTGTCTAAGCAGGACAACGAAAAACAGATTTTCCACGAAACTTTTAACATTTTTGTCGATATTGTGATGGAGAGGAGGGTTGCTCTTTTCAGCAGATTATACAACCTACCCCTCACCGACTGATACCACTCAGAGCCAGACAATGTGACATCACCCGCCCGCTTTTGGTCGAAGGGTTTGAACTCCAGCTTGTTGAAGTTATAATTCTAAGGAGTTGGAGTTTTTGTTATCGATTGGAGTCGGAGTTGGACCACTTTTTCAACATTCGTTCAATGTCGAAGTTCAAGTGAACACCGGGGTTATTTATTTCCAAAGAGGGGTTGAATCTTGAATTTATTGATAAATCTCTCAAAACAAAGATTGGAACCAGCTGCTTTCTAATGATAAGAAGATACCGCCTTGGATGCTCTTCGGTACGCATTTGGGAATTCCATTACATAAAAGCTTTTTGCATGAATAAATTTTAAATTCGATTCGAATCGAAGAATTTTTTTTTTTTTTTTTGTTTTTCCGTTCGTCTTTGTTCTTTAGCTGGCTTCAACTTTGTTGTTATTCTTTGACAATTTTGCAATGCAGGTCATTATGGATGTTTTTGGAGTCGAAAGGTGGATGAAGAGTAAATATCGGGGCAAACAAATGAAAAACAGATAAACGAGATAGGTATAGGGGAAGGAAATTATTGAATTGATTTCATTTTTGTCGATTGGGGAGGAAGAAGAAGGAGACACCATTGTCTTTAAGGGGTTGTTTTCTTTGAACGAAAACAAAACAAATGTAAATCAGGTTAACCGAATATAGGTCGAGCTGTTATGAATAAATTAAGCTGACAGAGAGGCTCCTGCAGAAAACTGTAAAGCATTATGTATGCTACTAGCTACGGCTGAAGTTCATGCTTGAGAGTGTTCCGGACTGAAACTGAAAATGGGAATTGCTTGAGGCACCATCCAACTGCAGAGGAGAGAGATCCACCTTCCTATGAGAAACGTGAATTCCGCTAATCTAAAGAAACTGTTACTGATTTGAATTTTCAAATATAGATATCTAGGATTTCGAGTAAGACAAATATCACTTAATTTCGAAATAATATGTGTTTGACCGTATTGAGCTTATGATGGCAATTCCTGAATTCGGGATCCTGAACAAATTGATCCAGCTGTGCCGCACGAAACTAAACAATACGCAGCGCAGTGTGCAAATGGGTAACAGCTCATACGAGTTGTTTCAAACATGCGCTCGATTTGGACAAAGAGATACGCAAGGAGATCCTTCATAGTCCTGGAGCAGATAATGCGCAAGGCAGTTGTGAGCACGGAAAACACTATCTTGAACAAATTCACCCAGCTCCTAGGCTATGTGGACAACCTAGACATCATCGGTCGATCCAAGAGGGCTGTGCGTGAGGCCTTCATAGCGATTGAAGAACAGGAGAAACTTATTGGTCTTGAAGTGAATGAGGACAAAACAAAGTATATATTACCAACAAACAAAACAACATCTGTCAACTGCCTAGAGCCTAGGACAAAACATCACTGTTAAAAAAAAAAAATAGAGTGGCGCGACAGCTCTTGAAGAGCCAAGGCTTAAGTGGCTTATTCTCATCAACAATTCTCTGAGTGCGTGTGAAGAATTGAGGGGACCTACAATTTAACGCCGATTCCGAACGGCAGATTTGAGAAGCACTTTTCCATGACAGATTGATACTCTTGGAAGATTTATCAGGTCTTCGCAAGAGGCAGTGCCCGTGAAAGATGAAATAAAAACTTGGCCTGAGTAGGACTCGAACCAACGACGTTCTGCTTAGCAGCCAACGCACTTACCAACTAAGCTACGGGCAACTGTCCGTTGGTAGCACCAATTTCGAGGTAGTTAAGGAGTTCACTTACCTTGGAACAAACATCAATCCCACAAACGACACCTAAGTGGAGATCCGACGAAGAATTACCCTAGCAAACCGCTACTAATTCGGTTTTGCAAAACAACCTGGTTCAAGACCCCTCACTCGAAAGACAAAGTGTCTGCTATACAAAACTTTAATTTCACCAGTCCTACTCGGCGCCCCGTGTGTTGTACGATAAGTAAGAAAGGGGGATTGATACTGTTGCCTAGTTCGGCTGACTATACTCTTCGCCGGTCCTTTTCAATGATCTCCTGGGTCGTCCAGCTCTTCTTCCTTTTGAGTTAGCAGATGACCTGCACCGTTATACAGTTGTCACCTTTTCGAAGGAGTGTGTCCGATCCTGGATCCACTACCACTTTTGACGTCGAATAATATAGAGTCAATAAGTTCGTGACGCGTTCTCTTGAGTAGCTCTTCGTTGTACTTACGATTGGGCCAGAAAATGCATTATTTTAGTGACAACTACTGTTTCTTTCTGCTGTAATCATAGAGTAAAACTGATTCGACGTTGGATCGGAACAGCGTGTTAATCCTCCATATAATTCTAAGCATACCGAAGGCAGCCTCGAACGTCGAAGCTCTGTACTTTGCTCTACCCGCTGTTGAGAAATAATTGTGATTGTGAGTGAAGATGACTGGGTTCTAAAGTTGATCATCTTTGTTTTGCCAGAGTTGTGTTTCAGCCCCACAATTTCTTTCTCCCTCTACACTGAAAAAAATAACCGACAATCATCACATGGATGATCTTTTCATCTTATTGATGAAGAAATTAGATAAAAAATACATTTGTCTTATGAACCGTTCTTCAATATTAAGACTCTTATTTCATCAACTTTTTAACCAGATATTATATACAAATCCTTGAAGGGGAAATTTCATCAGTTCATCAAAACTTTTTATGTATATGATGAACCCAGATTCACTTTTCTTCATAATGATGAATGCAATCATCATATTGATTAATAATTCTTTCACATTTATAAAATTCATCATATTGATGAATGTATCCAGCTTTGATTTCATCACATTTATGAAATTCATCATATTGACGATTTAATGAAAGCATTGTAATTGTGTAAACATTGATGCTGACACGCGGTAAGAGGAGCCACATCCATATACTCTTGGTCTTGATAACGATTCAGTCATTCAGTTTGTGGCTCTTGTTGTAGTATACAGTCTGAAACCTGAAGTTTTCGCGGCAAAAATCGAGATTAAAAAAAATACAAAGTGAAAAGTTAAAATTGAAAATTGAAAAGAAAATATAAACAAATCCATATTAGTAGAGTCAATGAAGCTCAAAAAAGGGGGTTTTCAGAAAGTCCTCAGAAACAGCTCGGATTTTGAAAATTCTTTTTTCCAAATTTTTTGTTTTTTATATTCTTTAAAGTCTGAAACAAATCATTTGGGGGAAATAATTGCTTATATTGTTTAAACAATTTTTATATTGTTTATAAAGAGAGATCCAAAAACAATGTTTTTGATAATTGGAGTGTTTAGGTTGCATTAAGACAAGAAAAAAATTATATGGAAGGGGGGTTTATTGTCCCCCGTTTAGCCAGGAGGGGCGATCTTATAACAAAAAAAGCCTATTTTTCAAAAAAATATTAAAAATCAACTGCTTTTCACCTAATGCCGTGTTATACCTTTTTGCAAAGCTAAAAAATGCTTCTTTCATTTTTCATTTAAATAAAACTGTTTTTAGGAATGTTTCTCGAAAAATTCATCTTCAAAGTGAAAATATTGAAATTTTAAACTTTTTTTTCAACTTCGAACTAATTTTTTTTCAAAATTTTATATAATTATGTACTAACTTCTTTCACAATTAAATGCGGTTACAAGTTCTTAGTGAGATCCAGCAAACCGCATGCTTAAATTTCTTTTTGTTTTCGAGAAATTAAGAAAAACCCAAAAAAACTCAGAAAATTTGGATGATATTTTGTTCTATTTATTCGAAAAAATAATACTTACAAGTAATTTTGTGAATTTTTTTCTGAGTGTTTTTAGTTTTTTCTTAATTTCTCAAGAACAAGAAGACATTAATGCATGCGGTTTCTGGATCGCACTGAGAACTTGTAACCGCATTTAATTGTGGAAAAAAAAAATAGTACTTAACTACATACAATTTCGAAAAAAATTAGTTCGAAGTTAAAAAAATAAGTTGAAAAATTCGATATTTTGATTTTGAAGATGATTTTTTCGAAAACTATTCCTGAAAACAGTTTTATTTAAATGCAAAATGAAAGAAGCATTTTTTAGCTTTGCAAAAAGGTATAACACGGCATTAGGTGAAAAGCAGTTGATTTTTAATATTTTTTTGAAAAATAGGCTTTTTTTGTTATAAGATTGCCCCTCCTGGCTAAACGGGCTAGACCCCCCCCCCCCTTCCATATAATTTTTTTCTTTTATTAATGCAACCTAAACACTCCAATTATCAAAAACATTGTTTTTGGATCTCTCTTTATAAACAATATAAAATTTTTTTAAACAATATAAGCAATTATTTCCCCCAAATGATTTGTTTCAGACTTTAAAGAATATAAAAAACAAAAAAATTGGGAATTTTTTTTCTAAAAATCCGAGCTGTTTCTGAGGACTTTCTGAAAAAAAGCTTCATTGACTCCACTATATAAGCTCAAGAAAATTGAAACTAAAAAAGATGTACAGGAAGGAAAAAAAAAAGAAAAGAGGGTAAGTTAAACCGAATTTCTTAAATTCATTTTAATCATGCAATCTGCATTTCATATTCGTGTTGGGAATGGAAACACAATATTACTAAACTGCATGAATAACAGGAATCAGAG
This sequence comes from Sphaerophoria taeniata, assembly GCA_943590905.1. Classification (NCBI taxonomy): domain Eukaryota; kingdom Metazoa; phylum Arthropoda; class Insecta; order Diptera; family Syrphidae; genus Sphaerophoria; species Sphaerophoria taeniata. The sequence continues at coordinate 83,852,279 of OX016540.1, read as the reverse complement.
ACTTGGATAACAGTAAAAGTTAAAAAACCAGGTAAGTTGTATTGATATTGTTTTTCATATTCAAATTTTCATTGGAAATTTAGGCTTATTACTACTTGATCTATCTTAGCTTTGATTTCATTTTCTTACCTAAAAAAAAGTATTCTTAAATTTAGTAGGGTTTGTCTAGCTTAACTCTAATCTATTTTTTTTTATTGATTTCAGTTCCGGAGGCTGAATCTGGCTGAAGAATCTAGCTGGCTAGCATGCTTCCAACAAAATACGAAATATTTGAAGCCTGGCCGAAGTGTAAGGTACCGAATGGTATGCCTATGTGAGGTTTTTTACTTGACTTTTTACTTAAATTTATAATGCTTTTAGATTGTAAAAATATGGAAAAAAGAAAAAGAAAAATACATAGTAAAATTCGCTATAAAATTCAATTTGTTTCTTTATTATTTGTTTGGGAAGATTATTGCAGGTACGTCGATTTAATTCTCAAGATTGATGAATAGTTTTTATCACATTGATGAAGTTTATGAATATTGTTTATCTACTTGAAGGAATGTTGCCATCATATTGATGAATCCAAATTGTTAAATCATAATATTGAAGAACTTTTTTCATCATGTTGATGAATTTTTTATAAAATTGAAAATTCTTCATTGATGAATGAGTTCATCTCTTCTGCAAGAAAAATTTTCCAGGCATACGTCATTCGCATAGTTAAGGTGTTACAGGTGAGACGTCAGAGTCCATCTAATGTCCCTTTTCCCATCAATGAAGGACACGGTATGCAGCCCTGTCTGACTCCACTTTGGACTTCACACTGTTCTGACAGCCTCTCTCGCTATTATAAAAGCTATTAATTTATACGGCATACCCCTCCTGCGTAAAGCAAGCCAAATGAATTCTCTGTTGACGTCTTCGAAAACCTTCTCAAAGTCATAATGAATAGCAGTGGAGTGGTGATCGATGCTCAACGCACTGCTCAATTATCAGCTTAAAGTGTTAATATGTTCACTGCGTGAGAATCCAGAGCGCGAAACTTGTTCGGTATCCAGTTTGGCTTTAAGATGATCTTTTAAGCGTTCAAGCGTAATGCTACCAGATTCATTCGATCAGAAAATAAGAAAAAACAACTTCTGGCGTAAAAGCTCGAAGAGCAGCTGCTCAATGAAAAGAAAGAAAAAAGATTTTGACCGATTAATGACTTGGAAAAAAAACTAAAAGTAGAAGATGCATCAAGCAAAATTGACAACAAAAGAATAAGCAATGAGTTGGTGTATAAAGAGTAAAACACAAGAGTAATAGACTGTAGTAGAAACTCGGTTAAATCTTCGCTTCTGATATCCAGCAGTTGACTGATCCGAAGCAACTAGCCAACAAGTTCACTCCTCCGTAACCCCCAGCAAATAAAGAGCAGAAACACAACAAAAACATAGAACTCGGTTCAATGACTTAAAAGGAAAGAATGACTTACCAATATAACCAATCGGATTCAGGCCTGCTGATACAGCTATCCCGATTCATCCTCTCCCAGCGCATGTTTTGATTTTTGATCTTCCACTCTGAATTGAAGCGAAAAGGCCTTGAAATGCCGGTATGTCAGTCATGCTATCAGACTGATATTCCTGCATAACCAACAAATTGACAAAGTAGAGCTTGTCTTTTCTTCAAAGTAACGCACGAGTAAGACATCAATAGCAGCTATGTCAGAAATATGGGTGGTTAACTCTCCCATGTAGAATATAGAGAGGTATTTGATTTGGGAGATCCTCTAAACTGCGCCAACTACAGAGGAATCAGTCTGCATAACATCGCCTACAAGATCCTCTCTGCCGTATTATGTGAACGTCTGAAGCCTTTCGTCAACAATCTGATTGGTCCTTATCAATGTGGCTTCAGGCCAGGAAAGTCTACCATCGACCAAATTTTCACGTTGCGGCAGATCCTGGAAAAAACCTATGAACTCCAAATCGATACCCACCACCTCTTCATTGATTTTAAGGCCGCGTATGAGAGCATCTACAGAGACGAACTGTATAAAGCTATGTCTAGCTTTGGCATCCCTGCCAAGCTCGTTCGCTTGTGCAAAATGACGATGGAGAACTCACGCTGCTCTATCAAGGTTGGCAATGAGCTTACGGAATCATTCGACGTCAAAAAAGGATTCAGACAAGGCGATGCACTGTCGTGCGATTTCTTTAACATCGTTCTTGAGAAGATAGTCCAACACTCCACCGTCAACACCAGAGGCACTATCTTCTATAAATCTGTTCAACTTCTCGCGTACGCCGACGATATTGATATAATGGGAAGAACACAGCGTGATGTCAATGGCGCCTTTGTGAGGATTGAGACAGAAGCGGCAAAAATGGGTTTAGCGGTAAATGAGGGAAAAACGAAGTACATGCTGTCTTCGAGTAAGGACACCCAACATCGACGGCTCGGACAGAACGTCACAATAGACGCATACAACTTCGAGGTAGTTAAGGAGTTTGTCTACCTAGGCTCCGCTATCTACACGGACAATAACACCAGCGCTGAGATAAGACGAAGAATTACTCTTGCTAATCGCTGTTTCTTTGAGCTAAGAAAGCAACTGAGTGGAAAAGCCCTCTCTCGAGCAACTAAGGTTAAACTGTACAACACCCTCATCATCCCTGTCCTGCTGTATGGTGCAGAAGCATGGACCCTAACAAAATCGGATGAATGTGCCTTAGGCTGTTTCGAGAGGAAAATTCTTCGGGTCATCTTTGGCCCCGTGTGCATTGATGGGGAATGGAGAAGGAGATACAACAGCGAACTTTACGGGTTGTACAACGACGTGAACTTAGCCAGAAGGGTCAAGGTCCAGAGACTCAGATGGCTCGGTCATTTAGAGCGCATGGACACCAATGCTCCGGCCCGGAAAGTCTTCGACACTATTCCCGAGGGACGCAGAAGGAGAGGAAGACCGCGACTCAGGTGGCGCACACAAGTGGAAGAGGACCTCAATCAACTTGGAGTGCAAAACTGGAGACAGCTAGCTAGGGACCGAGCTGACTGGCGGAGACTGTTGATTGAGGCCCAAGTCCGCAACGGACTGTAGCGCCACCTTAAGTAAGTAAGTATTTGATTTCAGCACTTCGAAAATTAGTCTATGCGGTTCATCCCAAATGGCCTCAGCACATCTGACTATCCTTATGTTGAAAGTAATTTTGTTTGCATTTCATTGGAAAAAAAGACATTTGTGATCTTTTTCTTCAATAAATGAATATTATCAAAACGGTACTTAAACAACAAAATAATTTTAAAAGCCTCTTCGCCAAAAAAAAAAACATGGCTTTAAAAATCGGCCCCAACCCCTTACAACATCAAAAAATATTGTTTGTACAGCATGACTACGAGCAGAGAAATCATCCAACATTAAACTGTCATGGTTATTATGCAACTTAAGCCCCAAGCCAACAACCACACCGATGATGGCAATGAAATATGCCTCTCTAGTCAGTCCGCCCTTCTACCAAAAAACACGTGTAATTAAGATTTATGAATACACTTTGTTTAACATCTTGTTGCTTGCAAGGAACTCGTAGATGGCCAAAAACATACCTCAAACCCTCAAGCCGGCTGCTTGTTTTGCATTTTTGTTCAGTAAACTTATGAGCGAGGGACTTTCTATGTCTTTTGGAGCAATGAACGCTGGAAAATCTTCTTCTTCTTCTTACTGTTCTGCTGGCATGATGACAAGTTGGCCACCATGCCAATGGAATGGGTCATGGAGTTCCCACTTCTCGCGACAGTAGAGAAGCTTTTCACATTAAGTTCATGTAATCTCTTACACTCTTTTCATGAAGGCAAACACTGAAAAAAGTACTTCTCCGAGAAAGGAAAGGTAGAATTGCCTTCCTATATTTCTCAAGCCATGCCCATGTCACCATCGAACTCCAACCAAATGCTCCTGCCCACAAATAATTTCTTGTCATCTCGGTTAAACCCTTGTTCGTGTTCTCAGTGGATGGAGAAACCTTTCGCCAGATGGCAACACCAGAAGCAGCAGCTCCTCTCTCCAAGAGGCATATTGTACTTTTTATGGCTGGTTATTTATAGTAAACTGTGAACAGCATTACGAGCGCTCATTGAGTCCAAGTACCTTTGGCGCATATATGATGAATGATACTTGGCGTCAGCCGTAAGTGTGTTACTCGTGTGCACTCCATCTAACTCCGACGTGATGTGCGGCTCCCACTCCACATCGATTTAAGATTTAGACGATGCGATGATGATAATGGTTGTTCGAGCGCTTCCCCGTCCATGCATCGTCGTCATCACACTAAATCTTAAGAAAGAAAAATGTTTAATGGAAATAACAGCTGTCAAATTATTGATAGCCTCCCGCTTAAAGGAGGCTTCAACGAAAAACGATTTTATCCTGTTTGCTTTCGAATTTAAGGATCTCCTACGCTCTTGTTTCTAGTATCTTCCACCCAACTGGGTGGTGGACTGGGGGTGCCATCTTATGGACATCTTTCAACAGGAAAAGAGAGTAAGCGGAAAACTGATGATGGTAATGTTAGCCTCCGTTATATCATCGTTAATCATTCAGGGCTTATTAATTTCTTAGTGGATTCTTGAGGCCATTTGTATTGCCAGATGTTTTCTGTCTTCCTATGATGATGGCCTTTCGCTGTTGGGAGAACTGGAGTGTTGTCACATTGCTATAGCAGTTGGGGCGATGGTGGTTTGGTGGAACTTTTAAGTGATGACTGTGTGAGAGCACTTTGGCCGTTTGTTGAACGTTCGCAGATTGCCGAAAATTGAGGTGTCCTTCCATGAGAAATGAGAGAATTTCTTTTGGAAAATTTATTTTACGGAATAATACTGAAAATTGTTTTTATTCTATTTTTTTTTCTCGAATTAAGTTTAACAACATTTGGAGCTAGAGGGATGAACAAAAAACACGTTGCGTAATTTTATTAATGGAACAAAGGACTATTAAGCTTTGTAAAAAAAAATGTACCTGAAGCGTGATAATGATGTTTATCTGACATTGCCTACTGACTGGTGGGAGTTCGAGAAGACTTAAGGTGGTAATGGCATTTGAAAAGCGAAACAAAAGGATCGACAGAATGGTGTTAAGGCGATTCAATAATTGATAACCTAAACTTCATGAATCAGATGTTTTTCAGGACATCGGATCTCGATTAATTATTGAGCAATCTGTATTAATAATTTGTGAATACCAATTCAAAACTCTACGAACGCAACATTTGAAAATTTGGACCAAAAATGGTTGAATCTCATATAGTAGTGATTCAAAAACTCTTGTTTTTTTTTAGGATAAACAAAAATTTCTAGTGCTTTTTAAAAATAGGCCACCAAATCATCTATTCACTTTTCTCCAAAATTTCGTTGGAAGTGGAAGAGCTGCTAAAAAGGTTTCAACACAAGACAAACATTCTTCTCGGTCCACAATTTGGCAAGCCATTTTCCACGTCTTAATTGCATAAACTACCACCAAAACTACGTGACTGGCTGCTTGATTCGAACTTTTATTTCATAAATAGTTTGTGAAGAAGTTTTCTCGTTTGCATAGTAATCTCGGTCTAAGTGGGTGTATGGTTATCAAGTTTATTTGAGTTGAATAGTGTTACAAGCTTACTTCAATTTTGATTTACTATATTCAAAACCAGTTAGCAGAAGTAAGGAATCTTATTTTAAATTGTCAAGATTTTATATTGGAAAAACGATTAACTTTTCTGTAATCTGTAACATCTTCTTTAATTAAGTTTTAATCTCCACCTTTAAGCGCTAAATTTAAGGTGACTGGCGTTCCAAGGACCCATCTGATACCCATCAGAAAAGAGGATGGGTATAACAGAGTTGTAAGTGTACATTGGATTTGAATTTTTGAATGTTGAAGACAGTTTGTAGGTAAGTTGTTCAAAAGTCCGACAAAAGCTATCAAAATGGTCTTGAAGATATAAATGCCCAGAAAGGTTGAATAAATAATCGAACGATACAGCCCGCAGGACAAGAAATCTCATATTGGGTCCATTTCTCAACGGGCGTGATTTTATTTTGACGGATGCATGATATTCTTTGTAGTTGCTAGAGAAGGTTTTTCAAGGAAAGGAAAAATGCTTTCATTTTCATTTATCCGGCTCCCAATCCATGAAGGATCTCAGGCTGCAGTGTCAGCCTTCCATCTGGAACGGTTAATCGCATGCACTCTCCAGTCGCCAAAACCAAGCGCTCTAGCATTGCAGTGATTGCTTCTTGTATACCGGAGATTCGGTCATTCTTGTCGTCTCGAACCTGGGACTGCGAAGAGAGACTTTCGTAGCTGGATGTGTCCGAGCAAATGTAGTCGTCTTTTCTTGGCTTGCTGTACTACATCCGCATCCTTCTTCTTCATTTGTCATCCGTCGCATACGGGGCCGAAAATCCGTCAAAGAAATTTTCTTTCGGAAGGTCGATAAGTAACGACCAACACTCGGCACCGCGCCGTAGAGTAAGACTGGTGAAATCAAAGTCTTCGTCTTTCGAGTGAGGAGTTTTGAACCCAGTTGTATTGCCAAACCAAAGTATCAGTGGTTCGCTAGAGTAATTCTTCTTCGAATCTCCACTAAGGTGTCGTTTGTGGGATTGATATTTGTTCCAAGGTATGTGCACTCCTTAACTACCGTGAAATTGCTGTTACTAACAGTGATGTTTTGTCCTTGGCGATGCACAGATGTTCTTTTGTTCATTGATAGCATGTACTGTACCTACTTTGTTTTATCCTCGTCCACTTCAGGACCAACGAGCTTCACCTGTTCTTCAATCGCTGTGTGGGCTTAAAGCATAGCTCTCTGGGAGCAACCGATAATGTCTATTTTGTACACATAGCCTAGGAGCTGGGTGGTTTTGCTGAAGATAGTATTTTCCGTGCTCACACCTGCTTCTTGCGCACTATCTGCTCCAGGAATATGTTGAAGAAATCACATGACAGCGCAACTCCTTATCTAAATCCTGCGCATATTTGAAACTACTCGGATGAGCTGTAACATATTTGCATACTGCACTGCGTGTTGATTAGCGTCATGCGGCACAGCTGGATAAGTTTGTTCAGGATCCCGAATTCAGATATCACCATCACAAAGCTGAAAAAAGGTGGGGTGATTGGACTTGAAATTCGTTGGTCTTTTCCGAGTTTGCCTCAGTATGAGTATTTGTTCATACATACGTTGTTCTGCCTGTCCTGAAGCCGATTGTTGTGTTGCAGAACGGTTTCAGACGCATGGATTCTTCCTCCCACACTTTGTTGATGATCTGGTTCATGCGGTTCATCGAAACACGTCCTCCATATTTAAAGAGTTCCTGAGGTATGCCATCCAACCCGTTGGACTTGCTATTTTTTTAGCTTTTAGATGGCTCTTTCTACCTTTTCTGCATTATGCGGATTCAGCAGCTTCTGGATGTTCTGCTTGAAAACATCTACAATATTCTATGCTTCGGTGACAAAGTTTTCTTCACTGTTTCGAAGAGCTTGTGTTCCGGTTCTGAAACCAGAAGCTAATTGCTTCGATATTTTAAAGAAACGACGCGCCGAGTATTGTTCTTGGCACGTGACTCTTAGAGACCTGAGAAACTGTGGATGGATGAAAAAAAGACAATTCAGTGGCACCATTCATTCACTATAATGATTAAGTTCAGGCCACAAAAAATTCATCATCATCTCGCTATAGGGAATACCTTTCTCGGTAACTGCATGCGGTCGATATTTTCGAAGAAGTAGCCCATAAAAAGTACCAAACAGTCACTTCTTCTAGATACTTAAGCTTTTCACAAATCACTCATGGATTGTCATTTGTCCCAATGTGGCGATTCTGCTTGTTAACGAATCCTCTGACTTGAGAGTATATCTCGTCACAGAAGATGATTTTCTTTGTAAATTCACCATTCACTTCTGTCGGTTCAACCAAACATCAAACATTCAACGTATTGATGTCTCTTGAAATGGTCAGTTGGCTTCCGGTCTTGAGGCATTTCAACCTTGTGCGTGCTAACTCAAACCTTTGTTCAAACTCTGTATCAGAGATGTTCGGCTAGTCGAGGGTTACAGCTCTTTTGCCACTCTATAGCGAACAAGAGCAATGTTTTCTGTGGAACGTAAATCTCTATGGTTGAATTTCTCAATCAAATTAAGTTTGGCAAACAAAAAAATCGGAAAGTTCTGTTTTAATGCAAAATCCTTATAATTAACTTTCTAACATAAAAAACAAGAATGCACCCGATCAGTGGTCTTACAACTTTTCTTTGTTTGGTATCAATGCTATGGTCACCCCAATTCAAATGCACTTAGTTAAGCAGATAGTTCAACCAAAACTATTGCCAACCAAAACGAAAATCTAAATGCTGTCTCCCCAAAAGTGTTTGTTGATTTTCAAAGTCATACTTGAGAGACAAAGTTTTCGAGGACGATTTCATTTATACCTACTGTGAAAAGTTGCTATTGTTGTTGTTGTTGTTGTTGAAGTGCTTGTGCTGATTTCACTAGAGTTAAACTTTTGAATATTCTTTGTTAACGAGGGTGAAAACAGTTTGTTTTTTTTTCCTTTTAGTTTCGAATTTAGTATTCAATTATTTTTATTTCATTTTTTCAACTTGCAATCGGCAGTTGGTTGGTTGGACGGAAAAATGCATTCCCTGGCTGTCCTATTTTAACAATCGCCCAGAGGCTGCTTCGTTCTGTCTCTGCGGTAGTTCATCCCGTCATTTATTATGAAGATCAGATGGTTGGGGTACATTGGCGACGATGACGACCGACGACGCAAGGTAGACCATCTTTATGTTCGCCAAGGGATGGGTAACCTCATGTGTCAACATGGCTGTTAATACCACTTGAGAAATAAATTACTAAAAATAATCGCACGCATTTATTTCATTTTATGAGGTTTAAGGTTTAACGGCTACAGTGCTATACGGCGACTGTGTTTTTTTTTTAGTTCAATGCTCCAAGCCCCACGTAGGACAAGCCGCACCTGTGTCCAACTGTGGCAAAGTCGTTGTTGCAGACCAAAAGGTATAAAACGTAGGAAGCATTATTCTTCCTTTTCGCCTTTGGTTTTGGCTTCGTTGCTAGTTGGGGATGAAAGTTCTTAAAGGTTGATTTTGAAAAACATTCATTCTATGGTTGTGCGTGTGTGTATGGGTTTATGAATTTTCATTTCCTCGGGTATTTATTTCTAAGTAGATCCCATCTTCGTAAATTGGGTACAGGATTACAGTGAGGAAATTTGTGGAAATTAGTTATTTGGTTTTTTTTTTCATTCATGGCTTTGGGTGCTCGAAAGGATCAGAACAGAGGTTACAGGTTCGTTTGGCTGCTTGGAGGCATGTGGCCAAAGCTGCACAGACAATGAATGTAATGCTTACACCACACTGAACAACTTAAGCTAACATGGTATCCCTTCCATAGACGTTTTTTTTATTTTTCTAGACAAAACTGAATCTTTATGTTAAAAAATGAGGGGGAGGGGGTTTAAAAAACACAAACACACAAAAAAGGGCAAACAAAAATATAAATAAAAAAAACTGTCGGATGAATGAGGAGGAAAAGTTTGCCAAAGATATTATGGACTCTTAAGTATAACGAGGGAAGTCAGCAGCAACTTATCACTTGGGGTTGCTCTTGCTTCGGAAAAGTTGTTCTTATGCATTGGTAGGATGGTGAATAGCTGACTTTTCAATGAAAATATTTGCGGATCCTTAGTAATGGGGTCTTGAAATTTTCGCAGATTAATGTCGAACTGCTGTGGCATGAAGAATGGAACTGACAACAATTGGAGGAAATTAAACAGCTGAGATTCGTTGTTGATTTTTGGTATTTATAAAGTTGAAGCCCTGTTTGAGGAGAATAAAGCATATCAGAGTGTTATTGGATTACCGGTTTGATTGATTAGATTTGAAAATACTTTTTAATCTTTGAATGACACAAATAAATAAGCAAATGTGTGGCATCTTAGCGAGCAGTCTTACTTCGTTTTGACAAAAGTGAAACAAATTAATCCAAAACTAGGAACTCCTTGTTAGTTGACAGTTGTCAAGGATTATTTTAGGTTTGAGTAATATGTAGATATGCGCAAATATTATGATGTGGCATACTCTCTTGTAAAAATGTATAGGTTCTTGTTATGTTGGCAAAGGGTAGGTAATGAAAAGTAGTTGAAAGTGAATTTTTCTTACTAACTCCTTAACAAGGTCCTCTTACAAACAAGACGTTGACTTAGGGCACATAAGGCTTAGGCTACGAACGTCCAATTTCCGACTTATCAGTAGTAAAAAATATTAGACTTCAAAATTATCAGTAAACGTACTTAATTGTAGAATGCGAATGCGAAAAACAATTAAGTTATTTTGCTAAGCACTACAGTTGAATTTATCGAAATCGTTGAACGGCAGAACGAGAGTGATCCATCGATCAACGATGTACAGCTCATGTGATCACAGCAGGAACAACGTGTTTTTGCTAATTGAATAAAACCAAAAACTTTTCAAGCTCACCAACTTCAATCTCAATTGGTAGACTTTGAGTATTTCACAAGCATTTCTGTAAATGATATTCATCAGTAAAAAATGTAGGTCTTATGAACTGCGCTTACTATAGTGATATTACTTAGACCGACAATAAGATTTTCTCTGCGTTGGAAGGCATCCATTTTGTAACCAGCTTCGTCCATCTTCGATCTTCCATTCTTGATATGTTTCCAGCCCAATTCCATTTTAATTGTTTTGTTCTATGAATAACGTCAATAATATTTGTAGTTTTTCGGATATCTTCGTTTCTACATTCTTTGGACTTGTCTAATATCAAGTAGTTTTCGTTCAATTTTTGTCTGGCAGATTCTCAGCATTTCATGGGAATTTGTTGTCAGACCGAGTGTTTCTAATCCATGTGTCATTGTTGGTAGGATCGTTGAGTCAAGAATGTATCTTTTTATGTCATTGCTAAGGTTTGAGTCCAATATTTGTTTTACATTCCAGAATTGCTTCCAGCTGTTTTCGATTCTCCGTTTGATTTCATTTTCTTCCTGATTTATAAACGACTTTAGTTGACCAAGATATGTCAGATCGTTAACGTAATCAATTTTTTTTGTCCAAAAGTAAAACATCCTTTTTTATATGATTTGTCATTAATTTAGTTTTTGTAAGATTAAGTGATTATTTATTTATTTATTTCATTACGTTAAATACTAACGCTAGGTTAACAAAAAACTTATATTAAAAAAAAAAAAATTATTATATGTAATACAAAGTAATATGTTTAAATATTCATAAATATATTAAACATTACAAAGTTAAGAATTTAAATGATGACAGTAAAAATGTATTTTGAAGTTGTCAGATTTAATATTTTGATTAACAGAATTTAAAAGGAAATTATTGCCATTATATATTTTTATTAACTGGTTAATTGGACTGTGGGAACCATAGTTTGCTCGGCTAAGATTTGCTCGAATTGGCACTCAATTTCTTACGTTAGTTCGGCTTATATTAAAGTGAAAACGACACAAAACTGATGGAGACAAAATGGATCCATTCAAAATTCCATCAATAATAAGCAGAGTTGCAAGTACTTTCGGTGACTAGTTAGTGATGGAAGACCTATAAGTTGTTGCCTAAGGGAATAGGAAGCCAAAGCTGAATCATGAGACCATGGGAAGAAACGTAGAATAAATCTAAGGAATCTTCTTTGGACACCTTTAAGTCTATGAATATGATTCGAGTAGGAAGGGGCCCAAACTACACAACCGTATTCAAGGACTGATCTGACAAACGATACATATAGAGTTTTAATTACATAAGGATCTCGGAATTACCTGCCAAATCTTTTTATAAAGCCTAGTGTCTTATTAGCTTTTTTCACAATGTGGTTACAATGGTCAGTAAAAGATAGTTTTGAGTCCAAAATGATACCTAAGTCTGAAAGTGAGTCAATTTTTCCAGGTTTGAAGAGTTTAACGTGTAGTTATAGTCAAGAATATTGTGTTTTCGTGTAAAACTTATAGTTTTACACTTGTCAATGTTTAACAATAAACGATTAGTATTGCACCATTCCCATAGACGAAGTAAGACATCTTGTAACAATTCGCAGTCCGTTGGGGAATTAATTTTTCGAAATATTTTCACGTCATCAGCGTATATTAAAGTCATGGAATTTCTTAAGATTGATGGGAGATCATTAATAAACAGAACAAATAACAATGGACCAAGATGGGTACCCTGAGGTACACCAGAATTGACAATAAACAGATTGGAATAGTTATTTTTGAACACAACACAATAATATCTATTTGTAAGGTAAGAAGATATCCAAGTTATTAATTTATCATTCAGTCCAATTTTTTCTAATTTCCCTAAAAGTACTTTATGGCTTAGTTTGTCAAATGCTTTGCTAAAGTCTGTAAATACACAGTCAACTAGTTGTTTATTTTCAAAAGTATCAATACAATATGTTGTATTTGTATGTATGCTGTTGGTCGACTTTTTTCACAAAACCATGTTGATTGTCACAGAAAACAGAAGAACAATTAAAGGAAAGAACATCACAAACAATGGATTCAAACAATTTTGGTATAACAGACAGCTTAGCTATAGGACGATAGTTGCATATAAGATGCTTAGGACCCTTTTTATGAGTTGGTTTGAGAAAAGCATATTTCCACATGATAGGAAAATGGGAACAATTAAATGACTGGTTGAACAGATAAGACAATGGGTATGAAAGGTATTTAGCATAAATGAAAGCAGTCCATCAGGGCCTGGACTAAGGCTTTCGTCGAGTTTTAAAATTTTGTCTTGTACAGTAGATTCAGAGATTGTTAAATTTATCTGAGCCAAGTGAGGAAACTGATAAGTATTTGTAAAATCTATAGAGTTATTTGTTGAAAAAGAATCTTCATACGCACTTTTAAAAAAGTTAGCAAACATATTCGAAAGTTCTTAAGGATCATGGCTTGTTTCGTTTCCTCTATGTCATGTTTGGAGGATACCCGTCAAATTTTCGCTTACAGTCAACATATTTCCAAAAATTTCGTGAATTCGTCTTAAGTTCCCGTTCAGTATTTGCAACAAACTCGTTATATAGGCACTTTGAATAGTTAATAAATTCATTTATGATTTCTTGGTAAATACCATAATCAACATCAGTATGTGATTTGTTATATTTTACCCACGCCTTATTCCTTTTATTTTTTAAGCTTTTAAGATGTCGATCAAACCATGGTGGATTGTTATCTTTGGCTTTAATTTTACGGAGAGGTATGTTCTCTAAAAAACAATTAAATAATATATTATAGAATTTTAAAACCATATCAGCTAAGTTTAAATTTATAAATATTGAATATCAGTCCAAATGATTTAAGTCAGTAAAAAGTTGATTGAAGTTCCATTTTTTGAAGTCAAATTCAATTTGATTATCACATGTGGTATCAAGATTACAAACATTTAAGCTTAAGGATATCGTCAATGCAGGATGATGTCGATCTTCTTTTAAAAGTTTTATGTCGCTTTGAATAACAGCAGTGTCAGCATTTACAATGTCAGCAATATAAATAAGATCCAGTATTTTGTTATTGTGGTTTTTGATTGAGTTAAGCTGAATGAGTCCTAGAGAGGCCATTGTGTCGATTGTGGTAAATTCGATGTCATTAGATGGGTTGATCGGAGAATATTCTTCGTTATTGTCATTCTTGGACCATTCAAGATTAGGTAGATTGAAGTCACCTAATACGCAGATTTCATCCATAGGATTTATATTTTCAAATAAATTTTCCAGACTGTCATAAATTCGTTTGTAAATATTGTAGTTGGAACTAGGTGGTATGTAGACAGCAACTATATAAAGGTTACCGAAATCCATTTTTATTTTTATGCTCAACATTTCGAAGTCAAATTGTTGGAAATCATTTACCAACGAGCATATAAAAGAGTTTTTAGCTTACTTACTTACTTAAGGTGGCGCTACAGTCCGTTGTGGACTTGGGCCTCAATCAACAGTCTCCGCCAGCCAGCTCGGTCCCTAGCTAGCTGTCTCCAGTTTTGCACTCCAAGTTGATTGAGGTCCTCTTCCACTTGTGTGCGCCACCTGAGTCGCGGTCTTCCTCTCCTTCTGCGTCCCTCGGGAATAGTGTCGAAGACTTTCCGGGCCGGAGCATTGGTGTCCATGCGCTCTAAATGACCGAGCCATCTGAGTCTCTGGACCTTGACCCTTCTGACTAAGTTCACGTCGTTGTACAACCCGTAAATTTCGCTATTGTATCTCCTTCTCCATTCCCCATCAATGCATACGGGGCCAAAGATGACCCGAAGAATTTTCCTCTCCAAACAGCCTAAGGCACATTCATCCGATTTTGTTAGGGTCCATGCTTCTGCACCATACAGCAGGACAGGGATGATGAGGGTGTTGTACAGTTTAACCTTAGTTGCTCGAGAGAGGGCTTTTCCACTCAGTTGCTTTCTTAGCCTAAAGAAACAGCGATTAGCAAGAGTAATTCTTCGTCTTATCTCAGCGCTGGTGTTATTGTCCGTGTTGATAGCGGAGCCTAGGTAGACAAACTCCTTAACTACCTCGAAGTTGTATGCATCTATTGTGACGTTCTGTCCGAGCCGTCGATGTTGGGTGTCCTTACTCGAAGACAGCATGTACTTCGTTTTTCCCTCATTTACCGCTAAACCCATTTTTTCCGCTTCTGTCTCAATCCTCACAAAGGCGCCATTGACATCACCCTGTGTTCTTCCCATTATATCAATATCATCGGCGTACGCGAGAAGTTGAACAGATTTATAGAAGATAGTGCCTCTGGTGTTGACGGTGGAGTTTTGGACTATCTTCTCAAGAACGATGTTAAAGAAATCGCACGACAGTGCATCGCCTTGTCTGAACCCTTTTTTGACGTCGAATGATTCCGTAAGCTCATTGCCAACCTTGATAGAGCAGCGTGAGTTCTCCATCGTCATTTTGCACAAGCGAACGAGCTTGGCAGGGATGCCAAAGCTAGACATAGCTTTATACAGTTCGTCTCTGTAGATGCTGTCATACGCGGCCTTAAAATCAATGAAGAGGTGGTGGGTATCGATTTGGAGTTCATAGGTTTTTTCCAGGATCTGCCGCAACGTGAAAATTTGGTCGATGGTAGACTTTCCTGGCCTGAAGCCACATTGATAAGGACCAATCAGATTGTTGACGAAAGGCTTCAGACGTTCACATATTATGGCAGAGAGGATCTTGTAGGCGATGTTAAGCAGATTATTCCTCTGTAGTTGGTGCAGTTTAGAGGATCTCCTTTTTTCAGGATCGGGCAAACAATGCTGAGGTTCCATTCATCGGGCATGCATTCCTCCGACCATATCTTACAGATGATTTGGTGCATGCTCCTATCTAGCTCGTCGCCTGCGGCTTTGAACAGCTCGGCAGCTAGACCATCTGCTCCTGCGGCTTTGTTGGATTTCAGCCGTGATATTGCTGTTTTCACTTCTTCTAGGTCGGGTTCCCGGAATTGTTGGCTGTCATCGTGTATGATAAAAGGCTCCTGTCTGACGGCGGGGTTTTGTTCGTCGTCGCCGTTATACAGTCTACAGAAGTGGTCTTTCCAAATCCCCAGCACTGACTGCGGTTCTACTATGATGTTCCCTTGTTGATCTCTGCAGGCTTCGGTTCTTGCTCGATGACCTTGAGCCAGCTGTTTTACCTTCCGATAAAACCTCCGAACTTCATTCCTGCTGTAAGCTCTGTCAACATCTTCGATCTGACGCTTCTCATGCTCTCTCTTTTTTCTCCTGAGAAGCCGGCGTTCTTCTCTCCTCTTTTGCTCGTAGAGCTCACGAGCAGCTCTTGTCCTTCTTTGCAGCGCCGCTTTGTATGCCTCCTGCTTGGCTGCATGGGCCTGCCTGCATTCTTCGTCAAACCAGGGGTTTCGTTTTGGTGGCTGTGTGAAACCCAGCACATTAGAGGCGGCATCTCTAACTGCATTCTGGCAATGTTGCCACTGGACTTCGATACTTGATGTTGGCGGCATAGGACTCCTTAAGAGGTTACTTGTCACTCGATCAGAGAAGGATCTGGCGATCTCTTGCGATTGTAGCCGTCCGACGTCGAATTTTCTTGCAGCATTTCTTTGTTTTGGCCGTTGTCGGGATATTCGTAGCACTGCCTTGGCTACGACGAGGTAGTGGTCCGAGTCGATGTTGGCTCCTCGGAAAGTTCGAACATCTTGAATGCTGGAAAAGTGCCTCCCGTCGATCGCAATGTGATCAATCTGGTTGACGGTTGATTGATCAGGAGATCTCCATGTACCTTTATGGATGTTGAGATGTGGGAACCAGGTGCTTGCTACCACAACATTTCGCCCCGCAGCAAAATCGATAAGCCTGAATCCGTTGTCGGAAGTGGTGTCGTGCAGGCTGTGCTTTCCGACTGTTCTTCCAAAGATGCCTTCTTTTCCCAGCTTTGCGTTAAAATCGCCGAGGACAATTTTCATGTCATAGCTAGGACATTGCTCATATGTATTGTCGAGGAGCTCGTAGAATTCGTCTTTGGTGTCGTCGTTTTTCTCTTCTGTGGGGGCATGCGCGCATATTAAGCTAATGTTGCCGAATTTAGCCTTGATTCGGATCGTCATGATGCGTTCGCTTACGCATTTGAAGCTCAAGACTTTTTGCCTGAGTCTGCTTCCAACGACGAATCCGCATCCAAAGGATCGCTGTTCCCGGTAGCAATCCCCATAGTAGATGTCGCAGTTATCCATCTTCTTTTCGCCCGGTCCATCCAATCGCATTTCCTGGATAGCGGTAATATCTGCTTTGTAGCAGTTGAGGGTCTCCGCTAGTTGTTCGGCAGCACGCAGTCCATTAAGGGACCTAACATTCCACGTGCATATCCGAAATTCGTTGTCCTTTTTTTTACGTTTGCTTGGGTCGTCATCAGTGTATCCGTCCGTTTCCGAGGCCTGTTGTCGCTTCGCAACTAGATTTTTTCTATGTAGTCGGGAAGTCACCCCGACGTACAACCCCCAACCTGGAGTACCAGGTACTTGATGTGACTCCAAGTACAAAAGCCGGAAAACCGCTCCTTTTACGACCTGAGCTTCAAATATGTCGAAGTAGCCCGTAAAGGTGTTCACCAAGTAGTTCGACCTAACTGGAACTGAGGACGCCACCGTTCATTCCAAAAAGAAATTCATCCGCTGCCGTCCCTCGTGGGAAGTGCTTTGGTGGGAACACTCCTTCGTTGTGGGGTAATTAGTAGTAACAGCCTACTCCGCTTCGACCTGTCGACCATGGGAGTCCCTGCTGCGAAAACAAGTTTTGCGATCGCATAGCTCTAAGCATCGCAGTAGTAGTTACCGTAAGCCGCTCCGCCACGTCAAGGCTTACCCCATGGAGGGTTTTTAGCAGCTATTAGTAATCCTCCTCCAACCCTTGTAGATTCGTCAATTGAATGTCGATCACGCCGAAGAACTTGAAAGTTCTTGTCAAAGAGTTCTGTGTCAGCAATTGAGTTACATAGCCAAGTTTCAGTTAACACAATTACGTGTCGTGAGGTAAGTTGTTTACATTTATATAGAACTGATCAGTTTTAGTTCGTAGTCCGTTTACATTCTGATAATAAATCATCAGTTTTTGCTGTTGTTGAAACGTCCATATATTGCGCATATGATCGAGAGATCATAGAGAGATCGTCTGGTGAATGGGACAGAAGAACCACATCGTCTGCAAATCTTAAGTTGTTGAGTTTTTCACCCCAGATATTGAATCCATATTTTTTTCATTTGAGCTGTCTGAAAATGTCTTCCAGTACTGCCGAGAACAATGGTGGTGATAGTGGGTCTCCTTGACGAACACCCCTCTTGATGTCGAAGCATCTTCCAGTCTTATCTGTCTTCACCTTAGTTTTGTTGTTACAGAAGATGATTCTCGTAGTCCTTATAAAGTCAGAGTGTTTATTTTGGTTTTTTAGTGTAGTCCAGATGCAATTGTGATGCACGCTTTGGTAAAGTCAATGAAAAGCAGATATAGAGGCTCTTTGAATTCGTTATGTTTTTCGATAAGTTGGTTTATAGTTTGCAGATGATCTGAAGTCGAATATCCTTCTCTGAAGCCAGCTTGTTCCCGAGATTGATTGTCGTTTAAACATTTTTTTACTAATTTATTAAGTGCTTTTGAGAAAAGTTAGAAATATAGGCCTTACAAAAAAAAAACCATGAAGATGCTTTGTACAATTTCGATAGAATAGCTTGGTATTATATGTATAGTCATTCTACGAATCCCAATAATTCCTTAAAACTTACCAGTTGGTTGGTTGCAATATCCCATTAAAGTCAGTTTCGCTGTGACAAATTTAATAATAAGGCAAACACTTTAGGTAGCGGGATTGAAGCTAGAAAAGCCGTGTTTCTCCCACGCCCGAATTCTGTTCATTCTTTCACATTATCAAAAAATATAATATCGCGTACAACACCATATTAAAATAATACACTAGAATATTTTAATTTATTAGTAAAATTGCTACGAATGAGTGGTATTCGTAGCAAGGAGAAAAATTCGTACATTGAACGAATATTTATAGATTGTACGAAGCTTTTCTATCAAAGGAGTATTAAAAATATGTATATTAGAGCCGATTTTTTTCAATCGTCGAACAAAAATAAAAATAACAAACTGGCAAATAAACTAATCTGAGTATTCATCGGTCGAATAAATAGGAGCGTTTTTCTCCAGATAAAGTCTATCTGACGATTGAAAAATCCAATACTTTGTTATTTGTCGAATAAACACTATCTCCTTGTTTATCTGACGATTGAAAAATCGGCTCTAAATAAATTTAAATTAAATTGTAAGTAGGTACAATACACGAATTTATTCCATTAGTACCCCTCCATGGGGTAAGCCTTTTGACGTGGTGGAGGGACTTACGGTGACTCCTACTGTGAAGCTTCCAATGGCTGACAGGTCGAAGTGGAGTAGGCTGTTGCTACTAATTACCCACCAACGAAGAAGTGTTCAAACCAAGGCACTGGCCAAAGAAAGACCGCGACGGCAGCGAAAGAATTTCTTGTTTTGAAATCAATCAGGCCGCAAAAGGAGCGTGTTTTCCGGCTCTTACACTTGGTGTCACATCAAGTGCATGGTACTCCAAGTTGAGGGTTGTACGTCGGGTTGACTTCCAGACTACGTAGAAAAGCAATGCCTCGGAAAGGGATCGACACACTGATGACGACTCAAGCAAATGTTTTAAGGTCAGCGAAGCATGTGGAATGTTACGTGCCTCAACAGACCGCGTGCTGCCGAACATTAATTTAGCAGATACCCTCAACTGATACAAAGCAGACATTATCGCTATCCAGGAAATGCGATGGGATGGGCTGGGCAAAAGGAGGATGAAACACTACGACATTTACTATCGTGATCGTTACCGAGAGCAACAACAGCGGCTCTTTGGATACGGATTTGTCGTGGGAAGCAAATGTGTAAGCGAACGCATCACGACGATCCGAATTAAGGTTAAATTCGGCCTAATATGCGCGCATGCACCGCAGTCAGACAGGAGCCATTCATCGAACACATCGATAGCCAACAATTCCGTGAACCCAAGAAGTAAAAACAGCTATACAACGGCCGAAATCCAACAAAGCCGCTGGAGCAGATGGTCTAGATGCCGAGCTGTTCAAAGCATCAAGCCACGATCTCGATAGGAGTATGCACCAAATCATCTGTAAGATATAGTCGGAAGAATGTATGCCCATTGAATGGAACCTCGGCATTGTTTACCAGATCCTCAAGACGGGAGATCTTCTAAACTGCTCCAACTACAGAGGAATCATCCTACTTAACATGCATCGCCTAGAAGATCCTCTCTGCCATAGGTAGTAGTCTGAAAACTTTCGTCAACAATCTGATTGGTTCTTATCAATGTGGCGCTTCAGATCAACTAAGGTAAAACTATATAACACCCTCATCATCCCAGTCCTGCTGTATGGAGAAGTAAAAAACATATGAATGTGCCTAGGCTGTTTCGAGAGGAAAGTTCTTCGGGTTATCTATGGCCACGTGTGCGTCTATGAGGAATGGATAAGATGATTCAACAACGAACTATACGGGTTGTTCAACGACATTGACCTTGCCAGAATGGTCAACATCCAGCTCGGTCATATGGAGCTCCTGGCCACCATTGTCCAGGGACAAAATAGTAAAGGAAGACCGCGACTCAGGCGGCGCACCCAGGTTGGAGTGCAAAACTGGAGACAGCTAGCTAAGGACCAAACTGGAGACTGTTGGTTGGTTGTGGTTGTTGGTTGCCCAACTATAATTCCTTAAGTGAACTTGAGCTTATATATAAAAAAAAGGACGAAAATGTTCTTAAGTTTTGCTAGCTTAGTAAGAAGTTGGCTTGGCCTTCTCTTCTAAACGCGCGCTGTCAAATTCACTCAAGTAATGAGCGAATAAAACCGCACTAGTAAAATTTGAACGAAAAGTTAACGGACGTAACTTAATTGCATCATGGTTTGTTCTTAGAGTTCATGCGTGAGCAAAATTGCATTATAGATTAGCCTTAAAAAAACTTTAATGAATATTTAATTTAATGAAAAATTTTTATGTTACATACAGGTTTACTTTTCGTTGAGTATGCATACCTATACAGCCCTCGCGGGCAAAGTGACGGGCCCATTTTTCTGTATCGATCTACCCGTTTGGTAGTGGATAAGATTCAGGAATTAAGTCTCGTCAAATTCAGGCTCTGGGAACACCCTTGCAAAATTGAAAGCAAAACACTTTTTACGTAACTCTAATATTTTTACGAAATTTATTAAATCTATCGTACCTGTTTACATTTAAAAAACCCAATTTTTTCGATCACATTTTGTTAGTCAGTTCGTTCAAAGTTCTAATATCATATCAAATAATTACCTACCTAATTCAAAGTAATTGTGCTTTTATACTGGAAGCAAGAATTTAATCAATGGAAACCTCAATTAGCCAAAACAATTTCGAAAATGTTAGACAAATGTCAGTTCTCATCAAATTTACTCCAAAATACCAACACATTAAAGTTTTTGGCTCATCTTCTGCTTCACAATTTGTTCTTTCCTATTCCCAATTCCCCTGATATAGCTTTTGTAGTGCTTCAAAACTTACATTCACTTTCTCTCTCGTTCAGTCTAAGTAAAAAGGCTTTTTCGTATTGGCCAAAAGAAAAAAAACTGAATTATTTTATAGCCAAATTGAAGATATTCTCGGTAAAGTAAATATTTTCTATAGAAAATGAATATGAATTAAATTCATCCATGGGCCATCGTTGTGGGGTGCTGCTCACAGCGGCGGCGACGAACGCGACGACGTTTGCAGGAGCACCGGAAACAACCTCATACCTAAAAAAATTAATTTTAATCTGCATTTTCATCCTTTCACAGATTCCAGTAATGCAAACTAAATCTTTTTTTTTTGCAAACAGGTCAAAGGAGTGGGAAGCGCAATTTGTAGGTAACGGTTTGAAGCTACTGTAGGAAAATTAAATTCCACTGGAGATATGAAGGACTTCAAAGAGTGCAAAAAACAAAAATGGGGCCACTAATAAAAAAAGAAAGGGATTCATCTCATCAACATAAAAAAAGGGAAAAAAGAAAATATTTTCCACACGGACGAGTATAATGAAACAGGATTATAATGTCTGGAATTACAAACATTTCGTTTCAATCTAATGTTATAACTATAAATTCCCCTTTCGATTTGCGGGAGCAAGGACTCACAAAAAAAAAAAACGTTTTTCCAGAAAAGGAAAATCAATGCCTTGAAGGCTTAGACTAAAAAACTTGTTCCTGGAGTTCGGATATCCTTTTTTTCTCGTTGTTCGTATTCCCCATTCAAAAAAAGGAAAAAAAAAGTAATGGGACCGCTCCAATCGACTTGACATTGAAAATATCCTTGTGACGAGTTCTTAATTCTGGGCGATGCGCGGCAAACGAATGAATTTTAATTATTATGAGTACTAAGCCGAAGTTGATGATACGATATTGTCGGAATGAGATATTAAGGGACCGTTTGGAGAAAATTTCGAAATACGGTTTTTTTGAAATGAAGATATTGGGGGAGAATTTCAATTATTATTATACGACAACAAAGACGAGGACGACGTATAATCACATGATTTTTGATTTTTTGAACTTTGCCTTGTGTGTTATCATCTTGGGGCAATCTGGAAATTATTATTATTGAATTTAACTTTTCACTTTGTGGGTATCATCCGTCAAAGGAAGATAAAATGTTTGAAATAACTTCCCATCGTCATCAACGCGAATGGGGATTAGGAATTTAATTAGTTTATGTTACGATTTGATATCGTAATTTGTAAGAGTTGACATTTAATTAATATTATTGTACGCTTGAGGGAATAACTGGAAATGAATTATTGTTGACAAAAGATAATAATATTATGTGCGAAAACTCGTGAGAATGTCATTATAAGGCGCAAAAACAAAAATGGAAAAGGATTATTTAGACAAATTTAAGATATTCATTGGAAATTGAATATAACCACTGTATACATAAAAAGGATTAACAAATAAATACAATAGTCATTTGACTATTATTAATCCAAAGACAATTATTCTACGTGTGTCTCCATCAAGCGATACTCTGGTGACTTTGTGCATATTCTTTCTCTCCTAAATTGGAAGGCAAATATTGATGAAAGTCTACCGTAGCGCTTTTTACTTGTAAAAAGGCCATAGGCTCAAAATGGCGTTTCTCCCCAAAAATAACCCATTGGCTATACACTTCGGTAATCAGATTAATAATCATTTATGGAGTTGTCGTATGGTGGACCGCACTGGACAAGATGGTAAATCTAAATAAACTCATCAAAGCGGTCAGCTGGTATGTATTCATCACAGGAGCACTCCGCTCAACACCAACCACAGCCCTGGAAGAGCTTTTAAACCTAACACCTCTTGACATCTTCTCCAAAATGGTGGCAGCCAACTCATGTGTGAGGATTAGAGCCACCTCTCAATCTTAGACAATTTCAGATCTATCCCATATCGCTTAGACTATACCATCCTACGGGCAGTCGCCCGTAGCTTAGTTGGTAAGTGCGTTGACTGCTAAGCCGAACGTCGTTGGTTCGAGTCCCACTCAGGCCAAGTTTTTATTTCATCTTTCGCGAGTACTGTCTCTTGCGAAGACCTGGCAAATTTTCCAAGAGTATCAATCTGTCATGAAAAAAGTGCTTCTCAACTTTGCCGTTCGGAATCGGCGTTAAATTGTAGGTCCCCTCAATTCTTCACACGCACTCAGAGAATTGTTGATGAGAGTAAGTCGCTTAGGCCTTGGCTCTTCAAGAGCTGTCGCGCCAATCTACTTATTTTTATTTATTTTTTATACCATCCCAAAAATGGTATTCGATAATAGCTTCCATGTTTCCATCCCTTCAAGATCTTCTTGGGAAGTAGAGAGACTCCTGGAAGACAATGCGGTACACTTTTAACAGACGGTTCAAAGACCGATAACGGCGGCGTTGGAAGTGGTATGTTTTCGAAACAACTGAATCTCAGTCCAACATATAGACTTTCCAATCAATATAGTGTGTTCCAGGCAGAAGTAATGGCGATTAAAGAGGCACTATCCTGGCTCATAGAAAACGTTATATCTTGCAAGGATATACGAATCTCCTCGGACAGCCAAGCCGCTCTCAAATCTCTCGCGTCTGTCTCCACAAACTCTCAAATAGTCCACGACTGTCGATAATCTCTGAATGAGAGGACAGAACAGAAGTTTAATATTCACCTCATTTGGGTGCCAGGCCACAGAGACATCCCGGGAAATTGCAAAGCCGATGAGCTCGCCAAAAACGTAACACTTCTGCCTACTATTAGACAAAGCCATAAAATAGGAACACCACTTGCTACATGCAAATATCTTCTCAAACAATATGCTCTAGAATCAACAAATACTAGATGGTCACAGGGTACTACCTCCCTAGCAACCAAACTAATATGGCCAAGCATAGACTTGAAACGGTCAAAAGGCTTGATCTCCCTGAGCAGACAAAATATAAGCTCTACAATTGGAGTAATAACAGGACACTGCCTCATAGTAGACATGCTCTGAGGCTAGGGGTCTACACAAATGACTTCTGTAGAAGCTGCATGGACGAGGAGGAAGAAGAAACAGTCCAACACCTTCTATGTACATGTCCGGCACTCTCCAATAGAAAGAATAACTATCTCGGTAATCCCTTCTTCGATAATACCAGTGAACTGGCAACGATCGACACAAAATGTCTCTCTAACTTCATTAAAAGTACAAAATGGTTTTTTTAAGTTCATTACTCTCCCATGAGTTATTTCTTTAGTGGTATCACAACGGACCCTTGAGGTCACAGTGAGACAATAACAACTAGACAGCCACTCCAACCTCAACTAACCTCACCTTTCTCATGCACATCATCAAGGCCACACTACAAAACATCACACGCCCCTACCGATGATGCTGAGAAGTCTTAGAGAGGTGGATTTTACGACTTCATGGAAAGTCGTAAGTCGTAGTGCGATGTCAAAATCGTTCTGGGAGAGAGAAGAGAATCGAACAAAAAGGAGACATGAGAAAAAGACTCTGCGAAGGAAGAAAAGAGCATCAGCTCAAAGATTTTGAAGATTCATGTGTCAAGAACAACACCCAGTTCCAGAACCAGGACACAGGCTCTTTGAAACAGTGAAGGGAAACTGGTCACTAAGTCAGCACTTCCAGCAGCTGCTGAATGCATCTAATGACGAAAGAGAAGATTATTGTCTTAAATAAGCCTCTATGCAACACAATAATCAGCACGTACCATTGTGGCCCGTAAGCAAGGCACAACAACCATAGATCAAATATTCATACTGAGGCAAATCCTAAAAAAGACCAACAAATTTCAAGTCGAAACCCACCATCTTTCCATCGACTTCACAGCTGCTTGTGATAGCATCCATTATATTATTATGATGGCGATGTGTGAATTCGGGAATCGGGATCCCAAACAAACTGATTCAGTTGTGCCGCATACCGCATTACGCTAAACAATACGCAGTGCAGTGTGCAAATGTGCAACAGCTCATCCGAGTTGTTTCAAACATGCGCAAGGTTTAGACAAGGAGATGCACCGTCATGTAATATCTTCAACATAGTCCTGGAGCAGATAGTGCGCAAAGCAGGTGTGAGCACGGAAAACACTATCTTCAACAAATACCCCGAGCTCTAAAGCTATGCGGACGACATAGACATCATCGGTAGAGCTGTGCTTGAGGCCTTCACAGCTATTGAACAGGCGAAGCTCGTTGGTCTTTAAGTGAACGAGAACAAAACAAAGTACATGCTATATCAACAAACAAAATAACATCTTTCCTCCGCCTAAGACAAAACGTCACTGTTGTTAGCAGCAATTTCGAGGTAGTTCCCAAGAATTCCGAAGAATTACCCTAACGAACCGCTGTTACTTTACCAGTCCTACTCTACGGCGCCGAGTGCTGGACGAAAAGTATAAAAGGGGAACTGATACTGGGCACTTTTGAAAGAAAATTTCCTTGACGGATTTTCGGTCCCGTATGCGACGATGGCGAATGGAGAAGAAGTTTCGCAAACTGTACTTACGAGCTGTACCAAGATGTAGTTGTAGTAAAGCTCTCCAGTCAAGATCGCAGCCCTCAGGTTCGAGACGACAAGGAAGACCGAAGCTCCGGTACAAGAAGTACAAGAACCAAGTGGCTGCAGGGTTTTGACGACTAGAGAGTGCATGCGAGGGACCATTTCCGATGGAAGGCTGCTGTTTAATAGGCTGAGATCCTTTATGGATTTGGATAAATATGTAATTAATTGTAATAGGCTATAGGCATCTTATTTGTCCTCTGCGGGCTTCTCAGTAAGTACGAAAACATTTCTGAGACAGATATTCTTTAATTTGCGTCGCATGAAAACATAGCTTATAGCCTTTCACTTGTTGCGTTGAAGCCGATGATGGTAGGTTTTGCGTTTTTGCCGACTAAATAACCTACGCGTGCCGTGCATAATGTGGCATGATATGTCATCTTTATGTGTGACCAAGATAGCGGTCCATATGAGAATTCTAAGATCGTTATACCGTTCGCGTCGTCGAAATTGTTTTTGAGGTTTTCTGTCGGTTTCGTGGTTTTAATGTTTTTGTAGTGAGTGGCGGCTGTAGTGCTAATTCTAAAAGCTCGAGATAGATGTTTACAACACAATTCAAAATTTATTTTTGTCGGTAGGTACCTGAAAATCTTGTTACTCATATTATTGCTGCCGTCTGAAAGCATACCCATGTTGGTTCTGGTAAGAACGTTTAAACTGATCCGATTTAAATTGTGTAAACTACCGGTAAAAATAAGAATCTACTGACTGTCGATTCCATTTTCCCACTTTTTCAATCAATTTTCGATAACATCATCACTTTACCCCCACTTTTTGCCAATTAAAAGCAAAAACCCATTAAATCTAATGCAAATTTAGTTCTGAGGGACAGTAGACCCTTTTCCAACACTTTGACTCAGGTGATCTGTCTTCTAGGACCAGACAAACAACCAAATATTTAAATTGATGCCCCATGAGCCATGAGTTGGAAACGAAATTCAATTTAATCCGAAACCCCTCCTCAAACAACATCTGACCGTTGTACGTTGATGAAAATTTTTACATCAAACCCTTTCTCCTACTCATCTATAAAAATGTCCAGCAACCGCAAAAAACCTTTGTCAAAGTATAGTACCTACATTCAACTTTTTCTCATTTCTCACCTTTAGTCAAATTTTTTCACGTAAATTTTCACCACAGTCCAACCACAACTATTTTACCATCCTTCGGTCCCTACAGCTTCTCAGTGAGGGAGGGCAAACAAAATATCCTCAAATTGAAATGCTATCCTCGCCAGTGATGGATTGCACATTTTTAATCCTTTGTAAATTATACCACTTAAATCTACGACATCACGCACTTTTCGCCCCCACTCCACGGCGAGTCTATACAAAAGACCGCATACCCCCGCCAGAAAAAGGTTCGAATCGGATCGAAAGGAAAAACGTGAACACATTTCGGAATTATGTATTTGGTTGTGGCGGCATTGCGTTGCCGTCATTAGACAGTCCGCACATTAATCAAATTTGCCTTTTCGACACAACACACAATACGGGGTGGCAGGGAGATTCAAAAAAAGGCACAAGAAGAGGGGCTGAACTGAAATCCGAGCCAGAAATAGCTTCAAACGAGTTCCCCATCCCCCGATTGACAGAAGTTTTCGCATTCCGAAGTCAAATCACGTAAACATTATTTACGATATTCCAATATAATCCATAAGCAATAGCCCAGAATTACGGCAGATTGTTGTACGAGTTGAAAAACCTTGTCGATATGTTGTTCGCACCACAAACACATATGTGGAATGTTGCTGACTCCCCATGCCAAACGCAAGATTTTTTTGACTCGATATGGGGCGACTGAAGTCCCCTTCCAAAAAAAAGCTGACAAGTCGACCGCCATTCACCGTGCAGCCAACAAAAGGTAATCTATCCTAATGGGGAGGTTGAGTCATGTGTCACGGTGACGATGAGCTCCAAAGAAATTCCATGCCACAGATTCTCTGCCTGCTTATATTTCGGATGATGGGGTGATGGTGCAGGAAAGAATGCGAAAAAGACGTTTCAGGTACAATCCGGAAGACTCATCGTATACCTTAACGTAATTCCCGGATTTATTACCACTTACAGTTTTTTTTCCATTCTCCTCCTATCCGTTGCTCTTTTTTGCTGCTTTATTGTAACTGTCGAGTGTCTACAATATCGTGTATTGCTGTGTTTTTCAAAATTAGGAGGAGAACGAAGGCCATAACTGTTTTCGCTTAGTGTTCGTCGGGTTCTGCCTCTAAGAGAGAATCGTTTTTGCTGCATGACTCCTGCTGCTGCTGCGTGATTTCGTTGAAATCTTGTTTGAGTTATTGCCACTCCGTTATGCTGTTATGTTGTTTGCAGTGATGATCTTCCTTCCCTTGTTGGAGGTGTCAAAAATCCACAGTCTTTTCTTTCTCTTGAAAAAGTTTGGTTAGGGAAAGTTTCAAAGGTGTAAGTAGACATCGGAAGACAAAGTAATAATAGCAATGTAGCTCATGTGGAAGGCAAGCTTCTTTTATGGTTTTCACAGCCCCAGAGTTCTTCTTCAGAGTTTTATCGCGAATGTTCGTGTTGGTCCTGTTCTGGAAATGGAACTTCATCGGGATGGATAGTGGGTAAGAGGTTCAGGTACCGGTAGTTAGAATTATAAATGTCTCTTGGCTCTGGGTACCTATAAAAAGAAAAATGGAAAACGAAGGTTACCAAATCAGAAAAATTATTTTCAGAGCAATAAAAGTATTATTGTCCCAGTGAGAGTGACAAGAGAGGATGCTGTCCTACTAACACTGGCTTCAATAAAAAATAGTTTAAGAGGGAATAAAATTGATGAATCTATCAGGATGAAAATGTTCCTCACTCGTTGCTTAACATGATTTTCTTTTTAAAATCGCCATTCACTTCTGTTTGTTCAGCCAACTATTCGGCGTATTGACGACTCTTGATTCAAGTGAACTTTTTAAGCATTTAAGTTCAAATCTTTGTTCAAAACTCGCATCGGAGATGTTCAATTGTTGGTTGCGACGCTGAGTCGAAGTTGACGATGCTCTAAATTCCATTTTTAAGCTTCGACTTTGATTACATTCCATCTTTCTGTGAAAAAGTATAAACAAATAAACCCATCCCCTGAATTCGAAAATATGTTCTTGATTCCCAAAATAGAGATCCAAATAAAATAAATCTGAGAATGTTGATTCGCAAACCGACTTTGGCAAGCCTAAAATAAAAATAACAGCTTGACGAGGGCGTCTATCGCACGTGAAGCAAATCTCAAACTGCGTCGACCGAACAACCGACCCCTTCTGCAAAGAAAACATCCCCTTTAGCCAAATGAGATAGCTTTGGCACTCATGGCAAACACTCTCATTCCGATGCACCCCTCAACGCTCATCCCCAAATGCCCATCACATTGCCGGTCGTTTCGGTCCTCTTATTTTATTGTGCTATCATATTTCCTTCATGCATTATGCACAACACAAGAGCAAGAAAGTGCCTCAACCTCTAAATTCTTTAACAATATAATGCTGTTTCGCCCCCGCCGCCGAACAAGTCTTTGGGTTTCCTTTGTGTTGCTTTCACTTTGTGCAGAAGGCTTCTTTGCTTTTGGTTTAGGTTTCGGTTTCAAAAAGTTTTTGTCTTCAGGGCCATTTACTCATAAAATTACCATCAGCCTATCACCACCTCCTTCCACCCGGTATAATACCAGACCAATCTGCTTTTTGTTCTATAAATCCCCCCCAAAACCATCAGGCCAAAGCCAGCCAGCCAGAGAGGGGTTGAAATTATTATTGAACAAAATTGTAACTGTGACTGAAACAGCATACCTTTTGAGTATTATCAGGGTAATGATAGCGTTTGCACGGGTTGGGGGCCAGCTGAGCAATGTAGACTTAGACGACACGGCCACCCCACTTTTGGCTGAAAATTCATGCTCCATGAAACTTCTTCACCTTAATAAAATAGTATGGAACATCAGCGGGACGCGAAATCCTGCAGTACAATAAAGCGGCCACGATTACAGTTATACGGTGCCATAAAACATCAACGATCATCCATTGGAAAGTGGCGTAGTCGTTTTTGCTTGCTCTATGATTTTGCTATCCCCTCGACCCGTGTGTCATTCAGTTCCGTGCATAAACCCCCTTCCAACCTTTTTTTTTAGTCAAAACTAACCCGAGCTCGCTCAACCGAAATCCTTTGGTTCACTGTTTGTTGTGTTTTTTTTTTTTTATCTTGCGTGGTAAATTTGGCAGAATATGTTAACATAAATATTTTCTAACTGTATTTGGTTTTATTTATATGAGTCCACAAATGGGCGCGGCGGGCAAGGGGCTTAACCTTAAATTGTGTGTTGTGTCAGTTTGCCTGCTGGGTATTGTCCTTTTTGTCTCTGGTTTCGTTTTTTTCTTCTTTTTCTGTTTGCCAAAACTTTTTATTTGTGTGCACTTCGTTTTGGGATCCTGATTAAGGGTTGGCAGTGCCCCCAGCAAGGGGGAGTTGTGCGTTAATATTAAAAACAATTTGGAAAGTTTTTTTTTTATTTCTTGTTACCCAGTTTTTTGTTTTGTTTTCTGTATTTTTGTTTATCGCCATGTTTTCCCTTCTCTTCGGGTGGATGTTTGTTTTGTTTTTTTTTCTTGCGCGCGTTTTTCATTTCCCCCATGAAGGTGACGAAGAAAGGAAAGGCTTTTCCTTGTGGAATGTGGAATGCATTAATTGACCTTTAGGGAATGAAATGTAAGTAAGGATTTAAACTGTTTGGGTGATTTTTGTCCTATTGCTATTTTTCCAACAAGCCGACGAACGACGACGACAACAGACGCACAAGGACGAATACAAGGGTGAGCAGGACAAAAAAATATAAACGGAAAAACGTCGGAAGTCAGATTTGCATTTGAATTCGATTAAGTCGTCGTTGTCGTTGTCGCTGTCGCTGTCGTTGTCCGGGATGAAAATTAATTTACATAAGTCTTGTTGTAGTTGGCATTGGCTTTGTTTAGTGACTTTTGTGCTTTTATTTGATTTGCAATTAAATTTGGTTAACGCTAGAATCGGAATACGGTATTTAAGAGAGGGATTCGAAAGGGCTTTTGTTTGTTTAATAATAAATCACCTATTGTACTCGTAAGTAATCTAGCGAGAAAATGGTTATGAACAATTTTTGGGCTGATGGGGGGTTTTTAATGAAGTCAAGTTTGTGTGGGCTTATGTGCTAATTTGTTTCCAAAGACCTTTCTTTCGATTCATCAATGGAATCATTTTGTTTATGGCCAAAGAATAACCGCAAGTAGGTGTTTTTGACACAAAAAGAATATTCTGTATTTTCAGTGTATTATTAACAGTCTCTCACACTATCAGCTTGCCCAGTTTCATTTGCGCTCTTATATTTCACACTCACTGTTAGTAGAAAAATGTATTATGAGGGTCACTACTTTTGTACTAAGGCCACTATTGCATCTTTTCAAAATGAAACAATCGAATTATTATAAAAATAATATTAACAAAATGAAGCTTTTTATTCAACGATTGAAAAATTAATAATTATTATTGAAAAACAAATACATAGCAACAATGATAATTTTCTATTTTTTATATTGAAAGTAGACAGTAGTTTTTATAATGAAAATGAACAGTTGTTTATTAATGAAAAAACACCACAGTCTCTCCCACTTATTTAAAAACTACACTATCTCCAAATCGTATTGGAGGACGTCTTATTCTATTCGATCTTCGTATTTCTGGTTGAATTGGAAATGGTGAAATGATTTTGTTACTAACAGGAACAGTTGGTTCTTGTTTTGAAAATGTTTGCCTTGGAATATCAAAACTTTGTGTAGGTCCAAATGATATAGATTTCTTTTTGATGAGTGTTGATTGTAGTTGATTTATGTGTCTTTTAATATCACGACCAGAATCCAGAGAAATGAGGAAATGACGTTGACCAAGTTTGGATTTTACTTCTCCAAATTCCCATTTATTAAGAATTTTGACTTGAACTCTCTCTCCCACTTGTAATAATCTTGAAGGTTTTGCTATCAATTTTGAAGGTTGCGGATTATATGGAAAAATTGCATCCAATCTAAGTCTGAGTTTTCTATTCAGATACAATTCAGCAGGTGATTTTCCACATGCGAGAGGTGTTGCTCGATATCGAAGAAGTATGTTCTGAATTTTTATGTGAATCGGAGTTTTGTCATTTGATAGTGCTTTAAGACGATGTTTGAGAGTTTGGATATTTCTTTCGGCAAGGCCATTAGTAGCAGGGTGTTCAGGGGCAATGAACTTTTGAAAAATACCACGATTTGAACAAAATGATTTGAATTCTTCGCTGCGAAAAATTGATGCATTGTCAGATACCATTATTTTAGGATATCCATGTTGTGAGAATATGTTTTCTAAAAGCAGGATTGTATTTGAAGTCGTAGGAACGTCTTTAATTACTTTGATTTCTGCCCACTTCGATTTAGCATCAACACAGACAAGAAAGTAATGATTTTGGAAAGGTCCGGCATAGTCAATATGTATTCGCTCCCAGTTATTTTTAGGTGAATCCCACGGATGTACTGGTGCTTTTGGTGGATTGGATCGATTGATAGCACAATTTTCACAACTTCTCACTAAACGTTCTATATCTTTGTCGATATTGTGCCAATACACGTATCTTCGAGCAAGTTGTTTCATTTTTGTAATACCTAAGTGTGTTTCGTGTACATTACATTACATTACATTTCACAGTACTTCGCACATAAATGTAACGAACTACAGACACATAGCAGCACTGGTGACTGAGACCATCGGCTGGGACAGAACAAGGCATACAACAGAGAGAGACAGATAGACACATAGAAAGAAAGCACACATAACAGAAACCTACGTGGCTCAGAGGAGGAGACTTAGATTTGTATTGTCTCATGTTATCGCACAGGTGGCCTCAGATAAGCTGGCGATTTTTGTAGAAAAAGAATGCTGCTGAAGCTGGGTTGTTTCATTTTTGTAATACCTAAGTGTGTTTCGTGTAGTTCGGATAAAATTGTAGAACGTAAAGATTCTGGAATTAAAATTCTATCTTTTCGAAAGAGAATTCCATCTGTGAGAGTGAATTCAGAATCTGTTGATTTTAATTGTAAGTCATTGATGATTTCTCGAAGTTTGTGGTCTTTTTCTGTTTCTTGTTTGATGGTTTGAGCGGTTATTTCTGTGCTTGAAATTTTGAAAATTGTTTCATAGTTGATTATTTTACCTCATCACCAATAATTTGATCAGATGAAACTTGAATTGGTTGGATTGGTGAACGGGACAAACAGTCAACATTTTGATTGTCTTTGCCTGGTTTGAATTTTACAGAATAGTTGAATCCGGTTAAGAAAGATGCATATCTGAGTAGTCTTGCTGATGTCATCTGCGGTAATGCTTTGTGAGGGTGAAAAATTCTTGTCAAGGGTTGATTATCTGTTATCAGTAAAAAATGTCTGCCGAAAAGATATTTATAAAAATAAGTTACACCAAAAATGATTGCCAGAGCTTCACGATCGAGTTGACTGTAATTTTGTTCGGACTTCGTAAGTGAACGAGAAGCATAAGCTATAGGTTTTTCAATTCCATTTACGGGGTGACTCAAAACTGCAGCGATACCGTAAGGGCTAGCATCGGTAGAAAGTTCAACTGGGCAGGAAGGGTCGAATGGTATAAGAATTCTATCACTACATAATTCGGATTTAAGTTGAAGAAAAGCGGATTGACATTTTGAAGACCAGAACCATTTTTTATCTTTCTTGAGAAGACATCGAATTGCATGTGTTTTTGTTGAAAAATCTGGAATGAATTTAGAGTAGTAGGTAACTAGTCCCAAAAATTGTTTGACTTGTTCGACGTTTGTAGGAGCTGACATGTCTTGTATGGCACGTACTTTTTCTGGAGATTTGCTTATTTGATTCAGCTCGACTACATGTCCCAAGTACTCAATTTTTTCTGATAGAAATAAACATTTCTTTTTGTTGACATGTAAATCATTTTCATTAAGTTTCTTAAGACAAGAATCAAGGTTTTGAAGGCATTCATTTTGTGAAGGTCCGTGTATGATAATGTCATCAAAATAAGCTTCTACACCTTTAAGACCATGAAGAATTTGACATAGAATGCGATTAAAATCTGATGGAGCCGTTTTAATACCGAAACTAAGGCGATTCATTTTATATGTACCTCGATGTGTTGAAATTGTTTGAATTTTACTGCTTTCTTCGTCAACTTTTAAATGTAAATAAGCTTTGTACAAATCTAGTTTGCAGAAATATCGAGAGTTTCGAAGGCTATGAAGAACATCATCTATTCGTCGAATTGGATGATTGGCTTGTACAAGGCGTTCGTTAACGCCACATTTGTAATCCACACATAAGCGTACGCCACCATCGGGCTTTGGAATGACTACTAAAGGTGAACCCCAATGACTTGCGGCAACTAATGTTATTATTCCGTCGTTTTCAAGTGAATCTAACTCTTTATTAACACGTTCTAGTAATGCATACGGGACGTTTCTTTCTCTGGTAAAAATAGGTTTGACAGAATTTCGAAGTTGAAGCGAGACTTGAAAATTTGGTACACATCCAACTTTTTCTTCAAATATTAAAGGATATTTGTTAAGAATATCGTTTATCGATTTATTTTGATGTATTTGGAAAATTGG
Source organism: Sphaerophoria taeniata (assembly GCA_943590905.1). Lineage (NCBI taxonomy): Eukaryota > Metazoa > Arthropoda > Insecta > Diptera > Syrphidae > Sphaerophoria > Sphaerophoria taeniata. Next base: position 83,817,950 of record OX016540.1, on the reverse strand, counting down.
TGTGACGTTTGAATTTTTTGTATTTGAATCAATTTTATTGAGTTCAATATTAAGACCTCTTATCCATTGTCTACCAAGTAGAGCATCATGACCATTAGGAACAATATGCAGTTCACCAAGAATTTGTTGTCCCTTGTAAGCCACATTGAGGCATAATTTTCCTACTGGTTTTATAATGTTACCTGAATAAGATCGAAATGCAATATTCGAATTTTGTAAAGGCAAGTTAAGATTGAGACGTTCGAAATCGTTTTGAGCTAAAAGTGAGTATTTTGCACCGGAGTCTACTTCAAATTGTTGAATTTTTTCGTTGAGTGTAACATTTATGAGATATTTGTCGCAATTGTTTACTTCAAATAAATCTACAATTTGTGTTTTGATAGGTTCTAATTTGTAAGGGCCATATTCTACAGATAACTGATCATACAAATTATCTTCGACGGTGATGGCATTCGTTGAATGTTCAGATGATTTGTTATTAGATAAAAGAGTTGAGAGACATACCTTTGATACGTGACCTTGTTTCTTACATAGCGTACATTTAAGTTTTGATTTTTCTGTTCGGCAAGAAGTAACTTTGTGGTTAGCTCGTCCACATCTCAGGCAACAATTTTCTATACCAAGGGCTTTGAAATTAATGTGTTGAGGCTTGAATGACTTGTGACTTGAATTTGAAGAAGATCTTGATCTTGAATAATGTTTATACCTTGAATTGGAAATTTCGTTGACATCTATATTTGAGGTTGAAGCTGTTGGGTTTGGTCGTAATTCCTTGCATTCGATTTTTGAAGCTTCGAGAGCAATAGCTTTGTTGAGAATGTCATTGAAGTTTTTTGTATCAGACTGTAAGATCTGCTCACGTAGCCAATCGTCTCGAAGACCACGAATGAACTGAGCGCGTAGAAAAATCTCAGACACTGACACAAATTTGGAACACTCGCATTTAACACTGAATTCGCAATTTTCAATGTCCTTTTGAAGTGAAGAAACAAACTCAGCTATATTCTGATGGTCTTTTTGAATAACATTAAGAAAAAAATGTTGGGAAACAACTACGTTCTTTTTTGGAATTAGCATCTTCTTGAGGTTTGAAATGAGATCCGGAAGTTCCAAGTTTTTAACGGGCTTCTCTGGACCAAGAAATGCAGCAAGGTTGTTGTGTAATTGTGCTTTTTTATTTTTGGCTGTTAAATTTTTCATAATGCAATAGTTTTCAAATCGTTCCAGATAATTTGAGAATTTTTCGTTTTCAGCATTGAAATTTTCAAACGGATTAATGTTTGTTGTTGTTGAAGGAATTTGCAATTGTGTAACAAGTTGCGTAATAGCTTCCTGTTGGCTTTGGAAGGCTTGTAAGATTTGTTGTAATTTATCGGCATCCATTTTGGTAACTCGAAAAATTTAATTGGAATCTATGTAAATATTTTTCGTAATCGATTTGAAATCTTGCATAAAAGTTGAATTTTCTTTTACTCGTCGCCAAATTATTGAATCTTTTCAAAATGAAACAATCGAATTATTATAAAAATAATATTAACAAAATGAAGCTTTTTATTCAACGATTGAAAAATTAATACTTATTATTGAAAAACAAATACATAGCAACAATGATAATTTTCTATTTTTTATATTGAAAGTAGACAGTAGTTTTTATAATGAAAATGAACAGTTGTTTATTAATGAAAAAACACCACAGCCACCACTACCTTTCTCTGGTACTTTTAGTTGTCATTTCAACTTTTAGTCCGATATCAGTGTTTTTGGTAATTTCCGCGTCCGACGACCGTGCAGAAATGGCGATTTCATCATTAAACTTCCCCCTACTAGTGCGAAAGGGTTTAAATATTGAAAGAAATTGTACTGAGTACCATCAGGGGCTTCAAATAAACCTGCTGATCCACCAGAGTTATTGCCTGGCGTGTACTGCAACCAGGGGCCTTAGCTTAACCTGCTGATCCACCAGAGATATTGCCTGCTGTGTTTTGCCATCAGGGGCCTTACGTTAATCTGGTCATCCACCAGAGTTATTGCTTGTCATGTAGAGCCATGTACTTACTTACTTACTTATCCGGCTCACAATTCATGAAGGATCTCAGCCTGAGATACTGCAGCCTTCCATCGTGAACGGTCCGTCGCATGCACTCTCCAGTCGCCGAAACGAAGCGCTCTGGCATCCGCAGTCACTTGGTCCTTATACCGTAGGTTAAGTCTTCCTTGTCGTCTCGAACCTGGGGGCTGGGATGAGAAGACTTTCTTGGCTGGTGCGTTGTCGTCCATTCGCTCGATGTGGCCGAGCCAATGTAGTCGTCTTTACTTGGCCTTCTGGACTACATCCACATCTTGGTACAGCTCATATAGTTCTCGGTTGAACCTTCTTCTCTATGCACCATCGTCGCATACGGGACCGAAAATCCGTCGAAGAATTTTTCTTTCGAAAGTGCCCAGTATCAATTCCCCTTTTTACTTATCGTCCAGCACTCGGTGCCTTAGAGTAGGACTGGTAAAATCAAAGTTTTGTATAGCATACACTTTGTCTTTCGAGTGAGGAGTTTTGAACCCAGTTGTTTGGCCAAACCGAAGCAGCAGCGGTTCGCTAGGGTAAATCTTCTTCGGATCACCACTAAGGTATCGTTTGTGGGATTGATGTTTGTTCCAAGGTAGGTGAATTCCTTAACTACCTCGAAATTGCTGCTACCAACAGTGACGTTTTGTCCTATAGGCGGTGGACAGATGTTGCTTTGTTTGTTGAAAGCATGTGCTTTGTTTTGTCCTCATTCTCGTTTACTTCAAGACCAACGAGCTTTGCCTGTTCTTCAATCGCTGTGAAGGCCTCAAGCACAGCTCTCTTGGATCGACCGATGATGTCTATGTCGTCCGCATAGACTAGGAGCTGGATGGACTTGTTGAAGATAGTGTTTTCTGTGCTCACACCTTCCTTGCGCACTATCTGCTCCAGGACTATGTTGAAGAAGTCACATGACAACGCATCTCCTTGTCTAAACCCTGCGCATGTTTGGAATAACTCGGATGAGTTGTTACCCATTTGCACCCTGCACTGCGTTTTGTTTAGCGTCATGCGGCACAGCTGGACCAGTTTGTTCGGGATCCCGAATTCAATATCATAAGCAGCTTTAAAGTCGATGAAAAGATGGTGGGTTTCAATTTGAAATTCGTTGATCATTTCGAGGATCTGCCTCAATGTGAAAATTTGGTCTATCGTTGTTCTGCCTGGCCTAGAGCCACACTGGAACGTTCCGATTATTGTGTTGCAGAAAGGTTTAAGACGCTCACACAGTACGTTGGATACGATCTTGTATGCAACATTAAGCAGGGATATGCCACGGTAATTTTTGCATGACATCGGATCGCCTTTTTTGTAGATGGGGCATATGGAGCTTATCGACAGCATGCATTCTTCCTCCCACACTTTGTTGATGACCTGGTGCATGCGGTTCATCAAAACACCTCCTCCATGTCTAAAGACCTGGCGGACTTGTTATTTTTTAGCTTTTGGATGGCTCTTTCTACATCTTCTGTGCTGGGGCTGGGACTGTAGAGCCATCTGGGGCCTTAAATAAACCTGCTGATCCACCAGATCAATTGTATACTGTGAAGTGCTAACAGGGCCTTGAATAAACCTGCTGATTGACAGCAGCTATTGCTTAGCGTGCCAATTACCACCTGCTGATCCACCAGATCTATTGCCTTCCATGTAGTGCCACCAGGGGTCTCAAGTAAATCTGTTGATCCAACCGAGCTATTGCCTGGCGTTTAGTGCTACAAGGGGCCTTAACTAAACCTGCTGATCCTCGGAAATAAACCGGACGAGTAAATTGTACGACTACAAACACCGGAAGAGACGGCAAATAACCGGACATCCGCAAGCGGAAGTTTAAATAGAAATCCCAGCACCGGAGTATTAACAGAGGATAACCGTTTACCGTTAATACCAAATTTATCAGGAATAAGAGAACAAAGCTCATTTAATTAACATAGACCAATCATTGAAGTTTCGTGTTTTCTTCAAGCGACCTTCACTATACCGGAGAGCGAAACCTCGACAGGAAAATAAAAAAGCACACCACAGACTTCATCAAGTATTATTCATCAAAAACCTTATTTCAAAACAAATTCTCTATCTTCAGCGAATGGGGTTGCTTGAAGAATCGACCTCTTCAAACTGACTATCCTCAAAAAGACAATCCAGTGAAACAGTTGCATTCAATCCAATAATCAGTACACAAGAATTCATCTTCAAAACGTCAAATAAATTTGTTAATCCACTTTTGACTTTAAAAGTCAGCCTTACATAAAAAAAAAACAGTTTTATTCCCCACAAAACAATCCCAACACCACTCAAGAGGGTCGTCGCCAAGTTAAACTTTCTGTTTATTAGCTTTTAATCTGAAATCGCAAAAAAAGACAAAATTTTAATAGACTTTCAATGCAAGAAAAATAAACAAAAAGGTGAAGTCAGAAGGACCTTAATCGCGCCAGGAAATAAAAAGAAAGCTATCTCAAGCAAATCCCGCAAGACCCAAAACAGACACCCTAGCCCCAACCCTGCCAAAATGCCAACTGAAGTGAATTTATACTTCACAGATAAGACAAGTTTGAATTTTCTTGGTATCAATGGAATTGAATCAAATTACCTTGGAATCTTAACCTTAAGGTTATTTTTCCATTTGACTCTTTGCTTTTTATTTTGTTTCCCATCTCCTTTATAGGCAAGCGGCAGTAGCAGTGGATATGCGACGAGAGAGGAAAACCTTTTTTTGTGTGCCCGTTTGCCGTCGCTTCTTATTGCTCAACATCGGTTTTATCTAGATCGAAAGTTACTCTGCAAGATTGCTGGTGTGTGGTGGAAAATTATCCCAAAGTATCTCATTACTTTGGATAGCAGCAAATTTCAGGAGCGACCAAAGATACCAGGAAGAAAAATTGCATATAGGGTTTTTCGTGCCAGATGCCATAAAGAAAACGGGGAGGTGAACTCTGCCAGAGACCCAGTCAGTGCTCTGATAACATCCTAAAAGTTCATTTCTTTGATTTTTGTTTTCTCCTCTTCTTTTTCTTCTCATATAGCTGACTTCTGATGGTGTTATAAGTAAAAACTCCCAGGTATTCCCGGACCGAAAGAAGTTAAATCAACAATTTTGTCCATTCAGTTCTCAGAGTTGTTAAATAAATTCCAGACTATTTTTCTAGAAAAAACGAGAAACAGCCCTCAGAGAGTCTGAGCTAAAGGATCGAGTTTAATTGTGGTTTCGGAGTTGACGAGCAAAAAAACAAAACACAAACAGTTAACAGATTAATTAGCCCAGATAATGTGTAAGGCAGTGGCAGGATGGAGAAAAATAACAGAAAATAATTAAAGAACTCGGGACGAAAGGGAATGAAAGAAATATAATACTGAAGGAGTTAATGTTTCATTTTAAAGCCTTTGGCATATTTTTTGTGTCTTCGCAGATGATTTCCGGTAATTTAAGCAAATTGTTTCGGGGCTCCAGGACTAAAAGGTTACGATGTGAAAGAATTACGGATTACCTTGGTAATTTTTGTTAATGGATAGCGAAAGGAGGCGTTTATGCTTATTTTTTGGAGCTGACGTTTCTTCAGAAATATTATGACGATAAATCTTTTCATTAACAAGAGAAAGTCTTCAAGCAATTAGAAGTTACTCTTCATTCATGTGGATTGATTCATTTTTGAGAAGGAAAAGTCTGAAAACGAGTAATCCTTTCAAATCCTTCAGAGAGCCAAAGGCCCAGAGCATTGTCTTATGAAAAGTTAATAGAAAATAAATCAAAATCAGCATGAATTGAAATTTGTGCACTATAACTATATACTCAATTTTCTACTTTAACATTTTCACTAAATTAATATTTCAGTAGTTCAATTTCAATTAATCAAATTTTCATTTTTCTAAAATATCTTCATTGCGAATTTGATCTTTGTTAAATCATAAGGTACCTATCAATAAAATTCATTTCATTTATTGTTAATTAATTGTTGGATTGTTTAGCTTTCTTCCTGCGGTAAGGAATTTTATGAAGAAATTCCGGTTGATTCGCATAATTCGCCTAGCAGCACTTTGGACGTGTAGCCTACGGCGACAACTTTGGGAGTTGGGACCAACTTCGTGTGCGTCTCTGCAAAAAATAAAAATAGCAAGAGTTATTGGAAAATCATTTCGTTTCGTATTCAAAATTAAAACTTTCGAAACAATGTTTTAAGCAATACTTTGCATATAGAATAGAGCTATTTGGTACTCTCCCAAGTTCCGTTAGGATTTTTTTTTTTAAATCCCACGCCTCTTTCCCCCCCAGATACCGCACGCGCTGGGGTCCATTTTCACCGAGTACGATTACAATTACGGTTGCAAGTATCGGCACTTTATTTGAAATTATTTGAAATAAATAAAACAATAAAAAAAAAGTGATGGCGACACGAATAGGTACCAGGAAGACAAGAGTTTGGGACTGCTTAACACAAGCAGGTACAACAAGAAAAACAAAATAAATTAAAATTTTATATTAAAATATTACAAAAAGTAAAAAAAGAAAAAATGCAAAATTTTAAAATCAAAAATTTTAAAATTTTAAGTCAAAAAATTTTAAAAATATAAAAAAAACAAAGAAAAAAGTAAATACGCGTTTAGAAAACACTTGTCAAGTTCGTAAAAAATACAAGAAAAAAAGAAAAAGTGTAGTGTGATGAACATTTGCTTGAAATACGGACCTGATCCGACAATGAATGCAAAATGTTTTATCAAATCCGAAACTTTTCTTTGGAAATCCTTAAAGAGAATTGGATAAATTGTGCCACGATGTTATCAAAAGCATCAAGTCCGAAATCGCCATACACAATCGCGCGACTATTTTCTTTTCTGTTCTGTTTCGCTTGTTTATCTGGCATTTGATTAAGTGAGCTATTAACGAGTCCATGAGTGTATATATGCTTATGCATATCTGAATAAAAAACATTTACAATATTGTTGCTATATTTCACTAGATTCAATTCAAATGATGATGATTTTGGACAGACCGGTCTCTCTAACTTTTCTAGCCATCAGCTGATACCGCTGATTTAATTCCATTTGCAGCGAATTTGTTTGAATTTGGCCAAAATGCGTACGAACCGAACGAATATACATATAATAATACGTAGGTAATGTTTTTTTGCTATTACACTAATTTTTGTTGAGAAATTTTGTTCAATTCGATTTTGTTGCTTTCAAATTCAATTTTGCACAATTCTTTCTATTTTGATTTTGAGTATGAAACTTAATTAATTTGACTGCCGTGCCGTGTAATATGCCACATGTCAAAAAAAAACGTAAATTTTTAATTTGTTTTGAAAATCCTGCCTCACTTTGTTGTCTCTTTCTTAGCATAAAGTAAGAAAGAGACAAAATAAAGAGACGTCAAAATAAGTCGGCGGAAATACTCCAATGTGAACACCGTCAATCAAAACAAAAAAAGTTTGAACTCAAGCAGAATGTGGATAAAGCTCGAAAAGTGATGTGAAAATGTTTCTTTAATCATAAAGAACTAATTGAAGACGCCTTGGCAAATATTAGACCTCCAAAATGATTAATCTGCTTCAACAATGTTACCATCTTATTTAACAGGTCAAGGAACCAATTGAAAATGAAATTAGTCAACCGGTTGACATGCGAAGAACTATTTTAGAAAAAGTCGAGGAGAAAATTGAGAATTACAACGTGAAAAATGCTGGTTTGGCCATAAAGAATCGATTCGAGTGTTAATAAAACTCAAACATTTCTCATTGAATTCAAAGCTAGATTGGGACTTAGTCATGGGAGAAGTAGTAGAGGGAACAACACCTGATGTTAATTAATGTACCCACTTAAGATTTACATTTAACACTTATACCAAAGCAAAACGAACTCTGAACTGAGCATTTAATTTGTACTATCAAAAATAATGTCAAGGCTTAACTTTATATTCCTGTTGTTGCCCTATTACAGGGCATTTTTCTCATAAATATAGATTCCAATCTCAAATACGCTCAAAACGCAACAACAAGGAAACTCGCAGTACACAACCACTTAAGCTAACGTGTACACGATTGGCAGTTCTGGCAATTATTGTCAGGTCAGCGAACATCCAGCAATTGTGTACACGTAGCTTAAAAAAAAAAAAAACGTTTTCATGCCTTTTTTCCGAATAGGAACCTATTTAAATTGTCAAGACATACAAATATTTCAAAAGTTATTCTCAAGAAATTGTACTCTTTGGAAGCTTCGAGGCTAGAGTAACAGAAATACATCAACTTATAAACGGAAAACTTACATGATTACAAAAATCCTAAAGACTAGTATGGTGCTAAAAATTTAAAACCGCAATTTCATGATGTTAACTTTAGCATCATACTAAGTGTCTAGTGTGATACTAAAACCCTTTAAAATTTACGGAAACGCCAGTTTAGCCTAGTATCATGCTAAAATTTATTTAGTATCGTACTAAAACGTTTAAAATTTTGCGCTATTGGTTTTTGAAAACAAAATTAGTACTTAATTACATACAAAAAAAAGTTAGTTCGAAATAAAATAAGTAAATTTTTCAGAGAACTGACCCTCCCGGTTAAACGTGTACCTACTTTAAAGTATTGTAATTCTTGGTCAACAACTTCAAAGTTCTAAACAGCCAGCGTTTATACAATTTGCGTTCAATTTGTTTCTTAGGGAAGAGGAATCGATAATCGATGCCAAAGAAAAACAATTTTCCTTAAATGATTCCATATTCGCGTCGTACGGCTAACGATCGAGTCTCTGTACTTCACATTACAATCGAAGTTGTGATCAAGGGTAAACTGATGTGCAGGACATTCCTAGAAGTTTATATTGTGGCTGAAATGTTTAAGTATAGGAATATTCCTGGCTAGAGCACTGACCATAGCATGGGCGTAGCCAGGAATTTTTTTAGGTCTTTTTCGAAGACAATTTCTCAAAAATAAATGAAAAAACGAGGACATCTTTTTGAAAAAAAAGGAGGACATATTTATTGACAAGAATATTGAGAGATACTTTAAAAGTATCATTATTTGGTTTCTCAAAATAGAGAAACATCGTTAGTAAGTATATGAAATGAATCAAATTGATTGTATAGATTTTAACCATTGATTTCACGTTTTATAAAACTAATTTTCTGGGAGTTTTAGCAAATTTCCTGAGGACCTCATCTTCTATTTCGGATTTTCTTTCCTTTACCATTTTCCGATGCAAACTGAGCATTCATAGTCCTGAAAAAAATAAAAACATCGTTATCATATGAAATGAATCAAATTAATGTTCTAAAATTTTACCATTTAGTCGATTTTCGCCCTTGGTTGGTCTTAGCCAGGTTTTAACATGGCGCGCCGCTAAGTGCTGAACGAACTTTCTACGGTGCAAGTCGTCCAAGGTAGTGCCAATTATATTTCCAATGCATGTGATACAGCAGGAAAAAAGGTGTCCGCTTCCGTGATTACGTCGCACACTTATAGCGTTTTTTTTGGTCGTCCGGAACTGTTCCGAACAGTTCTGTACTCGTTCACTTGGCACAAGATGACAGTTCTTGTTCTGAATAGAACAGAAAAACGATTCCAAATTTGAAGTCAGAATCAAAAACAGAATCACGCATACATGCACGCACTCGCATATACGTACTCGCTGCCATGTTTACAAATAAAGAAATTAAAAACAATGTCATGTCATCTGCAATTCTGCATATGAGGTTTCACAAATAAACAACCATTCAACCCTTAGAAGCAAAAAAATGTGTTTGCCTGTTCGTTTGGAATCCGGAATCGGACAGTTCTGTGTACAATTCCGGATTACCAAAAGAAAACGCTATTACAAATTTTCCATCACTTTTTCACTAAGCTGTTTGTCTTTCCAAGTGGTATAGGTACCATAATTCAATTTCTGCACTTAGATCCAATTCATAAAATTCTGAAAATGGCTTGTTGTCTTCTTTCAAATCACCAGATTGAAAGGCACCGGGCGGTCGCCCGTAGCTTAGTTGGTAAGTGCGTTGGCTGCTAAGCAGAACGTCGTTGGTTCGAGTCCTACTCAGGCCAAGTTTTTATTTCATCTTTCACGGGTACTGCCTCTTGCGAAGACCTGACAAATCTTCCAAGAGCATCAATCTGTAATGAAAAAATGCTTCTCAACTTTGCCGTTCGGAATCGGCGTTAAATTGTAGGTCCCCTCAATTCTTCACACGCACTCAGAGAATTGTTGATGAGAGTAAGTCGCTTAGGCCTTGGCTCTTCAAGAGCTGTCGCGCCACTCTATTTATTTTTTTTTTTTTAATACTTTTTTTCAACATAATGTATGGATGCAATGTGAGTAGTGAAAATGCAGGCAAGTTGAATGGCGTGAATTGATTTTCAAGCGATGATATCAACGAACCCAAATATGGAATTAGCAACGATATTTTCCAATAATCGTTTGGATTCGATGCAGGTTGATTTGAACGATGCTGCTGTCGTTGGGTTAGTCTGGGCATATCCAACTCGATATCAATCGAGTTCGCTATTGCTTTTGCCTCGTCTAGAATTTCATCAATCACGGTATCTACAGCGCACAGTGTGCAATTTTCGCAATCTAGCGGAACTTTATTCGTTGAGTGTTTAATTGGAGTGTTATTGATTTAAAACTGTAAGATTATGGAATAATATGTTGTTTTGTGAGATTTAGAAGCTTACCTGAAAATATTGAAAAATATGAAAAGTCAAAAATAGGGTATTCAACACCCCTCCCCCCCTGATCTCTGAAACGACTGGCCTGGCATTTTGAAACAAAAAATTAAAAATAGTTCCATATGTATAGAGTACAATAAAAATAAAAATAAATCAAAAATGATTCAAATAGGAGAATTTCGAATATTTACACTGAGATGAAAACGAAACCCTAATAAGATCACTTCGTTTTTTGTGCGTTCATCTTTCAAAAACGATTTTTTAGAAACTGCTAAGCCGATTGTAATGAAATTTGGTACGCATGTTCTATAATGTAATTATGATGCGAAAGTTTTGTTTTCATGTTTGTATGATGAATAATTTTTGAGTAATTCAAGAAAAAAATAAAAAAAGAATACGAAAATATAGGTCTCTTAAAAAAAAAATTTTGTTTGGGTGGGCAAAAAAAGGGCAAGAAAAGTAAATGCATTCTAACACGGAATATACAAACGGAGATTTTAAGTCCAAAAACACGATGGATACACGTGGATACATTTTTAAAACACTTCACAAAGTTTCAGAACAAAATAAAAATCAACACTGTTAAGGTCTTCAAACAAACGATTTTTTATTTTTTTATTTGTTAGTGTAAAAAAAAATAACTTACGCTGAGAAGTTCTTAAATATCACCAAAAATAAATAAAATAAATTGAATATTGACAACTATCATTACACTTGACCACGCTGTTACAAACTTGACACAAGAAAAGCAATGAGATTTAATTTTTTTTTCACTTGCAACAAGCTGATGTTTGTGATCCTGTTGAACGGTGAATACAATTATTTTTTTGTTTTTGTTTTTGCCATTTGATGGCCGGATGTTTTACCTTTCATATGATACCAATTTTGTTGCATTTGAAAGACATTTTTTTTACATTAAAGTTCCGCTAGATTGCGAAAATTGCACACTGTGCAGCGGTTGGATGGCTAGAGATAACAGTTGATATTCTATCAAGATGGTCTTGGCATTTGAGCAGGTCAAGAATTTAAAATGGAAGACCATTCACGACAGGCTCAAGAATATCCGAATATTTGGAAATTATTTAAGTGCATATGATAAATACAGGTTTCGTTTCTGCAAAGTGTAGCTGAAATGCAGCTGATCGCGTTTTTGCATTGCCTTCGGTGGATAAAGTCAATAATGCGTTCACGATCTCAATGAAATTGGCTCTAAAAACAGCAATACTCTTGTGTTTTTCATTTTTGTTTATCGATACGAGGAATCAACGATAGAAGCATCAACAGTGCACATAAAATTCAGTGTTTACATTAAAATACGTTCGTCAACAGAAATCAAATTCAAACCTTGTGACAACTTGCCGGCATTATTTTGCGCTTGTGTACCTATATACAAGCATTTGTTAAAATAAATATAAATGCCCAAATATGCTCGTGTAATATTTCTAGATGTTAGAGAAATCTCATTGATAAGTCCTCGTTTTTCCGCAATTTTGCGAATTGTCCTAATTTTTTATAAAAGTTTTCATTGACACTCCTTCTTTTCAGTTTTTTTCCCAAATTGTCCTCGTTTTTTACGAGAATACTCTTTGAAAAGTCCAAATGTTCTCGAGGACAAAGATTAATTTTTTCTTAAAAAACGCAGAATTTTTCGAGGACATTTGGCTTAGGTTGGGGCATTTGTCCCTACCTGGCTGCGCCCATGGACCATAGAACTAACGATTAAACAGATTGATACACAAACGTAACGACCAACCAACGGTGTTCTGTGAAACATATGAGTTTCCATTTACAAAATTCATAAAGCTCTTTTTTTGTATACCATCAAAAGTATACACACGTTTGAGTTGTTTTAAAGATTTTCTTTCAGAAAACGAATTATCACAGGAAACGAATCAAACAATTATTGACAAAACAAGAAAACTTAATCTTTCCAAAAATGCTACATTAACTTAACATAAACAAAGAGATCTTGATAAAATTAATTTTCTTCATTTCATCACAAAGCTTAAGTTCCTGAAACCCAAACCAATGCCAGAATAAAGTTTCCCCAGGCTCCCTGGAGTGCTTTTAAAAACAAACAAGGAAGGAAGGAAGGCAATAATCAAAAACCACGAACATTTCATCATGCGTAATGTGTTAGGTATCCATGGCCCCATGAATCCAATTGAAATAAATGAATTTGAAACATTTGAAACTTTTTCGAAAAACCAAAAATACTTTTGCTTGTTTTCGAAAACAAACAAAGTGTTTTTCGGTGGGGGCTCGGGTGGGGGTTGATAAAGTATACCACATTTCATATATCCATGAAGTGGAGGGTGGTTGTGTTGGACGGATGTCTTTTCCCCATCCTTCCTGCTTACATTTTGAACAACAACTCTCCATGCTTAGCATATTGTATATTTATTGAGAAAGTTATCATAATACCTTTCAAGAGTGACTTCTGTCTACATGCAAATGTGTTTTCTAATTTCATAAACATACCAGTCCTTCGACGATGTCTCTTTGGTTTTTTGGTGCCTTTTCAAGGAGGAGTTCCCAACTTTTCCGTTGAATTGTTCGGGTGAAGAAAAAAAAAACAATCAACCGACAAAACCCAGTTTTCTTGAATATTAATATTGCACAACCGGGAATAACACTTCAGCGGCGACTGCGACTGTCCTCATCGTCTTATTAAACACCAGCAGACTCTAGACCGGTGTCGGGCGGAAACTATCAGCTGTACAACCGGTTGCAACAGAAATGTAGCAAATGCTAATTTTTCCAGTGTGTACGGCAGTAGACGAAGATTACCTCTAATAAATTCCTTAGGAATGTCTTGTTCAAGTCATGAACAAGAAGGACCAAGAAAGTGTCCAGACCCATCGGGAATTGGCGATGGTAGTACCATCCACCAAGTACCGGCTATGAACGTATATCTTAACAACTACAACGAGTGGACATTATTTAATTCCAAGAGGCATGGCAAAATGCCCGGACCTCAAATTAGAGCAATAAAACGTTTCATAAAACTTCAAATCCCTTCTGCTTTACCTACTCCTTGTACATCTATTTCCGGTCTTTCTTTGCTGCTTGTTCTGCTCTCTTTAGTGTAAGTGTTTTCGAGAACAGAAAAAGACACATGGCCACAAACAGACGCTTTATATTTAAACGACAAGTTGACTTTCGTCGTTTGACTCCGTCGTCATTACCATCACTGCCAGCTATTAGAATTCGCGAAGTCTCTCCAACTAGGGTCAGCCATAACTATAAACAAAAGTGTCAGAAAAATAAAAATGACAGAAACAGTTCACACAGGGACGTAGATTGTTTCCTGTTTTAACATAGAAAAGGAAGAATAAGGGCTCTTTTTGACAATTTTTCGTTCAAATCTCAAAATTTCTCAAAATAGCTTGAATAAATAGCATCCCTGATCCCAATTATCCAAACGGACGGGGTTGAAATTATAATTCCCATATGTCTTCCCCCTCCCCCAACACAACCTTCAAACTTTCAACTCCCCATCTCAGTGAATCTCAAAATTTTCCTACTAAATACTTTAACTTTGTTAAGCAGGAGATGACACAATCTGTTTTCTCCGGAGAGAGACCGTTTTGCCGTCCGTTTTCATACTTCTCGCCTGTCACGCTGTACTCTGGGCATTTAAGTTATTCGCTCTGCTCTCGCAATCATATCCTCAATCCTAAACCTGATCCAGAAGGAAGAATGGCCGTTCTCAGTGGACGAAGCAGACTGTGTATGACGACAACGACGTTGATGACGCTGACGACGACGACGACGATGAGTGACATTAAGTGGAAGTGGCATATTTGAGAAATCATTTAAAAGACAGAAAATCAAGAAGCGGTGATATAGAGATGCCGGGCGGCTAAGAGAGAGATTCAGAATGGCTTTGGAAGGTTCAATTTTCCCGTAGAGACATAACAGAATTTTATGTTAATGTGATACACTTATCCCTTCACCCTTCTGTAATTCATTTTGTTGCTTCTAAGAAACGTTAAATGAGTTGATTTTGGTGGAGGACAGCTCAGCTATAGGAGCTTTGGGGAGTTTGTGTGGCGGTGTTTCTTGCCAAAGGTCGGTAAATATGTTCCTTGAGGTTTTTATTTTTGTTTTCCCTTTGGATGACAAGGTTGAGGAGGGAGGGGGTAGGGGTTATGAAACTACTTTGTTTTGGTTAGTTTCGATGTTTGCTTAATTGGACACCCTCGTTTGATATAATTTATGGAAAAGGGTGTTTTGTGCGGTTGATGGATGTCAGAGTCGATTAAAATGTTTTTGAACATTACAAGATTTTTTTTGTTTGCCTTGCTGCGCTCGTTTGGTTTGATGGAATTATTTTGTTGTGGTTTTTGAGACTTGACGTTTGACTTGTCGTTTACACTCTCATGCCATGAATTTTGATTGAAACATGTCGTTTGAAATTGCGTGTACAGGATGTGTATGTATGTTGGTAGGTAAATTCTAATTATATACCCAATTACTGTTAAAAAAATTCAAAAAAGCGATTTGTTACTGGCGGTTAGGATATAATTATTCCAGATTAGAGAAAGTTCGGAAAGAAGGGAGGTGGTTGATGCATATAGCTTCTACCGATGAGCTTAATGCGTCGGACTACATTTTGGATGTTCAACGATATCTTTCCATAAACTCTTTTTTCCGTGTGACATTTCTGCCTTTTCCTGCTTTGGCTTGAAACGTTGGTCATAACTTATAGTCATTATAGCTAGCCTGGATTGTCTTATCAGTTTATTTAACATACCTTTTAGGTTATCAACCTCAAGCATCAACCTGTAAATATGGAAAATAATGGCACATTTGTCGATATGTATCAGCCAGATCGGACTGGTAGTTTTGTTTTGGCCGCGAGGGTTCGAGGATTTTAGAAAAGTGGAAAAAAAGCGATAATACTAGCCGCTGATTCGATTCTTGTTTTTGGAAATGAAATCGTACAGCAAAAGTAAAGAGCGTATGCATGCTGAATACGGGTGCTCTTCTCCTTCAATGGTAAAGCGCGTTTCAATGTCACACATCGGTTTTCGATGAGTTATTTCAGGTGCCCCGAAAACTGCTTCCACCAAGGATAACGTGACAAGAATTCTACAATGGCATTGACAGACCGCCGATTGAAGGTGGGATAGCTGATACAGCAGGCATTTCTAAAGAGCGTGCATGAAATTTTTGGGCATGAAAAAGCAGTCAGCAGGATGGGTGCTGCCCTTGCTCACTCCCGATAAGAAGCGAATTCGTTAAGGCCACTTCAGAGCAACGTTTAAAGTTGTTGTGCGCAATCCTTAAAGTCGAAGAAACATCATGCAAAATATTAACCAATAAACATTCCAAGCATTAGACTTCAATCGGCGAACATGCGCCGAAGAAGGCCAAGACTCATATCTTCGCCACGTCCAAATTGGTAAAATTTAGCTACGAATTGCAGCCCCATCCACCGTACTCTCCAGCTTTCGCCCCCAGTGACTCTTTTGTTTACGTGGTATGTCATTTAAATTCTTTAATAATTCCTTGTTCTTCTATGCCGATTCCGACCTGAGAAGCTTCGTAAGGTGCAGAATTGAAATATGAAATAAGAACATTTTAGATATTATTAGGACTCTAACCCGTGCCGTCAATGCTACTTCTTGTCAACGCACTTTACCATTGCGTCACGAGTACTTACTATAGGGTTTTTAATTTATTATAGGTTTTAGGATGGCAACTCTAACGAATCGAATCATTTTGTCAGCTATCAAGTGATTTTTTCTAGTTTGGTTAAGCGTTTCAGAATTGAAACTACAGGATCACGTGACACTTAGCAAGGCGTAGTCATATTAATGTATAGTGATGCTGATGACAATCCTCAAGGGTTTGTTGATACACTGTTACATCCACAATTAAACTGACTGATTGTTATGTTTTAGGGTTGGTGGAATAGTACATACATAGGTCCGTACGGCAGATAACATTTAATGGTGACCGCTATGGAGCCATGACGACCAATCGCCTTTTTTGTTCATCAATTGACCAACCATGATAGTAGCTGTATAGTTTCAGTAAGACGGTGCACGGCGCAGCATTTAACTCAGCTCGTGTTCAAATTGATTTGTTGATGGAAACATTTGGTGAAAGCATAATTCCACGTTATGAATTGTCCTTCAAAATAAGGCGAATCAACAATTTATATGGGGATATGTGAAGTTGCTATACTCAACGTTGATAAGCCTTCGCTAATACCGACACATCGAAATTTAGACTCATAGGTAAGAATTAGACTACGTCCGAGATAGCCGTGGCCACCATATGCCAAAAATCATATCAAAATATTAATGCTAGAAAATTATCTTTCCAACAAAATAAATTTCATGTCAATAAAAAAATAAATAGACATTCAGACTTGAGTTGAGAGTTTCTCAGTTCAACGAAGGATACGAGATCGATCAGAGGTATTTCTTTTTCTTCGCTAAATTTTTAATTAAATTAAGAGTAAAACTAAACAGTCAGTATATGAATGGGTATTGTTTATTTCTCCATAATATTTTATAAATAAAAATATAAAAACTGAATTCTGTGTTCCTTTTCTGTGATCAACGAAAGAACCCGCATTTCATTTCGAAATTGTCTTTTATAAAAGTTATTATTTTGCAATTGCAAAAAAATACTATATACATAACAACATCAGATTGACAGATAAAAATTAACTGTGTTTTCAAATTATTGTCTGGCTATTTTAGAATTGCATTCACAAGTTGATATAATTTACACCGATTTTTCAAAGGCCTTCGACCGAGAGCAACATAAAGTTCTTTAAAAAAAAAACTTGAGACTTCTGGTTTCCATTCAAAGCTCTTGATGTGGATATAAAGTTATTTAATAGGTAGAAAACAAACAGTAAAAATTGGAAACGTATTTTCTAATTAAATAATAAATTTTTCAGGTGTTCCACAAGGTAGTCACCCTGGACCAGTTCTGTTTATTAATTTTAAAAATGATTTACCATTGCATCTTTCATTTTCCAGATTCCTCTTATTTGCTTATGATTATCACCTATATCATGAAAAGTTACAAAGAGTTGAAAGTCAGAAGGATCTATAAATAATCTTCGATTCTAAGCTAAATTTTTCGAACCACAAAGATCATGCTATTTCCAAAGCAAACTCTATGCTTGGTTTTATTATACGAAATTCAAAAAATTTCAAGGATCCATATACACTTAAATACACTACAACCTAACCTAACCTATATACACATAATGCTCTTTATTCTATAGCCTTGTTTGGCCACACCTAGAGTACTGCAGCATTGTATGGAACTCCTATACGCAATCTAGCATTTACCGTTTAGAAAAAGTTAACCAAAAAATTTCAGAAGTGTTTTAATTTGTTTGTAAAAAAAATCAGGGAAATTAAAACAATTGTGAAATTTTTTGGTATGCAACATTATTAAGACATTGCATATAAACGTGTTGACGATTTCCAAAAAATTGGTTGAGCCGTTTTTGAGAAATCTAGAAAAGAGTGTTATAGACCCAAAAGGTACTACAAAAATGGATCTCTTCCGATTTTTTTGTTATTGAAGAATATACTTTAAATAATATCTTGGAATGCAATATCACTTAGGATAATGTTAAGTATAATTGTGCAAAATTTAAAAAGAATCGGTAAATCCGAAATGGAGATACACGAGAATAATAAAAAAAATCAGCCGCAAACTGCCTAGTATTAGAATTTCACTTCGATACAGGGCCAGTAAGGGGTATAGGTAGATAAAAATCTGAAAAAATTAGAGGATTTCTTTTATTTATTTGGAGACGGTTAAACGGATGCCTTAATTAAATTTATCTTAAGGACCACCCTAATGTACATACATACGTATGTACAAGTTAAAATGCGCATGGGAATTGTTTATATTTCAGTTTTAGTTGCATTGGTGAGTAGCTTCTTATTCTTAACGAGGAACACTCATAACTCATATTTAAGTCTAAATTTTTTTGTAGAAGGACTGGAAAAATATTCTCAAATCTCAAATTTTTCGTGCAATGGAAATCATGCAAAATATATTTGATGATAACGATGTTTGCTCACAGGTGATACCTAATCTATTCGATTGATTTTGTAGGTTTAATTTATTGATGGAACAATAAGTGATGATGATTTAGATTAGACGATGATGAAGGTAAGCTGCTGATGAGGGTTAGAATACGTTTAATAGTCGATAAAGATGATGGTGTGCCCTCAGAGGCGCACAATTTTATAAGCGGTCTGGAGCTGGACAAGGATTATTGTTGGGGAATAGCTATCGGAAAGTAATCAAATTTTTTTTTTTTCATTGTAACAAACAAACATTTTTTCTCCTTTCCGTTGAGAAATGCAATTGTATTTCGCGTAGTACCTATTTCTTGATCAAAAACGTCTTGCGCTGCACGATTTGGAGCCAATGCCTTATTCACATTTGTTTTATATTTTTTTTTAAATGTCTTTTATGTGCCTTGATGGTTTTGTATTCCAAAGCGTTTTTGATAAACAATATTTTGGTTTTGGTCGTATAAGTTCGGGGATGGCTTACCAACACGAGATATGGCTGGACGTTTGCCCACTCGAAAGCTTGCCACGTATAATTTTCCATGTAAAAAGCATGGTATACCTCCTCAAATCTAAGCCAAAAACAGACATTATTTTTTGGCAAATGCCAATTTAATGGGGAACTGAATGCGTTTAAACTGGATTGGTACTTTCTACCCGGGTTGTGAATAAAGCATTCGTACAATAAGGATTGGGTGTTTCAATATCGTGCTGCGCAAGGTGTTCTTGCTCAATGCTTTGAATGTAGAATATTTGTGCAAACTAATATTCCGAAGTTAAACGATAAACAAAAGTACCTACTTGTGTATGACACGATTATGCAAGATATGATCAATCAGAGCGGTACGGAAAAACTTTTTTGGTATCACTATATATGTAGCTTTATTATAATAGTGGCCATTCAGCGTATTCTACTTATAACTGCCTCTGAATATGCAAATTAATCTGATGTTTCAAAAAAGGCGGCAATGGACAATGTTTTGCAACAGAGTAAGATTATTTAATGGGATTAGAGCCAAAGGCGTACAAAAAGTCAGTTGTTGTCTAAAATCGCACATTGAAGGATTTGCTTTGCTTTGATTTGATCTTCCTTTTCATTCGACAATTGCATTTCTGACAAAATTTACAATGACGGCTTATTGCAATTAGAAAGTAACTGTAACTAACTAAACAACAATAGTTAAACTAATTTTGGTTAACAGTTTATTGTAAGATCGCATTTTAATGCACGTATGACAATGATGAGTTGTTTGATGAAAATTGACCAAAAACGCCTAAAATAAAATAGTTGACGGTTTAACGTAAGATGCTTTTTCTGAGGAACTGGGAAAACATTCATTCGCAAATTTGATAACGGAAAAACTGCACACCCAACCTTTAGGCAACCTACCATCAACCATTTCTTTAGAGCGGGTACAACGTCCCGCGGGTAGGCTAGTAAATAAATAAATTACTTATTAAGCATGTTTAGATAAATATTTAAGTTGTGTGCGGAAGAAGAGTAATTAATTTTTGGGTCACAAAAATTGACCCAGGTATAAACCAGAGATATAAGAGATGAAGCAACTTAAAGAGGTGCTCACTCTCAATAGTGTCTATTTTGTATGAACCAGGAACTTTTGTAAAATGGAGGCTGTTTTTGCTTCAATTTCTATTTTTGAATTATTGAATTGAACAGATGAACTTTGTATGTAAAATGTGTGATTGTAGTATGTAGGCTTATAGCTACATATGCACATATTGCGGAAAGGTCCTTAGCGAATGTCCAATTTGTCGACAATAAGTTGTAATTTTGTGTGAATTTTTGAAGTGTATGAAAATAATATATTATGTTCTAAAAGAGAATTAAATACGTTTTATTTTGTGTTTGTTTTTTTTTTAATCTTCTTCTCCTCGATTATTGTTGTACTTTTCTTTCTCCGTGCAGTTTTCTTTCAGGCAGATGGCAGAAAATTCTCGTATAAGCTGCAGGGTCAACACTTTTATATTCCATTTCCTATATTGCCTAGTTCAGAATAAGCCCGTTGCGTTAATTTATCATTATAAAAAACATTGAAAGAATTTTCTACTCAAGTCATAATTAGATGTAGCTAAATGGTCGGTAACCTTTAGGATTTGTTTATAATTTTAGCTGTTAATATTATTTTAAGCTCACCTTGGCCTTGTAGATTTCACAGAATAGATCATATTTTTTCGCAAAAGAACTCAATATCCAGGCTAGGTTTCATAATTTTCTCTCTTTATTTGTAAGTAAAAATAATAAATTTACAAATTTGTGTACAAAGTTTTATTTTGTTGAAGAATAGAAACAAAAAATATAACTTTTAAAAAATAATTTAAACAGTTGTAGGTTTTTTCTTGAGTATTTGAGAAATAATTTAGTCATAAGGTGAAAGTTTTAGTTTCTTTTTTTTGTTTTTATTTTAAATTTATTTCATAATTGTTTTTTATCTAGTTTTTAGTGTAGCGCTGATATTACATAATTATTCATTACATACTTTAAATTTTTATTCTATTAAGTCTATATTACAATAGTATTTTAATTTCATTGTTTTTCTTCTGTTTTTTTTTTTTTAATTCTCATCACACATCACAATAATAATTGAATTCTTCTTCTTTTTTAGTGAATTACGTTTTTTCATAAAATATTTTGTGATGACTTTTTCTTAGTCTAAATAATTGTCTCTTTCTCTAGAAGTGATGCTTTTTTTTTAAATTGTCCTTTTCGTGGGCTAGAGATTTTCATTCTGTACAAAAACTAACTCAAATTTGATTTACAAAAATATTTCACTACAGCCTGACCGTATAATCCGAAAATCCTCAATCGGCATAATGTCAATAAATCATGAAACAATGCATAAATACATCTTCTTTATGTTCTCTTTGAGTCCTGTCTTAATTTCGCAATCCAGATTGAACGAAAAAAAAACTAATACAAATCAGAAGGATCCAAAAGATTACAAAAGGATTATGGGATATTGGAAGGATTGCAAAATTAAACAGATGAATGTTTTTTCCCTTTTTTGGGGAGGAGGTCATAAAACAGACAAGGTCTAGGAGTGAAATGTCCTTTCTCCCCAACAGTCATTTTTTGGCGTGTGTGTGTTTACTTTCTCGTTTAATATGTAGGTATTCTGCTCAAGAAGCTGTTTCAAAAATTTTGCAACGTGAACCTCATACAAGTCTGTTGGTTAAAGGAAGTTTATATAAACACGAGGCAGCACTTAAAGAAGGCCATAAAACGGGGTTTTTACGATCGTTGAGCAAAAGTGTACAAACCATTTCGCATCAATGTGCTTGTGCTTGAATTGACCCCTTGTAAAATAAGGGTTTTCGACCATGTATAACGCTGACTGGACAATATCCTGCCAGGAGACCCAATTTACTGGCACTGGGTACCGGTTATAACTTTTCTGGGCTAGTCGCTTGTAAATGACAAGACAGCCAGAAACAGGATGCCTTACCAAAGATAAGGGAACACAGAGAACAATAGAATATACGAAGCTATAAGAGAAATCAGATAGCAGTTCAGTTTGCTGATTCAGGGGTATTTCGTTTAGTTGGGGATTCCGAAAATCTAACCTATTTAACTCGAAGCAAGCAAAGAAGACAAGAATTAGTATAGTACCTGGGTATCGGCTTGCGTGCGACCTTCATGTCTAATCGATTGGCTATGAGAGACAGTGGAGATGTTGGATTTATATTTTGTTGGTCTTGCGACGAGGCGAGCAAGAAAAATGATGTCCCAGCAATTTGGCACTAATCGAATTAAATTGATTCTTTTATTACCCACTTAGGCCGGAATGGAGAGAGCATGACATTTTGATTTTCATGGTTGAATATAGCCTCGCTTCATAATGACAGAAGCAGAAGGATGAGGAAGAGCGTGGTTGTTTACAGAAGGACAACAGTAATTTATACATCGTAATGGACAGGCTGTAGTGGAAAAATTAACTTCCGCTACTAGTTTTTCTTTTTGCTTCATAGGCGACTTAGGAATATATCATGTGAACATTTGTCTTATAAAGTTTTTTGGATTTTACAATTTGTTTAGGTATCGTGTTCCATTGCTTTTTGGGGCAAAACCAAAATTTGTTTCGCAGAAAATTTCTCTTGTGGTTTTAGTTGAATCCTCCATTTGTTTCGCAGAAAATTTCTCTTGAGGTTTTAGTTGAATCCTCCATTCTACTCATAACATTCGGGGCATGTTAATTAATGCCAACTTAAGTGATCTGGAAGGTTAGTTAAAAATGTTTTAGCTTCTGTACAAAAAATTCATGAATTTCCATATGTTTTTTCTTGATATGTTTACAAAGCGACGCAATTGATACAAAATAAAAGAAGCATGCAGCACTTTTCTCTAGCCCCATTTGCCCCGCTTAAGTAGCTCATTTAGTCATAATTGATATTCATGTTGAATCTTCTATATTCTACATCCTAACTTGCAGCTTCACTACTTCGAACAAAGCAATTTCTGTACGTTTCGAACAGAGTAAACTCCAAATTTCTTGTTTTTTAAATATTTATAATTTTTTAGCTTATTTTGTTTTTAATATATTTACACAATATCACTCTTGCCAAAACTAGTTAGATACTTTTGCGAACCGGAACTACAATTAATACTATTTATATTGGATTTACTACTACTTACTAAACGGCAATTCTCATCATCGCCGCCATTACTTGTGTCGTTTGCATTTGAGTTGCTCTCACTGCAGTTCGTTGTGCTGCCATTTCCTGTCTTATATTGATATGCATCGCTACTCACTGTCGACCATGTACCGTCCTTGGCCTTAACATACAAGTGCTGCTTGGCTGGCAGCTTACTGCCAAATTGATCTGCATAGTCGTTCAGGAGCAGATGATTACTGCTCGAGCAATAACTGTCCTCGTTATTGTGCATTGCAGTTGGAGTCCGGCCACCGCCGCCACTGAGGAGCGGGGAATAGCAATTCTTATAGCCGTTTGTAGTGCTGCTACTACCACTACCGTTACACGCAGTATTTATGTTATTATCACTCTTGAAAAGTTTGGGATTACGATTGCGTTTCATTGTTCCACACCCGGGCGCCACTTGAGAATGGTGATTCTCGCTACTGCCGATTGGGGAGAAGGTATTGACCGTTTGCTGTTGCTGTTGCTGGTGATGGTGGTTGCTTGCCTTAAAACCATTCAGCAATGAATGGTGCTGTTGATGGTGTTTTGCAGGGGATGAAAAGGACGACGACGACGATGTTGTCGTTGTTGAGGATGATGATGGGAACGGCGGCGTAGATGTTGAATTGAGGAAATTCGGCACGAATACGTTTGTTGTGGCCGTTGGCGGCGGTGGTGGTGGTGATGGTGCAGCTGCTGTGGCAGAGGACACTCCAAGTACTCCAGTTGTGTACGATGGGGGAGATGATGAGGTCGTTGAAGAGGACGTTGACGGCGATGCCGTTGATGATGATGACGTAAGATTTAGGTTATTTATGAGATCCATTTTATTTTCCGTTATGTTCATTTTTGGTGTTCGGGAAATTAGGTTTGATACTCCGCCGGCCAACGACGACGACGATGACGTTCCTATCCCTGACGACAACTGATGCTGCTTGTTATATTGCTGGCCAAGCTTACCGTGCTTTCCCATTGATTGTTGAGGGGATGACTTGGCGTTGGTTCCTGCCATCGCCAATGGTTGAGCTGTAATTTTGCTATCCTGCTGGCTTATGGGATAATTTGTGTCATTGAAGCAGCTAGCATCTAGTCCATAGTGGGCGCTTGGTGGGGCCGAATACATTCCTGTAGCTCGATAGTCAGCTAGAATGTTGTCTGTGGAACGGGCGATTGCTGTCGTGTTGTTGGTCGGTTTTGTTGTAGTTGTTGTTGTTGTCGCATAACGATTCTGATACAATTTGGCATTTGCAACTAAATTCGTTGTTGCGTACGCACCGCAGCTATCATAGAGGGCGGCTGTGATGGCAGCATGATTGTTGTTGTGATGGGCCGAGTAGGATGAGTTGGGATTTTTAAATGTTGAACATGCAACTTCAGCGTAATCGGGCATATTAAGTGGAGTTAGCCTATAATTTATTAGACAAGAGAAGAGAAAAAAAAGAATAAAAGGAAACATTGTTAGGCTTTTTTGGCACATTTGAATGGATGCGAGAAAGTAAATTTATAACCGAATGTCAATTAAAAAAACACATTTTTCGGATGTGTCAGGGGTTTTTTTTGTTTGTGGAAGGATAATCGTATGTTGTGTTTCCGACAATTTATTAGAGCTGAAGAGGTTTTTGCAAATTTTTTTTTACAAATTTGACATCTGTTGGGGTGGCCTTATGTAAATGCCTATGTGTTCATTGGCG
Organism: Sphaerophoria taeniata; assembly: GCA_943590905.1. Classification (NCBI taxonomy): domain Eukaryota; kingdom Metazoa; phylum Arthropoda; class Insecta; order Diptera; family Syrphidae; genus Sphaerophoria; species Sphaerophoria taeniata. Next base: position 83,792,824 of record OX016540.1, on the reverse strand, counting down.
TTTGATTGGAAGGACATTGAAAAGTATTTTTTGTTCAATTTAAACTTAAATTGCACTGCACTGCCTTTTTTGCCTTTGATCAAATAGAGGGAACACTTTTATTGATTTTGAATTAAGTCTGTTTATATTTACACAATAACTCAATTTTTAGATGTGATCAACTGTAGAGAAGCGTTTGATTAAGTCTGAGCCTTTTCTTTCTTATTTTCGATCTTCACATTATATCGGTGGATTTCTCAGCGATTCAGCGATTCCGTCCGTCTGTCTGTAAACGCATCTGCACGCACCTTAACCACTGCTTCGATTGTCTTCAACTTTGGAAATAATTGGCCTGAGCGAGTTTGAGTAGGCGGTTTTTTTTTTTTTTTTTAAGATCAAAATTTAGGGTAGGCACCATACAATTTTTTCGGCCAAAAACCAAAAATTTCAATTTTCTGAAAAAATGCTCGTACGATTTTTTTAAACACCCAGAACCTACCTAATTGTTCGACAGTCGGGAGAAGAGAGCTTTCCACAGACAACAGAGCTCTGATGGTATAGCGTGAAACTCAATCGAGGCCAAGCTCTCGGAAATGGTCTTCCAGTATTCCATGTCAGTGAAAGAGAATCCCTAATAGGGACCTATCCGAGCTTTGACTCCGGCGAAAGGTGTACAGACGAGTTTTCAAAGGATTTCCTTGGCAAAGAAGTAGCTAAGATTAGCAATGACTGGGAGGGCTTGAAGTTCAAGCTTATTCCAGCCAAGGATGTGCCTAGAAAACCATTGGCTCGCATCTTATTGCCGATCATGAGTACTAAGCCAACAGAAGCGGAGCTAATTAGGAGCCTTCAAAGACTTCAAAATGTACCTCGGATAACCTTAAGATTTTTCTGAGAGAGCTTTTTTGTGCCCAAATTGAAGCACTCCTGATTTAACTGTTGTTAGGTTAGAAGATAGTCAAACGGAGGGTCTGATCCTTGCATCATCGTTTGTGATGCATGACAAAGAGTCACCGCCTGAGGAGGTAGGAGTCCTGACGGCAGAAGCAACAATAAAAACAACCAGCCTACTCATCGGTAGCGATGCCAATCCCAGGCATTCAATCTGGAGCAGCACAGAAATAAATGAGCGAGGTGAGTCTCTTTTTAATTATATTATTAAAAATAACATGACTATCCGTAACAGGGGTAATACTCCCACTTTTGTTTTTCCGAGTACGGATGTCTCGGGAGGATGGGAAGATGTTTTAGACGTTACATTTGTCAATAATCACTGCAATCTCTCCATCGGAAATTGGAGAGTATCTCTTCTTAATTCCTTTTTCTGATCATAGACGGATTTTATTTGATCTAAAATTTGAAATGGAATCTCCTTCCCCCAATAGAAATCCCAGGAGAATTTTCTGGAAGAAATTTAGTCAAACCTTGAGCTCAAAATTGCGCAGTATACTGAACTCGAGTTTCGACTCGGTTACAGATCTGGAGTTAGGGATTTCAAACTTCGAGGACTCTATAAACACCGCCTTTAGGGTCTCTCGTCTCTTGGTGGAATGATGACTTATCTCATCTGAAGAAAATTACAAGAATTAATTTTAATATCTGCTATAAGCATAAATTTTATCAGCCTAATCAAGGACTGCTTGAGAATATAAAGGCGTTCTATAGCCGAAGCCAAAAAACAAGGAGGGCAAGACGTACTGTCAGTCCATCGAAGATATCAAAGATTCCGCCAGGCTCAGCAGTGTTCTATCGAAGGAACATTCGAACCAGCTGGACAGCATCTGCAATGGAGACATTACTAATGAATGTACATTTTCCAGGTTGTGAAGAAGGACCAACCGAATCTAATTTGACTTTAAACATGTCAACCTCCATAGAGCATGTTAAGGCCCTTAAAACAAGAGAAAATATAGTCTGGGCTATTCAAACTTTCTCGCCATACAAATCTCCAGGCCCTGATGGAATACTGCCTATAATGCTGCAGAATCAGCTTGAACTAAGAGTACCACGGCTTGAGAGAATCTTTAAAGGTTGCCTCTCACTAAACCATGTCCCTTTGTATTGGAGACAGGTAAGAGTGGTTTTCTTACCAAAAATTGGTAAAAACGGTATTAAATCTGCTAAAGATTATCGACCTATAAGCCTTACATCCTTTCTACTTAAATCCCTGGAGAGAAATCGTAGAATCTCATATAAGGAGCATTCTGAGTTGTGGTCCACTATCTAACTCGCAGCATGCCTACATGAGGGGTAGATCTACAGAGACTGCTCTTCATGAGGTAGTGAGAACGATAGAAAATACGATTCATTTCAAGGAATATATCCTAGTTACCTTCTTAGACGTTGAAGTACCTTTCAACAATGTCCTAACTGAATCCATCGCAGAATTACTTTCACAGATATACATTAGAAGGTGGATAATATCCATGCTAAGTAATAGGAGGATTCAATCAAAGTTAGGATATTCAATGTGTACCAACTATGCCAGCAGGGGGACACCCCAAGGAGGTGTACTGTCTCCTCTTTTATGGCTTTCGGATGGGTTCAGCTGTAAATGAAGCCAAAATGAAGCTATGCTATCTTCAAGAAAGGGCACCTAACACCGACGACGGCTCAGACTGAACGTCACATTAGACGCATATCACTTCGAGGTAGTAGATGATTTTGACTACCTAGGCTCCACTATTACAACGGGCAATAACACCAGCGCCGAGATTAGTCGAAGAATAAGTCTTTCTAATTGGTGTTTCTTTGGGCTAAGAAAGCAATTAAGAGGTATTGCCCTCCCTTGATCAACTATGGTAGAATAATATAACATCTTCGTCATCCCAGTCCTGCTGTATGGTGCAGAAGCATGGATATTGGATTCTAAAAAAAATCGGATGAATGTGCCTCATGCTGTTTCAAGAGGAAAGTTCATTGGGTCATCTTTGGCCCCGTGTGCATAGATGGGGAATGGAGAAGAAGATTCAAGAGCGAACTTTACAACAACACAGACCCTACCAGAAGGGTCAAGGTCCAGCAACTCATATAGATTGGATGGACACAATTGCTTCGGCCCAGAAAACCTTCGACACCATTCCTGAGGGACTAAGAAGTAGAAAAATACCGCGATACGGGATGTAGCGCCATCTTAAGTAAGTAAGAATTTATTTTAAAAAAATGAATAATTTACAAGATACTTAGTAATAAAATAAATTAAAAAACCTCTTTTTTGTGCAAATTCAGGAAAAACCAATTAAAAGTGAATAACCCGGACGTGATCTACCATATTCAAGTCCAAATTTTATGGCCATGTAAAATTTAAACGAATTCAATGTCCAAGCAAAGTACCTACCTCTAATCTCATTCCATCAAAAAAGGTACCCTGGTTCTCGTTAGCTTGCATGTAATTGCACGGTCCTCGTGTTTCAATTATACGAATTATTTTAATTCGCTCTTGTTTGATGCCTGCCGCCCTTGCAATCATCATTAATTAAAAACCAAATGACTTCAAAATCACAATTGCTCTCAAATCGGCACCCAAAACACACCACAGAGGGAATAAAATTATCATTAGGGACATTTGTTGTTGTTGTTAGATTTTTTTTTTATTTTTAATGTAGGTATATGTGTGTACACTCGTAAAGCACTCATTAAATCCATCCGTTGTCAAAGTGGCTCTACTTCACTTCACTTAGGCACCCTTTCTGTTCTATACTCCCCTTCATATACTCCCCACAGTTGTTGTAAATCCAAACGAGACACACCAAAAAAAGTACATTCTCAGATTCTCACGTTTTGTCTAGTTGTTGCCTCTTTCCAAGCCATAAGCTCCAAATGAAAGTCATAAATATTGCCGTTGTTTTCAGGTACGGGTTTTCTGTCAAAATTTTCAATTAAAATGCGAACTCAGGTAGAACGACCTCGAGGACGACAAGAATGAGGACAATAACAAGGACAACATTAAAGCGGGTTGGGGGTGGTTGAAGCGGCAGTGATGGCGGCGGCGGCGGCGTCTGTTTTTGTGGCATAGAACAACAGCCAGAAAACGCCGCCAGCAGCGGTGTATGAACAGAACTGTGACACAGTAATAAAGTGGAATAATGAGGATGTGCTTAAGTGGGAGAAAGCGATCTCTCACTCCTTCTCCTGCTCTATCTCTTCTCAAAGCTTATGGTTATGGTTAAAAATTACAAACACACACACACATTCGGCTTAAGCAAAATGCGTAGGTAAGCTGTACTTGTTATTTTGAGGATACACTTTACTTTGTGTGGCTGCGATTAGTGGCAGATGGTACGCAGCAACACAGCCATCTCGAGAAGTTGTTTTTTTTTTTTTTTGTTTTTGGTAAATTTTATGGCTTTCGTCGTCGTGGTAAAATTAAAGTCATAAAAATGTTCTGGCAACATCACATTAAAATTGTGGGGAGACGGGGTTGGATAAGGACTATCAAGTGTTTCGCACTGCTGAAGATTATAATCTAATAATGTAATTAAGTTTTTTTTTTTGTTGAAAACTTGCAGAGCATGAATTAGATTTATGGATAGGACTAAATCAAGCTTAGAAAGTTGATGAGCTTAGGCACAAATGAGTCTTGAAGTGCCTATTTTAGGAGTGAACATTTTTTAAAGTTTTGACAAAATTTATTTCAGCCCATTTGGCATACCGTTGAGGACACGATAGTGGGTGCCATTATTTTGTTGCTTAAATGTTTGATGCAGCAATAAATTCTACTAAGCACGTGCCTTCATCAAGAATATAATTTTCATTCTTATAGTGAAAAAGTACTTTAGGATTTTAAATAAAAGTGACATACCTATACCATTAGTGTTGAAATAAATTAAAAAATTAGTCGGCATGTCGAACATTGGTGAGCTAGTCGTGACAGTTTGTAACTTAATCCACGAATATAGAAAATAGAAGAGATATACAGGACCTAAAAGCCATTTCCCGCCTCGCCTGAGAAGAATTTCGCACAAAGCTTTTGAAGCTGGTTAGAATTGACAAAGCAATTAAGATGGACAAGCGTTCGCTTCATTTCTACTTTTTAAACTTTTGCGCAGTTTTAATCAGTTGTCAGATTTTGGTGAAAAGTTATCTCGTCCGGCGACGCTTGGCTACGTCAACCAACTGAAACAATTGCGCCTAAGAAAGTGGCACTTAGTTGCAGATTGTAAAGTGGTGCTATACCGTTTTTTGATTTTTTTTTTTTAAGTGTGTGGTTGTGACAGAGCCATATTGAACAACTTTTCATTTCGACTAAAATGTGAATACATCGCTTTTGACGACCTCTAATGCAGAATTGTAATGCAAATGACTCATTACAAATTCCCTCCATACACATATTATTATTCTTCACAAAATATAAGTCACATCATGTGCCTGCCGTTCGGGGTATATATAGAACCGCGAAATAGCAATAACAATCAGTTGCCGACCGATCACCGACAAGTTAACAATCAGTTGCCAACCGATCACCGTCCAGTCCAGTAAACATCAAATAAACGTTAGTCTCAGCCGAATCAACGACGAATCAGCTTCCAGCAGCACTGAACCTGTAGCAAACCGGTTACTAACCAGACAGGACATAGACTACTTCCCCCACCAGCAGTGGTTTTAGGCCTTGTCACACTATCCGCGTAGTCAGAATTCATTCTCTTTTTTGACCGAAATCGTCCGTCGTAAGGGGTCTTGTCACGCATACTAATCCCGTACCCGTAAATTATTCCATTGGTTACTTGCAGTCACACGTTTTCACCTATTTTACGGCCTTAAGCGTGCAGTGGAGGAGACCACCCAAGGCGGTTTATTATCTAGCAGCGTACCAAAGGGAGCTTCAGACAGGCAAAAGCAAGGAATATCACCAATGTACTGTAACCATTGTTATTAATAAGAAGTTAATATAACTCTACTAGGTATACATTAAAGTTTCTAAAATAAAAAATAAATAGAGTGACGTGACAGTTCTTGAAGAGCCAAGGCCTAAGTGGCTTACTCTCATCAACAATTCTCTGGGTGCGTGTGAAGAATTGAGGGAATGAGGGGACCTTCAATTTAACGCCGATTCCGAACGGCAAAGTTGAGAAGCACTTTTTCATGACAGATTGATACTATTGGAAGTTTTGTCAGTTCTTCGCAAGAGGTAGTGCCCGTGAAAAATATTAAAGTTTCTAGTACTTTTTAATTCCAACCCTGGAAAGACTGTCGAACTTACCTCAGCCTTAGAACGAAAGTACCACACAGACTATGGCGCCATGTCATAAAGCCGATGCACCAATCGATCTTTTATCTTTTGGTCACCGAATTCTTTAATCATAATTTGATCCCTTAAAAGCCATTAGAAAATCGTGAAGGTCGATATTATGCAAACATAATATGGAAACGATTTAAAAACTTTAGATGAATAACAACAGTGATGTTTTGTCGTTGGCGGTGGACAGATGTTGTTTTATTTGTTGATAGCATGTACTTTGCTTTGTCCTTGTTCACTTCAATATCAACGAGCATCGCCTGTTGTTCAAAACGTATGAAAGCCTCAAGCACAGCTTTTTGGGAGCGGAATAGCCTAGCAGCTGGGTGATGATAGTGTTTTCCGTGCTCGCCTTGCATACCTATTATATGCAGCAGGACTATGTTGAAGAAGTCACATGATAGTGCATCTCCTTGTCTAAACCCTGCGCATGTTTGAAACAACTCAGATGAGCAGTTACCCATTTGCACACTGCACTGTGTATTGTTTAGTGTCATGCGGAACAGCTAGATCAGTTTGTTCGTTGGTTGGCCTGGCCAGTTAAATTTGACATCTGTTTTCCCTACTGGGATCCGGTCTGGAGCCTCGGGACCTAATTCAACCTATTCCGGTGGTTGGCCGACAAAGCCATTTTATAATGAATCACAATGCCTAGGACCTCATGGTTCATGACTGAACTCGTAAACGTCAGGCAAAACCGCAGCTAAAGCGTGTTTGTGTTTCAGCCATTAAAGTCAAAGATTGCCTTCTCCACAGCTAGGTTGAAGAGAAAGAAGGTCAGCCGATTGGCCTTCTATCACTCCTTATCGGAGTTCATAGAAAATGTTGACAGCTTTCTAAGTCCTAAACGTTTGTTTGGAATACCGAATTCTCTCATACCAGATGGTATGTTTTTATGTTGATGTTGTAATTCTAGACATATTTCCATAGCCTAAGGGTGAATAGCTGATCAATCGTCGACTTGCCTGTTCCGAAAAAAATTGATTTTAGCCGATTATCATGGTTTTTGCGTATAGATTGCTATCCGATCTTGTAGGATAGAAGGGTTTATATAAAAAGGTGGTCCCAAAGAAGAATGTAGAATGAATAAATGCTGCATGCAGTTATATTTACTTTCGAGTGGATGGGACATATAACCCTTTTTCATGTGTCATCACACATTTCTTTCTGTTCCCATACGTGCACTCTCAGAAATCAGATTTCCCTCTCTGTAGTCATAGAAGTAGCTATAATAGGAGTTAATGATTAAAGCAAATACTGCAATTGAATCGTAAACCTCAAATTATCCTTTCAGCGAATTCATTAAAATCCTCCGACTCACAAATTTCTCGAAACACAAATCAAATCATCCATCAGTCTTCAGGCATTAATTAGCGAACGAAAAACAACTCTTCTTCATCACAAGCATTAAAAATGCATAAATCCTACCTTCATACATCGAACACTACAATCAAGGCTGACTATCAACGCACGTACGTGCTCATAAGCTTGTTTGCACCAATTAATAAAATTACAAGGTCACATTACCATCCAAATAGTACTCAACACTACGACCTTAGACTGATACAATAAATTAATACAAACATTCTAGGCGCACGAGATTATTGAAGGCGATAAAAACAGGATATGGCTGTCATGTTACAATTAAAACATTCTTAAGTGCCAACAGTGACACAGCCCATACTCCCTCTCACATGGCCTTGTATGAGAAAGTCTCAAAGGTATAAAGTAGGAAACAAAAATTAACGACGTAAAATCTTAATACTCAAACTCATCGACCTTAACCACTTAACTACTCAAGAAGTCTATAGGAAGGCAGGCAGGCGAGCGTGTGTGTCCTAAAAGGATAAAATATTAATGTCCCACTAAACAATAGGCCGATATCCCCAAAAAGTGTCCATAAAGGATATACGGATATCGATTAAAACGTAAAAGCCTGCACGCCATACGATACGATAAAATTTGTTAACCTTTGCAATATTTATAGGTAGCCAAGCACACACAAAAGTCCTGAATGTAAACAGAACCAAAAATATTAGAAAACAAAAAAAGAAACAAACCTTTCATAGTCCGGAAGGGGCAACGTCGGATGCAGGTGTTGTGGTGCGTAATCCGAAATTGGATCTTTTGTTGTAGTAACAGACGTTGCCTGTCGCCAAACTCCTCCAGTTGGATCAATCCAAACGCCATTCGCATTAAGCGGCAAAGTTGGGAATTTTCGTACCGTTCCGATTGCGTGATTTCCTGAAATTCATTTTTTGTTTTTGTTAGATACATTTTTTTCTACTCATAGAAGCAAATAAAAGGATAACAAACGAAGCAATAAAATAAATGAGAAAGAGTTATACTAGGACATACCATGCAAGCTACCCAATGAAGTCTGTTTGATATACTGATACCGTTTGAACAGAATCATGGCACCGAACAGGAACACTATAATGGCTATAATCGATCCAAGGAGCACGATGAACCATGTCTGGGTGAGGAAGTCGTCAGCGATATCCCTGTTGATGGGATACCTACAGAAAACCAGATTGGTTGGATTTGCAAAACTCTATGAGGTATATCAAACTTACCTTGCCGTATATCCGGTGTCCAGAGATTGTGTCCTTGGATCCATGCGCAACACCGATGGCTGTGAGAACGGACCCACACCCATTCTGGTTGCTGCTGCCACACTAATGTAGTACGTAACACCAGATGTTAAATTGGCCAAAAGCAGCGATGGCGTTGCCGCATCGATTGTCATATTCTTGAATATCCTTGTGGTGTTGTGCGAATCGAGTCCTTGAACGATGATATTGTACGCAATGAGGATTCCTGCAAGCATATTTGGAAAATGCGTCAATTAAAAATTGACAAAAAACAGAGTTGGGTGGATTTGTTTACGCACCATTTGCTGTACGATTGGATGGCGGCTGCCATTTTAGGAAAACCGAAGTCCTATTGAATGAGATGGCCTCCATGTCCGTGGGCGGCGATTCGGGAACTGTTTGGGGGAAATTCAATTTTGAGAATTATTCGATTGCGAAATACTACAATACAGATGGGTTCGGTCGGATGTTCTTGTTATATGTGTGCTCTTCGGTCTAAGTCAGTGTTGGAGTATGGAGCATAACAAGATTTCCGAGAAGAGATATTATGGTCGGATTTTTAGGTGTTCAGTGTTGGGATTTAATTGGGGTGCTGGAGTGGAAAACATGGCAGAGCAGATTTTGGCTTTTTGTTGGCAGAGTGCAGAAAAATAATATTGCACTTGTGCTTTATTGTTGAAGGCTTCGAATTGAATTAGGCCGTTTAATCTGGACAGGTGGTCATTCAATATTTGGAAGTGGATTTATTTTTTGGAGGAAAACGTGTTGCTGTTTGAGGGCCTTTCCTTTGTATGCAAATAGAAATAGAACCACGGCACATTTTTGCCTTACATATTGAACATTAGAATATTAATTTTTTTTTTATTTGGCTTCTTGGTTCTTCGGAACTGTCGTGCAATCATTTCCGAAAGAGGTTCGATAGCAGCATCACCGCTTGATATCGCAAATGCAACCTACTATCGAGTATGCGTTCTCGTAAACATCAGTCACTGCCAAACCGGATCGGACACGTAATTTTGGTTTGACCGAGTGTGTTAGCGAGAGTGTTCGCGGATTAAAAAATGTAAATAGAGCAATATCGGTTGGTGCTTCGAGTCTTTTCATATTCGGTGATGTCTGATGTTAAAAAGAAGAGTCAATCTTTTCCTTAGATGGCTAGGTACCTTAAAAAACGTGGAACGAGTGCCAAGGTAGTCGAAGGTCGGTTTTTGACGAATCACGTCCATTTGTCCTGAAAATGGTAACCACAGAGAAAAAGTAACTAGCGGCGCGAGAGATAGCTGAGACATAGCCATTTCAAAAGATTGAGTGTGTCATGAAATTGAGGGCATACGAAAGCTGTCGGCGGGATGGATGCCACAATCGCTAGATTCGGGCTAGCGCAACCGTAAAACTACTTAGGAGCTGCGATAAAAAGCTAAACAAGCAACCCTTGTTAGCGAATTCACTGGGATTATCATAGAATAGGTGAGAAGCTTGAGTCTTAGAGAAAGAGCAAGGCATGTGCTGAGGAGGTGCGAGATTATTTCTTCCTGTTCTTCGTCCATATAGCTTCTGCAGAAGTCATCCGAGGCAACACCAAGTCGCATTGCGTGTTTGCTTTTAATACAGTGTCCTGTGACGACGCCTATCAGAGAGCTGCTATGAAATTTGCTTTGAGACAACAAGTCTTTGGAGCGCTTTAAGTTCAATGACTTCGTTATGAGTTTGGTTGCTGCGCATGTTGGTAGATTATACCACTAGCCAGCTTGTTTTCGTTTAGGCAGCTTCTTCGAGCTTGAGCTTACACGTAGCTATCGGTATACCTTTCAGGTGATATAGATTTGACGGTTCCATTTTTAGCGAGCTCATCGGGTCTACAATTTACTGTTATGTCTCTGTGGTCTGGCACCCAACAGAGGTGAATATTTAATTGCTGCGCCATCTCCATAAGAGATGATCGACTATCGAGGGCCGTTTGAGATTTGGTTGAGACACCGTCGAGAGATGAATTTTTGGCAGCCTGACTGTCAGAAAAGATAGGGATATCAGAAGTTGATACCACATTTACTCTTAGCCAGGGTAGAACTTCTTTGATCGCTAAAATTTCCGCTCGAAAGACGCTACAATGATTTGGGAGATGGAATGAAAGGCTTAAATTAATCTTTTCTGAGTACACAACACTACCAACACCATGAAATGTTTTGGACAAATCTGTATGAAAAATGAATTCTCTGGTCTTCCCATTCGACTCTGGAGGGAATAGAGACTTACCTAGAGACCTAGAGTTTTTACCAAGTCAGGGTTTGAAATAGTGTAGTCTATGTACGTTGGTATAAAATCGAAAAAGCTTAGAATAATGGAATGACCCACATTATTGTTGGTGAATTGAGACGAAGCATTGAGTCCGCCACTAGTTTGCTGGAGATATCGAGGGGTTTCAGATGGAGGAGAGTGTCAAGCACCGCTAGAGGGGTGGTTCTCAATGCCCCGCTAATACAGGGATAGGCAGTGCGTTGGACTCTACTGAGTTAGTCACAGTTAATGGTTTTCTCCACAGTGCAATCGACCATACTGCGACCGCGTAGAAGAGTATTGGTCGGATGACCGATGTGTAAAGCCAATTGGTTATACAAGGTTGAACAACCCATTTGCTTCCTATGGCTTTTTTGCAAGAGAAATTAGCTTCCCTTAGTCTTTCTTGAATGTTGTAGGTTTCCAGCTTAATGTTTGACTATTATCATACCAAGATATTTAGCTTCATTAGTAAAAATTAGTGGTACACCTTTTATTGAAGTAGGTACCTATACCAATAACGTCTGATATTTTGTATTTCCATGTGGAAAGGATGAGATCTGTTTTTTGAGGTCTCTCAGGGGGTATAAGGATGTTTTCCTGTGACGGCGATAGCAACATCATCGGCATAAGAAATCACTCTGTAGAGTCTATCCTGCAGAACATAAGATTGAACAATTCAAAGTTCAGAGTCGTCATAGCAGAGGTGATAGCAGATGTTTCAACATTGTTAAAAGCGCCTTCAATGTCTAGGAAGAGTAAGCATGCCTTTTTTCAAAATAACGACGAAAGGAAAGCTGAGAAAAAACTTGAACTTCAACAAATTTGTTTGCATTAAACATTTTTATTTCCAGCTCTCCGATCTTTTCAACCTTTAAAGTCTTGAAAAACAGCTGTTTCTATGCAAATCATTAGACAATCTGTAGGAACAGAGATTCATTCCACTGATTAACAGTCACAAATTATACTCCTATTATTTTTACGAACAAAATCGTTTCCACTTTCAAAACAATTTTCTATTTCTTAATCGAACTCCAAAATTGAATAATAATTGAGTTTAAATTTCAAAATTTAATTTAAATATTTCTTTTTCAATAGCGAAATGCGATACTAGATAAACCTAACAGTGAGCTTAATAAAATTTAATGTTTATTGACTTCATTCGAGCCACAACATTATGTCCTCCCCTTAATCAAAAGATATCCATCTTCTACGTTTTAATCGTTAATTAAATCAACTCCACTCTATTCCACACTTGCACGGCAAATGCAATTTCACTTCATTATCTATGCAAAAAACACTTAAAAGCCTCATTGTCATATCACACGCAATGGGTCCCTCCATCATTTTCCACCGCAGAACACTCTTTAAGGACTTTGAGTGCATTCCTTCATAATAACAAATCTAACGCTGACTTTTAGAAACCTTCAATATCTCTGATGAAAGAAAAAATTCAACTCACAAACACAAACAACTTAAAATCCGAACATAATAAAAAAAAGTACAAACACAACTCTTACCATCTTCCAAAGTGGTTGCATACTTGGCATTGGAGGGCCTGCCCTCGATCGACTTGTAAAATGGAACAATGAAAAATTCATACTTGGTTGCCTTATGAAGACCACTAATGGTACACGCTGACGCTCCCCCGCCATTCAGCACAGTTAACATTTTATAATTTCCTCCACTTGTGCTAGCCGCCGCCACATCCCGAGCATAAATATAAAAACCCTCGATAAACTTTCCACTGTCGATATCCCACACCAATCGTACACCAGTTGAGTCAGTCGCATTGGCCTCAAGCAGCTCAACAGCACTGTTTGCAGTCAAAAGTGCCTCAGCCTCACTCAATATGATATCCTTCTCCTCGCGCACAACTTGGCCAGCAGTAAAAGTTTCCGAAATTGCACTGGGATGTGAAAAGCCCAACGAATTCTCAGCTCTGACGATAAACATGTAAACAGCGCCCGCATCCAGACCACTTGCCGTGTAAATAGTTTGCATCAATCTATTGGCCAGAGGTATCCATGTTCGACTTTTGTTTGTGGAGAACATTTCGACGGCATAGCCCAGCAGAGGGGTGGCACCAAACTTTTCACTTGGCATCCATGCCACTGTCACCGAATCGTTGGTGGAGCTTACAACTTTTGGTATGCCCGGTGCACTCGGGCATTTGGATGGTTCCGGAGCACGAAAGAATTTTATATTCGGATTTGTGGGTAGCTCGATGCGTAGATAGCCACTCCATGTTGATTTACCACTCTGACTGCTCACCACACAAGTGTACAGACCCTGATCCTCGTTACGGTCCAAGTCGGAGATAACCAGATCTCCGGACGCAGTGATGTTTATTTTATTCGAATTAATTACAGGGATGCCATCCCGGTACCAGGAAACAGTTGGTTGTGGCTGGCCAATTGACTTGCAATTGAGAACGGCCAGGGATTTGACGGGCAGAGTTTGATTGACGGGTCCGGCGATGATAATGGGCGGTGGATGGTCGTCCTGGGAGTTGATGGTTAGTTGGGCTCGGGCACTGACGGCACCGGCTTCGTTGATGGCATTGCAGATGAGAACTAGGTTTGAGTCATGGCGATGGAATTTGAAGAGAGTTAGAGTTGTGCGGCCGTTGCTGTCGATGGGGGAGGCTTCAAAGCGGTTCAACTTGTTTCCGGGGAAGATGAGCGAGCGGTTGCCTCTAATCGACCAGAAGATTGTCGGGAAGGGATTGCCGGACGCTTGGCAATCGATTGAGACGTCTGAATCGGCGTTAACTGACCTTGAGGATGGCTTCACAGAGAATTTCGGAAGAGCTGTTGGAGAAAAAAATACAAAAAACAGAGAAATTTCCAAAAATTGTTTAGGCGGAAAAATTCAATTAAATTCAACCCTGGCACTTACAATGAACTGTCAAGGTGCCTACAGCCGAGATAGAACCCACAACATTGTCAGCCTCACAACTGTATTCGCCCTCGTCCTCCAAAGTGACACGCTCCAGGCGTAGGGACCGGTCTTCCAAAACATGCACTCGATCTAAAAAAACAAAACACACCCAAAACTTTATCCATTTTTCACCCCCGGACAGGAAAAATTTAAAACCTACCCAGCGGCATATTCCCCCCCGAGGCTGTGCGCAGCCAGAGGACATCTGGCATAGGATCGCCTCCTACGCGACAAGAAAATGTTACTGAAGAACCCTCCAGCACGACTTGGTTATGTGGCCCACGGATAATAAATGGTTTAACTGTTTGGACATTGAAAAGAAAAACAAAACAACAAAATTCACATTCACCTTTCTCACTTCAAGGTTATAATTTTTTTCCTCTTGGTATATGTCAAGGATTCAAAACAAAAGGAAAATAGAAGGCAAATTTTCTTACCGTGAACTTTTAGGATAGCAGCAACCGATTCTCGAACTCCGACTATATTCTTAGCTACGCACTGGTATTGACCCTCGTCACTTTGACGGGCCTCTTGTATTGCCAAATTGCCGCCATCAACAATGCGTATACGTTTGTTGCCATCCAAGTCAAGTTTTTGCCCACCTTTTTTCCAGGTAACAATTGGTTCGGGTATGCCACGAGGTGGTGCGCATTCCAGCAGGGCTGTTTCTCCTTGAGCGATTCGGGTATTTTGAGGTTCCAAACGGAATTCATCTCGAAGGACTGCGGAATGGTAAGAGAACAAAAAAACAAAATGTTGACATGATTTATTTTTGAATGCGTGAAGAAATTTGAGAGGATTCGAGAAACAAAAAAATTGTGATAAGTGTTTTGTCTTAAATTTATAAGGCAAGGTACTACCTTTCTATTTTTAATTTAATCTTAACCTCTAAGTTGCTATTTCATTAGGTTAGTATAAAGTGTCGACTGCTTTTGGTATTATAGGGCTTCTAGCACGTATAAGCTGCTTAAGGATTTTAAGGAGCGGTAAAACTTACGTTCAAGCTTTGGAGTAAAACTGAAGACCTGTCCCTCCAGACTGTAGGGCTGTGTTACGTTGTGGTGACTGAAAGGCGGTTCATTTGAAAGACAATGTACTTTCAAAACAGATGTCTATAGATGTGAAGATGTTCAAGTAGTTGGGCAATAATATGATAGCTCTTAAATACCTTAGACCAGGAAGTTAACCATCGATAGGTAAGTGGTCCATTTGAGTTGAGAGGCTTGAGGCAGAAGTGAAGGAAATGGGTTTAGCATTTCATAATCACAAAAACAATGGTTAAGGCTTGTGATGTGTAGGAAACGCCAATACAGTTTTTGCTAAGATCTTAAGAAAATAACACAAAATTACATTGTCTGGAATAGTGGGATAGTGCTTTAACTATGTTTTCGTCCTAACATTGCGTTAAGATTCTGGATTTCAGTAAGTTTCCTCACCTAAATTTGTTTTACTGTTTGTTTGTTTCATATAAAACGATGGTTCACTGTGGCGTATGTGTAACATTTTTTTTTTTAAAGAATTGAAGTTTTTTCGTTTCATTCAATTCGTTGCAATTAATGAAAATTATAAGTTTGGATTTTTACAAAGGTTACGAAATATGGATGTTATATGTCAGAATCGCTAAATCGCTCAAAAGTTTAATGTTCAGTCAAAAACATTGGGTGGTATGCGAAATGCATTGTCTCAGTCTCAAATCTCATTATTTTGAGCTTTTGCTAGCTTTCGTATGCAAAATTGTTTTGAGACAAATCTCACAAAAATGAGATCGATCTCATTTTATAGATCTATCTCATTTGAGATGTTTCCGTAAGCAGAAAGAAAGCATTATCTCATTTAAATGAGGTAAAGCTTGTAAAATGTTGAGACTGGAAATTTGTTGTCTCAGGAACCGCAATGGCTGAATATTTAAATTTGTTTGCTCCTGTTGAGTCAACAGGAAATTTTAAGAATCTTTATAGGTTAACCCCAACGCAAGTTGAAATCCTAACGAATTATTTTTTTGAAAATCGCGATACTTTTCGAGGCGGTCGATTAACAAATAAGACCAGAATAATGGTGTTCTTACGATTTGTTGGTGATCCTCGCTTTCAAAGCGGTATTGGCGAAGATTTTGGAATCGATCAAAGCACAGTTTCCAGGATTATTATCGCAGTAGCTGAGAAAATTGTAATTAGAAAAGAGGAGTGGATCCAGTTTCCGAATACGGTAGAGGATAAAGATGCTGCAAAAATAATTTGGCTTAGAAAATATAAATTTCCATTTTGTATTGGAGCAATTGATTGCACTCATGTGCGAATAAAGAAACCTTCAATGCATAGCGATGAATTTATAAATAGAAAAGGTAGGTAAGGTAACACAAAGCTTTAGTGATTTTAAAATTATTAATATTTTTTTTAGGTTTTCACTCACTAAATATTCAAGCGACATGTGACGGAGCAGAAATGTTTACAAGTGTGGACATTTCATGGCCAGGATCGGTGCACGATTCGAGAATCTTTAAGAATTCGGATATTTACCAGACTCTCCTTGAAAGTTCAACAAGTGTACTAATTGGCGATGAAGAGTTATCACAAACACTACTTTCACTTGAAGAAGACATTTTGAGACTGAGATAGTGAGATGAGACAAAGCTCTTGCATACCAAATTGAGCTTTGTCTCATTGCAAATGCTCTATCTCACAATCTCGAGCTCATTCTCAGAGCTCAATCTCATCACTGAGAAAAATATCAAACAGATTCATATTCAAATCAAATTCAAACACCTATGATTTGGCATGGATTCGTTTTGAGTTTGATTTGAATATGATATCTATTAAGTTTAAGTTGAGTTCAATTGAACTTAAATCAGTTTATGTTAACTTCGTTTTCTATTTAAGATAAACATTTTTATATTTATTTTAATTTACTTCATTAAAAGTTGATTTAAATAGATTTGTATTTATTTTTTGCTTAGTATTTCCATGTTTAAATCAAAGACGTTTCGGTTTGTTCAACCATTTATTAGTTTGATTTTATTAAACTGTTCGGTTTACATAAATTAAAAACCTTTTTTAAGTTGTTGTATTGAAAAAAAAACTGTCCGCCACATCCGCGATGGTGAATCTTCATTTGTGCTTCTTTGCGAATGTTGTTGAGCGAGCTGTTGGTGTGACCACGCTGCTTACTAGTTTGGCACCCAAAAATAAAAAAGGACTAGTTTGGAATGCACATTTTATATTTTATTTTACTTACATATATCTGCACTCCGACGAAAATGGTTGTTTGGGTCCTGTCACTGACCTTTGAACTATTGTCATCGATGTTGAACTATAATAAAATTACGTTTTTCATTCCATGATAAATATGACAATGTAAAAAAATTAGTAAACTTAAAGGTTACCTTTTTGTAAATTTGGAATGAAGTCCCTCCAGGGTAATATCTATGTATGTCTGTCTTGTGTCACTTCATTTTCTAAAATACATTACACATGACTTGAAAAATTCAAAGACAAAATCAAGTTGTCTAAAAAATACTTACAATAAAAACGGAAACCAAAACGAGACAATTCCATTGTTTTTATTTGTAAAATCACACACGATTCAATTTAACATTTCACACGGAAAATAACTTGTCAAGATGAGAACAACAAAGCCATACCGACGGCGACGACCGACACGCCAGTATTTACAGTTATGTGGTTGTATTTTACTTCGTTTGGGTTCATTGTAAATTGCTTTGAGTTTGACTCAAACATAATTTATTTATTTGTTTTTTTTTTTCATACAAAATTTGAAGTTGTTCGGGATCGTTTCAAATCGATGTAAGTTTGAAATTAATATGGTCTGTTTGGTCTCATTGTTTTACAGATATTTCAAACGCCTTCTTACTTGAAACAAACTCATTCATTGTAATTTCATATTCAAAGAGTAAGGCAAACATGAATCCTTTTGATTCAAATAGACTATATTCAAACAAAATTGTTTTTCTTGTATTTTAATAGATATTAATTTGATATTCAATTTGACATTATTAAATAGTTTTCAAATATGATTCTATTTGAAAAACTCATAGTACAGTTTTCTCAGTGCATGAGACTGAGACAAAGCATTTCGCATACCACCCATTGTCCCATTATCAATTTGGATTATGATTATGCCAATTTTCAACCCAACCTTGAAGAAAACTTTACCCAAACCATAAAACTTAAGGAATTCTCTCATGAGAGTTAATTAATTGCAAATAATATTAATGACCAAACGAATTATTAAAAACGTCCATTAAATGCGCCCATGTAGCGTTAGCATAAAATGTTCCAGCTTAAGGTTTCGGCAAGTGGTACGATCGGAATGGAATTTTGTTCCGTCCCCAAAACATGCTATATCTGGCCAATCTACCAATTTGTTCGACAGGTCTTATTTTACTAGTTAGCCTTGTAGAACAATTGATTTAGAAAATTCTTTTTCTCCAAGCCGTTAACCGAAACAGTCACCAGCTGATTGATAAGACCAGTATTCTTAGTAGTTGAGTTTCACTAAACCCTATTCAACGCTCACGGCGAAAATAAAAAGAAATCGAAAATCAGATAAAAACATCTTCGACTGACGATTGTGCTCAAGGCGGTCTACTATTCCTACAAGAACTGGTACGACAAATCATCCACGTTGGCCCTTGGCCAAAAGTTTTTGCTCGTGGGCGACAAGAACCATTACTGAGAAGGACTGAGAGGGACTGATCAAGTTTAATTAGAGCAGAGATTCCATCTCGGGAATCTTAACCTCAATTCGCTCGGAGCTTCTCAAGATCTTACATCACTGAAGATACACAAGCGCCAAATAAAAAGTCCCAGAAAGAAAAGAGTGAAAGGAGGGCACAAGCGCCAAATTAAAAGTCTCAGAAAAAGCATGTAAAAACAGCAGCAAAAATAGACAAACCCAACCTGAATATATACCTAATAATTAGACCTTTATTATATTTGCCCGCGACTTCGTCCGCCTCTCCCTCGTCCACCGGCCAGAGTATCGTCTCGACTTGTGCATCATACGCGCGTGGGAATTTTGTTCGAAAGTTATTGTAAAATTGCATTGCAGTCAACTTTCCCTAGGTCGTAATTCTCTTGAACTTGAAAAATTTGAGCATTTTTTATGATTCCCTTCAGTTGTTCATACTTAAAGCATTCCCTTGGGTGAACTCTCCCTGATTCTAATATCTCTCTTACTTCTGCATCGTTTTTTTTCGTTAAGTAAATTTTTTTTTTCTTTGAACTGAGCATATTTTTTAGTTAAGAAGTACATAAAATGATATTGTTTAAACACAATAATCTGCACAAATAGTGCAATCAATCAAATTCACAAATCAATTGACCTCTCAAAATTCTAATTTGAGCAGTTATTAGGCCAGTTCCACCTAACAACATCTCACTGAGATTTCAATGTCACCTTGACTGAGGCAAAATCATTTGGTGGAACATAATTCTCAGTTATCATTGAGATTTAATGGTTACCTTACTAATTATTGCTGCACATATGTCAGCCACGTCAAATAGCTGAGTGAGAAATCGAATCCAAAATAATTTCATCTCAGAGATCTCAGAAAAAAATCTCAGCTCTCATATTTCCACAGATTCTTCGCTGCTATTGGTCGCAGCTTAATTTTAAGTAGAATAAAGCCTTCCTCGATTAATGGACTATCAAACACAAAAAGAATTTTACAATTCGAAATAGTAGTTCCTGAGATTACCGCGTTCAAACGAGTTTTATATTGTACTAGCTGACCTGCGGGACGTTGTTCCCGCTCTTAAGAAATTGTTAGTGGGAACTTAAAGGTTGAGTGTGCAGTTTTCGCACTTAACAGAATTGTCACAATTCTGGAAGAAGCCACGGGTAGTACAGTTTTCCCAGATTTTCTTACATTTGTCAATATCAAGTTTGCGAAGAAGGTTTTCCCATTTACTGCTGGAGTATCCAAAGAGAGCATCCTTATTATGAACCACACTGTCGATTAGTTTATCGTAAGCGTTTTTTTCATCTTGGTAAACGTCGCGTCGGTAAATTTTCATTAAAAAATACTAACTATTAACAACGAATACGATCGTATCGGTATTGCATCGAATGCATTGTGATACGATCCAAAAACAAATATGCATTTTTTCTTTAATTCTATTAGTTTATGTTCTCTTTGCAATAAACCGTCATTGTAGATTTGATCGTTGTCAAAAATGTAATTGTCAATATTTTTTTTTTTTCAAAGTGTGCAGAGCTACCTAGCTGTGTTCCTTATTTGTTTGCAGAATTCAAGAATAAAATTATGGTAAATTATTGTTTTTCATAAGATACCTTAGGTACTATGGCAAATCAGCGTTTTCTGGGTTAGCTAGAAGTAAAATACAGCTTAAATTACTCGATTCCTATTTACTATATTTTCTGTTATAGTGAATAGTGAAAGAGTTTCTTAAATCGGATAAGTACCTATTTGCGAAGATTAAAAACAATATAGCAAAAAAAAAATAACGTTAACAGGGTCAGCCAGAAGGTCAGGGGCCAGATTCTGTAATAAACGAAGCTAAAAAGTGTGTTTTCAAAAACGAATGAAATTGAGCGAAAACGATTATTGGCATTCTGTATCTGTATCGCATTTTATTTTTAGTTTTGTATTCGTTTATACTTCACATCAACCAGAATTTTTTAGGATGTTGACAGTTGTAAAATATTTTAAGAGAAATAAATTTTAACCGATACCTTAAACTCGAGAAAATCGATAATTACATATGTACAGGATTTATGATGAAGAATGAAACAAAACAAAGAAAAAAACATGCGTATTTTCTTTTTTAAGGATTTCAACTTCAATTTCGACCGTTATTAAGTAAAAAAGACTTTAAACAATAAGAAAACAACAAATGAAGAAATATCGATAGAAGTAAAATTTAATATACATACATTTAAAGTTTGAGAAGGTCACTTTTACTGTGGCAGATTGTGTGACTGTTAAATTTTTTTTGGTAGGTCTGTTCTTTTACTTCCTAAAACTGCCGAATACTGCCATATTCTCCAACTTTTTCGTTTTTTTACTCCCATTTTTAGTAAGATCTGTCACTTTTGAAGGAGAACAATATTTACAATAAGTTCTGCCAAACCATAAGAAGCACATTGCATTTTGTTGACGTTTGATATAATTTTGTGAATTTGGCAGATTTTTGCTGCGAAGCGTTATTTTACTTTTTGGGAGAATCACAAATTTTAATCACCAAGCCTCGATTTTTGACAGTTTTTACAAAAACTGCCGAAAAAGTAAAAGAACGGACCTGATGGGTGCAGGGAACTTCGCCTTCAATGTAAATACTGTTTTCTGTTTACGACTTCTAGGCTAGGGAACATGACTAAGAACACGTCAATGGCCACAAATAGTCCAGCCGAGATTATCTATGATTTTTTTTCAACCCATTTTCTTAAACTTGTTGTCTGAGCTCAGGAACTGAAAAACATTAGAGGGCACTCACAGACCAGTCATATACTCCTTTTGCACTTCCTTTTAAAGACAAAAATGGCACATCATGCTACTATTACCAATCATGATTTCTAAGTCCATCGAACAAACAAAATATGAATGCGGGTACCTACATCGTCAAATATTGTTGCAAGCTTTTTGAAATAGTTTCTGTATCGCCCTCGTCCTTGTATAGCATACATATGTATGTACATATGTATGTATGTACATATGTATATACATAATTAATTTTCTATTAAAATATTTTTCGATTTGACAAATAATAATTTCAATATTTGAAATCGATCAGATTTTTATTTTTTTTTTTTGGAGTGAAAAAATATGTTTATTTTTAACATTGGAACCGTTTGTAATTTCATTGCATTTGAAAATATACATTTTATTTTTGCTAAGCCTTCTACCCTAATACCTCTTGCATTTAGAGAAAAAATTAGGAAAATCGGTCAACCAGTGTGCCCGGTTAGCGAACGAATACAAAAATAAGGCTGTTCTTTTATATATATATATATATATATATATATATATATATATATATATATATATAAGAAGATTGTATTGTATTGTTTGCCGTTTTTTCCACATTTTACACAAATTCTTCGCTCCTATTGGTCGCAGCTAAATTTTATATAGCTTCAAGCCTTCCTTGATAAATGGATCATTTAACATTAAAAAAGTTGTTCAATTTCATAAAGCAGTTCCTGAGATAAGGGCGTTAAAACGCAGAAAAATGTATATTTTTTGCCGTTTTTTCCATATTTTCCACAGATTCTTCGCTGCTATTGGTCACAGCTTAATGTTAAATAGCTTCAAGTCTTCCTCAATTAATGGACCATCCAACACAAAAAGAATTATACCATTCGAACCAGTAGTTCCTGAGATTACCGCGTTCAAACGAACAAACTCTTCAGCTTTATATATTAGTGTAGATATTCAGGTTGGGTTTGTCTAAGACTTTTTAAAGTAAGATAAAGGAATAGAAAATATAGAAAAAAGGCAGTGATAACAGAGAAAGTAAATTATTAGAGTAAATTAGAAAGAAATAAGTGTGAAAAGAAAGAGAAAGTATGATAAGCACACAAAAAAATGATAGTCAGAATAAAATAATAATTAATTAAGAATTGAAAAAAAGTGTGCCATCCCATCCATTGCGATTTATAATTAAGATTTTTTTTGTAATTGATCAATTCATCACACTAATTCATTTGCTTTTTATTTAAACGACTTTTAGTTCAATGCGTTTCGCCCAGGTACGACAGTTGAGCTCATCAGTTAGATGCTGTCGTACCTTCTACGAATTTAGACAAATTCTTCTAGAAAAATTTAATTCACAACACATATGTGTTGTAAATTTTATTTGTATCGGTAGTCATCGACTAAGCGTTGCGTCTTTGAAAGGTACGACAGCATCTAACTGATGAGCCCAACTGACGTACCTGGGCGAAACGCATTGAACTAAAAGTCATTTAAATAAAAAGCAAATGAATAAGTTTATTATGGAGATTTATGGAAGAATTTTGGGAAGTGGATTTGTGGAAGGAGAAAGGTAAGATGACGTTTCAAATATAAAAAGGGAAAGTCAATGATTTTCAAATGAAGGCTGTTGCAGGAATTTTTTTTTGTTTGAGCAAAGCAATGGCGTAGGAGTGTTCATTCAAGTTAATTCTGGTTTGAATACTGTTAAGGGTGGGTAAAGAAGCTCAGAAGACACGATCATCTTTGTCCTCCACTCGGTATGCATGTCGAAAGCTTAACGTTTCGCTGTTGGAATCTAAATTCGGGCCACACCACTTTTAAAGATGGAAATTATATCAGTCGAATTACATCGGAGACTTAGACCTGCAAGATGCGCGTAACAAGATCCACCCCATCGACGAGTTGGCATGGCATATTACCAGGCTTTCAGTTACTACTGCGGATGGACACCTCTCGACTCCTGCCTGGATGGGCGAATGGATCTGTGACCTTCGGTCCTAAAGGTGGCAATAGTCGTTAGGAGGGGGTAATTTATGAGAAGAAAGGAAAATGATTTGAAAAAGTAACTTTTGGTTAGGGATCTTTTCTGATACCCGATCGCTAAGAATCCGGTCTAGTTTTTTTTTTTTTTTTTTTTAAAATTACGAAGTACTTTTTCAGATCTAACCTTTCTCCAGGGAGGTGCGTGAAAGAGAAAGCGAATAAATTTTTGTTTGGTGTTCAAGGTAACATGTAAGGATATTCTCAAAGTTCCTATTCTCATAAATACCAATATTTTATTCTAAATAAAGATGCAATACAAGTTACAGATGTTGCTTTTGCTTTCCAGCCGAGGTTTAGCTCGTCTGCGGTCTCGCCAAGGTCTTATTGATAAACTTGACTGATGGTATTCTGAATCTTTCGATAATAAACTTAATTAAGAATGAACGTGAAGTTTACACTGACCATAATTTTCAATCTAAGTCGTAGTCGGTACAACTTCAAGTAGTTAGGTTTAAAAAAAAAACTATAAGAATTCTTCAAATGCCCTATTCAAGAATTCAAGACCAATGTTCACTAACACCTTTTTTCAAACCCTTTCCTTCTTTTTGGAAAAAGAAAAGATCAGATCAGAACGCCTTATAGGATGCTTCAAAAGGCAATTGGCTATTTGCCTGATTAAGATGCTTCTATATAAATGCAGAAAGACTAAGCAAATTTAACACAACGAACTGCACTACGATTTAGATGACTGGATCATGTCTTTCCAATGGACCGTGAAAACTACAGACTTGATGCTCTTTTCAGTTTGCTCACAATTGGTTTTGCCCTCCTGTTTTTTTCCTCTTTAGAAACGGTGCAGGGAACTAACTTCACTGGGAATTAACTTCACCTCAAGTGGGAACTATCTTCACTTTTTTTTGGTGAAGTTATATCCCAACTATGATGGGAAACTACTTCATCAGAAATTTGTGTGAAGTTATTTCCCACCCGTTGTTCATAGATTTAAAGAGAAAAAATCAGCCGAATGAAAAAGAAAATTATGAACATACGAATTCAAAAATGCCATGTTTCTTTTAATAAGTAGCCAGAGCAGACAAAAGCCTTAAGTTCATAATTTGAGCTTCAGCTTTTAATAAACCGAGCGCTTTTTGTATGTTATTTGGACTAAATAATGGTTAGGTAAATAAGGAGCTTGATATGGGGATTGGGATTGGTCCTCCGCTTTGGTATAGTATCGTGAATCTTGCTGCGGATTGCCTGCGTATATTGGAACCAACATCCTTTGAGGTCTACTTCGGGAAATACGCGAATTCGCGCGAATTTTTTTATTTTCACACCCCAAATTGTTTCTCTGTTTGGCAAACAAAATTTCGGCTCGCTTCGCAGCACTACAATATAAATTAATTTTTCTTGCACAATTTGCACTAGTATGTTTTTTGGTACGATGATAGTTGAAAAAAATATTTGACATTATTTTCAAACAAAATTGGTAATTTATATTTGAATTGATCAGCTTAATTCATATTTTGTTGTAGTAGGAAATTAATCATTTTTGTACATTTGCACCATTTGTGATTTGAAAAGTATACATTTCGTTTATCCTAAATCTACATTATTCTTCTACAATAAAAAAAAAAAACTAGAAAATCGGTCAACCGGTTTAGCTAATTAGTAAACGTACAGAAAAAAGCTATTCATTTATATAGATTCTTAAAAAATCATGACCAACTTCTAATGCTTAGCAAATTTTTCAATGCAAACATTAAAACAGAAAAACATTGGGGACCCCACGAAATTTTCTTTCATCCCACTATTGGAAATAAATTTGTCATTGATTTTGATGCGAAAGTAAACTACACAACATGATAATAATGTGTAACTCTTATAAAGATAAGTGAAATTAATTCCCACCTTCTGTGGGAAATAGCTTCACATCAAAGTCAAGTTATTACCCACAGAAAAGTGAAGTAATATCCCACCATAGTTGGGATATAACTTCACCAGAAAAAACTGAAGATATTTCCCACTTGAGGTGAAGTTAATTCCCATGTGAAGTTAGTTCCCTGCACCTTTAGAAACGCGCTCTTAACGTAAACGTATGATATTGAAAGTTCTTCAGCGGGGCCATTGGTAAAGTTTGCACTACTCTCAATCAGATTTTATGACATCAAGTTGAAAACAGTTGCGAGTACAACAGAGTGTTTCTCACCTACCGTGCTCACTGTAGTCTTTGGAATCTTCGAACTAGCCAAGAAGGACATCACTCAATAGGCTGCGAGTCAGGTACAGAACACAGGTAGTGGAGGACCTGAACTGAAGTGCGAAGCTGGAGACAGTTAGTTACGACCGAGCTTGCTGGTGAAACTTGATGGATGAGGCCCTGGGTCTGAACTGGCACTTTCTGGCCATGGCACTTAGAGTGCACTCTAAGTAAGGTGTTAATAGGTCGCACACCAAACGCTCATTTTCGTTATACTGCTGAAAAATTTGGAGAGGATAATGTAGTGACTCTTTCCATATGATGACTTGCCAAACGTTACTTATCAGCTTGATGGAAAAGTCAAGCGAGTTCTGTTAAAAAAAGGTCTAGAAATTTATTTCCAACACTCAAAGTCTTTTTCGATCTCAGCATCACTGAGGACGATCGACTCGTTTCCAGCCATTAACTAAGCTTTACTACAATGCTTATCTACTTTCCAACCACACTTTATTAATGCATCCCGAAACAATAATTCACATTTAATCTGGAATCATTTTAACCAAGAGCAATAAAAATATATGTATAAAGACCCCATCCAAGGTAGCCATCAGAAGCTTAAGACACCCACAGAGCGAAGTTAAAACTATCTCTAAACTAAAACCATTTTTAATTCACATTCCACATAACTGCCCATCCTGAGCTACATGGCTCCCATCACCACACCTTTGCTTCTTCAGTTTAAGGGTCTTGATTTATATCTGTCTGTCAGGGATGGACGTTTCTGAAGTTTTTTTCTTTTCTTTTTCGTTCGCCTCTTTTTGTGAACAACTAACTCGAGGCAAATTGCAGAATTCCCCGGAATTCACATAGTTTTTCGAATTCCTTTCCTACGAACTATGACTAACTTAACCAATGGAATGAATTCATAAATCATGGAGCTGGTCGACAAAAACAAAAAAAAAACGACTTGAACACACAGTCAAAACCGCTAGTAACAAAAGAACAGGAAAGTTAATAGTTTTTTCTTTACTTTTTTATATTTTTTTTACTTCCATCGTCATCGCATCATCATCACACTCTTGTTCACGGACGAACATCGGACGGAACCCACGGAGGACAATCTTGTTGTAAGCTAGGATGAAAATTTGAAAAAAGACGACGAACGAGAATTCCCAGCTTGACTGGCTAAAACAAAAGCTGCTCGATGGAGTAACTCGGTTCGGAACTACGTATATACAGACCGTGTGGGGAGTGTTGAATTGGAACAAGGACTTGAATTAAAAACGGAATGTGATTGGACTTTACTGTTGCCGCAGCTCTGCAGCTGTAGAAGCTAGACAGAAATTGGAAGGAGACATGCTGATATCTCCGTTGTGAAGCGATGCACAGTCCAGTCCCTCGCATTCATTGCATATTAGAATTGATTTTGCTTTTGTGTGTGGCTGTTTTTCTTTTTTATGTATTTTTTGAGAAAAATTTAATCACTGGTTTACGCCTTAAGCTATGACAAGTCTGTAATTAATGAATGATTGAAGTTCAGTCATGCATTTACTTTTTTCTTTTTTTTCCGAGAGAATGCAGTCTTTAGGGTAGTGATGGCGCAGAATGATTTTTTTACGATTTATGCTCGGGAATTAAAAATGAATTGTTAGAGTCTTCATTTAAATAGGTAAATCGGTTGAAGCGTTGTTGAAGATTAAGAATAATTGTTGGGTTGGAAATCCGGATATAAATGCTGAACAGGTTGATTATTTGAATGCAGTCATTAATCTTACAGATCTTAAAATAAAAAAGTTAAAATCTATGCATCAGTTTTGAAAAAAACACAAACTTTACTCAATTAACAAGGAAGGAAACGTCTTGACGGAGTGTAAAAATACTATACACCGAATACATACTCAATTGTATTGTAAGTAAAAAGAAGCGCAGTGATTAGCAACAGTGGGGACGAGTTTTCCTGGAATGCTAAAACAAGATATTGGTAAACATCGTACACGACGACGTAATATAATGAAAAGGTATCGATGTGAAGTTCCTGGGTCTTTTACGAGATCTGTAATAGAATAAATATTTGATAGTACTTTGACTTTTGGGTCCGATACCACAATGATTGAGCCCTTCCAACGCAACGAAGAGACATAATACACCAACCACTTCGTGGAGCCCATAGCCGATATTGTAGGATTTTGGCAGCAATTTCTATAGACATAAGGCCTTTTCGCCTGTTTTTTGGCATCTCTATATGACGTGTAGAGTGTGCCATGTTGGACGGGTTGTATGAACATTCGTGTACCACACACGTTTGCTTTCTATTTCACAAAAGTCTTGGGTGCCGAATAGCTTTGTAATCAAATTATATAAGTTCATTGCCCTCAAACAGCTTGAGTTTCATAAAAGGTGAAAAGCTAATCAGTTGAGTGCTCATAGACAGAATCTTAAGAAAAAAAGGTAACGTAATAAATTTTGCCAAGTATTCACCGAATGCAAAATCGCCCTTTCATTTTGTTCCCTTCCTTTATCAAATTTAAAATAAAGTTACATCGTCTTGGTCCCTTTTGATGCATAATAAAAAAAAAATTACACTGATCTCTTTTGTAATTTTTCAACCATGCTTACCCGACCATATCAAGGATAAACATAAATACCTTAAAACAACAATAAAGCCACCAAAAATATAAAAAAAAACCTTATCCACGAAGCTTATCACTTTCAATGTATCTTTCTGCTCGAAAGTCAGTCATCAATGAAAATCTTTATTACACAAAAGTCTTTGTTTTGCCATTCCCAACCAACCACCATCGCTATTTTTGAACGCGAACGCACATCCTTGAATCAGCCACGACACAACGACTATCGCGTTTGTCTTTTATGATTCTTGGTTTGTTCACCGGAGCCGGAAACATCAAATCAATACACTTCAATTGGTTTCAATTCAAGGGTTGCGTCGCAGCATTTGCCGGGGCAAACCGGCAAACACTATCACAGACCATCTAAACGCACAAAGTCAATTTGAAGCAACAACAAGAACTTCTAAATGCGGGAAAGCCGATTTCAATAAAGAAGAAATCAGGCAATTTCCTTGCGAAAGGAAATATTCTCTACCGGGCCCTTCTTCTTCAAATGAAAAAAAAGAAAACAGCAAAATGAAATAACAACTTCTGAGAAATGTCCCTTGAAAAAGGGGTAAACGCAACGTTCACCAGTTTTTTTTTTGCATCCTGCCTCCCGCCACAATATGAATGAATAAATTTAATAGGAATTTATATTACAACTTACCGGCAACTTGTAATGTAGCATTCCTGCTCTGTGACACACCGAGCTCGTTCTTAGCCTCACACCAATACACGCCAGCATCACTTTCCCGACGAGAGTTTACAACCTGAAATTGAAAAAAAAAGTTCATGTTGAAAACGTCAGAATTAAAATATTCGTTTAAGAAAAAGAGTTGGGGCTGGTGAGGAAATTGAAGTGGCACAAGGATCGGGGGAGAATTTCGACTGTCGAAGAAGATGAAGTGACACACTTCTACTCTTCTTTTTTTAACCGTCGAGATTTTTTCATTGGAAATGGAGAAGTGGAACAGCAACATTTTTTTTTTGTGGAATGAGGAGGCACAGCAAAAAAATATTATACCTTTCAAACGAACGAGTTCTTGACTTCAATTTTGTGCCATTCGTTATCGATAAAGGTAGGGGCGTCCTACTGTGAGAACAATCAAACGTGCTTCAGATTTTTCCTTTCTTTTTTTTTTTATCAAATTTCCCCTAACAGATGGGACGTCAATTGGAAAAATATTTTCTTTTGCTTTTAATTCAGATCGATGGGGCTTTGAAAATAAAAAAAAAGAATTGAGCAGCGTTCGCCGTGGTCTTAAAAATTTGAGCGTAAAGGAAATGTTTTTTAATTTATAATTTTTTAAGTTCGGAGGGTTAATTCTTTTTGGAACTTATTTGCAATCAATCTAAATGGGTCTCATTTGAAAAGTTTTAGTAATTTTATTTGGATAAACGCTTTTTGAATTAATATAAATGACAAAGCAAAGTGACTCGCGTAAGTCACTTTTTTAAAGATCCTCTCCCTCTCCTAAAGGATTTATGTCTAAAAGTCTTTTTTTTTTAATATCTGCAAAGACATGCATTGAGGTTATATTATTCAGAAGAAGTCACAAGGACATCGCTATAGTTGAGAATGATCATCATAGAGTCAGAAAAGTCCTTCAGAGGTTTCCATGTTTTAACTTTTGAAGTCCTTCTTCAATGCTGATCAAGAGTTTTGCCAAATTTAAAAATATATGAAAATCGATTTCAATTAACCTACAAACATACCTACAAAGCTAACTTTTGCAATTTTTTCCTGGCAAACACATTACATGAACAATAAAACCAAAAAATGTGTCGAATTTAATTCCGCAAAAAGAAAACAACACTCCGTAACACAATATTCATAATTTAAAATTTGTTGATTTTTTCTTGTGTTCACTTCAAATCCATTGTTTAATTTGGAATTCACAATTAAAAGATAAACTGCTGTGCTACAGAAATAAAAAGTAACTTTCTAGGAAGGAATTTTCATTCTCTGTTTGTTGTTATTGTTGGTTTTTCATCTTAACATCCAACCTCATTCATACATCCGTACACCATATCCGTTTCTTTATGGAAAATTGTGAAGAGAGCAATCGTGTCTAATGCAATCTACTAGACCATAAATTCACCAACACAAGCCTCCTTCATATGAAGCTATCCCGCACCCGTCCCATATTCTCCACAAACACAACATAAGGAAAACATAAAATACCATATTTTGCGTACTTGGTACTATATTTACATCGAGAACATACATTTATAAATGAATGCCACTTACGTTATGAAAATTCCTAGGAACGAATAATCTGCGATGGCGGTATGGGAGCGAACAACGACGCTATGGTACAGGGGTATTTCAGCTCAAGGACTAAAACAAGGATGCCAGTTAATAATATCTATACATAGATGTTGGTGTGGTGCTTGATCGTGGTTATGAAGTGGAAGTATGGTATTTGTTTTTAGCTTTCTCTTCTATCTTTTCAACTCTGATAGGATTTTGGATGTTTGTTCTTTATTGTGTTGCCTTTTCGATGCAAAAGTATTGGGTTGGGAAAAAAATTCGGAAAAAAAACATTTGATGAAAATATTTTAAGAAATTGAAAGGCAAGGACAAATATGGATTCCATTGGGAAAATACTCCAAACACTGGGTTGTATTTTAATTTTTAAGGATTTCTTAATACAATTGAAATAAGCCTGACAAAAATGTAAGAAAGTTGAAGCTCTTACCAATTTTGAAAAGAAACCAATGATTTAATTCAGCTTCAGCTTCCTTTATTTCTGCTAGCCAAGCCAGCCAGGGAAACCTCTACAAGTCACTGACGCTCTGATGGCAAATATTTCCTTAAGATATTTGGTACATTTTCTTGCAACTATAACGTAATCTTAATTGCAATCTACTAAGAAACAATATATATGTTGTTTGAGGCCCATTGCAATAAGTATACACAATAGCGAGTTCTTAAAGCGGTACAAATAGCTTGCGTAAGAGTTTCTTATACCAGTTATAAGAAAATCGTCTTAAAACAATAATTTAAGCAAGTGACATCAGTTGTGAATTGTGATAGTACACACCAACAGGAAGTTCAGTCAATCAATAGCTAGTTAAATAATGGACCTAAATGCTCGGAAAAAGGAAAATATGATATGAGTTTCTGAAGACTGCAATGACCAGGAAAGACAGTTCAACACTCGCGTAGTACGGCTGATAAAAAAATCTCTATACTTGTCAGTATAACGCTCAAGAGTATAACAATGCACTGAGAAAAAATAACCGTCATCAAATTGATTAATGGCGTTCAATAACTGTAAATCATCACATGGATGAACTTTTCATCTTGCTGATGAAAAAATTCGACGATACAAAAATTATTTCATCAGTTGATCAACATTTTTCATGCATGTGATGAACCAAGATTCTGATGATTTTTCAACATATCGTATGGATGAATGATTTCTTCTCATAAATTAAATTCGTGATGAAATCTATCATCAAATGTATCACTCACATTTAGTTCATCATACTGACGACTGATTTCTTCACGTTAAGGAAATTTAAGGGCAATCAACATACTCGTAAATTATTCGTCAAATTTATGATTCATCAATATGATGAAAGCAATATTTATTTTTGAATGAATTATTCATCTTATTGGGATTGGGTACGATTTGCCGATTTTTGAAATGTCGATTTAAAAAAATCAACTGTAATAATATCGACTTTCAATATGTCGATCGGTAAAAAACTGACTGATCAAAATTTCGACTCTTATAAGGTCGATTTTAAGATATCGACTGGATAAAAGATCGACAGTGATCGGCGCGCGCCGATCACTTTTCATTGTCGATGAACAAGCCACTCTCTGATAACTTTTAATTTTTACAATTGATATCAACCTGTTGCAATCTTCAGTACAAATAAGTCATACAATGAGTAAAAACAAAGTGGAGTGCTGGGTTACATTACTTAAATCAATTAAAAATGATGACAAAATAGTAATTGAGTAGTAGTAGTTAATTCTCCTTATCATTTGGAGAAGAAACAAAAAGAAATACATATATCGGTGGCGGATTGAAAGCAAAAACAGTAAAACGCGTAAGCACAGTTTTCTCAGTCGACATTTTTACCGACAAATTTACAATCGACATTAAGAGAGTTTGCATTTAAAATATCAACTTTTCTTTGTCGCTCAAACTTCATTCGACATTTTAACTGTCGAGAAAATTTTCATTTGTCCAGTCGACATTTTTTTTTTCGACCATTCGTACGCTTCCTATCTTATTGACGAACGCATTCATCATAATTATATAGGATGTCCTAATAAGAGTGCACTTTTTAATTTGCAAATATAACCAAGTATTTTGTGACAGAGGTGTGATATTTTTATTGTATTGTAAAGAAGACATGTTCCGATTAAGTATGGAATAAAATATCCGGCAAATGACCCCCCCGGCTCCAATGACAGGCCATTACTCTTTTCATGAAATTTTCCATGACTTTTTCACAGAGATGTGGCTATATCTCACCGACAATACGTTAGATTTCCGATTTGAGCTCAGGAATTGTTTCGGGTTTTATTCGCATAAACCCGAGATTTCACAAAACCCCAAAGAAAAAAATCGCACGGCGTTAAATCGCACGATCACATCAGAATTTCGTGAAATAATGTGTTCTGAAAATCGTTGCTGCAATAAGTCGATTGTTTCATGCGCAGTATGACAAGTTGCGCCATCCTGCTGAAACCACATGTTGTCCAGATTCATGCCGTCCAGTTGAAGCCACAAGAAGTCCGTTATCACATTCCTGTAACGAATGCCGTTCACACCCACTGTCGAATTGATGTTTTCGGGTTCTCGACAACACTCTCGTTTACAGCAGCAATGTTTTCAAGAGACTGACCAGTACGTTGACGCAAAGGATTCTTATCATCCACAATTGACCCAGTTTCTTCAAATTTTTTGACCACTCTCCGAATGGTTGACATATTAGGTATACTCTCTCGACTGAAAATTTGGTGAAGTTTGCGAAGCGTAACTTTCCCCATTTTTGTAATGAGTTTTTACCATTATAACGTGTTGTTCTTACAAAAAACGCTCCATTTTTAGTTATCGGAACAAACAGAGGTGATATCTGCCAAATTTCAGAGTTCCTACTTGCGTGACAAAGAAATTATTCCAATTGTAAAAAGTGCGCTCTTATTGGGACACCCTATACATGAATGATTTCTCACCATCATATTAATGAATATATTTATCATACTTATGAGAAACTCTTCACATATAGCACATCATATTGGCGAATGTATTAATCATATTTATAAACGAATTCATTCATTTAGTTTATCATGTGTACCTATGTCTTATTTCATCACATTAAATACATTGATGAATGCGCTCATCAAACTAATAAAAATAATAATTAAAAATATAACGACGAATGAATTCAATATGTTGAAGAATGAATATTGCTTTAATTTCAAAAACCCTTGTAACAAAATTAGCTTACTGCTTACTACAAATGAAAGGACACTACGGCGTATACGTAACATGAATTATGAGGAAGGGATTTGCTTTCGCCAGGATCTCTTGACCTTGGTCAAAATCAAAGCGCTAGGTATCAGTAAGTAAAAACAAAGTTATTATTTTTTATATCTTCATCTTCTATATATATAAAAATGAATGTTTGTTTGTATATTACCTATAGACTCAAACTACACATTTGATCATGCAATAATCTTTGGAAAAGTTGTTGTGCATAAATGGGTTTTCGAATGGAAAATATAAAGTTCTTGATGAAAAACTCGGACAACTCATTGGTTTTCAAAGGGAAAATTGCATATTATTGCAGGTGCATTGGATTTCAAATGGAAAACTGGAAATTTTCAAAATGGGGTTTTGAAAGTAAAAAAGAAAGTTCTTGATGAAAAACTCGGAAAACTCATTGGTTTTCAAAGGGAAAATTGCATATTATTGCAGGTGCATTGGTTTTCAAATGGAAAACTTGAAATTTTCAAAATGGGGTTTCGAAAGTAAAACAGAAAGTTCTTGATGAAAAACTCGGAAAACTCATTGGTTTTCAAAGGGAAAATTGCATATTATTGCAGGTGCATTGGTTTTCAAATGGAAAACTGGAAATTTTCAAAATGGGGTTTCGAAAGTAAAAAAGAAAGTTCTTGATGAAAAACTCGGAAAACTCATTGGTTTTTAAAGGGAAAATTGCATATTATTGCAGGTGCATTGGATTTCAAATGGAAAACTGTAAAATTTCAAAGTGGGTTTTCGAATGGAAAACATAAAATGGGGTTTCGAATGTAAAACAGAAAGTATTATATCATGTGATGATTCTTAGCAAAGTTGTTTGAAATAGGCTCCCGAAGGTTTCTGGGATGGTACAATGAATTTTCAGCTGTTGGCTCCATAGTCATTCCAATGAATTTCAAAAACTCCTTGACGGAGTTTCATTTAATTCTTCAAATCAAGGCAGGACGACGTCTGCCGGGTCAGCTAGTATACGATAAAAAACTTAGTGGTGACACCCTTAAATGCACTTTTTGCTACAGTTATACTCTAGATTCAATTTCTAGTTCGAAATTCAAAGCTTGCATAAAACTTTTTTAAAGGCGCTCATTTGCACACCGTCCACAAGGCTTAGTAACGTAACCGGCTTACCAGTCTAGATCTGCAATGACATAAAACTATTTCTTACACAAGGCTCGACTTCTAGACAATCGACGAACGTGAACCTAGAAAACACTTTGCAAATGAAAAGTCGATATCTAATGGTTTTTGCAGTCAGTAGTTAATAAGAAACAGATTAAAATATATATCCTTGCAGTCAATAACAAACGATGTAAAAAGAAGAGGGCCCAAGTGGCAGCCTTGAGAATCAAAACACAAAAGGGTGCCATGAACGAAGGCCAAATGAACTAACGCCTAATTCTCATTCAAATGTGAATTTACGCCATAATCCGATTATGACTTAAATTCACATTTGAATGAGAACGAAAGTAATATGGCGTTAGTTCATATTAAGAAGTGGCCCAAGTTCTCATTTTAATGTGAATTAAGGCCACTCGCAGCAATCCAAATAATTTTAATATGATATACATACATTACATAATATGTAGGTAAAAAAAATGATTTAACGAAAAAAGCGGATGTTAATAACAAATATTTTAAACACGGTTTACTATAAATAAATTTGAAAAAACAATAGTCACACATTTGCCTTATTCCTAACTTTTTTCATCACGCTTATAACTTCCAAATTTTGGAAACATTTCGCGGTCCCCTGTTTTTTTGGCTCCAGAATCGAAAAACTTCCGATTTCGATGATATTTCTTAATTTTTTTTTTTACGGCGGAGTTATGAACAAAATTAAGAGGATGGAAGAAAAATGAAAACTTTTAATTGTTGATGATGTTTTGCAAAGTAATCGAATGAAGTTGCTTCATAAACAAATACAAAAAATCAATACAAAAATGTTGACTTTTCATATTTCTATTGCATTTCAGATTGAGTAAGCTTCGTAAGTTGAGTAGGTATATTTTCGTAGAGGCTTCATTCAGAAAATTAGTTTTCTAGACTCTGAAAGTAATCAAACAATTGCGTACTGCAGCACTGGAAAGCAAATTTTTTTATTTTCAAACCCCAAATCGTTTCTCTGTTTGCCAAAACAAATGTCGGCTCTTAGTACCCGATTTTTTTATTACTTTCAGAGTCTAGAAAACTAGTTTTCCGAAGGAAGCATCTACAAAAATTATTTGGTGGAACACAATTTCCAAATCTTAGTTAGATACTTTGAAATTAATATTGTTAACACACATGTTTACGTTCAAATGTCTGACCAAGAAAACGGATCCACACATTTTTTGTTATTTCAGAAATTTTAAAAGAAAATATCAGCGTTCACTGAGAGTGAGATCTCTTGTTCCATTTTAGAAATATCTGAGGTCCCTGAGATCTCAGTGAGATTTTGTAAGGTAATTACTTGCTATACTAACTTTGCTTCAAAGCTCAAGACATTTTATGGCATTAGTTCTCATTTGAATGTGAACCTACCCCATATGGCGTAAGTTCTTATTCTTGTTTTCAAATCGAAGTTTATTCAGTTTTTGAAGTGGAACCCTATAAAGCAGTCACCTTTAAAGCAGTTTGGTTGTTTTTAAGGTTTAAAAATCATCAACAAAATGCTCTTAAAATCAAGTCAATAGGGTAATGGTTTTAAAAAGAAAACGTGTTGTTGCTCAAGGAGATTATAGTCTACAAACGATGTTTTGGAATAGCTGATAGCATACCCATGGGCTATTATTTTGGATTTTATATTTTTGAATTTCTTGTGTGTTCTTAGAAAGGAACGAATATGAACTACTTCATGCATACAGCATACTAATATGCCTGAGTTTAATTCTTAATAAATTTGTGAGAGAAAAAGGTTTGCGATCTGAGTATTGGTTTTTACAAATTTAAACCCCATTAAAAATTACAAGAAGAATATTATTTTTATGGTTTTCTCATTTATTTGAGTACGTTATAAACGAAGTTCTGGAAATGTGAGTGGATTCCATTAAAGGTTGAAAAGATATTTCGGAATCGGTGGAAAAAATTGCTGTTAAGTTCGTTATGAACAGCATAAACACTGAAAATGCTTGCACCCACTCTACTTCTTTGGATACTCATTATTTTGCCTCTCTGCGTTTATATGTTTTTATAAAATGGTTAGATATTAGCTTGTTTAACTAATTCACAACAAACCTTCTTCAACGCAAACCTTAAAAATATGTGCAAGTAAGCAAATATATAAGAAATAAAACTTGCCTATGTTTTCTATGTTTTCTGGATCTAACTTTTAAGAGCCAATCCATACGTCTTCACCACATGCCCTTAACTCCATATCATTTCCGGCTATCTCCCGAGAAGGGCCTCAGCAATCTTTTCTTTTCTCCCAGCTGACTCGTCCTTCTTCATTCCTCCCAATACAGAACCATGCCTCCATCGGAGACTTTAACCTCATATATGAAGAAAAACAGTTGAATTTCCTTAATAAATTCCATTTCTATCTTTTTGATTGTGTACCAAACAACAGTCTTTTCGCTTAACAGGAAATGGAATAACCAATGTATGTGCTTTTGTGCACGATTTAGAAAACAACAGAGATAGTCCTTTTTGCGCGGAGCAGCAAAAATAACAAACATAACAGAAAAAAAAAACTAGAACAGCGGGCCTCGTCCTTGCACGAGAGAAGACGAGAAGAGGTAGAAAGGTACTTTAGGAACAGAGCATTAAGTAGGCATATTAAAGTATCTTATTATAAACACAAGCTAGATTTTGCACATAGTGGAGGAAGAATATTAGATATCCAAAGAGTCCTTAATGTTCGTGTTCACGTGCCTTGAGTTGTTTCATACAAAACAAAAAAACAAACTTCAAAAATGAGATGGGAAGATAATATCCGGCGCGGTGCTCGTTTTTGTCTGCCACGACTCGACTGCTGTTTGCTTGTAGAGTAGTAGACTAAATGGGTATTATTGGAGGAATGGGTTGGGAATAAATGAAAACAAAGAGAGAAGCGTGCGGTAATGTTTTGCCGGATGGCAAATGGCTGATTTAAAATTTAATGTCGTAATTTTTGTGTCACACATGAGGTTATAATCACATGACACATTGTTATGTTGATTTTATGAATCTCTCAGGATGCAGCCGGAAATAAAGTGGCAGTGCTTAAAATTTTAAATTAAAAAAAAAATGAAACCCTACATAAAATTACATGTGTATGCACATTATTTGAATGTGTACATTTAGTTGGAGTTGGAGTATTATACATACTCTATTTTTTTTTTCATCTTGTTTGCCCCGCGGGTAGAATGTTTTAACGGGTGTTACAGTGTTCAGTATTTACATTGAAAAGTTGTTGTTATTAAGAGGACATGGCTAGCGGATATTATTTCTTTGTTTATATTTTACTAACAAGCAAACAATAAACATTTTAAACTGTTTTGTGCTTGTTTTTGTTTTCATCGTTTTTTAATGGTGGATTTCACAAGTCAACCAAACAAAACTACCGATTTAATGGGGAGAACAGGTGAACACATTCATGCATTTAAGGCTACACAGCATAGAAGTATAGAAAACAAACAACTTGTCCGTGAATAAGGAAATATGAGGCACGCAAACTTTACCAAAATGTAAACAATCCATCCAAGTCTTAGGAAGCGAAACGAAACCTTTAGAGGCAAACAAGACACAAGGCTAAGTCTTAATAGGACCAAAGTCGTTATTGATATTATGGCAAGGCTACTGCTCGTAGGTGATGATGAACCAAATTTAAAGTGGTATTTGATTTTTCCAAATCTGATCAATAATTTTGCGCACCCTTCCCCAGAGAAGTAAAATCTAGCAGTCTAAAGCTTCTCTCCAATAGTTCGGACAAAAATGTTGTATTTCGTCCCTCCACGGTTTGAGTTGTCGCGATGTCCACTCTGTTGCTATTTTGGTCCATTGATCATCTGAGGTTCAGAAGATAATCCCATTTAAGTCTTCTTAAAATTTCGTTTGGGTTCTTATCTTCTTATCTTTAATGATTAATCCTTCAGAATCAATGTTTCCATCGTTCTTTGTCACGATTGGAGCATATTATTGAAGGCTCTTGTAGATTGCCATGTTTGGTTAAGACTGGAAGAACCATCGAGTCGAAATTACATTTCCTTGTTTGAATTGAGATGTTAAGATCCAGCAGATTCTTCACGTTCCAAAATTGTCTCCAAGCGCTTACTATTCTTTGGTTAACACTTTTAACATCTTTATCGATGAATGACATAATTTGACTAAAATATTTATAGTCTAACACGAAGTCTAAAGCGATAACATCTATTTTTAATTCGGATGGATGTCATTTGAAACTATTTTAGCTTTTTGTCGATTAGTTGATAAACCGAATTTTTTGCATTCTAAACAAAGCTCGTTTATCATAATATGTAGTCATTTTTCGACGTGGCGATTGAAGCAATATCATCTGCAAACCTTAGATTTGATAGATATTTACCGTTTATATGCAAACCCTTATTTTCCAATTTAAATTTACGAAAAATCTCTTCTTATGTTGTGGAAAAAAGTGCTGGTGAAAGTGGCTCACCTTTTGGTACTCCACGTCGTACAAAATATTGGCACAATAATTTCCATTTTAATGCACGCAATATTATTCTATATATATGTTTTGAAGGATACGAACAATTTTCGGTTCCCTTCCTTATTTAATTAACGCTTGCCAGATAAAAACTTGTTCACACAATAAGTGCCATATAAAGCGTTTCTTGCTCTTTTCTATGATTTGACTTATTGTTTGAAGAATCCAGATCTGAACCCAGCTTGCTCAAAAGGTTGATTGAATTCTAGGAGTGCTTTCGATTAAACAGGCATTCCGCAAACACTTTATAAACGCAAGATATTATGCTATGGGTCTATAGTTGTTTAGATCGTCTGTCTTGCCTTTTTTGTGGATGATTGTTTCGGATTTCTTCCATTGTTCCGGAATTTCCTCGGTGACCGATTGAAAACATCTTTCGACCAGTTGGCAATGAACATTTAGCATATTTTAAATTTTCTGCAACAATTCCATCACTCCCACTGCATTTCTCGTTCTTTAAACTTTGAATATCGCATTTTCGATTTCGGTAGTGCTACAGTAATATACTTAAGCCTCTTGGATAGCATACAAGAAAAAGCTTAGGTAATGATTGGCGATAGGTGGTGAATCAGTTACCACAATGGACCACCATACCGTCGTCGTACAGTCACTGTCTCTTCTACTTCTACAGCCATCTCATTACATTCGTCCCCAAATAAAATTTAACGAAAGTACCTACTAGCGGTTCTAAGAATGCTCATCAGTTTGCTATACGTGGCTACTCGAGTGTAGAAGAGTTCACCACGCTCTTTCTTTTCCCAATTGATTGCAAAAAAGCAGGAATTGAAGTTCAATGTAAACAGGGACCTAATTTCCATATCTGAGCATTGCAAGGACACACAAATCCAAATTATAAATTTGGACAACGTACAAGTTTTATCTAACAAGAAATAACATTTTCCACTTGTTTATTCCCTTAACTCCGAAGATTATTTCAGTAGTAAAGTCTTCTCACATGCCTTCTCTATGAGATCATCACCCGAGACACTGTCCTTGACAGCCTCGATGAGCAGCGCAATTTGGTGGTTGAGGAAATCAATAAATTTGAACCTCAAAACCTGAAGTTTGTTTGTTGGATGAGGTCTGGCTCTGGATCCTTTATGAACTACAATTCCACCCTTATTGTCAAGGTACGTAAGTAACTATTAAATTATTAACCATTTGCGGTTCTGTTCACTTGGAAAAATGTTTGAAAAGTTTAAAATTCGTTTTTGAATGCAGTTTGGCCTCAACCGATAACCAACTATCATAAAAAATATTTAATTTAGAACTTTTCAATAAATTACGTGCATCGTGCAGTCATTATAGCGATAATGTTAAATCGTTTAATCCTCGATGCTGTTGTGATTTCACACCTCAATAAATATCGTTCGAAATTATAACTGATATAAAATTGCAAATGAAAAAACAAAATTGCACACAATAAAGCCACTTTCTGTGTTCGTGTGGTCAACCGGAAAATCGCACAATTTTATCTACATGAGAAAATGTTAACACTCCATTTAAATTTTCACAAACAAAATTTTAAATATATTTGAATGAATTTGAAAATTTCACGCTATTTGGCCTCAAAATGTGTCACACCTCAGACCCAACGAGTAAACTACGATATATCACACTTCATACTAACTACTCTCGCTCTCTCTCTCTCTCCCTCTGAAACAACATGCTAACAATTTCGAGTGGGGAATCGGTGTATATATAAATTTTCATTAGTATGCAAATTGTTAAATTGGTTGTTGCAAACAAGTCCTTCATAAAGTGCTAAATCGAGAGAGTAAAGATTTAAATTTCAATTTAGAAATTGCTAACATTGAAGCTGGAAATCGTTGAAAAACGAGGTTACATTTAAAAATATTCAAATCTGGTAAAGCATATTGGGAGTTTTTGTTTGTCTACATAGATATTTTATTTTTTAAAAAGAACAGGTTTTGGTACGGGATTAATAGAATTAGATAAAATTTATATGTGAGACTGAAAATGTGTCTGCTAATTTTGATCATCGAAAACGCACGTCGTCGCCTGAGAAAATTATTGTCGTATGTAGCATTTCGTGATTTTTGGGAAATCGCAATCAAGTTTTAAAAAATCATATCTTTGAAACGGCTAAGAAGAATTATTTAAAATTTGAACCATTTGTTCAGAACGAATTAAATTTTATTTCCAAAGCAAAATAAAAAGACTGCATCCGCTATAACGAAAATTGAAGCCAATTTATTAAAGTATCATTTTGTCGTATGTTACATTTTTAACGAAAACGTTTGTCTTCCATACACATACGACAAAATATATGCAGATTCGACAAACATTTACCCAAATAATAAAGTTTCATCACGTTAAAAACGGACAAAAAAAAATAATTTCTTCAAAAAATCTTGATTTTCTAAATAAAAAAAAAATCCTTTCAGCGTTTTTTTTTTTTATTAATTTTGTATGCATACAATTTTCAAAAATGGCATAAAAGTAAACTGGGTATGCAGTATTCAAGAACATATAAATATATGTACATATTATGTTTGAATTTCGATTTTTAATATTGATCCGTTTTCAAAGTACAGCATTTTGAAAAAAAAAGTTTAAAATATTTTTCCTTAATCCAAACATTTTTTTTGAACACAAAATATTAATTGGGCAATACATACGTACTCTCCAAAAATTAAGTACGTTGATTTAACCACTATTTTTCGATAAAAGCTATTAACCAAAGAACGTTTCTGTGAGAGATACCGTTTTGGAGCAATACAAAAATAATTTATTTTTTTTAAAAACACCGTTTTAAGGTTGCTGCCCTAAATTTTAATCCTAAAAACAAAAAAATTACCCACCCAAATTCGCTCGAACCACCAACTTCCAAATGTGAAGTCAATCAAACCAGGCAGTGGTTAAGACTGTAGGTGCGTTCACAGACAGACATACGGGCGGAATCGCCGGACCCACTTATTTCGCCTTCTCTATCATCGTGGTGTTATATTTGATCAAAATCTGAAGTTTTTTTTTATAAATTCAATACTTGCCATATAGTAAATTCTATATGTCGGAAGTAAAAATGAAAAAAATTGTTTTAGTTGAGTGATTAGTCACAATGCTTACGAAATAAGTTCAATTGGTAATTCCGACGGAGGTGACTCGTCCGAATCAAACGACATCCTGAAGTCGACTGAAGTTTCTCTTTTAGGTACAAGTCCTCAAGACATCCTCATAGCACATACGACAATAATTTACCATAACTCGAGTAAAAAATTGTCGTATGTGCAGGATATACTGAAAGGTCAAAAACCGAGTTTCCAATAGAAAAAATGTCGTATGTGCAAAAATTAAACACATACGACAAAATCAATACCCAAACGCATTCGAATTTGCACATACGACAAAATTAATACAAATTTTCTCTGAAACTAAGATAGATATTAAAACGTGGAAAGCAGCATTTGAAAGATTATTTTTTGTTTGTCAAAACTGCATCAAAACCTGAAAATCGCATTTTTTCACATACGACAATAATTTTCTCGGGCGACGACGTGTCTATCATAATCTCGGAAACCCTACAAAAATGTCTACTGAAGGTATGCTGATTCTAAGAAGAACTCGACGTGTCTATTCATGACAACAGTTCTTAGACTTAAGACTTATTGATGGTAATGTTCGCTGTTTAGAATTGAAGAAATGAGTTTAAAGGTTTGATTCCTCACCTTTCACCCTATTAAAGCTTTTATTTTTTGGGTTTATTTTTTAGTGCTTAAAAAAAGAAAATCTGAAATAAGAGCGCATCAATCACAATAGGTATACATTTTCTTTATGGATCGAAATGTACACGGAAAGAAATGAAAAATCAGTAATCACGAATTTCCATGTCGTAAATTATTAAAAATCTTTTTTTTGTAAATCATCCCCCTTTTTACGTAAAATGAGAGTCAAAATTGTAATTCAATCTTTATTCCGTCTAAATTTACAAAACTGTATAATTTGAGAATTACGAAAAAATGTCATGATTTTAGATTTCCATTGCAAGACCAATTTACAAATTTTGTATTCGTAATTTTAAACATTTGGAACATGATATAAATTGTACGACTAAATAATTCTGATTTACAAAATCAAAGATCGAGATTTATGATCTCAATATTCTAAAAACAAAGCTCTTGAAGCTAAATGAACGAATTGATCTTAGACAATCGTAGCTTACAAAAATATTTCCTGAATTAAAAAATAGGTATTTATTAAATCATGAATTCTTATCGCATTTTACTACTTTTCAATCCAAACTGTTTTTTTTTGTTACGATTCTTGAATCGTAAATTACGACAATATTTCCTGAAAAAGAAAAACGTTTTGTGTTGTTTATTTATTCCCTAGTTTTCATGCGGTCGAAAATCAATTCCAATTGTTTAAAAAGCGTCAAGTAGCTCAGTGGGTAGAGGTGCCGATCAAGAGACCGTCATGCATTCTCATGCCTGGGTTCGAATCCCAGCAG
Organism: Sphaerophoria taeniata; assembly: GCA_943590905.1. NCBI lineage: Eukaryota > Metazoa > Arthropoda > Insecta > Diptera > Syrphidae > Sphaerophoria > Sphaerophoria taeniata. Next base: position 83,748,926 of record OX016540.1, on the reverse strand, counting down.
TGCGGAGTGACGGATTTGTAAAGAAAAATAGTCGCCACTAAGCAGTGCAGAATGAGAAGGAAGTACGGAGATTGATCGGTGAAGTGAGAGAGGAAGGGAGAATTAGTACCGGGGGAAGGGCGAGGAAGGGAGAGAGAAAAAGAGGCGACATCCCCCGAAACGGGGGGGGGGGGGGACAAAACGGATAATTTACGTAATTGACAACTGGCTGATCGTAAATTACGCTCCTGAATCGTAAATGCTTTTTTTTGTTGCGATTCAAAAGTGTAGAATTACAACTATTGAGTCGTAATGTCTTCATTTTCCTCTTTTTCGTAAATTACAAACACGAATTCGTAATATTTGATTCCCAATCCAAGGTCCATAACTAGATTCATTTTTCGTGATTTACCGCTTGTTTTTCTTGATTTGATCTTCGATTTCTTTCTGTGTAGTGTTCGTGGAGTAAGACTTCTTTAGTCGTCATAACATGTCGCAGCGATGCTCCAACTTGTTTTTCCCATGTGATAAACATGTTTTCTCAAGTTCTGCAGAGAAGGCTTCCGTGTCTGCGATGATTTCCTAATGCTAGAAAAATTTCTGCCAGGTGAATGACTTTTTCAAGAATAGAAACAAAAACAAGTCGCCCGATGATTCGACAAACTTGGTCGAGGCTATGGTGGAAGAGTGAGCCGGTGGATTATCATGGTGGAAAATAATTTCTATCTTTACCAAGTGACTATGTTTTTTTTTCAATTCGGCGTAGAGTTGGCCGAATAATTCGGATTAGTACAAAGCGTAAGTCTCAGAAAACGGTATCCATCATCTTTCTGGCCTCTAAAGTCTTTGGCGTGGAGCACGTTCGCCATCTGAAGTCTATTTTTTCAACTGTTTCTTTGTCTTCCGTGTGAAACAATATCCACGTTTTGTCAACAGTCATGAAACGGTGCAGAAACTCATTCAGATTTCTTTTAAACAGAGTCAAACACTGTTCTGAAGTGTACTCACAGTTGTGCTTGTTGTCCAGAGTGAGCTAACGCAGCACCCATTGAGCCAACAGCTTGTCATGCCCAAATTTCATGCAGGATATGACCCATCACACGAACTTTGATTAGGTACTGGTACTATCTCGCGCACCTTCAATCGGCGGGGATCTTCCAATATGAGATTGTTGATTTTTGTCACTTTATCCTTCTTTTCAACAGTTTTTGGGGGAACCTTAATGTGGCCAATCGTAAACCCACGTGCGAATATTAATTCCAATTAAAATATGTGACACGAAAAATTGTTGCTTTTGCAACGAGAAAGAAAAGAGGGAGAATTTGGCATTGGTGATCAAGCAGCCGAACTGTGTTATTTTCCAAAAACAATTAAAGAATATTGTATTGTGTTCACAGAATTAAAAGTATTATTTAATAAACTGACTGACGGAATACATCCCAAATTCCTGAAATCAATTTTACCCATTATTCTCCCGATGATAACGCGTGTCTTTAATACAATTATAATGACAGGTCTGTATCCTACACAGTGGAAGCTTGCTAAGGTTCTCCCGATTCCGAAAAATGATAACAATAATGAGTACAGACCCATTTCCGTGCTACCTTTCTTGTCGAAAGCTTTTGAAAGAGTTATTCAAAAACAAATTAATAGTCTAGCTGCACAAAACTTTCTGTCGGCTAAGCAATTTGGGTTTCGTTAAAAGTATAACTGCACTACCGCTGTTATAAATATTGTTGAAGATGTCAGACAAGCTTTGGACGAGGACCATGTAACGTTTATGGTTTTATCAGATTTTTCTAAAGCCTTCGATACCGTTGATCACGATAACTTATGCTACAAACTTTCAACGCTTTATGGTTTTTCTTCTTCGGCTGTAAATCTACTCTCGTCCTATCTTCGGGAACGAAAAAAAAGCAGTTATGATTGGTAATCGAACCTCATGCTTTCTTCCGAACACTCGTGGGGTACCCCAAGGATCGATACTAGGTCCACTCTCTTACTCACTCTACATCAACGAACTTCCTGCTATGATAAGTAGGTCATTCGTTCAAATGTATGCCGATGATGTCTAATCTTATCGAAGATTGTGCTTACTCAATTAACAGAGATTTAGAAGAAAATTAACATTAGTCAACACGAAATGGTTTGTTTCTCAATCCCCTTAAGTCTAAATGCATCATTATTAGCAGAAAACCATTGACCTTGGATTACTTTCCTTACATCTTGCTGAACGGTTCACCGCTTTCTTATATGTCCCTACAGCTCGCAATCTCGGCATGCTGTTCAACAACAAATTAACCTGGGATACACATATAAATGCTGCTGTTGGCCAAGTGTATGGCGTTCTTCGAATGTTTTGGTCTTCGCGATACTATACACCCCTTAAAACACGCTTAATATTGATAAAAGCTTTGGTGTTACCTATACTTATTTACAGATACGAAATGTTTTGTAACTGTGATGCAATAAGCAGGCGAAGACTTAATGTGGCTTTCAATAACATTGCGCGTTAAGTATTTGGGTTGCGCAAATATACAAAATACCTTTAGATCAACTCATGCGCTATAGAACACTTGTTTTACTGCACAACATACTACAATCACAACAACCGTGTAATGTATTTAATAGAATACAATTCGGCACCTCAAACAGATCCCAACAACTTATACCACCGCGATATTCTTGTCTGACCTCAGAGAGGCAATTCTTCATCAACGCCATTCGGCTGTGGAACACTTTACCTAGGCACATAAGAAGAGTTGGTGGTCAAGCCCAGTTTCGCAAAGAGATACTAACTTACTTTCAAAATTAAGATTTAGAAACTATGAAATAGGGATATACACCCCTGTTCTGATTTTCGTTACGAATTCAATTCGTTTTCGAAATTGTTTTCGCAAAGCTAGAAAAACTGTGTTCCTAAATTCGTACGAATTTGCCTTCAATTTTTGACAAATATTTCTCTGAAATTACTTAAATTCTTAAATTTACGATTTCAAATTCGGTCAGCAAAATCGAAACGAAATCAAAACGAGAAATTGAGAACACCTCAGCTTTAAAAACGAAAGTATTGTTTTCGTAAACGAAAATCAGAACAGGGGTGATAATGTATTAATTTGAATTTTTTTTTTCATTTCTTTAAATTATATTAAGTTGAAAAGAAATTTTTGAATGAAATTGTATTGCTAATATAAATAACTATAATTTATTCCAATATTTATTTAAACTTTTAGTTTAATAAGTGTTAGAAGAAGTTTTCTTCATTATCGATTATTATTGATGTTTAATTTTAAGCCTTATACAAACTTATAAGAAGTATTATTCTTACTGTGTAGGCATACATTGAATTCAATAAAACTAAAACTAATAAACTAAAACTAAAATTCGTAAAATTTTGCAATTCATCGATTTAAGGTTGGGGTTGAGTACGCCGCCGTTAAAAAAATATAAGTAAGTGACTAGCATTCAAGACTTTAGTATGAAAAAAAGATGCAATTTAAAAAGACTTTTTATTTTATGTATTACGAAATACTGAAATGTCAAGAGGTTACAAACTTTCAACCCGCTCAATAGGTTCTCCTTTATCAAAAACTTAAAGTCTCCCAAACAAAATTGTATCTAACCACCTTCATATTGTTGGCATCTTTAAGAATTTAATGAATATCATATTCACACTTTTGTCTAGACTCTGTCCTGAGTATACCTTTCTCAATTTCCTTCTAATCCTTTTAGGTAGCAGGCTTCCTTAACCGGGAGAGCCTTTGCAGCACGTACCTTAGACCTAACGAACATTTTATTTATTACACCACTCTGACTTTTCTTAATGACTACAAAACTAGGGCTCTTGTTTCCTTTTAATTTAAAATAATCATAAATTTAGACATTCATTCCCATTTCCTTGTATTCGCACTCGTATAAATCTACAGCAGCGCCACCCAAACCCCAAAATTATTGTTGCACAAAAAAAAAGGTCGAAAGACTTCTTGTCTTCATTTCGCTTCGGTCTATAATGGCAAAGCATCCAGAGGCTTTTGCTTTGTCCTTTCTTTCCTTAACTATGGCAACCGTATCATTTGCTCAAGCACGTCCTGTTAATACTCCTAAATCACATGAAGGATACTTTTGGGAAACGATGTACCTCTTTTTATTCAGTGCGACTGAGCCACCGACTGACATGGGCGGCGGACGTGTGTGTACAATTTTGTCCATAAAATATAAGACTTCTAGCGGGTTGAATTGCGAACTTTCCAAGAATACAAGAAACAGACGAAAAAAAACACCAACTTCACGGCAAGATGAATGCGACTTAAAGGTTTACCAGGAAAACTTTGACCCTACGATCAAGACAGCAATTTTCACCTTGCCGTAGTCGTTCGGATATCTTCATGTTTTCAAATATCCATAATTGTATCTATGGAATGGATGTTAGATTGTAAGTACAAATAAAATGGCCAGGACGAGGAAACTACACAGCTATGATGACGGAGGATACAAAATTTGCTCCAGGCAATTGGAGAAGCACTCAGATGAAAATCGATAAAACGTTCTTCCGGATCCCGACACAACACAGAAATTTTAGTTTTACCTATCATTCGCCATCGTACGCTCTGCTCTACAACCTGTAACCGTATACACGTTGCAGGTATATGTGTGCCTTCATACACAACAAACGGTCCGTGTCGTCTATATACGCTATTTAAATGCTAAACCAACTGACTGCCTCCATTACTGTCTGCCTGCCAGTCAAGCTGCATATTAACGTACGTTGCGTTGCGTTGGGTAAAGCTACAGTGTAGTTGGTACGAGATGGTACAAAAATGTTTAAATTTCAATACCGAAAAACAAACGGAAACCGGAAAAAGGGATGCTCTTTGCTTTTTCAGGACGACTACAACGAAATGATGCTTCAGGCGAGAGGAAGATGAATAAATGAATGAAGCTGAAGCGTAGATGATGTACGTTTCGGTCGTGTTTGCCTTAGCGCGAGTCTCTCTGCCTCTTGACTACCCCCACTCACTTCAGATCAAAGCTCATCATAGTATCTACGATCTGAGCTATCCTTTTTTGGCATTCTTTTAGCGTGGCGTAAACAATGAGAAAGGGAATATTTAAGTTCCGCTTGTTTTGCTTTAATGAAGTCGTAATGCGCTTCGAATGGTTGCTCCAGCTTCAAGGGAGGTAATTAGTTGCCTTTTTCCTTTGTAAGAAGCTGCCGCACCGCACCTCGAGTGTCTTTAAAATGCAAATTCATTAGAAAACTCTACCTATTCTATTTTAGGTATATTTTTACAAGTCAGTTTTGGGGGAATATCGCCTTATTTATGGCTTCGTGTTTGGATCATGCTGAAAATTAGAAGACATCATAAATACATGTAAAAGGACTAGCTGACCCGGCAGACTTCGAATTGCCTCAATCGATAAATAAAAGATATTAACTTTTGTTACCCGCTTCCCCACTACTCGCTACTTCCGTTACCCGCTGGGCGCTACCCCGATTCCAAAAGTACAAAAGCAGTGAGTCCTCAACGGATTTGCATGAGATTTGTAACATATAAGAAAACAGCGTTTGCTGGGTATACTAGTAAGGTCGTACCAACTCAGAAACGTTCGCGGGCTCATGCGCAACAACTTTGTTAAGGACGATCACATGGTAAAATGCATGGTATACGATCTATTGCGAAAATGGTTTTTTTTTGGCCATATCTCATGAACGGCTTGATTGATTTTGTACAAAATATCAAAACCTATCTGCACCAATACCTGAACATTCCCTCAAAATTTTATGCCAAAGAAGTGAATCCTCAACGGATTTGCATTAAATTTTTTCCCATGACTTGCAATCCCGAGAGAACCTTGTGGCGAAATTCAACTTGCAAGATAGTAAATTGCATTCGAAAAATTGCTCCCACTGCACAAGTACATTTCCACCTGATTTCTCCCTTTTTCTCTCCTTTTCTTCCTCAAGCTTACAATTTTATTTTTGTTATGAAATAAAATGAAAAGTATTATCCTGCTAGAATTAAAAATCCTTCCATTAATGTTGGCAAAAGCTTACCTTGAGAAAAAATAGTCCTCCCGCTGGCAATGTTATCCTATGCGAACCTGGCAGTATTTTCAATGGGACCCCATCCTTGTACCACTGTATTGTTGGCGTTGGTGATCCTTCGGCCTTGCAATTGAGTGTTGCTGGTTCATGTCGTGGTACAGTTGTATCTGTGGGATGTTCTGTAATCCTAGGTGGATGCGAGGCTGCAAGCGAAAAATTAAAAAAAAAAAACAAGAATTTCCATTAAAATATGTTCCCTCCGTATAGATATAAAATGAATGTACCTTTGTGTCTGTTTGGGTAAGAAAAAAAGAGGCAAAATGGAAGGATCAGGATGGGAATAAAATAAAAGTGTTTTAATTGAAACTGCTCATGGAGTAGATAGGATACACACAACCAGGAGAGCGTCTAAGTGGAAAATCAAAACGAAGGTCGCCGACCATGATGATGAGCATGAGGACTACCGACATCGGCACGGATGCGCCCAGAAACAACAGTGGAGCTACTTACTTTGGTGTCTTTGGGGCCGTGTCGGCGAAGCAACCGACTGACGACCGGAAGGGAAAATGTCGAGAAATTTTTTAAAACGTTTTAACTTAATTCATTTACTTCAATTAATTTTAATGCATTTCAAGTTGGAAGACCGACCGAGCGACGATAGCGATGATGGGCTTAGAAACCGTTTAAAGTCTCTGACTATTCTGATTTAGATTCCGACACGCAAGGTGTGTTATGGTAAATCAAGGTTGACTAAAAGGGTCAAACCGGAAGTGACTGTCTGAACGAATTGAGGAACAGAAAATAACGAGGAGTCTGATACAAATTTAAGGTTAGAGTTAAAAAACAAGGATCAAATTTTTGCGTAAAAAAGACCTCATTTTTTTTTCTTGTGTAATTCGGTTAATAAAATACCACTTTATAGACTTTTCTCCTTTTTTGTTGAATTTCCTTTTTCATTGGAGCTACGCTATTTGTATTTGTATATTTTTGTGTAAATACGAGCATGTCGATGCAAATAGTGAAGTAAAATTTATTTACAGTGAGGATATGGTTTGTTGTTGATTTTATTTTTGTAGTGTATTTTTTTTTTGTTCGTATTTGAGCTTCGCTTTTATTTAATTGATTTCGTTGGTCAAGCAATCGAATTGAAAGCATTTGCTATGAATTGCATTTCTCATAATAAATAAAATGTGGTGCACAATATTTATCTATTTGTTTTTGCTTTTATGTTTCGGAGTATTTGAATTGATAGTAAAATTCTTTTGAAAGAGAATAAATAAATTTTCTATTTGCCAATTAGCAATTTGCTTTGAGAGAGAGAAATTAGCTTTTTCATAAATTTATTGGAGTATTTTTTTTTCTTTTAAATAAATAAATTAAAGATGCTCATCCTATAGCATGGGTATAAATGTTATTTTATTTTAAATCTCAATTTGTTTTCCTTGTAATAATAATTATTATAAGCTCAATAAATGTTCTTAAAAAATCCTGGTCAACTGCATGTTGCACCATGGATAAAGGTTTTTTGGCGGAAATCAAAGAATATTAAAATAATTTTCGCAGCCATTAAGCAATGAGGACAACAAAGCCTCAGGTGCCGGTGATAATACGAGGAATACCATCCCTTCACAGGCTAATCTCTGAAGTAATAGTGCACGTCTAGGAACAGGAAGAAGGGCCGATAGACTGTCAAAAAGGTATTATAATGTTCCATACATAATAAAAGAGAATTCGCAGAATGCAGCGATTATGGGTGAAACATTATGGAGAACACGATATTCTCCATAATCGGCTAATCTCAATATGGTTTCGAACCAGGCAAATCTAAAATTGATGAAAAATGTCTTGAATTTACCATCCCAACATATACCGTCTGTTTATAGACTTTAAGTCGGCCTGCGACTACATAGTCAGGGTAGAACTGAACAAGGCCATGAGACATGAGAAAATTCTGCACCCAAAATATAGTGCAAAGACTATAAAGGCTGACATTGATCAACGTTACAAGCAAAATTTGGGTATTCGGATTGCTATCCACACCCGTCAACATTTTCAATGGACTATCTTGGCATTGGAGAACGTCTTGTCTCTTTTGACTCTAGTACGTCACGATAGAAAAAGTTCACCAGGTACACCTTACTATTGGCTTATGTAAGCAATATTAAAAACCATTGAAGGAACACACAAGATATAAAAATGAAAACCTTTTTTGTCCAGATCGAGCAGGTAGCGAAAAATCCAACACATGTCGGCTTCATCGGAAGTAAATTGAATTATTACAATCAAGCTAGAGGAGCACGAGCTCAAAGTAGTGCCATCCTTCAGTTACCTTGGTTCAATAGTATTAGCTGAGAAAAATATTGGAAAATAAATATGCGGTCGGCTGCTCAAAGCCAACAGAAACTCTGAAATCTTTCACTACTCACTTAAGGGTCCAAACCTTGGAGAAAAGTCTTACGGAGTAGAGTTGACCCCATTTTGTGAGCAAGGATGATTCCGGAGTAGATAATATTCATTAGCTATATCTAAGTCTACAAAGCAGCAGGAATAATGGCATAAATTAAGCTTATAGGTAGATTCCGGAAAGTCCTTTTGGTCCAATTCATGATAGGATACACTATCCTTCTCCCCAGAAAGATGGTATAGACAAGGACGCCTGAACCCTGAAGCCTTTAGGTGAGAAACTGGACAGCGAACGTTTCAAGCCAAATTAAGTTTTTACCATTGCTATACAGACTCATCATGATTTTTAATTGACTGCGACAAGGAGTTGTTGGGGAATCCAATCCGTGACTCTGGAACATCTACGAGAGTGTTTCGTTATCCAATTATTGGTTTATGCAGCCGATTTTGAAATCTTTGGAAGGAACTCACAAGCTGTAAAAACCTCATTCTGAACCAAACGGCGAAAAGCCATTTCGAGAGAAAAGTTTAACGAAGTGTAGTTGGTCATTTTTATTATGAAGGCAATTCCGAAGAAGATGAAGTCACGAGCTACATCAAATCTACCGCTAAACAAAGATAAAGCTTTGTAGATCACGCAGAGGAAAGCAGAAACTTCATCGGCCAGAAGACCAGCCCTGTAAGGCTTTGAATCCAATTTCAAAGAAGAACGGCGCCCCTAGTATAAAACACAGCCCGTAGAGAACCTCAACGGGTGTGCAATCTGTTTAGAGCTAATTGTTGATCGATATGCTGCACACGGTTGATGGTAAGACCTGAACTGATACTATTTTAGTTTCAAACTTTTATGGTAGAAGTTCATAATATCAAGATAAACCCAGAAAACATATAAGCCTGCTATTGCTTTCTACCTAGAAGCTTCCCATTGGGTCAAAAGAAAAGGAATTTAACGCCCTTTTCAGCTGTTGACTATAATGTTTATTTTTTTATTTCTGAAATTATAGTGATATTTTGCATGGAAGCTACGATTTAAGTAATTCTAAAAAAAAACTCTCTTCTTTCCGTTAACATTATTTTCTTTTTGCTTGGAAGGTGGAACCTCTTTTTTATTACTCCCTACTTCAAACAAACCGAAAGGAAGGCATAAGAAAATGTGAGGTTAACTTTATTGAAAATGTTGCCAGTTTGAGGCAAACATTTTTGGCGAAAAGTTCCCCTGTTATGGGTGATAAATTCTTAAAATAAAAACACCATTTTATCCCTCTGAATCCAATTCATTTCTCTCACATTAAAAACAGCAGACTCTTATCCCTCACCCACAATACAAGAGTTCTATGCAAATAAAAAAGTTTTTAATTAGAAACATTTCCATGAGGCAGGCGAAGTATACTTTGAAGTCGGGCAGGGGCTGGATGAAGCTACGAAAACTCAATGGCACCGTTCTGAGCCTTAGCATTAAGCGAGCCGGCTGTTCTTCCACCACAAAAAACAAGGCATATGGCGCAAATATTGGTGGAATTTCAACGCCACCAGAATAAACTCCATCCGGCATCTGGGGAAATCATAATGATATGATACATGCCGAGAGAGTCCTTGAAAAATGAGAATATCTAAAGTACCGCGCGACAGCAGTCTCAATGCCATCATAAACTATCCAAAGCCCGCAGACTTGCTCGTATTCGCAGGTTTAATTTACAGAAAATAAGGTCTGGGAAAAACACTCAAGTCGGTGTGTTTGCATTTTCCCATAATGGGGCGGCGAGGCGGAACGTCGAATTAATTTAATTAAATAGATTGAAGGGATGCTGGTTGTGTTTCTCCTTTTTGAGAGCTGCATCTCTATGGGCAAAAGAGCTTCACCTCCCTCCTATGTGGCGGTGTCCTATGCTGTTTTCCTATGCTTTAACTTCTCTGGCTGTGTATTGATCCCGAAATGAGAAAGTTTATGATTTTATCGCTTTGTGAAGCCAGCTGCCGGTCGCAGGGAGTGTATAGGGACATCCAGTAGCGTTGATTCAAAGTAAGAAGGACTTCTGTTTCCCTCGTGTGTCGACAAACGCACGATATTCAATTCACAAAAAGAGGCGAGACTTTATGCTCTTCTGGGACTATTTTCCGACCTTAATTAAAGTCAAAAGCTTTGATGGGAAAATTTTATTAGGGTATCCGGAATCTGACGCGACAGATAAATGAGATAAGTTCTATCTGACAGATTGTTGTTGACTATGTGCCGAAGTTTACTTTTACTTATTCTCCATCGGAATGAATATCCTATACGAATTCTTATCCTACAGTATAAACTCGTAAAGTAAAGGAAAGGAATCTTCGGGAGTTATCACCTCTAGCTTACTGGCATAAGCTGGGAGTATTATGTAGCTTTGATGTTTGTTTAAGTTTGTGTTTTGTGATGAGGTTGTGTTTTGTGTATTTATTTTGGGGCTTCTGTATATTTCGAATGTTCCTGTCTGTATACGTTTCTTTCGTCTGAAGTTTTTGGGAGATAAATTTCAATTAAATTTAATGAAATACGTTTTAGGTTTGCCTATGTCTGGTAGGGCTCAGTTTATATGTTTGCTGTCTATCCAGTTTATGTTATTCCTGTTTATAGTATTTTCACTTACTTAATTGCAAACTGACAGATGTCAATAGATTATAATATGTTCTTGAGATGTGTAAACAATTCTCAACTTAGGAGAGTAAGTCTTTTTTTTCAGTTAGCTTTAAGTGTTAAATCTTTCATATTGCTTTTAAATAGACTTCAATGCGACTTTAAGTTCATTTTTTTTACATTTTTATTTTATTTTTGTTAAATACTGCAAAAAGTTCCTCTTCTGATGCCGCAGAACCGTACTTTTCTAAGTTTTTGGTTTACCGCTGACAAATTCTAAACGGTTTCTTAAACCTAATTATACAACCATGGTTAAAAGTTGCAGAAAAGAGGTTACTTAGAAAAATAGGAAAGAAAGTTTGTTATGTCAATCTTGAATCTATTACAAAAGACGGATCAAATGAGAGAATTCAACCCAACAAGTTGATAGCAAAAGCACAAATTGTAGATGATACAGGAAGATAGCTATTTGCCAGCAAATTTCCTACGAAACCGTCTTGCCAGTCATTAATCAACTTCCGGGCTACAAGGTTCTTCTTAAACTATTTATGATGATTCGCTTTCTCAGTATTTGGCTGGACAGATGCTGTTTCAAAATCACTGGGAATTTTTGCCCTAATTTTGGTTTTCGTGTAAAATTGGCTCGTGCGAAGAAGTTTCTGCCTTCATCTGTGACACAACCAGAAACAGGCTAGGCCCTGACCTCCCTAAGCAAGATCTTTCCTGCATCCCGATTGTAGGCTGGCGTTATCCAGTGTGGCAAAACTTCAAGCGACCTTGTCCAGGCCATTCTTTCAGTGCAAATTTGGTCTGCCGCGCTGTTTCCTTCCACGAATTGTACTGCAAAGGATTTTCCGGACGATTGCTTTTCGCTCATACGAGTTTGGTGTCAAGTTCTCCGGTGTCTAACAAGCTAAATTTTTGTCATTATTTCTACTTAGGTGTAGACAGTTGAAGACAGTTCTTATGTAGTGAAATTCAGAAATTATGCCCCTGATTCTTTTATTTCTAAGTACGGTGTCCCTCAAGGTAGTCACTTAGGAGCCTTACGTTTTATATTGGTGATTAACGATGCCCGCTTTGTGCTCAAAACAGTGAAATTCTCATTTTGTAGATGATATGAATGAAAATGTATCTTCAATGAATGATAGACTTCTTTTGCAGGATGACATCAACAGTTTCTCATTATGGTGTGAAAAAAGTTAACTAATTTTGAATCCTATAAACTGTCAAACAATGACTTTTTCAAAGAACTGAATACCAACATATAACAACTATACAATCTCACAGCACATTTTGACTCGTCCTGGCACTGTAAAAGTTCTTATCGTCAATAAAGCCAATTCAATGTTGGGGTTTATAAAGCGTTGGTCAAAGGAATTCTGTGACCCATGTATAACTCGTTCTCTATATAATTGTTTTGTTCGTCCTCACCTTGAATACGAATCACAGATTTGGACACCTTTTTATGATACTCATATCGAGAGGTTAGAATCTGTTCAACGGAATTTCACTAGATATGCCTTCAAAGGCATGCAATGGATCCTTTCACATTCCTTCTTATGAATATCGTTTGTCAACTCTTCACATGGAAACATTGTCACAAAGAAGAACCAACAAGGACATTGTATTTTCCCATCAGATTACAATTACTTGAAAAATAGCAAACAAGTCACGTTTAATAATGTCCCGATCGAGATTGATCAAGTCCTAAGATTTTTGTCCCTTCTGAAAGAAGACTATTCTTCTGGTCCTGACGGTATTCCGCCCATATTATTGAAAAAATGCTATTCAGTTTTAGCTAAACCTCTTAGTAAAATATTCCAACTATCCTTGCGACTTGGAAAATTTCCTTGCGCCTGGAAGATTGCTTGCATCACGCCTGTTTTTAAAAAGGGAGATAAGTCGCATATTGTTAATTATAGGCCTATTTCTAAACTTTCTTGTATTCCTTAACTGTTTGAACAAATAGTATGTGACAGTTTATCCTTTTACTGTAAAACCATCATATGCAGTGAGCAACATGGCTTTGTGCAAAGGAGATCAACTGTCACAAACCTTCTTGCCTTTACGCATAATTGTCTGAACAGTTTAGAACATGGACTGGAAACTGATTGTGTATACACTGACTTTTCAAAAGCTTTTGATCAACTGTCTCACTCAGTTATCAAGTTGAAATTACAGTTATTAGGTTTTCCCCCTGGGCTTGTTTCATGGATTTCTTCTTACCTTGAGGATAGAACTTATCAAGTTAAATTCAGAGATATGTTTTCGAAGACTTTTACTGCAAAATCTGGTGTTCCACAGGGTAGTCATTTAGGACCTCTTCTATTTATTTTATCAATAAATGATGCACCGTTATGTGTTCTAAACAGTGAAATTCTTATTTTTGCAGATGATATGAAGATCTTTAAGAAAATTACATCTAACAATGATCGCATTCTTCTGCAAAATGATATTAATAGGTTTTCGGTATGGTGTAATAAGAATAGTTTAAATCTTAATCCGTCGAAATGTCAGACAATGACATTCTCAAAGAAACGAGCAACTTCGACTTATGAGTATTATATATCTCAGCAAAATCTTTCTCGTGTTTCTTTTTACACCGAATTTAGATTTTACAGAGCACATTAACAACATTGTTAATAAAGCTAATTCTATGCTAGGGTTCGTGAAACGTTGGTCAAAAGAATTTCTTGATCCTAATGTCACCCTTTCTCTTTATAATTGCCTTGTTCGTCCCCAACTTGAATATGCTTCACAGATTTGGAGTCCTTATTATGACGTTCATATTGACAGGTTAGAATCGGTGCAACGTAATTTTACTCGTTTCGCATTATAAGGTATTCAATGGCATGATCCTCGAAATATTCCATCTTATGAGGATCGAGTATCACTTCTTGAAATGCAAACGCTGTCTCAAAGAAGGATCAACAATGATATAGTTTTCCTTCATCAACTTATAACAGGCGTCACAGATGCACCAGACCTTCTTAGTGCTATACTTTTTCACTATCGGGGAGGAGGTTATCACCTTCGTAGCACCGATCTAATTAAAGTCCCAAGACATAGGACCAATTACGGAATGCATGAGCCCTTGACAAGGATGAGTAGGCTTTTGAATTATAATACGGATCTTATTGACTTTCATATTAATAAGAATAAATTAAAGATTATACTTAAAACCAGTGTGGCACGCTCTTAAATGTTTTTTGTTGTCTACTTACGTACTTTTTCTTTTTTTTTATTATTTGTAAAAAAAAAACTGACTCTTTTTTCTTTTTTTTCTTGTATTTTTTACGAACTTGACAAGTGTTTTCTAAACGCGTATTTACTTTTTTCTTTGTTTTTTATATTTTTTTTAAATTTTTTGACTTAAATTTTTTTAAATTTTTGATTTTAAAATTTTGCATTTTTTCTTTTTTTACTTTTTGTAATATTTTAATATAAAATTTTAATTTATTTTTTTTTCTTGTTGTACCTGCTTGTATTAAGCAGTCCCAAACTCTTGTCTTCCTGGTACCTACCTATTCGTGTCGCCATCACTTTTTTTTTATTATTTTATTTATTTCAAATAATTTCTAATAAAGTGCCGATACGACTTGCAACCGTAATTGTAATCGTACTCGGTGAAAATGGACCCCAGCGCGTGCGGTATCTGGGGGGGAAAGAGGCGTGGGATTATTAAAAAAAAAAAAAAGATTATTGTGGGTGTGATGTACATGTAACTGATGCTCCGGATTTGTTAGGCCTTATTTCCTAAAACCATAGAGAAGGACGTTACAACTTTCGGGGTTGGGACATGATTAAAGAACCTAGGCATCAAACAAACTACAGAATTCAAGACCCCTTGATATGAATGAGCAATCTTTCTAACTGCAACTCAAACTTTTTCTTAAACTTAAAGCCAGTGTTCTAAGCACTTAAATGTTTTATGTTATGTTTTTGTATTTTCTAATTTCGATGTTATTTGTATTTTGTTGTTTCGCTTGTGTTAGTGTTTGGCTACTAACAACTAACACCGCAAGTGATGAGCCGGTTGTATAACACAGATTCTGTGTTCGCAAGCCATTGATCGTAAGACAATCCTGATAGTGTAAAAGATATTGGATTCGAAGCCTTACTGAGCTGCTTACTTTTCGGCTCTTCTGGCATTCAGGCCGATGAAGGTTCTGCCTTCATCTGCGAAGTTTACAAGCCTTTAATTTTGTCATTTTTTCTGCTTCGCGATAGATTTGATATATCTCGTGATTATATCTTCTTCAGATATCCTTCCTCACAAAAAAGGCCAACTGTTCTTCGTAAGACTTTTCTGTCTAACGTAGCTTCCAAAGTTGTCAAAATCCAATAATTGGGTGGCCTTGAAATCGATTCGTACTGTTGGAATTGTTATTGGAGGCGTCATTTCATCGTCAATTGAGCAATTCTTTAAAATTCACTTCACATCGCTCCTGAATGATTTTGGGATCGGTGATCAGATTCTGGCCTTATTACAGTAGATAAAGCACGGTGTATATTGCGTTAAAATTCGGTTCTGAAGTTCTGGGTCATCGCTTTCAATTTCTGTCAATTTCCCAGACAATGTTGATTCTTTCCAGGCTGCTCTCTTTCGTCTGTGAAGCTTATTTTCTTCTTTCCTGAACCTTTTACACTTCTCTTCCACTTTCAGCAGCAATATTTTCAACTGAGCGAGCACTACAGTCTTACGGTATCAGTAACGTTTCTACTTTATCCTAATTTTCTTACAGCTTTACCATCAAATCATGTAGTTACTCAATTTTGTCGGCTACCATTGACCCTATATTGTCTCAGCAAACTCACTCAAGATATTTCGAATGATC
This sequence comes from Sphaerophoria taeniata, assembly GCA_943590905.1. NCBI lineage: Eukaryota > Metazoa > Arthropoda > Insecta > Diptera > Syrphidae > Sphaerophoria > Sphaerophoria taeniata. Next base: position 83,733,049 of record OX016540.1, on the reverse strand, counting down.
CAAAAAATCTATTATAATATTAAAATCCCCTTTGTAACTCAATTACCTCGTTAATTTGATTCGAATCAAATATTAAAGGTCTGCTTCGCTCTGTGGTCGTAAACAGCTAGGCTAGGACCTCCTCAACCAAAAAAAAAAACAACGTGCTCAAGAGCTGATTTTTGTGGCTTCAATTTCCATTTGCATTAAAAACCACAATATAAATTGAACAGAGTTGAAAATGTTGAAAATAACAACACTATTTTATTGGATGAAGTGCAGTGCTTTATGCTTTTTGTGGTCTGTTTCCAAAAACATTTATTATGGGTCATAAAAAAGGGGAGCTCTACAAGGACTCTACGTGCAACCGGACATTTAGTCAAAAAAAAAACATTATATCGGACGTTTTTTGTCATTTACCATAAAATAATGACGAATCCTGAAGTTGTTTATATTTATTGTCAAAACGAATTTAATATCAAAAATGTTTGATAATTAAGTCCCTTTGCATAACTGTGGTTTTGGTTTGCATAAATAAAAGAATTAAATTGTTGAAGCAAATTGAAACTCTGTTTTTTATTCAGAGCGTTAGGGACATTTTCGACATAGCCTGTGAAAGGATTTAAATATCCTAATAATTTTTCACAAAAAATAGGAAACTGTCATTCAAAGTAACGGTAATTTAATCGGCATACAAATTGTGACAGACAAAAGTTGGCAAAACAACAGTGACTGTATCCAGTGGAAAGCTCTGCATAACAAACTACCCAACAACATTCAAAAATAATCAACACTCAAAATTCCACCTCTGTTGCTTCATATTGCTCTGACTCCAACCTTTCTTTTAAAAAAACTATGCTTTATAAAATTCTTCTTTTGTACGGGTCGTCGTCGCATAGCCATAGAGTGTAAATTATGCCCTAACATCCGATGGGTTTTGTGTTGTCCCTATTTCTGCCCCTATTGTGCATTATAATAGCGCACCCCCTCAACGCGACTATAGTCGTTTCTTTTTTCTGCGAAGAATAAATTGGACCGGTAGTGGAGCAATTTGCATTACAAAAGGAAAAACCTTGCGTGCCTAAACATCGTAGAGAGTGAAACCTTTTCACAACTTAGCACAAGACAAGGGTAAAAAAAAAATTGCAGGTGAAAGACTCATTTTGCCCGCTTCCACCCACAACTCTTCGGGATGTGTCGTCTATCGGCAAGCCAAGACAATGGCTTTCAAATACGGTGTGCCGCCTGCGATTTCGGTCTAATGCGGTATAGAGCCTTCCTTCTGGCCACTGCTACCACCACCAAGTCTCAAGTCACAAATCGCTGGTCCCCGTAGCCTGAATGTTCATTTTTTGTGAATTGTTGTTGTTAGATTTTTGCTCTGTCGAATGGAGTTCTTTGTATCTTCCGTTTTTCTATGGTTATTCATTGTGTTGCAGAGTTTTTATGGGGCCTTAGAGTTGATTGAAGGAACTGCATGGGTATTATTAATAGTTTCGCTGGAATGAGGGAGTCTTCCTGTCAATTGTGAAATAATTTTGCGAAAAGAGTAAATTATACAATTTAGCGTTGCCTGCGGGCGGCGGGGTGGCAATGGGAGTTTGTTTTTGGCTCTAGGCAGGGTAGGAAATTCTGACGATCGGGAATGAAAGAGTCAGGTGATTTTCTTTTCTTTCCTATTTCTTTGAATTAGGCTAAGATGATGATGATGGCGGTTGTAGGTCGTTAATTTTGCAAATTGCTTCGCTCATGGTTTTTTGATTGTGAAAACAGGAGAACAAAAACTAATTATAAAAGCCTTTTTGTTTTCGTTCTTTTGTCTTTTGTGTAACAGTTGACAAAAAATTAAGTTATTCTTGGGTTGCTCGAAAGAAATGCAAATTGGCCTATGGGTGGAAGAGAATTTCGTCTTTAATTATGTTTTCTGAACGACACATTCATATATGTACAATTTCGTTTTCCGTTAGAAGAGAAGTTTTTAAAAGAAGGTTTTCCTGTTGGAAATTGCATTTCTTGACTGCAAGTGAGAAAGAACACCATTTACTCTATGGAAATTCTATAATTACTTGTAATTACCTAAAAGCTATTAAGTTAAACACCAGACTCCATCAGCATTAAGCACTTCAAGGTAAACAGTTCAGGATCAATTGATGGAACATTCTACATTATTATAACAATGTGCTAACTCGACTTTCGTTCTTTTCTTAAAACTATATTTGCTTACTCCATAGCTAGTTTTCTGAATTTGCTCACTCGTCCTGCGCTACGAGTCTAGGTCTTTGGCGTTTGAAGTCGAAGATTTTAGAGGACGCATTGATTAACATTCGCTCGAACATGACATATTTGTTTCTGTCCTTGGGATTTTTCTTTTAGGTTAGGTTAGCCAGTGGCGTAGCAAGCCCGGATATAGGCGTGGGCAAAGTCTTATCCGCGAGGCCCTTTTCATGCACATAAAAATTATTTACCTTGAGCTATAATTAATATAATATTAATATTCTCGAAATTCTTCTCAATGAATATTTCGTGACTTGTGAGTTAGAAATTTGTTTTCCAATATTTTCACTGCGGCGTATACTTGTTATTTTTCAGAAAATTGGAAATGTAAGTAAAATAAAAGCAGAAAAATAGAAAGACTTCCCAATGATTCAAAATCTGGCTTTACCAAAATCAAAGTTGATCTTTGCTTGGATTATAATAAAAAAAAGGTCCATACCAAAACTTCAAGTAATTGGTTGAACAGTTTAGAAAAAAATAGAATCTCCTTCTAGCAAACAAAGTCAGTGCGCGTTTGTTAATTTAATATATGTGGTTTTTTAAATAATCTTGCCGAACTTCAAATAATAATCAATACGAATGATTTTGAAGCATTAGTGTTAACAGAAACGCACGTAACTAAAGAAGTACAAAACAGTGAATTAATTCTTGATAATTTTACGTGTCGACAGGTGTGACACCGAATCAACACATACTGGAGGTGTGTTAATATATTCTAGAAGTGAAATTAGAGCCGCAAATGTTAAAAAATTTGCCAAAAACATGGAGTTATGGTGGTCAGTAAATACGTTTGTTTTAAAAACTATTCGTGTGTCATTGCTGGTATGTACAGATCTCCAAGTTCAAGATGTAGAAGTTTTTGTGATGAATTTTCTAATATGATGGATGAAGTTTATGATCTAAATAAAGATATTATTATAGTCGGTGATTTTAACATTGATTGGCTTTCCCCTACTAGTATTTATAAGAAAGAATTAGAAAAGATTATAAAAGACAATGCGTGTATACAAATCGTTGATGAACCAACAAGAATAACGCGGAATTCAAGTACATACATTAATTGACTACGTGGTAACAAATAATCCGTTCATTAAGGCAAAAACTGTACAAGATCTGAAAATTACTGACCATGAAACAATTGTGATTGAAATATGTTGCGAAACAAACAAGAAACATAAAAAAGTATTTCCTTATTTCAAATATAGAAAAAATTTGTTTGGGCAGGTTTTACAAAGAAATATAATTGATTTAAACCAAATATGTGACATTAATTTACTAGCGGAGGGTTTTTTAAATAAAACAAATAAAAGTGTTTCTGTTTTTTTAACAAACAAAATGGTAAAATCTCATGGAAATGAGTGGTTCAACGGTTTTTTAAATAACCTCAAAAACACAAAAGTCTTAAAGTATTCGAAAGCACTATTAAGTGGTTCAGAAGAAGACTGGACAAGTTACACTAACATTCGCAATATATATAAAAAAGAAATCCGTAAACGTGAAAATGAATATGTAATGTCAAAAATATCTGGTTCAATAGATCAAAAAACAATGTGGAAAAACTTAAAAAATTTGATTTTAAAAAAAGAAAAAAGCGAAATATTTAATTTGGAACAGATATGTGTAAAGAAAACAAAATAATAGCAAATAAATTTAATAACTTCTTTGTCACCAGTATAGCCGAAATTATTGATACGATTCCCTTAACTCCCTTTGTGAATCATGTTCAAGAAGTTGAAAGTGTGTTCAAATTTAATAATATTGCATTACATGACATAAAACAAGCTATCAAAGAAATAAAAAACAAACGCGATTTTCAGTTTATGAGTCCAAGTATCTACTCAGATCAATTTGAAATTCTTGGCCCAATCCTCTGTAAAATAATAAACGGTTCCCTATCTGCCAACAAATTTCCCAATTCCTGGAAAGAATCCTTAATAACTCCAATAGAAAAAATTGCAAATACAGTGAAATGTGAAGAGTTTCGACCAGTGAATGCTATGCCCCTCTGCGAAAAGATTTTTGAAAAGTGGTTTTTAAGCAACTCTATCATTATTATTTCGAAACAAACAACCTTATAATGGACCTACAATCGGGATTTAGAAAAGGCTATTCTTGTGAGACCGCAATTAATATAGCTGTAACATCATGGAAAGAAGAATTAGCGAAAAAAAAGAAGTGTTTATTGTGTTTTTTTTTTTGGATTTAAAACGGGCATTTGAGACTGTAAGTAGAGATATCTTAATAATGAAAATGAAAAATTATGGCGTTAAAAACAATGAACTTTTATGGTTTGAATTGTATCTAAAAAATCGTAAGCAAAGAGTTAAAGTCAACGGAGAAGTGTCGGATGCTATTGACATTGGTGCCCCCCAAGGGTCTGTTTTAGGGACTCTCTTGTTCACTATATATATAAATGATATTAAAAAAGTTGTGAAATATAGCAAAATAACATTGTTTGCGGATGATGCAGTTGTATATATATCCTGTGATAATAATATGGATAGTAGAGATAAATTACAAGAATACCTAGACTCTATAAATCAGTGGCTTATGCAAAATAAACTGAAATTAAACATCGAGAAAACAAAACTAATGGTGCTAAACGAAAGAAGTGATGACATTGAAATTAAGATTGGCGGTGTTTTAATTGAAAAAATAAATGAAATAAAATATTTAGGAATAGTTTTGGACCATAAATTATCATTCGGTAGTCATATTGAGTATATTTGTAAAAAAATTGCTAAAAAAATTGATTTTATCAAAAGGATTAGAAATCAAATTTCAACTATAAGTGCAATAAATATATATAATGTAATTGTAAAACCTCATTTTGAGTACTGTTCAACTATTTTGTTTTTATGTGATGAGCGTAAGATTTTAAGACTGCAAAAGTTACAAAACAAAGCAATGCGATGTATTTTAAAGTGCAATCTGTTAAACAAAGAATTGTTATGAATGTTTTAGTGTTTGTATTCAAAATAGTAAACAAATTAATGCCAGACTATTTATTTGAATATATAAAATTTATAAGAGACTTGCAACCATATGCACTTAGAAACAGAAATGATTTAAGACTTCCCAATTTTCTTAATACGAATACCCAAAATTCGCTTATATATAAAGGATTCAAATTATTTAATAGCTTAAGCACTCAAACCAAAAATGAAACTAACTTAAACACATAGAAAAGAAATGTTATAGAATTTGTAAAATCCCAGTATTAATATGTATTGCAAGCAAAAGTATTAACTAGGAAAATCAATTTTGTAAAACAAAAACTTATTGAAAATGTAAATAGTTAAAATTTAACTAAATAAATAAAACTAAACTAAACTAAACAAAACAGGGAGATCTTCGCCGGTCTTAATGAGAAAAAAAGTATTTTGTTTTTTGCAATAAAAAAAAATTCATAAAATCACATGTAATTCCAATTAAGTTTGCAAAATGCAAAGTATAAACTTTCGTTTTCAAAAAAGCGAAGACTATCGTGATTTACAAATGAAAAGTATTTTTAGACAAGTAGATTCGAATGTGATGTGAAGTTATAACCGAACAGTTTTTTTTTTTTTTTAACTAGAGCGTGTAAGTTGGGTTGAATTAAAACAAAATCGTACGAACGAGGTAGAGTTGCGCAAAACAGTTCCATGACCGGAACGAACATGGAACGGTTCTTTTGGTAGTCGGAACCTTTGTATATGGATTTACCAGGTAATATCAAGAATGGTTTTCTGCTTGGTTTGACAGTTTTTTGACAGTTTTTTACATAAGTTTGTAATGTGTGTTCTCTGCTTGCTTTGACAGAAAACCATTCTTGATAGTACTAGGTAAATCCATATACAAAGGTCGGAACTAGTTCCTGGAACTAGTTCCGCGGAACTGTTAAGGTTCTGTAAATGCATAAGAACTTGAACATGGTAACATGAACTAATAAGCGAAAGGCAGAGTTGTTTTCTTGGTTGGTTTCTTTCAATCCACAAACCACAAACAAAAACCAACAAAACAATAACAAACAATCAAAGATACACTACACATGCTTAATTGCTAATACCAATACGAATAAAATGCACATCATTTTTCATTTTCATCTTTCATGAACGAAATAAACTAGAATCCAAACCAGTTTTGTCTTTTAATGTTCATAGTTCCGACTCCGATCCAAAGGAACTATGTCATACGTGAGGAACTACGAACCTTCGGAACTATGAGTATTAACAGAGATATCAGACATCAGACCGATCAACGTTCATTTCGTTCTAGATCATATTAACAATACAAACACGCTTCAATCCATCTTCAACCTACCTACACATGCTAATACAATGGTGGTTGGTTTGGTATTTCACATTCATTCGTTCCATTTGTGTGTGAATAGTGTTAGTGTATACCTACAAGCACAAGAGCGCGATTCTTTCTTTCCACTTTCATATCATACATATCCATATCCAGTCGGAACTATGAACTGCTCAACAAACATGTGTTTTGTTCTTTCTCTTTCCACTTTCATACCATATCCAGTCGGAACTATGAACGAACATGTTTAGTTCATGCTCTTTCCACTTTCATACCATATCCAGTCGGAACTATGAACGAACATGTTTAGTTCGTTCTCTTTCCATTTTCATACCATATCCAGTCGGAACTATGAACATGTTTAGTTCTTTCATGTCCATGTCCGGAACTATTTAGGTTCAGACTTCGGAACGAAAGGAAATGTCTCCGGGAGAGGACATAGTTCCTGGAACTATACATGTCCGGAACGACTCATGTCTAAACGAGAGGGGAGAGGGTTATATTTTGCCGGGAGGGCCAATTTTCTAAAAGATAGAATTTTGTAAGGATTTTTGAAATTGTAGCGTATGTTTCATTGGAAGAAGTGTTTCAATGCATTAGTTAATATTTGATGACACTTCATTTTATTCCAATAGGGCGGCAGCTTCGCGCGAGGCCCCTGCAGGCGCGAGGCCGTGGGCGGTTGCCCCACTCGCCCACGCCTAGCTACGCTTCTGAGGTTAGCCAAGTTAAATGAAGTTCTTGAGTATCTGGTTCCCGGCGTTATTTGTGGGTTTCCGAAGATAAAATGCATATAATTTGCTTTCATCCCATCTTTGCTGCTGACATGACGTCTGGATGATCTCCAACCCATCTCTCACATCACATTGAGTTCACCCGATATATAAGTAGCTCCATTTCGTACGCGAGGAAAATACTAGACTCTTTTGAAGGATTTTGTCACATAATCTTCAAAAACGATGATGAGGTTGTCTGTCTAGACGAAGTGAAAACGGCAATATCACGGTTCAAATCCAACAAAGCCGCTGGATCAGATGGTCAAGCTGCAAAAGCGAGCTGTTCAAAACTTAGATAAGGTTGTCGGTATTTATTAATTTTTATTTTCAAGATCTGACGTTTTGATGATTTGAAATCGATGCCGAGCGATGGTGGAGTTCCCTTGCCTGGCCTCCTTTTTTGACGCCGTTTGTTAGGCAAGTTTTCCTCACACCATATTATTTTACAGATATTTTGGCGCATGCTCTGTACAAAATTATATCCTTCGGCTTTGAACACTTCTGCAGCGAGGCCGTTAAAGGACGAAGATATTGCTATCTTTACTTCTCCGAGGACTATTGGTTGTTGTTGGCTTTCTTTGGTTACATCCGGCAAAGTGAGGGTTTTTTGTCGTTATCCTTTTCATAGTTGGCGAATTAGGAAAATTATTGTGATGCGTTCACTTGCATAAACAGTTTACCTAAACTTTCTTCCGTGACGGTGACAAAGCCACAGCCCAAATAACGCTGTTAACGATAGGAGTCACTTAAACAGGTATCGAATTGTCGTCCTCCCATATAGGCATATACATATAATATCTCTTCCTCAGTTTTTAGGCGGTTTTTTTTTTGTTCCCATTGGAAATGATGATGAAAGATTTAAATTTGGTGAGATCCTCTGACCTAGCACCTTTGGCGATGGCTTTGTTGTATTGTTGCACGAGATTGTCTTTCTGAAGCGGTAGAACAGTAATTTCTTCGGTAAGCTGGCCGTTTCACAATGAAATAAAGTGCACATTCCAACGTTTGACAATGAGTGATCAGACTCGCTTTTCTCAGTCCTTACAAACATCAGCGAAAACATTTGACTCTAAACGACCATGTTCTTCGATGATGTAATTTCTATGATTCCAAGGCTAAGTATTCTCGGAAACAGGCTATGGATTTCGTGATTTTATCATCAGGGATGATTTCGACGTTATAGAAGACTTTGATATTCTTTTATGAGAGTTTCTTGTAGACAACTTTTTCATCATTTCTTTAAAACTGATATAGCATTAGGTTGGTACGAAGCTCCGAATAGCCAAGTCTCAAGTTGGTTACACTCTCCAATAATTGCTTGCTTAAGTTATTTTAGCCCCCGTGACTCAACAGTGTCGTCGGGTATTTCTATTTTATGTAGGCATAGGCACCGCCAAACCATTATCAAACCGCCTCTGAGTCAGCAATTATTCTCTTCCTTGTTTTTGTTTTTCTCACTTTTATAGCTGAGCTGAGCATAAAGTTAAAAAAGTGTGAAATAGTAGTTGCGGTTAAATTGTTGGCACCAATTTTGTGGGACACTTAAATTTGCATTCCTTTGAAAATTCCGCTGGCTGTTTTGTTTGACAAAAAAAAAAAAAACAAAACCAAAGAACTTAATTGTTCGTACCTATGAATACACACAAACGCAGAGAATTTTTAATGAATAACAACAACCGGAAGCGATATTATTGGCTTTGAATAATGCATACGGAAAAGGACATACATATCTGCTTTATGGTGTTGCTCTTGCCTTTAAAAGTGTAGCTCGTTGATTGGAGATCGGGGCTCAGGTTTTTGTTTTTGGTTGGGGGCAATGAAATATGAAACAATAACCATGGGAGTAAAAACAACCATCACTTCGAAGGGGTTACGTTTCAAGGGTGCTATTGAGTTTGTTTTGTTTCTTTTTTTGGTTCTATTTAAATAGCACAGAAGAGAAAAACAAAACCGATATGTCCTTTTGGCTCTATTCCATCAGGACACACCTAGTTTCGTGTCCTCTCGCTCCCTAAACCTTGTTTTTATATTTACTGCTTTTTATTTTGTATTTTTGTGTAACTGTTACTGTGTGTGAATGTGAACTGTGAACTATTTAGCCCTTTTTTGTCCTTGGGTCTGGGGTAGGTAGGTATATTTATGCAACCGTCATCATCGTGAGCATGATGTCGTGTGCTAGTGCGGTACGTGAAAAGGGAAAATTCTGTTCTTTATTTTGGTCTAACATACTGTATCGGCGCGGCATTGTTGGTGTATGTGTGTTTGTGTTTTTTCGCTCTGGGAAAATTCAGTTTCTAGGGGAGCTTCAATTTCGGTATTGTTTACAATTGGGAATTTGATGGTTCGGTTGGTTTGTCATTTTGTTTGGTGACATTTTCATTTTTGCTGGATGGGGTTTTTTTCTGTTAATTTTTGTTTTCTCCGTGTACCTTTCCAGTTATAGAAATATTGGTCGATAGAGTTTTTTTTGTTGTGCCTTTGGGCTTGTTTGTTCAGTGGTCGATAACCATACACTTTTTAATGGGTGCAGTTGTTATAACAATCACATAGCTACGAATATCAACTCAACTAGACCCCTGGCGGTATATCCTGGAATCAACCAGGTTGGAAAACGTTTTTGTTTTTTGTTTTGTGAATAGAAAATGGAATGAGGTTGATTTTTTGTTCAATAAATATGGCAAGTTGAAAAGAAAAACTCGCTGAATTTTAATCACTACAACGTTATTTACATGATTTTCAGTTTTACTAACCAAAATGTCAATGAATACGAATTAGATTTCTATTTTTAGGGAACGGTTTTGACTTTGAGGGAATTTTTGTGAGTGAAATAATCAAGTTTTTGTCGGACTTTGCTAAGTTAAATTATGTTACCTTGCATAATCGCATAAAGCTTTGCACAATACTTCTAATTCATAGTGTTTAGTGGCTATGTGTGGGTGTCCACAAAAAATTAGACCCAAACTGCGAAGAGATAACGAGAGTTGCCGATTTGACTCTTAGAAAATAATCCGGGATCCCTCCCTCTCTCTCAACTCCACCAGTCACATTGCTATGACCATGAGTGTTGTCCACAAGCATACCGGTCTAACAAACCTTTTGCTCTAACCTCAGTACAGTATGCAAGAAAACACACTGTTTTGACTTGAACAGATCAATGCATAAACTTGGCATTCGATTTTGTAAAATGGTAATGGAACACTCGTGCTAAAGGAACATTAAATGTCGGAAAGTGTTCTAGACCACGTGATACAATGTTAAACATCATTCTTGAAAGTATTGTCCAAAAATCTCAAACTAGCAGAGACACGAACCTTCAAAAGCCCGTTTAACTGCTTCTATGTTGTGCACGGATATTTATTGCATACGATATCAGTAACGCGTTTGAGATAATTTAAAAAGCAGAACCAAATATGGGTCATTAGGTCAATGGGGAAGTAAAACAAAGTGTATGATGTTATCTAAACAGAACAACCAACACTCCTGACTTAAACAGAGTCTGCTTGTCATAGTTACCTAGGTTACTCTTTTAACATAGACAAATACACCAAAATGGGGTTTTCCAACTGCTGTCGTTGTTGGCTCACAACGCAATTTAGTCTTCTACACCAAAAATATCCTATGCTTTGAACAACATGGCTTTATGCAGAAACGTTCAATGGTGACAAACCATCTTGAATTTTTGCATAGCTAAATGTTTAAATTCTGTAGAAAGTGGAAAGGAAGTTGATTGCGTTTACACTGATTTTTCCAAAGCGTTTGATCACCTTTCTCATACTATTATCAAGTTTAAATTGAAATCATATAGATTTCCTCCCGGATTCGTCAAATGGATTTCTTCTTATCTTGATAATATATCTTACCAAGTAAAGTTCAGAAACTCTTACTCAAAATCTTTCATCGCCAAGTCGGGTGTTCTTTTCACATCCAATTTAGATTTTTCAGAACACATAAACAACATCGTCAACAAAGCTAACTCAATGTTAGTATTTATTAAGCGTTTATCCAAAGAATTTCTTGACCCTAACGTTACCTTTAGCTTGTACAACAGTTTAGTTCGACCCCATCTCGAATATGCATCACAAGTTTGGTCTCCTCATTATGAGATACATATTGAGAGACTAGAATCAGTTTCAGTTCAACGCAATTTTACACGTTTCGCCTTTAAAGGGCTTCAATGGATTGACCCCAATAATATCCCTTCATATGATGATCGACTTGCATTTTTCCAGATGCAAAAACTTTGTCAAAGGAGAACAAATAATGATATAGTTTTCGTTCATCATATTATTACTGGTGTCACTGATGCTTCAGATATTCTAAATTCTATCCTCTTTAATTATCGAGGTGGAGATTATATTTTGCGCTCTCATAGTTTGATTAAAGTTCCTAAACATAGAACAAACTATGGAATGCATGAGCCACAGACAAGAATGAGTGAGCTTTTGAATACGAATGAAAACTTATTTGATTTTCATATCAATAAATACAATTTAAAACAAATTCTTAAAACCAGTGTACCGCGTTCTTAAATGTTTTTTTGTACTTTTTTGTATTTTTTGTGATTTTGTTAATTTATTGTTTAATGTAATGTTTTGTTATTGTGTTAGTGTTTGTTTGTTTTAGATAAATCTACTAACAACTAACACTGCACTAAGTGATGAGACATTTGTCGTAAGAAATAGCTTGCTATAAGCTCTCTTCGGCATTATCTGATAATATGAAAAATTGAGGCACACCACCCTTAAATCAGCAACTAAATTGTTTCAATCTTAAGCGCCCGCTAGTTGGCGAGATCTTCAATTTCAGTACCAAAAAATAGGTAATATGAGTGTAGCCACAACTCTACCACTTGCACCAATCTTTTACTCGCTGTGCTGGATACACGGCGTCTCGATAACACCGTGTAAGTAGGTTGTCCGAGCCCCAAATGCGGCTAATTTGTTTGTCAATTGTCAGAGAAAATATAGTTTTCTTCTCAAAATTTCTGTTCGTGCTCTGCTCAAATCGTAAAAATTTTTTCATAAAAAAGTAACACATCAAAAGTAAACATTCTCTTCATTTTATTCCTTAAAAAATCTAAACACTAAATCCATAAAAAAAGTTTTTAATAAAGAAAATGCTCTTGAAAATCACGAAACACAACAAGGACATGATCCAAACAAAAATAAATCAACAAAATCAAACTCCACTTGAAGCACAAAAGTTCAACAATTCGGACCAAAGTAGAGAAAAACTGTTACTCCTTAATTCACTCTTAACATTCACAACGGAGCAAAAACAATAAAACACTTTTAACAGGTCTAGATACATATTTTAAGCTTCACAACAACACAAACCCGGCCACCCTCCTCGACAGAAAGAAGCAAGCAATTTTCATCCCGAACGAAAATAAAACTTTTCCAAAGAAGTTTTATCCTTTTCCTTTCTACCTATTTCAAATGGAAAATTTTCCAATTGTTGCAAGTGCAAAGTTTTTTTCCGCTTGAAAAAACAAACCCCCTTCCATATTTTCATGCTCATGTTGTATCCTTACAAAACGGTACGAAAATACTTAAAAGGATTTAGGTTTTTATGAACATAACACAACCAGGGATGATATATACACATACACATGCTCATACCTATGACTATATTATATATATGTCGACATCATAATAATACAAACCGAAGTTGAGTAAACAAATTACATGTTTTGCGCGTTATTCCGCCCTCGGGGGAGACGTTTATTTTAAATCGCAGCAGCAGCACCTAAGCACAAAGAATAATTTTATCAACGTTGTGCAAGTCTAATGAATCCGTAATGAATCGCCAGTGCTTTTTCACTTTATCGCCGGCCCCACTCCCTCCTTCAAAAAATACAAAAACCGCCCAATCCATTCGGCCTATACGAGAGGGTGCTGAAAAATTTACAAAGTTTGAGGTAGGCTGATGGTTAACTTACGACGGTTTCGTGCTATAAACAAAAATTCACTCTGTTCCTGGTTGTGTGTATAAATATTTTGTTAAAGTCCTCTCACGGTTGTATGTGTGCATGTTGGCTGGTATGTTGAAAATATAATTAAATCATTTCCATGTTTGTTTTGGGAAATGCTTTAAAAGGATACAACATGCATATAAACATTTATAATTAACTGGCACGATTCAAAGGAATGTGTGTTCCAGTTTATCGTATGGCTAATTAAACAATTAATTATTTCGTCTTATCAAACATTTCACTGTACACAGGACAAGATTGTAATTTTTTTTTCTTTGGCTAAAAAAAACATGTTAACATAAATGAAAGCGGTTTTTATGAAGAAATGAAAGAAAGGAAAAAGTATGAGGTTTCACTTGTTTTTTTTTTTTTTGATTTAGAACAGACTAACTGCTTATACCTCTAAGGTATAACTTGCAAAACTTGTAAGCGCGGATGCGCACGGAGAAACAACAGCACTTAAACAACGGCTCTACAAATTTGGAGGTTAGAGCAAGGGGCTAACAACCCTTCCACAATAAAAATCTTGACGTTTTGGGAGGTACAGGCGGTAGAGCCTCGGATAATGACCCCCCTCAAATGGCAACCAGACCCGGAACGACAACTGAATTTTGAGAATTGAGAGTTTGTACCTGGAATGTAAGCACACTTCACACTCCACAGGTACTGCTTCAAACTTGAATCTGACCTCACGCAGTAAAAGGCAGACATTTCTGCGATCCAAGAAATTCCACGAATAAAAAAATTGCGACATTTATTACAGCTGTCATCAAATAATGCACATATTTGGATGCGGATTCGCAGTGGGAAACCGGCTAAGGGTCCAAAGTCTGGGCATTTCAAGCCAATTAGTGATCGCCTGGCTGTAATGTACATGAAGGCCACACTTCAAAACTAAACTTATGTGCACACACCCCTACCGATGATGCTGAGGAGTCTAGCAAGACAAATTTGTACGACCTCCTGGATAGGACCAACAGAAGTACAGAGCCTGTCCAAAATTTGACGTCAAAATCATACTCGTAGACTTTAATGAAAAAATCGGAATGGAAAACATCTTTGGAGTGTTAATGGAAGGCACAGCCTCCACGAAGTAACAACAGATAGCGGCTTCAGACTAATCCACATTACTGCAGCTCGTAATACGTGGCTAAGCTTAGAACTCGAATATCAAATGATAAGAAAACACGTGCCCACCTAAAGAAAGAAGTTCCACATCATGGAGAAATGAGAACATGACTCTGCAAAGGAAGAAACGAGCATCCGCAGCTTCTCAGCTCAAAGATTTGGAAGAGTCATGTACCAAGAGAAAAGGTCGAAGTGATGAACCGCACTGTCAATTGATTTCATCAACATAGTCCTGAAGTAGATAATGCGCAAGGCAGGTGTGAGCCTCCCTTGAGGCCAAAGAAGGACCAAGTGGCTGCGGATGCTAGAGCGTTTGGTTTTGGCGACTAGAGAGTGCATGCGAGGGACCGTTCCATATGTTAGGCTGCTGTGTTTCACGCTGAGATCCCACATGGACTAGGATTGGGACCCATTAGTATATAAGGATATCCTCGAAGCACCGTGACAAATCGATGTTATCCACTAATCCGAACATGCTTCAACCGCTTAAGACCATTATCGTTCAAGAAATTATGTTGAAAATCTTGTACTTACCTTGACTCATAAAATTTATCTTAAACTTCCCGTAGATCTCGATACAAATTATTATTTTTGGAGTCAGCTGCACATATTTCCAACACTCTGTTTCCACCAATAATTCAGAACATGTGTTCTCTGTTTTGCAGACTAGCATGACTACTTCCAATCCAATCCAAAAACCAATTAACCAACCCTCCTCATAAATACTTTATCAAGGATATTGATAAACTACAACTCAATTAAATTGGGTCACAAAACTGAATTCCGAAAACCATCTTTCGACCAAAAATTCTATTAAGTTGACCTCAAAAAATAATTCAACTTCTATCAGCAAACCTACCATGACATATTGTCCATAACTAGGTCGTTCAAATTCCATCAATACCAAATACATCAATGATATTGAGGAATGTCCTCATTTCTTCGAAAGGGACATTTTTTGTCCTAACGCGTATCTTGTTATTTAATTATTCCTCGAGTAATCTTAGATGGTCCTTGCTTAGCGCATAAATAGCTTAATTCTGATTGCCCAATCACAACAAAGTAATACGACAGGATTAAATGTGTGGAAAATGGCTCCCGACACCATTCGAATAACATCTTACACGTGTAACATCATCTCACTGCCTCCCAGACCCACATATAGATACATAGGAAGTAATTTTGACGATTGATAAAAATCCTAATTAAGAGTTTGGGGTAAATATTCACTTAGCCATCAGTCGTGTCCACTGTCCATTCGAGTGTTATTGGAAACACTCACTGGGACCAGACATCAAAATCCAAATCATCATCATCGTCATCCTCATCACACACGAGCGAAGTTAAGACACCCCTTTTCTTACCCAATGGCCAGGCGGGGATGTGGTACATTACACTACCCATCAGCAAGCAGAGATCGTATTAAATGGAATCAGGATTACGACGTCCTTTCGTAGTCATACATACAATCAACAACAGCCAGCACCCGACTGGTTATCTTTCATAATATTGAATTCAATGGACATAAAACAGCACACGCAAAGGAAAGTCCGTCCGTCCGATTCGATGCGATGATGATGGCAAGTACAAGTATCGTGTTCGAACAATATACTCGTTTCCTGCGTTTGACTACCACCTTGTCAAGAGATATA
The DNA here is from genome assembly GCA_943590905.1 of Sphaerophoria taeniata. Lineage (NCBI taxonomy): Eukaryota > Metazoa > Arthropoda > Insecta > Diptera > Syrphidae > Sphaerophoria > Sphaerophoria taeniata. The sequence goes on along the minus strand of OX016540.1, from coordinate 83,716,976 downwards.
CGGGATGTGTCCCAAAGTCCCAACAATGACCCGATAGGTACTTACTGACATTTTGATGAACGATAAGCTATCACAGTGGCCAGAGCAGCAGCATGGACTGCACCCAGCCAGCATCATCAGGTAGAGAGAAAGAGAGTTAACCCCCACTTTCTATAAATGTATGAATGTGGCGTTCAGTTAGAATCCTTATTTTTGTACTCGAGTCCAGTTCGGATAAAACAAATCTTCTGTTCGTGACAACTCGGGTACAGCTAAATTGAAATTTCGTCATTTAGAAGCGGTATATCTGCGTCGGTCAGCGGCGATGTGGCAGGAGGGAGGTGAGTATTGAATAGAATGTGTGCAAATTGGTTGAATAGATAGATGCGGGAGTATAATAGGTCTGATGGAAGGCATCACCCTTTGGTTCCATCAGTCATTTCCCACTTCAGGTTAGACATTTTATTTCGGTCGTCCTGGCAAAATTTCATTGTTTAAGGTTTTTTTTCGACTCTCATTTGAATGTGAGGACTTTTTGCAGAGTGCTGTTGGGACATTTTGATTTAGTCCATCTCTTGTCCTTCTTTCACGTGCGATATATCCCTGCCATGGAAATTGAGAAGTCCTCTGCAGTTTTGAAAAATGTACGACGACGCACGGTCAGTCGGCATAGTCGGTGTTCATGTTTCGCAAGAGTATGAGCTTTGAGGACAAGTTGGGGTTCTGCCTGCATCCACATGTGATTTCATTTAACAACATTTCCCCAATTCCATTATGGAATTTCATTCGTTTTTCTAACGGGCAGGCAGACATATTTACAGTTTTTAAAACAACAAAGGTTCGGGTTAGACAATATTGATGAATGTGCTATTAATGGGTCTATATTGATCGAGTTGGGCATCGGAGGATTAAAGAACGGCCGATGGCTTTTGTGACATTTAAATCGAGTGACATGTTTGATAGAAATTTGAATCTGTTATTTGGATGTCAGCCAGAAACAGTGATGTGAAGTTTTGATTAGTTCGAGCAAAATAATAATAATTAAACTGTGCCCCGGTTCTGTAACTTACGAATCGTTAAAATCAGTCGTTAAACGCTGCGAATTGAAACATTTGGCTGTTGTTCCTTTTGGGGCTGGGCGTCCTGAGCGGGCTCTTTTTTGGTGTAGATACGCTAACCCATGTTAAGTTCAATTTCTCTGTCAGTACTAATGTAAGGGAAGAAATGCTAACCTCTAAAACTACGTTTACATTGAGCTGATATGTTTTTAAGTTTACCAGATATTCAATTTTAAATGGTGTTCATTTTTTCTTGCTGGAGAAAAATTTTGACTTTGAAGTCATTTTTCTTTTAATCCCTAGTGAACATAAAGTCTCCTTTTTTTCAATGATGAACATAACATAATAAACAAAAACTCATTAATAAAGACAGAAAAAACCCATACCTACATTTTATGATAGTTATGATGTAACCGGGGATAGTTGGCCTCAGGGGTAAGTAGACTAACTGCCAATAACTTCAAAAGAAAACAATTTCTTTCGAGTTTGTCCTTGTTATTACATTGAGCTGAGCAGCCCGGTTAGTTAAATGTTGTCTTTTAATAAAGTCTAGAGCCGTTCAAAAGTTATCGACTTTTTTGCTTTCGTGAGTAATTTTTTTGCTTTCTTTTATTTTTTTTTTCTTTCGTAAAGGTATTTGCTTTTAACGTCAGTTTTTTTTAAGAATAACAGCAGGTGAGTATTTGTATTAATAACACCTAGCAGTTATATATTTATTTTATGTCTGAGTACCGAAAAAAATTTATTAAGTGCTGAAAGACCGATCGGGGCAAGTTGACTTTTTTTGTTGGGGGTAAGTTGACTCAGTTGTTTTTGGTAGAAAAACAACAAGGATGAGACTGAAAAATCAGTTTTGGTGCTTAATGACCAAAAATTTTTCTTGAAAAAGGAAAAAACATACGATCTGATGCTCATGACTATAGGTTCCCCACAAAACTAGTCTTAGTCAACTTACCCCGGGTTTGGGGTAAGTTGACCCATCTGAGGCCGTTTTATAAATTTAGGAAAAAAAAGTCTTAAAATTAAATTATTTCAGACGACATATTTTTTTATAAAGCACAAAAAATGGTTTATAAAAAGGCATTTAATTCGTGTTGATATCTTTTTTAGTTATTAAAAAAAAAAAGATATGTAAATTTTGAGTCTACTAGCCCCGGTCTCCCCTACTTGAGAAAATCTAAAACAGGAAAAAAATCGAATTGTGGGCTTTTAACATACTTCTTTTAATTACAGCACTAATTTTCCAAGAAATTATAGTTTTTGGTAGTTTTCAATACTGTGGAAACATGAGGAGGGTTAAAGTAGATACTAGATAGACTACCTGTCAAAATCAAAACCCTATATTTACCTTACCTCTCCTCGGGGAGAATTAAATTTGGGGTATGAATGTTTAATGGGTGAATGAACTAAATAAATGGTAAAAAAGAATTGACAAACAATTTCATTTATCAGATTATCAAGTTAAGTCATGCTATTTCCAACAAGATTGGTTCATTTCTGCCTACCTACCGATCACTGTATTTTCATCCAGTCCAGGACCATAATGGCCCGGATCACCATCTTTTTGGAAATACCATGACTTAACTTAATAATCTGATGAATGAAATTATTGTAACATTACGTATGATATGAGTTGCCCCCTCTCCCCCTACGCAAAAAATAACTGCTACGGCCGGAACTGCAAAAATTACCATCTGTACTTATATTATATTATTGGCAGACGGCTTAGGCCATGCTCTAAAAATGTTAGTTTATTATTTTATATACTTATAATCTGTGTAAGATCTAAAGAAAAATAAAGCATTTGTTAATCTAAATCTTAATCTAATCTAATCTACTTATATTATCAGAGTAAAGCAGTTACAAGAGCCTTAGGAACTATTGGTTCCACTTGGAAAATCTTTCGGCGCGTCAACATTCACATGACGGTAGAGTGAAAAGTGTATTCACGGTTCATTGCTTTTCTCTCTTATCCAAGTTTTTTTTTTTTCAACGAACGCGAATTAAAAACAAATGGCATAGAATACATTCTCCATTTCATCAAAAATCAAACAACTTTTTGTCAAAGTTTATAGTTTTAATGCTGTTGATTTGATTGCGTCCACCTCCTTTTATGAAATTGAAACCGTTTCCCATTTGCAAAGTGATTTGCTTGTCCATCCCAAGCAACACCCCAAATTTAAATTTAAAACAAAAATGCACATTTCTATCGTGTTTCTTACGACAAAGAGTAGTTATTTCGCTTTCATTTGAACTTAACTTTGCATAATCCTGAAACTGAAACCTTTTTAATGTTTGCGAACTTTTTCGTCGTACCTATGTAGGCATAATGTAGTTCGTTTGTAGTGACATGAATTTTGAGAATTGCTTCCCATATTCATGTTCTGTCCAAATAAATAAAAAGGAATACAATACCCAATATCCATGAACCATTAACCCATTTTCTTCAGGTATAAGGTTTCTTGCTTTTTGCGGCTTTTTGAAATGTAAAAAGGTCTCATTTTCTGCAGTGTTCTGTTTAGATTTGGAATATCAAAGTAAAAAAAAAAGATATGGAGCTAAAAATAACGTTAACAAGTTGTAAGTTTTATCAGTTAAATATTTAAAAGTTGAAAAAACTGTTTGAAGGTATCTTTTAGAACGAAGGACAAATATTTACTTAACCTTTTCCTCTTATATTTAAGCAATTACCTATTTTTATGAACAAGGTGGTATGCTCTCCAAAACATAGCAACAAACTTCTGAGTGGAAAAAAACATAGCTAGCTACTTATGTTTTTGTTTTTAAAGGTCAAACTCGTGCCCAACTATCCATAAAACCCTTTTCTATAAGAAAATACAAAAAAAAAATTTGTCTGACTTCAAATGAAACTGTTCAAGCATTTTATCTGAATTCTTTCAATTAGCGAAAACAAATATTTATGCCCTCCCTCCCCTTTCATCAATTTGCCTTAACCATGAAAGTGAATTTTCTGAGAACAAATCTGTTTCAAGTATCTCCTTCCATACCTGTCTACACCACCTCCTGGATGTTTCATCAATTCCTAGAAATCACTCTCACTCGACACTAGAAGTGTACTAGGTATATATTGGAATTCTGTTTTATAGACGTAATCAATTCCAAGAGGAAAACCCTCAACATTGGCAAACGACAACGACAAAGGACAAATCCTTCCATTTATAGAGCTACAACGAATGCGATCCCAATAAAATACAACGGAGAGGCGGAGAAGACAGTGAGAGAGTGAAAACTTTTTGAACTTTTCATCACAGCAATTAATTGGTAAGAGTCTGAAAAGTAGACAAATTAGGCAAACATTGATGTGATATTATTAAAGGTATGTTGGGTAGGTAGCGTATGTTCAGGTGACGGTTATGCATCGTTGTTGTATACATTTTCTGCAACATCCACTTTTGGGAGTTGAAAAAAAGAACTGTAGAGATATTTTACTCATCAACACCGCAGTATAAACAGTGGTTCGAGACTGATAAAAAATTATTAGTTGACGACGTGGCGGGCTCAAGCTCTACTCTCCGACTATATTCTTTTTTTTCAATACAATGAGGGCTCCACTATTTCAAGGTGACAAGTTTTGAGGAAGTCTTACTTACTTACTTACTTACTTACTTACTTAAGGTGGCGCTACGTGGTTGTGAACTTGGGTCTCCGCCAGCCAGCTCGGTCCCTAGCTAGCTGTCTCCAGTTCTACACTCCAAGTTGATTGAAGTCATCTTCTGCTTGGGTGCGCCACCAGAGTCGCAGTCTTCCTCTTCTTCTTCGTTCCTGGGGAATAGTGTTGAAGGCTTTCTGGACCAGAGCATTGGTGTCCATCAGCACTAAATGACCGAGCCATCTGAGTTTCTGGACCTTGACCCTTCTGGCTAAGACTATGTTGTTGTAAGCCCGTGAAGTTCGTTGTCGAATCTTTTTCTCATTCCCCATATGGGGCCGTAGATGACCCAAAGAACTTTCCTTTTGAAACAGCTTAAGGCACATTCGTCCGATGTTGTCAGGGTCCATGCTTCTGCAGGACTAAAATGATGAAAGTGTAACGAAGTCTAGAAAGCTAGCGTAATATACACCCTAAGGCAGGCGGTGGAAAAATGTCAAGAATTTTACATCCCAAGATATAACCTCTTTATAGAGATAAGACTTTAAGGCCGTTTGCGAGAGCATAGCTGGGGTAGAACTTAATAAAGCCATAAGAGAATTCGGCATCCGAGATAAACTGATAAAGCTGCGTAGGCTGACTATGACCAACGTTTCAAATAGGGTTTAGGTTTCTGACACTTCAAATGGATTCCAACAAATTGATCGATTGGCTGTGGCAGGCCTGGCATTTGGGAAAGCAATACCTACTTACATGACTCAAGTTTAGAAAACTAAAAGAAAGGCTGTCTTCCCCAGGTCCAACCAATTTAATAGCTTATGGGGACAACATCGACATCTTAAGAAGGAACCCACAAGTCGTACATCAAACCTACCTGGGAGCAAAGAGGTAAAAATTCAGCTTCTTAGACTCCGAAGTGACTTGGACCCCTTTTTCGAATAAGGTAAGCAAAACCAGCCTTAAAATAATATCTTTACCGTAAGTGAAAAAAGACAGCTCGACATAACGAATTCAAGCTGAAAGGATGGTCTATACGTAGCAAGCAGGCCAAAGCTTAGGGTGCGAAACCGAATGACAAAGACCAAAATCGAGAAAATTAAAAGTTCAGCGAGGGGTGGGGGATTGGTTAGGACCGTGAAGTAACTAAACAGATAAAAAAATCCATCTAAGCATTCAACCCAAATCTTTCATGGAAGCTTCTCTATTTTTACATATTTTTTTAATCTTCCAGTCAAACTTTAAAGACTTATAGACGCTCTTACGTGATCCATTCCGAACCACTGTTGAAATAGAAAATGTGTGCATTCGTTTTACACTAAAGGCAAAATACCGCTAAAACCGAAAACAACGCGATGCCACGTTGACAATACTCAACCTACATGCATTGTACAAAAGTTTCAAGTTGTACGCTGATAACGACAATCCCATGTCGTGTCTCATGACGCTCATCCACCACGTAGAGCTATATGTGTATGTTAGCTGGTGTTAAACACTCCACCTGCATCATCAACTATCTTTCAAGTGCAAAATCCTTTTTCCATTCTCTGATTCTGTGACAGCAACGATGATGTTGACGTGATGCTCCAGCTCCTGCATGACTAGGAATAACCTTGTACAGGTTATCTACATGAAATGAGTTTTTCTCATTTTTCTCGCTGTTTTTTTTTCCACCGTTTTGTAAGTCTTTAAGATCCTTTTGTTTTTCAATTTATTTTTCGAAAGTGTTTTCCCACTTGACAGCCAGAAGAAGGCAAAGAACTCCAGCCAGGAACGAAATGTCCTTTACCCGTGAATTGAGAGAAAAAAAAATAACAGAGATTATTTTTTAAACTGCATCCTGTTAAATGCCTTGAATTGAAAAACAACAACAACAAGAAAATACAATAAAACAAAGGACACAGAAAAAAAAACTCCTGCAGTTTTGTGGATTGTCTTTGGTTGGCTGCCAATAAGAATTGGATATATGTCTGGGCCTATGCCAAGCCAGCTAGCGGCGGTGCAGGGTTCAGAATCATCCATCCTGCAACCAGGATTTTAATGTATCCTAGTGGAATTTAATATTTATGAAATGCAAATACAAAGAAGAAGGTTGGCGACGCATGAAAACTGCCAAGCAAGTTGGATTTTTCCATCATCTTATTTGTTAGTATCCTTGTTGGATTTTTTGTACACTATGTCGCTCCTTCAATTTTATGATAACGAGAAGACATTTTTTGCTGTCTATGTATATATTTTTAAAGGAGATATATTTTTCATCCTAACAAACAATTTTTCCCAGCGCCATATTATTATCCTTGTGTATTATGTCAGACTGCAGTCTGATCCTCGTCGTTGATTCCCCAAACCAAAGCCTTGGATGACAAATAAAATTGACTTTTGTGTCCTTTTAACATTTCAATATTTTTTGTTGTTGTTAATCCTGATGAATAGGAAATGTTGCCATGCAATAAGTTTCTTTGATTTTTTCCTCTTTGGTCTCTCTGGTTATGTGTGTCCTGGAATCGTCCGTTTTATGTAATGATGCTATTTAATATAGAGGAAGAGGACCCTTTTTGTGGGTCATCCTTTATTTTCTGTATTTTTTGTCGTCTTCACCATTTTGCCTTACTGGCCCCAACAGCACCCAAGAGTATTCACAATGCCAAGGGCTAAGAGTCCAGTGTATCCATTGCAAGCAAGAAAAAAAACCTTAGCAGACAAAAAAGAGGCCATCGTTGTGGGTGAGTTCATTTTGTGTGCACTTTTGTACGTGATGCAGTTCATTTAATGGCTGTGCGGTAACGAGGTCAATGAAAGTGCTTGGCAAAATGTTATAAATAAAAGATGATAGTAATTTTTTTGTCTGTTGTTCTCCCGGTTTTTGCTCTTAGTTCCGAAGGAGAACAATTTGACAGGATTCATTTATTATTATGAGCTTGACAGAAAAAAACGAGTGAGTTTGGGATTTTATAGTTTTGCAGACATGACACTTAAAAAATTAATTCAATTTGGGTTGGACAATGTTTTGGATGGTTTTCATCTTGCAGATAATTAAGATTTATTATAGTGTATCGTTCGTTGGCAGGGTAAATTCAAACAAACGATATAATTTCTTGCATTGACTAAGGAGGTCTTCTAAGGACATGAGATTTACAATATGTCGTTGAGGAAAAGACATCTAAATTGATATTGTTTTTATGATTTATGAACTATAACAATCTATTTTTGAAATAACTTTTATCGAACAAACAATAAAAACTTGCAAACGATTGACAATTGATTTGCAGAATTATTTATTGGCGAGTTACATGCATGTTAAGTAATTCATATTATTTGTAAACAAACTCGAGCTCTTTATATCAAGGAGCAATGTTATGAGGATGATAAAAAAGCAAAGTAATGGCAGAAGTTGTTGAAAACATAACTTGTTTTATCAATTTCCATAGAAAATAGGTTTTAGTCCTTCAAGATTTAGTAAAGAGACTTTCCAATGAAGCCACTTGAATCATGTTAGATAACATGATAGTTCTTGAATCATGTTAGATAGATAGTTCATTATTCAAAAGTTTTACTGCTCTATTTGAATATATTAAAAAAAATGATTCGGGTAACGGTGGCGTATGAGTGACCTTTTTGTAGGATTTTCTTTTGAATTTTATTCAAAGCAAATATGGTAAACATATGAATATTTTCAATTAAAAGATCGAATGACATTTTTTATTTAAGTTGCCTTAACCCTTATGTCTTGTAAAACAGGTTAGTTTATGGGTAGGTTTTACACTTTCATTTGTTAGATTTTGTTCATAGTATCGAAAAGTGTAAATCTGTCCAATGGAGTAATTGGTTTGTTAGAAATAACCTTAAAAATATTTTAAAATCAGGTTGCCCTAGTAAATATTTCTTAAATATTTGCAATAATGATCACTTTGAGCATTCTTTTAATGAATTTTGGAGCTTAAAATTATTCTCAGGTAACCAACGTAAATTTATCAAAAAAATGCAATGGAATTGAAGTACATTATGAACATCGGAAGTTGGAATGTGTTGAATTTTTATTTTGTTTTTTTTGTTTTTTGTTTTTCTTTGATACCAACACATTTTTTTTTCTTTTCTCTTGCTACATTGGAAATGTTTTGATAGGTCAGTCAGTTTTTTTTTTGTGGATTTTATAAGAACATTTTCCAAATGTGGAAATTTGGCTTGTTATCGCAGGCTCATAATGTAGTATAGGCCTCTGAAAATAAATTGTCAATGAAAGTCTGGATCATTTTGATGCATTTCGAGGACTGTATCAAGCTAGGTCGAGTTTTGGCTTCCCTGCCAAGCTCGTTCGCTTGTGCAAAATGACTCTTGCTGCTCCATCAACGTTGGCAACGAGCTTACGCTATCTTTCGATGTCAAAAAAAGATTCAGACAAGGCCATGCACTGTCATGAGAAGAAAGCGCAAAACTCCACCGTTAACATCAAAGGCACTGTCTTCCAAAAGTCTGTTCAACTTCTTTCCTACGCCCATGATATTGATATAGTGGGAAGAAAACAGCGTGATGTTAATGGCGCCTTTTTGAGGATTGAGAGAGAAGCAGTACAAGCGACGCATATAACTTTGAGGTAGTTGAAGAGTTTGTCTACCTAGGTTCCGCTATTAACACGGACAATAACACCAGCGCCTAAATCAGACGAAAAATAACTCTTGTTAATCGCTGTTTCTTTGGGCTAGGTTAGGTACCGTTAGGTTATATGGGCTGACAGTTGATCTTGTTACCGTCACACTTAGATCAATGTAGAATTGTAGATCCCTTGTAATACCCTGAAGTATTGTAACTTCTGAAGAAAAGTGGTTTGACCTACGAATTTTATGGTTGTTCGAGCCATTTAGTGGACTTAACAAAGTTCAGTGGCGATTGCCTGGGATTTCAGATAGTTTTTCTAGTTCTTTAAAGAAATAGTTGCCTAAAAGTTTATATCTAGTACGGCAGAGCGCTGGACAGTGGCATAGGAAGTGAGCCGTGTTCTATTGCTCTTCTTTGCCTTTACATATGTCATCTATACTAAGCCCCATCTTCTTTTTGTGGTAGGCAAGTAGGTTATGTCCCGTTATCACGCTTATGAGGGATCTGAGGGACGGTTGTCGTAATAAGGCCAGAGTTTCCTGGTGTTGCCGCAGGTTTCTAGTAGGTTCCATCTATCATTTGCTTTTTGAATGATGTTTTACTAATGTTTCTTTTTAATTCGCATGGAGAGATTCTGTACCGAACCTTGATCACTCTCTCATAGACCATAACATCAGAATCCCTCAATGCGAATTAAAAAGAAACAAAGTCTAGAGCCTGGAAATGGAACAGATTACTTTATAATGCAATCAAAGGGGTTCGATGGGTTGAAAGAGGTTTTTTTTTTTAAACCTCTTCCCCCCCCCCCCCCCCCCCAGATACCGCACGCGCTGGGGTCCATTTTCACCGAGTACGATTGCAATTGCGGTTGCTAGTCGTATCGACACTTAGTTAGAAATTATTTGAAATAAATAAAATAAAAAAAAGCGATGGCGAAACTAACGTTAGGAAGGCAAGAGTTATTAGGGACTGCTTAATGCAAGCAGGTACAAAAAGGAAAAACAAAATAAATCAAAGTTTTACATTAAAATCTTACAAAGAGCAAAAAAAAGTAAAAATGCAAAATTTAAAATCCAAAAATTTTAAAATTTTAAGTCAAAAAATTATAAAAACACGAACAAATAAAAAATAAGCGTGTAGAAGACACTTGTCAAGAAAGTAAGTAAGTAAAAATGTAAAATTACAATGAGACAAACAATACAAAAAATACAAAAAAAAAAACATTTAAGAACGTGGAAAACTGGTTTTAAGAATTAGTTTTAGCTTGTTTTTATTGATATTAAAGTCAAATAAGTCTTCATACGCATTCAATAGCTTACTCATTCTTGTCAGTGGCTCATGCATTCCGTAGTTAGTTCTATGTTGGGGGACTTTAATCAAATTATGAGAACGCAAAATATAATCACCACCTCTGTAATTAAAGAGGATAGAACTCAAAATATCTGGAGCATCAGTGACACCAGTAATAATTTGATGAAGGAAAACTATATCATTATTTGTTCTCCTTTGACACAGTTTTTCCATCTGGAAAAATGCAAGTCGATCATCGTAAGAAGGGATATTATTGGGGTCAAACCATTGAAGCCCCTTAAAGGCAAAACGTGTAAACGTGCGTTGAACTGATTCTAGTCTCTCAATATGTATCGCATAATGAGGAGACCAAACTTGTGATGGGGTCGAACCAAACTATTGTACAAGGCATAGGAAACGTTAGGGTCAAGGAATTCCTTAGACCAACGCTTAATAAACCCTAACATTGAATTAGCTTTATTAACGATATTGTTAATATGTTCTGAAAAATCTAAATTAGATGTGAAAAGAACTCCTAAGTCCCTAACTTTAAAGACACGGGGTAATATGTGTTGGGATATAACATAATCATAAGATGTAGGATTACGCTTCTTGGAAATTGTCATTGTTTGACATTTTCTTGGGTTAAGATTCAAATAATTCTTTTCACACCATACAACAAACTTATTTATATCATATTGCAGTTAAACGCGATCTTCATTGTATGAAATATTTTTGAAGATCTTCATATCATCTGCAAAGATAAGAATTTTACTATTTCGAACATTCAACGGAGCATCGTTAATAGCTAAAATAAATAACAGGGGTCCTAAGTGACTACCTTGTGGTACACCCGATTTGGCAATGAAAGGTTTTGAGTAAGAGTTTCTGAATTTTACTTGGTAAGACCTATTATCAAGATAAGAAGAAATCCATTTGACGACTCAGGTTGAAATATTCGTCGAAGTTTGTATGGATTTTGATAAGGTTCGAGTTTGAAACTTATGTTTATGGTTTTTTGATTCAACATAAATAAAAACGTAGCTCTAAATGCGGTGAAAATAAAAACATTTTTTGGATGTCGCGTCCGTCGTGTCGCATAGAGAGTGTGTTAAGAACTATGTTCTCGTTTGTAGGTACTAGAAAAACCATTAGACAGTGGACTTTTTTTTTCTTCATTAGAAAACGAACACCTTTACGTTTTTCATCCTCTATTTTCTTTTAATTTCTTATTGTTATTACTTTCGACCCATATTAAAGTATTAAAAAAGGTAAGAAAATATGTTTCCCTTTTAAAAGGTTAAGCATCGCATCAAATGTGCTTTCAAGTTAAAAAACAAAACAACCACAAGAAATAAGAAAAAATCTGATAAGAAACTGTCTAAAATAAAGAAAAATTAAAAACCAAGAAGTATAACATAGATAATTAAGGTCTTTATACCGCACTTCCTGCAACCGTTTAAAAGTCGACAGCTGTTCGTGAACTTGTCACAAATTTGATTTTTATTTGTTTGAATTATGAACCTTTTTTGTTGAAGAAAATAATTTCTAATATGAAGGTTGATGGAGAGGGGCAACAATGAGAATTTCTGATCAATATATGATTTCTGCAAAACGAAAAACGTAGAACTTTGAAATTGGCATTTTTAATTCTGTAACCGAAGAGCAACTTAACTCATACGGGCATACAAGACCCACTCATGAATTTTTCATTTCAATCAATGAACTCGTATTGCCCAAACCAATCTGACCGCACATCAAATCCATAATTCATCACAAAGAGCGCAAAGCGCGCCACTAATTACCCTATATGCAAATCACAAGACTGATTGCGATAACCCATCGACATCGTCGCATAGTGCACATAGTGGCTCATTAAAAAGGACATTTCAACACTATAAAAGTATACAATGTTCATTAAAATTTAATTATTTATTATTGCATTATTATAACGGGACGTGAAATTTTCAAATTAAAATATCAAGAAATCATCAACACACATCCGGTTTTCAATACGATCTATGAAATTCACTCTCTAAAGGACATATTCCCACACACACACACACACCATAATTACGGAATCATACGTAACTACCCTTCGATTTGGACATTTTTCCTCCCTCACCAACTAACCAAAGTAATGAGTATCGAAATTCAATTGTCATATTGCCAGCGGGTGAATTTTGTTATCTGTGCAATTCAATTGAGAATTCACCAGGACATTTTTTTACAAATAAAAATAACGCAATCAAAGGGGGTGGGTGGGTGTTAAAAAAAAAAACCTACATAGTCGAGGGTACAAATGGCAAAATCAACAAGCTGTATGTACATTCAAAGGACGAGAACTAAAGGAACAAAAAAAAGTATGCTTAATACGAGTAATGGCTGAAGGACGAAAAAGACAGACCCCCACCTCAACGACCGACCGACGACGCACGACAACGACAACGGTATAAACATGTCATTCATTTTTATGTCTCCCTGTCTGGAAATTATTTTGGTTTTATTTATTTTTCTTCCTGGATATCCTTTCTGTTTGTGTTTACGTGCGAGTGAGTGTGTGTTTGGCTTATCCTTCATCGGGAATGGAATTTTCTCATTTATCAAATGATTATTATCATCGAATAAAAAATGTCAAGAGAGAAAAAAAAATCACCAGGAAAAATGAAAAAAACAGGATATCCTTGACTCCATCCATACATAAACATATATCAATAACGAGTTCTAGCTTACCTTCTACACTTGACCATCTAAGTAGTAATACCAATAAAATGCACAGACATTTTGCATTCATGGCAATTGATCCTTGCCAGCCAGATAATGATGTTTGCATCATCATCATTCTAATGCTGGACATTCCGCAAAGTCTGGGTTCTGGATTCTCGTAGTCTCCACACGGCCGAGAACAACCTATAAAAAGAGCTCTGGTGTGCGTGTTTTGTCTATTTGTATTCCATATTCATCAAGGATGATAACGATTTCGAAAATGGAGTTAAGAATTCAAACCGCATTCCGAGCACTAACAAAAGGCCAACAAAAAAACGATTCGAAATATTTCACTTCCCAAATCACCGTTTATTCCTTTTTTGTTTACTCTTCACAATCTGAGCGTTTCCGACTTTATTCAAACGACTGTAACGATCGTTTATATTTAACGAGTATTCAAATTCATTTCTTTTTTTTAGCTTAACCGGCATTTAATTTATTTCCGTTTTTATCTTAAAACCCAGTACTAAATTAAATTTCATTTGGAATTAATTGCTTCGCTTAGGTTTTTCATTCATTTTTGACTCACTCAATTTTGCTGGCTGTTGTTGTTGTGATTCGGTTTAAGTATGGCAGAACATGCAAAAGGCATGTTCCCGTTGGAATTTCACTTGATAACGGTTCTAACAAGAGTGTAATCCTTTTCCGAGAACACACACAGTTGGGTTTACAGCACATTTGGGATGAAAATGCTCACGACGACCGACGACCGACGTGAAAAAGAAACATAGCAAACGAAAAGCGAATTTGAGGGAAAACCACCCTCCAATCTAGAAACTGGTGGTGTTGTTGTTTAGGTTTTTCTTGTGTGTGGGAAGATTTTTATGTGAACAAGATAAAAAAAAGTCGCAAGACTGATTTTTCCGCGCGTCAAATCTACACTCCTTTATCGGACGAAATACAAAGCTCTACTAAACGAACGGTTGGGAAAAGCCAGGCGAATTGCCTGTGTAAATTGTGGAAAAGAGAGTTTTTCATCCCACATTTCCCGATGACACATGGGGGGTGGCAATGAACCTCCCTCAACTGTAAGTGGGAGTGTGAAATGATGGTGGTGAAGAATGGTGAGATTGAAATATTTCACCAGTTTAGGATATCCTGGTGGTGTAATGTGATAAGGGAATCCCTTGGACGTCCATTGGAGGGAGTTTAATTTTCTTTTTTGCTTTGTAGAAAAGGTAAAACTAGGAGTGTAAGGTATGTGAGGAAGTTCGTGCTGTGGCCCTACTTTTTATGGCGGAAAGAGCTTGATACTACTTTAGTATGAACAAAAACATCTGAATCCACAAAACCTGCCATTGATCTCAAAAACCCAACAGGCCTTGGTCCCATTAGAATTCTGATCAAACTTTTTGAATAAATTGCTTTACAAGGTCCAACTGACTCCAGGAGTAAAAGGGCAAGAACAATCATTGTTACGTGTTTGCTTCGAAGTTTGGCCTCCAGAGCAGTTTTTAAAACAACGATTTGGAACATGAAGTCATCCTTTCTGAGGATAACTTCGTAAATAAGCAAAATTGCCACATCTAAATCCCTCACTTTCATGAACTGTGGAGTGCTGGCTTAATGCTTAAAAATTCATGTTAACGTCCCTTTTTTAAATGAAGTGGATAGCATAGATTTTTACGAACTCAAGATCATTTCCAAATCATGATATCTTCTGTCTTGACAATGTCAAGTTGTAGTTTCTGACTAACACTGCTAGGGAACAGGATTTAGCAGTTTTTAGTAACTTTCGGCAGCTTGAAGTTACTTGAAAAAGTAAAGGAACGGACCTAATGGTGAGTCTGCGCTATCAAAACCAAACTCTCATAGCTCTCTGTTTTGTGGTGAATAAACAAATCCAAATCACGTTCAAAAAATCATCCCGGAGTTTCAAATTTTCAATGCATTTTCGTCAAAACAATCCAACCACTGAGAGAGAACAATTTCGCCACTCTCCCCGGTTCAACTTCACATCCAGGCGAATTCCGATATAGAAGAAGGTTTATTGCACATTATTTGGAATTGTCTGATGCTTCATCAGGCCGGAACTTCGCACTTGCTCTTCGCTTCTGGATGTTCTGGAATCTCTCATTACACGAGCCTTAGAAAGGATCAGTTCTAACGACACGACGACTATGAGTAAGTGTAAGTTGACAGAAATCCACCACCCCGATTCGACCCGAAGTCACAGTGAGAGATAAAAGAAGGTAGAATATCTTAACACTTTACTGAACGAAAGAAGTATGCCTTCGTCTGTATCCCCTCTGCTCCTCCCGAGCATTTCACTTTTTCGCATTTTGAAAAGTGAAAATACGAGCCCAGTCATCAGACCATGCATTTGTGCACCCTAAGCAGAACGTACAGCACAAACACAAACAACATGTAGTTTTTTTTGCACACATACAAAACACATTTAACCGACACACCATATACCTGTTAACTAGCGGGTGGCGATGGCGTTAGCCGGGTTTCTTTTTTCAAGTGTGCAGTCCTTTCGGGGTCCTTAAAGACGTGTCACGGGATAATGTATGAGTGTTTCCTTTTTTGCGTAGTTATATTTTTTTGGCAAAGAAATTATATGGAAACTGTATACGCCACAGTTGGCCGATGATAAATTGTATTAATTTCGTGGGGATCTGGAGTAAGTACAGAGGGCGTTGTGGTCGAAGCAAAAGTTATCTCTCTATACCGACTCGGGCCGTACGGCTCTGTTGAGGCTGACCTGATGATAATTGGTGGGGTGAGATCTCTCTGGTTGAGTCTTACCCCAATTTCATTAAGGACATCCGTTAAATTATGCAGGGTGGTTTGCTGCGTATAAACTCCTGCTTTCTGACTCTCGCTTTGAGCTCTGGCTTCACTGGGGGGTGTGGGTGGTGATTTCTAATGGCAAAACGGATGTCAGTGGCGTTCATTGGCGGGCAGGTGGTGGGCTGGTGGAAGTAAGTATGGTATGGATATTCGTTTTTGGTGCAGATGGCAGAAAAGGATAAGTGTGCAATGCAGTTGATGTGGTTTTGAGTTGTTTAGGGGGGTTGGATTGGATGTTTTTCCAGATGACGTTGTTGCAGACATGCAGGATGGTGGTGTATTGTCAAGTAATGGAATTTTTCGAATGATTTCACCTCATACGGTTTGATGGTATATAGTTACAATTTTATGAGCATTTATTTATATGTGGGTTGGCTAAGAAGACGCGTGTGTGTGTGTTGGTATCTCCTACTGTCTGGGGATATTTTGTAGAGTTGATTTTGAAATGTTTTGTCGACTGCAATGATGGACGTCATCTCATGTCTGGAACAGGACAACTTAATTGCTCGGGAAAGTGTAAGAAATTATAAAAGAATTTGTGAAGAATTGCGTCTCTTTCGGTTCTTGTCATTTCTATATTAGGATTAATATAGCAATGTGTAAATGTGTATGCGTCATAGGGAATGTTCAAGATATGATTTTGCCTTGCATTATATTACAGTAATTATATCCAGACTGGTTCCTCTTCACACATACAACCTCTCTGGATTAGTCGTAAATTGGCCCTAACTCTATTCAGTTTTTAACGATGAATACTTTTCAAGACACATTTTTCAAATGATGAAATATTTAAAAGCATACTTTTGTCATGAAAAATTTTATAGCCTACTTTTTGTATAATTTCTCAACTTTTCAAATAATTCTTTTAAGCATAGCATACTTTCACATTAATTGATTATTTATCATTTTGAACTTCACCTTCAGTCACTGTAACAAAACTAGCAAGAGGACCACACTTTTTTGGGACAGGAGCGGCAAAAACGGACGTTCGGATAGAACGTCACAAAATATGACCTAGGCTCCGCTATTACATGGGCAATAACACCAGCACCGAGTTCAGACGAAGAATAACCCTTGCTAATCGCTGATTCTTTGGCCTAAGAAATCAATTGAATGGTAAAGCCCTCTCTCGATCAAGTAAGGTAAAACTATATAAAGCCCTCATCATCCCAGTCCTGCTGTTTGGTGCAGAAGCATGGACCCTGACAAAATCGGATGAATGTGCCTTAGGCTGTTACGAGAGGAAAGTTCTTTGGGTAAACTATTGCCCCGTGTGCATTGATGGGGAATGGAGAAGAATATTCAACATAGAACTTTACGGGTTTTACAACGATACAGACCTAGCCAGAAGGGTCAAGATGGATCGGTCATTTAGAGCGGATGGACACCAATGAAAGCCATCGACACTATTCTCGAGGGACGGAGAAGTAGAGGAAGACCGCGACTCAAGTTGCTCACCCAAGTGGAAGTGGACCTCAACCAACTTGGAAAGCAAAATTAGAGACAGCTAGCTAGGGACCGAGCTAGCTGGCGGAGATTGTTGTTTGAGACCCAAGTTCACAACGGACAGTAGCGCCAAGTAAGATGTTAATTCTTGTCTAATTGTCAAATTGCATAAGTGTCTTCTAGAAATATCGCTCTGGTGAGCTAGATTCGTATTGTGCCATTTAATGTAAATGATATATATAAGCGGATGGTAAAGACTTTGACTGTTCTGGTTTTTTAAGTGTCCTCTAGATCGATTTTCGGGGCAGTCCGAGTTAGCAAGAAAATCGTCAGACCGAGTTGGCAAAATGAGTTGATTCGTTAAACTTGAGTTGGGCAAACCGATTTGCAAATCGGCTTACATTAGAAACAACTCGAATTTATTCGATTAACGCTTCGGCACATCACTATTTTCAACCCCGGCATTCCTCTGAAATCTTTGTAGCATGGCACCTCCTGGAAATACTGACAAACGGTTTCAGATACTTTGCTTAATCTTACGCGACACTTTTTTTAATGTTCAATTTCAAATTAGTTGGAACTTACTTTCAAAAAAGAATCAAAAGCATACCGCCTAAGGCGAAAAAAAAACTTAAAATTCACACTTCAGTTTAATTAATCTGATAAAAAAAAAATGTAATCCTTAAGGCCAAAACAACAAAATTCCGAATAGCTTCATAAAAATTCTAACAAACTATTGTCACTTGTTCTTGCTCGAAGAAAACAAATTCCTTACAAACAATTAAACATAAAAAAACATCAGGCTATAAAATTGTTTCCGCAAGAATCGTGTTGAACATTTATTGCCTTAAGGCCCCACCAACATCATTTGCCACTCAATAACAAACCATTCCTCCGTTAAAGCCTTAAGGCATTCATACAAAACAATCCTTAGATTTCGCTTAAAAGGATAAAACTGCCACATTTAAGGTTCGTCGTCATTTTTGGCCTTAAAATAAACTTTTCAAATGCCATTTCGTTTTCGATTTGCCAAACTCGAGTATGATGTAATGAAATTTCACTTCAAGCCGTCACTTCCTGTTTCTTCGGGTTGTATGACTAAACTTCCTTGAATAAAAAAAAACTCTTAATTATTTTCCGTCCATAAAATTTAACACTTCAATAAAAATCGAAGCAGCTTAAATTCGAAATTCTTAATTCTATGAAAATTAGGATGAAGATTAAGCGAGATGTTTTAAAAAAGGGGTGGAATTTGAAAATATAAATGAAATTGTAATATCCCCCAGCATCGCAGGAAATTTCTCTCCATACCGGATTATTGTTATGAATTTGGAAATTTTGAATACTTCAAAATTCCAACAAATACAAGGACGAACGATAACGAAGAAGGACATCACTGCCAACTCTTACGCACTTTTTTTTTTGTATCCAAACGCGTCTACAAAAATTTAAAGCAACGCACTAGACCCAGGGAGTGAGAAACAAACGCTCCAGATTCCATCTGACAGAACGTCAATTTCATTAGAAAGTGGTACACGTGTCATTACTTGACTTAAAGTGTGTCGAAGCCGGTTCGGTTTTATACCCCAAAAAATTTGATGTGGCAGAGGGCTTTAGCAGGTCTTTGGTTTATGCATGCGGCATTTTTCCGAGTCATTTTAAATAATATTTTATTCATGAATGAAATCTTTAGAGCCTCTTAAGAAATGACTGACGCCAGTCAGTCAAATCATTCAGAGATTTTGTTATTCGCATTAGCCCTGAGGCGGGGGTTTTGTGTCTGTGTCTTTGGCATTGGATTCGACGTTCGGGTATAATAGCATTTGACTGCGTGGAAAATATGTTTTATATACTTTGGGGGTAGTTGGAAAGACCCTTTATTTGGTTTGGGGGGAGGAAGCGTATAAGAGTCTGTTTACGGCATGTAAATTCAATGAAAGGTGAGTCTAAGTGGGGTTACTTGGAGCTATGCACGTTATTAGGTCGGTTATTGTTTGGGTAGGATTTTCGTTGAAAGCTTTGGATTTCAAGGTAAGCGCAAAATAAAAGGATGACTCATCGTTACTTTGTTTTTGACAGCGAGTGAAATAAAGACGCTTATTGCTTGGTTTATTGGTTAACAAAAATCGAGTTCGTCTGATATCGACACAAGTTGTGTGGGAGTTTGCTCTTTTCTTAGAATTTTGAAGCTTTCGGGTCCCGCATTTCATTTGGTTTGATCGCGTCCTACACAAAACCTTCAACGTATAATCTTCAGGGCGAAGGAAGACGATTTTTGTTACATCGTCTGGTATGAAGCTAAGACACTCTGAAGAGCATTTTGAACTTCCAAAGTACGTTTTTTTTATTTAATATTTTATTTGATTTTAATAACTTTTGCAGCCTTCCATCGGGAAGGCTCGTATGCACTCTCCAGTCGCCAAACCAAGCCTTCTGGCATCCGCAGTCACTTGGTCCTTGAACCGGAGATTCGATCTCCCTTGTCGTCGTGAACCGGGCGGCTGTGGTGAGAAGACTTTCTTGGGTGGAGTGTTGTCCATTCGCTCGGTTAGAGCCAATGTAGTCGTCTATTCACATCTCGATACAGCACGTACAGTTCGCGGTTGAACTATCTTCTCCATTCGCCATCGTCGCATATAGAATCGAAAATCCGTCGAATTTCCCCTCTTTACTCATCGACCAACACTCGGCGACGTAAAGGAGTACTGGTAAAATCAAAGTCTTGTATAGGTTTAGCAGACAGTTTTTCTTTCGAGTGAGGAGTTTTGAACGCAGTTGTTTGGCCAAACCGGAGTAATTATTCGTCAAGTCTATGCAGGAATGTAGTGGGCGGTGCGGGTGAATTCAGAAGTTAAGTGCTTCTGACAAGGTAGAAGGAACGTCTGAAGGCTCCAAGATTCATACTTTGCCAACAGCTGCTAAAACAGGTATTTTTGATGGCCATACCACGGTTTGATATCACCTTTAACATTGAAAGCCATAAAAGCGATATCTGCATCTAAGGTGAAACCAGAATAACATTAGACTCTGCAGTCAGCATTGGATAAAAACAGGAGATTTCAAATAGAATTACAATTTACTAAGGACACCTGTGGCACCACAAGAAAGATCTGGCCTTGTTTTAACAGACAAAGTACAAAAAGAATTGTGCAATTACACATAAGATCACTCCAATCTCTAATGGTGACGCGCTTGAAGACATTTTTTCTGCCTCGCCAGTGGAAGAATTAGCTATCTAGTACTACAGGTATTTATTAACATTTTGAATTGGTGACGTGAAATAACGCCCGACGAAATAAGGCCCCATAGGGCTTTATTTCCATTTCATATGGAAATAAGACCCCTACAAGGGTTGCGGTCTTATTTCCATTGCAACTTAGAAATAATGCCCGTGGGGCCTTATTTCGGTTTTTCTGTTTTGATTAGAAAGTTGGCGCAGGGAAACTCGTTCCGAGATTAGAATTCACGAAAATTGTTTTCGGAACTTCTGATCTACAATGGAGGGTCATTAGTGCCAACTTTGATTTAGGAATTATTAATCCACTATGGTGGGTCAATAGTCCCAATTAGGTTTTACTTTTAATGGGACAAAAGTCCAAATAAAAAAAAAAGTGAAACAACGAGTGTTCATGCTAAAAAAATAAATAAAAACCGTAAATTCCTGTATGTATACTACACTACAAAAAAATGTTACAAATAATTAGGACCACGTTTCTTCATTAGCCGTCGACAAAATGGTCAGAGCAATTCATTTTTCAAAGCTGTTGAGGTTTCCTTTTATTTGGAAAAGCAACCACTACTCATCCTACAATGCAAAGAAATATTTTTGCAAGAATTTCAATAAGGTATTCATTTTCAGCATCTTTTTGAATTTCGACTGAAGATGAGGCTGATACGAAAAATTCAAGATCAATTTGATTTAATTGCGAGCGAAGCGAGCGGAAAAAATTTTGCCCAAAAGAGAATCAATTTGGGGTGTGAAAATAAAAAAATTCACGCGAATTTTTTTATTTTCACACCCCAAATTGATTCTCTTTTGGGCAAAATTTTTTCCGCTTGTGTCCATCCATCTTTCTGATGCAGCTTTAAATGTAATTGAAACAGCTTGGTTACTTTAGGTGATAGATAGTTGCAATAAGATTCAATTTCTGACTTCAAGTATAGTGTACTTGTAGAATGCCGTACCCTCACAGAAATTTGACATCCCAGAATGCAGAAGAACGTTTTCATTTGATAATGTTTTCTTAACGTCACATAGACTTAATCGCGAAGGTCGGAAACCCTGAATTAGATTTCTGGAAAAATGAACCAGCATAGTGGGTCAGTAGTCGCAAAATGAAATTCGGCACTTATTAGCCACAATAGTCGGCCATTATTTTTATCTTCTGGAAATGCGGCCTTATTTCCATGTAAAATGTGGCCTCATTTCCACAATGCAATTGAAATAAGGCCTGTCGGGTGTTATTTCGATTTCTTCATGGAAATAAAGCCGCATTTAAGGTGGGGCCTTATTTCGTTGGGCGTTATTTCACGTCACCTTTTGAATTTCCTCAATGCCTCCAAATGGCTAACTTAACTGAACTCATAGGTTTTTATCAGTTTGAGTGGCAATACTCACGGGCATCACAATGGATCTGCATTGATCTAAGTGTCACGAACTGTTCACCTCTTAACCTAACCTAACCTAACCTTATATAGAAAGTGGACTGATACCAGTAATACCACGACTTGAATAATAATCTATTCTATACAACAGTAACTCTGCCAGAGTTCCCAGTTTCAACATCTAAGGACGCCAAACATAAGCATCTCATCGGCGCCCCTATATTAAAAATATCTCGTACTGTGGTTTCACCGAAACCACTGTACCGCCTAATAGGAAAAGGCTTTGAAATGGAGACCAAGGAAAAAGAGGCTAAGTATACATGAGATCGATAAGTATTGTCCGAAAGAGATGAAAGATGTGCCGAGCCGTCAGTTTGATTAACCAAGTTAACTCGAGTTGGCTTTCATGCAAACCGAGTTGCAAATCGTTGCGCCAAATCGGATTGCCCCGAAAATCAATCTATAAAATACTTAAAAAGTAGAAAAATTAGGTTTTTAATCCGTCAAAATCTTTGTCATCCGCTAATGAAATTTTAACGTTTTGCCCTTACAATCAAAATAAATAAAAAAGTAAAATCAAAATTCAAAAACACTTACAAAATTAGAAAGGAGCAAAGTCGAGTATGTACAGAGTCGTACTGTAAGTGGAATTGCTCAGGCCAGATTTTTATTTTAATAGAAGTGGAAAGTGCGGTTTGAGTTGATAAGTTTGCTTCTATGACAACCATATATGAATTCGCATTATTTGCCACTTTTAAATATCACCCACGCGCCCCTTTGTTGCCTCGCACCCTAAGCACATGCCTAGTTTGCCTTTAGGATAAAACGCCACTGACCATTGAATTGTAAGAAAATTGATCAGATAACCAACTTACCATGACAAATTTCAAGAAGAAGAAGTAAGTACTTCATAATTTTGATGATTAGGGAGGGATATTTAGGTACTCAGTAAGTAATTATGCTACATAATTGCAGCCCCAGCTTTTGAAATAAAAAAATTATTATGTTGATTTGAGAACAATTGAAGTGGTGATTCTCATCGGCTTTGTTGGTCATCATTAAAAAAATTATTATGCAAGTCTGATCCTGTAAAAAGGGTAGGTACACTACTTGACAACACTTTTTTGAAACCGTTTAATATTTTCCCTTGCAATTTTTTTGAGGTTGAAGTTTATACGGAACATTGAATTTTCTTAAATGCTTAACTAAATGATTATAGCTATTAAGCATCATTTTTTCTTCTTTGAAAATGGATTATTTTCTTTTGAGCTTAAACTGCGATAGCAACTCGGGGCCTGATAAAATTCCACCTATTATTCTTAAAAAATGTGCAGCTGCTATTTCTGAGCCCCTTTTATTCATTTTTAATAGCTCTCTTTCGAGTGGCGAATTCCTTTCTGTTTGGAAAAATTCATTTTTATCTCCAATTCATAAAACTGGTTCAAAGCAGGAAGTATCCAACTATCGTCCAATTTGTAAAGTATACCTAAATTGTTCGAATAAATTATTTACGATAAGCTGACTTTTTTGACAAAAGAACATATTTCTCAGTTTCAACATGGTTTTGTTGCAGGAAGATCTACAACCACAAATCTTTCTATCTTTTCTAATTTCGTTCTGAATAAACTCGAGGAAGGATACCAAATTGATGTCATTTATACAGATTTTGCGTAAGCTTTTGATAGAGTTAGTCACTCTATTTTGATTGAAAAATTAAAATTATTTGGTTTTCACCCAAAAATTCTTAAATGGTTGGAATCTTATCTTAAAGGTCGTATTCAATTTGTTTGTATTGATCAAGTTTTTTCTAGTCCAGTTAAAGTAACCTCGGGTGTCCCCCAAGAAAGCCATCTTGGCCCACTTCTTTTTCTTATCTTTGTAAACGATTTACCTGATATTTTCTTGAATTCCAGTCCACTTCTATTCGCAGACGATTTAAAGTTTTTCAGATGCATAAAATCTATAGATGATTGTCTTCTTTTACAAGATGACCTTAAGAAGTTGACAGAATGGTGTACAACAAACAATTTATTCTTGAACGTCACTAAGTGTCAATGTTTTTCTTTTTGTCGGAAATAAAAGATCTTGGTGTCTTTTTTGATTCAAAATTGAATTTTGTCAAACATTTTGAATTTATTGTAGCTAAAGCAAACTCTATGTCAGGTTTTATTAGACGAAACTCTAAAGATTTCAAGGACCCTTTTGCCCTTAAATCTCTATATGCCTCCTTTGTAAGGTCAATCTTAGAATACTGCTGTGTGATCTGGAACCCATTCTACAACATTTATATAAATAGAATCGAAATGATCCAGAAAAAATTTACAAGGTTCACTATTCAGAAATTAGGTTGGAACATCGAAACCCCGTCGTATTCTACTAGATGCAAACTTCTAGGAATTCTGTCACTTGAAAACAGAAGAAAAATGTTTTCAGTAATGTTCATCAGTGAGATATTGTCGCATCACATCAAATGCCCCTTTCTTTTATAATTTATTAACTTGTATGCTCCATCGCGTCAATTAAGAGAACGTTGTTTGTTTCGAGTGATTGAACATAGGGTAAACTACGCTGTTAATGAACCAATAACTCGGTGTGTCAGAGAAACTAATCTCATTTCAAATCATATTGATTTTAATTTTCATATAAGCAGATTTGCTCTAAAAAATAATTTGTTATTGTACTTCTTAAATTAGTGTTCTATTAAATTATTATTATTATTTATTTTTTTTGTTTTATAAAATGTACTTATTAGTATTAAATGTATTTGCAATTTGTTAAGTATTTAGAGTCTGTTACTCTGTTTGATGAAATAAATAAATAAATAAATAATTTGAAAAACCGTTGCAAAAAATGCTGAAGAGCTATCCAGTTTCAGTAAACTAACAGGAACTAAGCCGTTAGCAATTTGCTGTATAAAAAAAGTTGCGTGAAAATGGAACTAAAAAATAAAGAACAACTTTCCTTAAAGGTGATGTTAACTTATGTACACACCATTTCTCTCTAATGACCTTGTTTGAATCCTGTTTTTTTGTTTAGTCGGTTTCCAATTCAAAGCACAGACCTTCACCGCAAAATTGTTGAGATTTTTACAGAATGCACTTTTTCAAGGAAAGTGTTGCCTGCTAAATTATTCACAATGACAATGTCATTCTCATCATCATTGCTCCTGCGCTGCGCCGTGCTTCGTCCTAACGCTCGTCACTCTCTGTTGAGTCCAAAGCGGTAGTGTTGTTTGTATAGATAGTGTCCTATGTTGGTATACTTTGTGTGGCATCAATTATTCGTTTTTCATTTGTGCCAACAAACGAAGCGCTTTCTGTTCAAGTTGCGTTTTCAAGAGTTCACAAAAGACAATATGACTTTTTTTTGTCAAATTGTGCTTTATTTTCTATGAAAAGTTTATTTATAGAGATGTGATTATATGCATGTGTTTGTGTACTTTGTTTGATGAACTCGCATTCGCAGTAAATCCTTGGAGGTATAAGAAGGATAAGGTAAAATGTTCGTAACTGACAGGATCCATTAATGAATTATGTGCTTTGAAAACAGGAATGAACAAGTGACTTCGAGTTGAATGAGCGAGTTACATCGTAACATTGATTTTAGAAAGCATGTCAAAAAGTTTTGTTTAGGAAAGAACAATAGATATATATTTTTGTAACCTGGAAACGCACAGGAGTGCATGTAAAATTTATAAGGTTGAAGCTAAAAGTTGAGAATGGATTTGATGTTTTTAGGTCAATGATCAGAACTTCGGAAAGGTCTAGACAACAAAAGTGGAATTGCTACAAGTCACTGCAATAAAAATTATTCAAATTTTTGCAGTTTGTTGTCTACTTCGCCTGTATCTATATGGCTATAAATTTTCTAGTGATATTTTGTATTGTTATATCTGTAATGCGCTGTTATAATGCCTTGTAAATAGGTTCAAGTCAACATTCGGATCATTAGACTAGTTTATTTATTAGTTTATTGTTATTTGACAATTTTAAGATAATCTGAAATATTACTATAACTTCAACAACATAATGACCATATATTTGTGATTTGTGGTATCACAACTGTTCTTCTGTTTTCTGTGACAATCAACTTGGTTTTGTGAAAAAAAAAATCCGTTACAAATCTAATCGAATTTTCATTTCATTTCATTTCATTTTATTTTACTAACAATTATCTTTTACATTAAATCTTAGATTTATAATTTGTAAAAGTATTATACACGAACATTAGTAGGTTTATAACAATAATTAAGCTGTACATAATTTTTAAAAATCTTATTTTACTTTTATTTTATTTTACATTTTAACAGGCAACTGTTTAAGTACCTTTTTCAAAAAACTAAATCACAAACAAAATTGAAGTTGAAAATATATTATAGATTTTTTAAGTACAAAAACAAAACATCATAAAAATTACGCGCGCAATACTGTCTTCTTATGTTTAGGGGTAAAGAGTTCCATAACCGGACGGTGCCAACAAAAAACTGACGTTCGGATGATACGGATTTAAAAGTTGGTTGTAGTATTGTTAATGAACGTGACGATGTAGAAAAACTGATTTTTTCATAGAGATATGCTGGTTCTTTGGAAACAATAATCGAATGCAAAAACTTCAAGTTACAAAATTTTATATATGAATCAAGATGGCAGCCGAGAATGTTTTTCGCATAACCTGAGACATGATCGAAACGCTTGAGACCATAAATATAGCGACAAATGTTATTAAAAGCTACATTTAGTTTTCTTTTAGTTTCAACAGAACAATAGGAAGTTATTTGACAACCATAGCTTATAAGCGGTATTACAAGTGTCCTCACAAGGGTCATTTTTGTTGACATTGGTGTATAATGTTTAGATTGTGACAAACATCTAAGGCATCCATACACCTTCGCGATTGTAGACCGGACGTGTTCATCCCATCTAAGTAATGAATTAAATATAATTCCAAGGTTTTTCGCTTTTTCAACATATTCAATTGCATTACACCCAAGTGAAACAACTGGAAAATAGCTCGTATCAAGATTGTTTTTATAAATTACCAGACATTTTGATTTCTTAGGATTCAATTCTAAGCCATTTTTCTCAGCCCAACACATTATATTTTTAAGTTCAAAATTGAGTCTTTCAACGCCATCTTCAATTAGTCCCAGTTTACAAGAATAGTAGAGTTGTACGTCATCTGCATACATATGAATTTTGCAGTTGTTTACGCATTGAGGCAAGTCATTAATGAAAGCGGAAAAGAGAAGCGGACCTAGGATTGATCCTTGAGGAACTCCACTCAAAATGTCTAAGAACTTTGATCTGGAATTCTCGCTCAAATACACTGTCTGTTTTCGTTGAGCCAAATATGAATGTAACAGATTAGCAGCATTTATTGAAATATTGAACTTGTCTATAAGTTTGGATACTAGAAGCTTGTGATCGACGGAGTCAAACGCCTTTGAGAAAACTAAGAGCGTTAGGAAAGTTACAAAATCATCGTCCATTGCTTTCCTAATATCATCAGATACTTTTAACAATGCTGATGCACAACTATGTCTGGGACGAAAACCAGACTGGCTCATACAAATGAGATTGTTTGTCTTTAAAAAGACAGATAGTTGAGAATGGAGGATTTTTTCCATGACTTTTGATAAGTATGGTAATATTGATATAGGCCTGTATTCTGGCTCTTTCTGTCGTCCACCGGGAGTTTTTATTATAGGAACAACTTTCGCGATCTTCCATACAGCAGGAAAACAAGAAGATAATAAAATACTGTTTAAAACATAAGTTAATACAGGCAGTATATGTGGAAGAATTATTTTTACAAAAAGTGGATGAATATCATCCAGACCTGCAGATTTGGATTTGATACTTAATACAGCTTTTACGATATCCGTTTGATCAATACTTGAGAACTGAAAACAATTATTATCGAAATTACTACGAGGTATAGTTATTGTTGACGAGGGAGGCCTTTGAGATTTTTAAAATTTGGTATTGATCTCATCAGGATCAACCGACTCCAGGTCTTGAATTTTGTTCCGTCCGAGTCCTAATTCTTTCAGGTTTTTCCAAAGAACTGATGGAGGTTGATTGATATCAAAGCGCTTAGAATAGTATTGTTTTTTAGCAAGTCGTATCTTTGAGTTTACTGTGTTGCGCATATAGCGAAATTGTTCATAGAATTCGGGTAATTTGAATTTTTTCTATCTCTTGTAAGCGAGATCACGACGGTTTATGGCATTTTGAATTTCAGTGGTAAACCAGCAAAGACGTTGAACTTTTACAGTTTTCGTCACAAGCGGTACATGAGTGTTATAAAGCATACGAATATTACCTTGCAGAAATTCTACCTGTTCATCAGAAGAAACCATAGAATAAACATTTTGCCAAGGTATTTGGAAAACTTCATGCTCCAAACTCGTAAAGTTTATACTCCTAAAATCTCTGTAGCAATATGTCGATGGTGAAGCATGTAGATCACTTTTTAAAGTCATGAAGATAAGGTCATGCTTTGAAAACACAGGAGTAGAAATTTGGCTATAAAATTCAACGTTGTTTAAATCGCTTACAAGGAAAAGATCCAAAAGAGTCTCGTTTGTGCTGGTATAATGAGTAGGTGTTGTCGTGTTCACAGGATATAAGTCTAATGAATATAAAGATTGAGTAAAACTTTCAAAAGTGTTCGGTACGAGAAGATTACAGTTTAAATCACCACAGATTATTACTTCGGAGAAAGTGGAACATATGTCTTCAAGAACTCCATAGAAAGGTCTAAGGTTTATGTGGCTATTAGGTCTGTAAACGACGCCTAACAAGGTCTTTTTCCTACCATTCATAAACTCCACAAAACAATATTCGATATCATCTCCCGGATTTGAGGAACACACAAATCTCGCAGATATGTTATTTTTAATATAAATAGCAACACCCCCTCCACCATTATGTTGCCTATCAGTTCGGAAAATCTTAAAACCATTCAACGCATACACAATATAACTTATCCCAGGTTTAAACCAGGTCTCAGAAACACATAACACGTCCACACGCGATCCTATGAATAGATTTCGAAACTCATCAATTTTTGCATTGAGACTCTGAGCATTTATGTGGCACACATTCAATCCTTTTCTCCGATTACATAAAATATTTAACATTACACGCGAGTTATCGAGAACACCACCGTCTTGGACTCTGCTGTAGCTAGGTTAGGTTAGGTTAGGTTAAGCGGGCTGATGGTTGATGTTGTTACCATCACACTTAGATCAATGTAGATCCATTGTGGTACCCTGAAGTGTTGTAACTTCCTGAAAAGTAAATAACCTATGAATCATGTGGTTCGTTTAACCATTTAGAGGTCTTGGCAAAGTTTAGTAAGCTTTTGCCTGGCAGTTCTGATAGTTCCTCTAGTTCATTGAAGAAGAAGTTGCCTAGAGTTTTCTTCCTGGTGAGACAGAGTGAAGGACAGTGGCAGAGAAAATGAGCAGTGTCTTCATGCTCATTCTCATCACCACAGCCTCTACAAAGGTCATCCGTACAGAGCCCCATCTTCTTCTTATGGTAGCCGAGTAGGTTGTGCCCTGTAATAATGCCGATAAGGGATCTTAGGGATGGTTTGTTAAGAGTTAAAATCCAATCGGATCTTTTCTTATCGTATCTAGGCCATAGCTTCCTGGTGTTAACACAGGTTTCTAGGAGATTCCATCTGTTGTTGGATTTTTGAATGATGATCTTACTGACGTTATGTTTCAGTTCACATAACGGGATTCCTATATGATGGTCTATGAGAGAGGGTTCCAGTGTGGAGCCTTCTCTTGCAAGTTCATCTGCCTTTTCGTTGCCTGGTACATCACTATGGCCAGGAACCCAGCAGAGACTTACGTTATGCTGTGTGCCAAGAACCTTTAGCTCTTCGCGACAGCAAGAAACAAGCTTCGACTTGATTTGGATGGCAGAGAGAGCTTTTATTGCTGCTTGGCTATCTATGAAAAAAGTGATGTCCGCTTGTGATATCGCCATCATGGATATATGTTTAGCAGCGTTTTTCACTGCCAAGATCTCAGCTTGGAAGACGCTGCTGTGGTCGGGGAGCCTGAATGATTTGGCAAGGTCGAGGCTTTCAGAGTAGAAGCCTGCACCTACTCCAGTATCCATTTTAGAACCATCGGTGTAGATGGTAATGGTTGAGTCGTTAGTGTAGGGCACACTATTTTCCCAATCAAGTCTATTGGGGAACCTTGTACTAAAAGATTTGTTGAAATCTAAGTAGGGGGTCATATAATCTGTGCAGATATTGTTATCTACGTAATTCGTAAGAATAGCTGCGTGGCCGCTCTGGCTAGTTTTCCAGATGTTAGTTTGGCTGAGCCTGAGGGCGCTGTTTGCTGCTGATTCTTGGACGAATAGGTCTATTGGGGGGAGATTGAGGATCGTTTCTAAACCCGCAGTTGGGGTAGTCCTCATCACACCACTAGTACAGATGCAAGCCAATCTTTGTACTTTGGTAAGTGTCTTTAAATTCTTGGATTTCTCCAGCGCTTTCCACCAAACCAAGCTGCCATACGTTAGAATCGGTCTGACAATGGCAGTGTACATCCACATGACTATTTTTGGGTTTGGTCCCCAATTTCTACCCAGAATCTTGTTGCATGAGTAGAGTGCGATCGTGGCTTTCTTATATCTTTCTTGGATATTTGGACCCCAGTTGAGCTTTTTGTCCAAAATAACTCCGAGATATCTCGCTCGGTCGGAGATTTTTAGTGTGGTGTTATCTATTTTTGGTATTGCAAACGGAGGGATTTTCCTTCTGTTTGTAAAAAGAACCAGTTCTGTTTTAAGGGGGTTTACATTAAGACCGCATTTCTTGGTCCAGTTGCTGACCCTTGATAATGCGCTTTGTAATTGTTCGCTAATAGTGGTAAGGTATTTACCCGTCGCCAAAAGCGCTAAGTCATCAGCGTAGGCTACCACTATTATACCGTAATTCCTAAGTTTTATTAGGATCTCGTTCATCACTAAGGTCCATAATAAAGGTGAGAGAATTCCGCCTTGCGGGGTTCCTCTAGATGCGTACATCTCTAAGTGTGCGTTACCAAGTTCACTATGTATTTGTCTGTTTTTCAGCATACACATGATCCATTTGATAACTACTTCTTCTATGCGTTGGTCATTAAGTGCTTTCTCGATTGCATTGCTGTGGACGTTATTGAAGGCTCCTTCAATGTCCAGGAATGATGCAAGAGTGTATTCCTTAACGTCAAGTGATTTTTCTATGGTTCTAACTACGCAGTGTAGTGCCGTTTCTACACTTCTGCCTTTTGTGTAGGCGTGTTGAAAAGGTGATATGGTCTCAGGTTTTAAGTTACTGCGGATGTATATATCGATAAGTCTTTCAAGTGTCTTGAGTACAAAAGACGTAAGACTTATAGATCTGAAGTCTTTGGGTTCAATGTGGCTAGGCTTGCCGGCTTTTGGAATAAAGACGACTTTTACCTCACGCCATGTCTTGGGAACATACCCCCATTTAATGCTATTTTGAAAAATGTTTATCAGGTGTGGAGTGATAAATACAGAGCTCTTTTGCAGCATCATTGGGAAAATGCCGTCTAGGCCCGGCGATTTATAAGGGCAGAAGGAGTTAATAGCCCAGTTTATCTTTTCTTCCGTTATAAAATCCGTAGGGATTTCATGTTCGAGAATTAAGGAGTAATCTGGTTCGCGTTCAGGGCTAGGTTTGCTGCCTGGGAAATGTGTTTCAACCAGGAGTTCTAGACTTTCCCGACCTGATTCAGTCCAGCTATTGTCAGGTTTCCTTAGAGAGCCTACAGAAGTGGAGGTTTTCGAAAGGATTTTCCTGAGCCTAGCTGACTCGTTGGTGCTCTCGATATTGCTACAGAAATTTTTCCACGAGTTCCGTTTAGCTCGTTGGGTTTCTGTTTTGAATTTTCTTTGACTAGTCTTATAACAGTCCCAGTCACTTTCGAGTCTTGTTCTTTTTGCAGCATTGAAAAGTTTTCTCGTTTCCTTTCTAATGTTGGTTAGTTCAGTTGTCCACCAGGGTGGTTTATTGTTTTTCTTCACAGTTGTTTTGATTGGACAACTGATTTCGAACGCCTTACGCAGAGTCTCAGTGAGATCCTCTGTTGCCTTCTCTAGACTGTCTGGTCCTAGAATGGCGTTGGTGTTAATGTGCCTGATGTTGTTACTAATTTCCCTATTGAAAATAAGCCAGTCTGTACGCCTATTATTCCTAAAGGGTGTGTGCTGGCTATCAACGTTAGGGATATAAAATTCTATGAGCCGATGGTCAGAAAAGGATGGTTCTTCTAAAACCCTCCAGTGGTCAATCTGACAGGAGTCAGAGTTATTTGAGAGGGTAATATCTATTATCTCTTTCCGGTTTTTCGTGACAAAGGTGGGTTTATTGCCTCGGTTAGCCACACATAAATTTTTATCTAAGATGAATTGAAAAAGGGATTCACCTCTAGTATTAGTGTCGGTGCTACACCATTGCGCATGATGTGCATTGGAGTCGCACCCTAAGATAATATTGAAGTGTTTCTTACTTGCGAATGATACTAATTCATTTGTTATATCCGCCGGTGGTCCTTCAACTCCATCATAGGGCATGTATGTGGAGGTTATTATGAGCGTTGGGTGCTCCTTGCGTTCAAAAATGACCGCGGTCTGGTCGATGTTGCTGTAAGAAGTTAGAAGAAAAAGATTAAACTGTTTCCTAGCTAATATACAGGTTCTGGGGTTACTGTTTTGGCTGTCAAGATTTGACTTATACAGCATCAGGTCTTTGGATTTCAGGCCCTTGATCCTGCCACCTACGACCCAGGGTTCTTGAATCAGGGCCATGTCGTATTGTCTACTCTGCATCAGGTAGACCAGGTTGGCGCTGGCGGCTTTACTATGTTGAAGATTGATTTGTAAGATTTTCAATTCCATATACATAATAAAGATTTGTTCATCGCCTTACTAACCTGTTTTCTTTTATTGGATGTCAATCTAAGTTTGCATCTGGTAATCCCGACGCGCACTTTGAAATCCACTTTCCTAAGTAGTGGTATCGATTTATGGCCTAATCTAACCGTCACTTCGGTGCCTTCGTTGGTCTTCTCGCACTTAATAATTTCCCAGTCTTGGCTGAGTAGATCATTGTTGAGAGATATGATGTATCTCTCCAGACGATCATTGAGAAGGGTTGGACCTTTCACCAAAAGTACGCCAATTGGTCTCGAGATGTTTTTTATCTCCTTTACATCAATAAGGCGTAGATCTGCATTTTGCCATGGTGCAGAGGTGGTCTTTGTGAAGTCTTGAAGCCATTTTAAAGTGGCTTCGTTTTCGCAATCCATCACCTTGAACCCATGGATGGTTGTTAAATTTCCGAAGAGCGGGGGGGGCCTGTTTTTGACTATGGCCTCATTGACTTCTTCCAGGATTCTAAGCTCCAGAAGTTGCCATTCATCCTCGGACAGCTTCCGTGAAGGTTTACCGAAATCGGCAATGGCAACTTGTTGCCCCTTCACGGTTGCTCGGGAGATCTTAATTCTCTTAGTTGCCTTATTAGGCGAAGAGACGGTCGGGGAAAGTTCATTCCTAGCTCTTTTGGAGGTACTTGGACCTTCAGAAGGTGTTACTTGCGGTGCTGGCTGTAAGCGCTGTTTGGATCTGTCCAGCGCTGCCTTCTCCTTTGCAGTCAAGGACTCTGGTGTCCTATTAGCAAACCGGCGGACGATCCTCTCAGCGTTACGAGTTTGACGACGTTTGATCTCCTTGTCGTCCCGAGCCTTTGCCTTTCGTGTTGATGATCTTTTTTCAATCACCGTAGCTAAACTGACGTTCGTTGTGTTGATCGTACAGTTTTCGGGTTCAGATTCGACGCTAGTGTTTAGATCAACGCTTCGGCTGTGGCCAGTAGCATTGTCTTTGCACTTACGCTCATCCTTACCCTCATTGAGGGTCACCTTCTCACCTACCTCACTAACGCCAACTGATATCGGAGCGATCAGTGGCTGCTCGGTAGGTGGTACGGTAGACGCCCCAATGTTTGTCTGTACGACCGTCCCTGCCAGTTTCTTCCCTTCCTGAGGAGTGGTTGCGATCATCGGTGGGGGGCATCCTTCCTCACGCTGTATTGTAACAGCGATGGGGGCAGGTGGTCCCATCAAGATTTTAACGCCCGCGCTCTCCGAAGAGAGGGGATTTGGTGCTAGATTAGCGGGGTGCCTATCTTTTCCCAAACCCTCCCTGTCCTGAAAAGCGCGCGCGTTATGCAACCTTTTCCTCTCCTGTTCTGTCAGTTGGTCCCAGTCCAACTGCCCTAGTCGTTTGACTGTCCTCTTGCTATTGGTGATCCTGCACCTTCTGGATGCGCTTGACACGTTCGAGAGGTTGGAGCTAGCGACCGAACCAACTTCGCTGACGCTGTCATCAACGTCGATCGCGCTAGCGCCATCCTCCATATCCATCTGTGCAAAGGGATCGAGGAGAAGATTTTCTTCTTCCTCGGTCATGCAGTGGTCCTTGGAAGAGCTCATAATATTTTCAAATTGAATATTGTGCTTATAATTTTCGGAAACTGAAAAAAGAAACGAAAATAAAAAGAGAAAAGAAAAAGAGAAAAGAGAAAGAAAAAGTTTCGAAATTATAAGATGAGTTCTAACAAAATAAAGTTTTATGAAATGAAAAATTGTCACTGGCGACTTCTCCTCTCGGTATTGAGACCGCGAGGCAAAGCCTAAGCCGACAGCCGTGACTTCTATCGACCTTATAGCGTATATCCCCGCTATGGTTTTGTTCTTTTTAATTAAATCTTCCATATTCATAGGGGTGGGCCTCTCTTAGTTTGCTTAAACTCAAGTTGGTGGCTGAGAGTCTGCTCAAGAGCTTGAGTCTGCAACTTAACCTACTTAAAGTTCTCATGTAAGCCTCCTCACCAACGGCAAGGTGGAGACCCGTCGAGGAGGCTGCTGTAGCTAACAGTATTCATAATGAAAATAAATTAAATTAAATATTTTATACAGAAAAACTATAAGAGACAGCGCGCATACGTATTCAATATGAAGTATTGTTAGATAACTAAATAAAAATATAAATAAATTTAAGAAGAGACTTACAGATAATACTTGACAACAATTGCCTTCACAAAATTTTGAAATATGTAAAAGAAACATTACAGACTTCAAGTACAGTTGAGTTAAAATAATAATTTTAATAGCAAAAACAAAGTTACTGAGCTCACGCACGATGTGCATCATCACTGGTACTGCTTCTGTTGACATCAAGGTTTCTCATACATGATGCGATTGTTGTTTTCAGAGATTCAAGTGAAGTAATCAAAACAATATCACTTTGGGGAGTGAAACGTACGTAGACTTGGCCATTGCGTGTGAAGACAGATGAAAGAACCTTTTGGCGCTTGTTTTTATAAGCTTCACGGAAGATCATGTGGTTGCGGGTGGTTAAGCTCTCATTAATGTAAATTCGCTTATCAGAATTCAAGCCAACATCATGCAAACAGAGAGCTCGTTTTGAAGTTTTATATCGTTGATTCATGGAACGCAAGAGAATGTGTTTGTCAGTTTTGTTGTAGAACTTAATAATCACAGGTGTGTCAATATTACTGCCTTTTGCCTTGGTACGGAAAATGTCTTTCACGTTCTGAATTTGTGTACAACCAAGCGAATTCCGGAGCTTGTGGAATAACTCCTGCAAATTTTCATTTTTGGTTTTGGGAACACCACTGAGCACATCATCTGCGCATATACTTTCACGTTCCAAACAATCAATTTTGTCGACCAGCATTGGCACGTCTGGGTTTTTGTTTATTATTTCCTGGGATATTGATGTTTGTTGTTTTTCTAGTGTTTCAATTCGTTCTGTCAAAGATTTTGTTATCAAGTCAATTTGAGTGAGACGATTTTCGAGATTGGACAGAGCTTCATCAAGTTTTAATGACAGCTCTTTTCTGCTTTCTTCAATTAAATGTTTTATTTGTTTCGAATGTTGTTTCAAACATGTTTCAAACTTCTTCCAGAGCACATCGTCATTAGAATTTCCAGTAGGTGAGGCACCTGATGACGTTTGCCGCGTGGTAGGTGACATAGCTCGAATGAATGCAATGACAAATTTGTACGACAAACCACGGTCCACTTATCACTTTGATTATAGTAAATAATTCTTATTGAATTGATAAAATAAATAGGTGAAAATTATCGTTTGCTTCGACGTCTTCAAATTAAAGCTAGTTTAACAAAATCGGAAAAGTATTTTAGGTGAAAATTGAAAACAAATTTGCACAACAATTAATGTACTATTGTAGCTTCATCGCGTTGCCACCTCTTTTTAACATATTGTATTGATATTTTCGAAAATATACAACAAGTTGACTGTATATTTACAGACTTTACCAAAGCATTTGACAAACTAAGCCATAAAGTACTTTTTGGGAAATAAGAAAACATTGGACTTAATGATAAATTAAAAGCATGGATGTCTTCTTACCTTGCAAACAGATATTATTGTGTTGTGTTCAAAAATGACTACTCCAATCCGTTTATTGTCAATTCTGGTGTACCTCAGGGTAGCCACCTTGGTCCATCGTTATTTGTTCTGCTTATAAATGATCTCCCATCATTCTTAAGAAGTTCTATGACTTTAATAATCCCTAATGACATGAAAATATTTCGAAAAATTAATTCCTTATCGGACCGTGAACTATTAAAAGATGACCTACTTCGTCTTTGGGAATGGTGCAACACAAATCGTTTATTGTTAAACATTGATAAGTGTAAGACGATGAGTTTTACACGCAAACACAATATTCTTGACTATAACTATAACTATATATAGAAAAATTGAGCGTTACGATAAGGTAAGATAAACCACAAATACTTTTCAACTATTTTTATTAGAATTAATATAACAAAATTCGGCGTTTTGAGAAATTAAGTTATTTACAAGTCATATATTTGCGATTCATCTGAAAAATTTGAAAAAGACTGGGCTGTATCGTTGGAGTTGCCAGGTGATGAAATGTTTTGAATGGTTGTCGGTTGCGAAATTGGAAAAGAGAACACGGGTTGCTGTACTCTGTTGTACGTACATGTTGGCTTAGAAGTCGACTGAACGCACCTAGCTAATCTTATCTATTTAAAAACTTTAAGAATACTTATTTTAGCATCAAGTTTTTCTTCTGCGGTTAAATTTTGGAGTGAAGTGACAAAGCAAAGTTCACATCTTCATCAGTATTAGGCTAATTTAATGCCTTTTATACGGTTGTATAGTTTGGGCCCCTTATTACTCGAATCATATTCATAGACTTAAAGGTGTCCAAAGAAGATTCCTAAGATTTATTTTACGATTTTTCCCATGGTCATATGAATTTGCTTTGTTTGCCATTCCATTTGGCAACAACTTATAGGTCTTCCATCGCTTACTAGTCACAAGTCACCGAAAGTATTTGCAACTGCTTTATTGTTGGAATTCTGAATGGATCCATTTTATCCCCATCAGTTTTGTGTCGATTCCACTCATTGAATCTAGAGAACAGACTAGAGGAATCGAACAGTGCACTAACAATTTGATTGCAACAGTAGACGAAAACAGGTTTTTTTAAATAATATAAAAAGAGCAAGAATATCTCAATCTCGAGAAACTTATTAGAACTTAAAACATATTCTAGTTAAACCTTCAACTCGACATAAGCACATTTTTCGCGCAAGAACGGAAACACTTAAACTCAACTTTATACAGTACAGATTAGATCTACAAAGTTATTGAAAGTTACGCAACTTGAACGCAAAACAAGACGTTATTTATTTTCCAGGCCAATGCCCTATTCTTTGCGAATAACGACGAAAAATACTCTAGCTGTAAATGAAATTTATGATGTTTTAAATGGTCTCTACGTTGGAAAAAGCTTCTAAATTATTGCAGAAATGTCCTTAATTATACGAATATTTTTATGTAAAACGAAAAACAAAATTGTTACTTAAATTTTGAAATTAATATTAAATGAAAATAATATGTACTTTTAGTCACCAGTGTTGTTATAAAGGATCCGCCAAATATTTTTTTTTTTTTGAAAATGCTATGAAAAAAACCACTGAATATTTTCTCAAATTTTTATTTGAAAGTACAATCCTTCCGGCTAATAATGGAAAACAATTTTATTCAAATGGCTGCCTCGGCTGGCCATGCAGTAGCCTACACGATCGGTCCAATTTTTAAGCACATTATCGATTGTGTGCAGCTGTATTTCACCAATGGCTTCAGGAATATTGTCCTTAAAAGCCTCAATTGTCTCTGGCTTGTCGGCGTAACACTTATCTTTTACGGCACCCCACATAATAGTCCAACGGTGTCAAATCGCAGCTCCAAGGTGGCCAAGCGACATCAGCTTTGCGGCTGATAATACGATCTTCAAAAACAGGGCGCAAAACATCGAGTGTAGCTTCGGCTGTGTGGCACGTAGCGCCATCCTGTTGAAACCAAATGTTGCCAATATCCTTCTCTTCAATTTTTGTAATCAAAAATTCGATGCCAATTTCTTTCACTTTTTCACAAGATAACGACCATACGGAGCTGACGGTGCTTCTCTTCTTCCAAAATCCGTACGCAATTTTCGCACACATTCTGCAACTACCATGATTTTTAAAGTAATGTCGCAATATTTCCCAACGTTGTTCAAGCGTATGCACAACCATTTTCGTTTAGCGGAAGGATAAAACTAATTATCTGTCAAATCAGACATGAGCTAAGTGTTACCATTCACGAAGTAAGCACTAGTTGAAAAAAAAACCTTTGATGGCGTACCCTTTATATCTAAAGTTTGTTACATTAATGTATGCAGCACTGTGAAGTCAATTTTGAAGACAGAAGCAATTTTTTCTACTAAAAACATTTTTTTTATGAAAATATATATAAGGTTCTAAAAAACATTGTCAGACCAATTTAAGAGAGAGGCCTACTAGGGGCTGCCCTAAGTTTTTATTCTTTACTAACCGATCATTCAAAGGTCATAAGATGGGGTAAGTTAGAGGGAACAATTTGATTGGTAGGATGAATGTCGTAAAAAATGTTCAAAAGTCTGAAACAAAACAATAGTAAACCAGCTAATGGAGGCTATAGATTTAAGGACCAAACTAAACTTAATTTTCCATTCGAAAGGTCATGTACTGATTTTCAAACGAATCAAGCATTTACTTTTTTTTATTATAACATTTTATGCTGATTTGTTATTTTTGTTCAAATCCACAACAATATAATGCCAATACTACCTGGAAAAGCTTGATTTAATTCATAATTCACAATAATTTTATATTTTGTACCTTGAGAGTGAGACACACGGCATAAGGATTTGATATCCCTTGAGAGTTTTCTTTCCTGGAACATAAGAAAGAAACTCCTCAACGTCAGCACAAAAGATTTTATTTGACAGCAGTAAATGGATGCCTCGAATTCAACCTGCCATTAACCACTATTATCCATCAATGAGATGCTTGAGTACGGTCTTGTGTACATAACAACAGAAACAGATATTCCTACTTATAGCTTTTACGTCTGTCTGTGCAAACAAAAATCTGTCTGTAGAGTAAAAAATTCATATGAATTGAGCTAAAATTAGACAACCTCCTGTTTTTCCAAATATATAAAAAAAAATAATAAAAAAAATATGGCTATTTTATGAGTTTCTCCGGATTCGGCAGAGTCTGGCGGTGCTCAATTATTTACGCAGTCAAAATGGAAGCGCTTGGATTTGATGTTCTATTATAATACTTATAAATCCAGCATAGCGTGTTTTACTTGAACTTGGAGTTTACTGTATCTCGGAAACGTCCCTAGATATTCGAATGTAAAAGAGACACAATTTTTTCGGGAATTTAGGATGGAAAAAACCTTTTCAGAAATTTCGCTAGAATTATTTCCTTATCATAAAGAATTTTATCTGCATCCATAATTTCCTAAGGTAGTTACATTTGGAACAAAACAAACAAAACATTCCACAACACCAACAAATCACTGGAGAATGCATGGAATTTAGGTTATGCGTTGGTTTTTATAATAGCACACATCACACTCTACATACTTCAGTCTGACACATGTCAAAACACAGAAAAGATAATTTATCAAAATTTTATGAAAGGCCCCCCAACAGCAAACATGCTTCACCAGACCAAACACAACACTCATTCCCACATTCAAACAATACCTACAATGCCTGTAATCAACAGCATCTCCTCCCACTACGGACTAGCACTCGGTCTCTGTGATACGGCTAAGGCTGTAACTGGTGGTTTCGCTCATATAAATAAATCCTTGCTGATTTTATTCCTCACAAAGAATTGCATTGAATAAAAATACAAAACGGAAGTGGCAGTGTAACTGGGTGGCCTGGCCATGTATGTAGGAGACTGTGCTGGCGGGAGTGTTTTCTGCGTTCAATATGGAGAGGAGAGGGCCTACTTGTATATTTACATTGGGACCGATCAAAATTCTAAAGGATATTCATAGGGTTCTCCCATTTTTTTCATATCATGTTGGGTGCTGGCATATGCGAGTATCGGGGCTCGGGGGAATTTTCTGTACGATATGAACGGGAGAGTGAATGGAAGCAACAAAAACGGAACTAGGTCACTGGTTGAATGTATTGAAAAAGTTTTTATTTTTCCATTGCAAAGGCGAGGCGCTCTCTTATTTTGTTGGTCGATATTCATAAGTAGGAAGAACATGCCAAAGGCGGAAATGGAAATTATATTTTATGTATGTGCAGAAGACAACTACTTTAAGTTGCAATAAAGTGTACTGAAGTGTTGGCTGTTGGCTTAAAATGGTATACCTACCTACTTCAATCATTGGTTATAGCTTGGTTTCATGAAAAACATCTGAACAAAAAATGTGGGTTCTGAATGGCTTGAAATGTAATTGGGATTTGGAAATTATGAAGAAGATTTTGTTTCTTTCATTCACAATTTGATAGAAGAATTTCGAGTGGTAAGTAAAAGACATCAAGGTTTGTTCTTCAATTCAATTTAAATTTGCTGGCGTTTCGTTTGTTGTTGGACGAACTTTTGAAAGACGGCGTGAATCTGGCATATCCCTGCTTAAAGGTGTATACAAAATGCTATTCAATGTACTGCGTGAGCGTTTTAAACCTTTCTGCAACACTATAATCAGACGATACGAGAGTGGTTATAGACCAGGGAGAACAACGATAGACCAAATATTCACACTGAGGCAAATCTGGGAAAAGACAAAAGAATCTCAAGTCAACACCCAACATCTTTTCATCGACTTCAAAGCTGCTTTTGATAGCATCCATCGCCAAGAAGATATTGTAGCTATGTCTGAATTTTGGATTTTGATCAAACTAATCCAGCTGTGCTGCATGAAGCTAAGCAATACGCAGTGCGGTGTTTAAATGGGTAAGAGCTCAAGGCTAAGACAAAGAGATGCGCTATCATGTGATTTCCTTAACATAGTCCTAGAGTGCGCAAGGCAGGTGTGAGCATGGAAAACACTATCTTCGACAAATCCACCCAGTTCCTAGGCTATGCGGACGACATAGGCATCATCGGACGTTCCTAAAGAGCTGTTCTGGAGGCGTTCACAACAATGAAATGGCGAAGCTCGTTGATCTTGAAGTGAATGAGGTCAAAACAAAATAGGTACATGCTATCAACAAAAAAAGAACATCTGTCTACAGTCTAGGACAAAAAATCACTATTGGTAGCAGCAATTTCGAGGTAGTTAAGGAGTTCGCTTACCTTCGAACAAACGTCAATCCACAAAACGATAGGTACCATAGTGGAAATCCGACGAAGAATGACCCTAGCGAACCGCTGCTGCTTCGGTTTCGCTAAGCAACTGGGTTCTAAACTCCTCACTCAAAAGACAAATTACCTACTATACAAGACATGATTTTACGATTGGACGATAAGTAAAAAAGGTGAATTGATACTGAGCACTTTCGAAAGAAAAATTCTTCGGATTTTCGGTCCCGTATGCGACTATGGCGAATGGCGAAGAAGGTTTAACCGCGAACTGAACGAGCTTTACCAAGATGTGGATGCAGTTCAGAAATCCAAGAAAAAATTATTACATTGGATGGGCAAATGGAGCGAATGGACGACAACGCTCCAGCCAAGAAAGTCTTCTGTTCGCAGCCCACACGTTCGAGACGACCAGGAAGACCGAACATCCGATACAAAGATCAAGTAACTGCGAAGAAATGCGAGGGACCGTTCCCGATGGAAAACCGCTGTGTCTAAGGCTGAGAAAAATCGTTCGGTAAATATTTAAATGTTTGGTCCCCTTTATGAGGAAGAAAGATATCAGAGACGTTATAATAATGAGATGTATCAAATCTACTTCGAATCGGAAATAATAGAAATCTCGCTCTTATGAACGAATAGGAACCGTGTGATGATGGTGATGAAATACTTGGAACTGAAAGGTTTCTTTTTGGTAACAAAAAATGAAAAAAAAAATTTAATGTAGATTTTCCAAGTGAAATCTTCTTAAAGAGCATTTTTATAGCTAAACGTCAAAAGCCAACAGAATTTTTCTATTACTTTCAACAAAACAGCAAAAACGTAGGTGTCTCCAGTCTATTTAACAAACAAAATGATTGATGGCTTCCATCATATGCCAGGCCAAAAGCTGGATAATGTTCTCAAAAACAAACATACACTACCAACATAACTTAATTATCACCACCATCGATGTCCAGTCACGAGCGATTTGCCAGACCTCGTCATATCCTCTCCTCCATTCCGTTTGACATCCAAGTTTGTGCCACT
Source organism: Sphaerophoria taeniata (assembly GCA_943590905.1). Lineage (NCBI taxonomy): Eukaryota > Metazoa > Arthropoda > Insecta > Diptera > Syrphidae > Sphaerophoria > Sphaerophoria taeniata. The sequence goes on along the minus strand of OX016540.1, from coordinate 83,674,036 downwards.
ATCGACACGGAAGACCATTTCGTCCGGAACAGACATCATCTGGGTATATGTGTAGGTATCGTGCCGGAACATAAAGCAGCCATATGAGTCACTTAAGTCCTAGACGTCCCCCAATCAATTTTATTTTCCCCCCTTGCAAATGGACAAGGGGATAACGGATAAGTTATTTTTCCCTCTGATAAATTGTGAAACATGAAAGAGAAAGTGAGAGATGAAGGACATGCCACCGTTCGAGACACATGCACTATTCAAAAGGACTGCAAAAAAGCCCTAAAGTGTCTAAATTGTCAATTTAGAAACAGTCAACAAGAAGCGTTTTATTTTTTTCAATTTTTTTTTTTTTTTTAAACAAACAGAAAAACCAAAACAAGTCAAAAAGTTTTATGTGGATGTTTTTATGTATGCATCGGAAACGGAATCACCTTTTTAAATATTTATCACAATCACAGAGCAGCGATTGCAATGGGAATTCCAGGACTCTTCTCCTTTAGTGGGGTTGATGAGGGACGATTCTCTGGGGTATTCGGAAATGGAACTTTCATTTTGAGACTTCACACATCCTTCTTGCAGAATTCAAGGATTCGATTGAAGGAATGTCTTATTTCGAGGGAAAAAGGTAAATAAATTGGGGGAAGGGGGTACCTACTTTGGACGGTAAGACAATTCCTTTGGAATATTATTCGAATAGAACTGCCTCCCCCGTCGTTCAAAGGACATTATACATTGCCATGGTATTAAAAATAAATAGCAATGCATGTGGTAGTGATTGTGGGTTAAGGAAATGCCAAATATCAGTGGGGTTGTTGAACTAATTAACGGCATTCTATCAAGGATTTCTCATGGTCAGCGAGCTGGTGTGGTGTGCAGACCTCAGGCGACCGAGAATACGGTCCCCGTGAAGTACATTTATTTAGAAGAGGAAAAGCCGGGATTTTTGCTAATATAACGATTACAGCTCGATACGTTTGATTTGGCTTTTGTGGTCATGTGCCATGAACATAACTTTTGGTTTCCTGGTCATTGTTTTTGTCTTCATCTGGAAATCTACTCTGGCCCGGAGAGGGTGTTTAGATGATGCTGTTTGTTGTAACACTGATGGTCAATTACAATCGAAGTGATTTTTTTGAATTTCCATTTAGACAAAATAAAGCCAATATGTATAGTGCTGGGTATGGATTTAACCATATTGTTGGTTTTATTGGTCAGTATTTTATAGTGACGGAGCACTGCATGATTTTATGGGAATCGGCTAAACTTGGTAGCTAGCAGACAAACATAGATTGCTGAGAAATTTATTTTTATTTCGATTTTGGGTATTGTGGTGCTTCAAGTGTAGAATTAATGGGAACAGTTTTGCAACTGCAAAGTTGCAGTAATTGAGGTATCAATGGTGAATTCTTCTTCGCAGACGATGTTCTATTTGTAGAAATCGAAAATTCGGTTGCAATTCTTATTATTTAAATAAATGTCTAGTTGATAACATTTATCAAAAATAAAATTTTCATACCGCTAAGATGAGACTGAGACTGAGGGAAAAAACTTGAAAAGTAACAACCTCGTTTTCAAGGAATTTCTTACCTGAACAAAACTCTGTGTTGCCTATGTATTCACCATTTCTTTTTTCAAGATTTAAAAACAAAGTGCAGTTGCCCGTAGCTTAGTGGTTAGGTGCGTTGGCTGCTAAGCAGAACGTCGTGGGTTCGAGTCCCACTCGTGCTATAAAGTTTTTATTTCATCTTTCACGGGTACTGCCTCTTGCGAAGACCTGACAAAACTTCCAAAGTATCAATCTGTTATGAAAAAGTGCTTCTCAACTTTGCCGATCGGAATCGGAAATTGTAGGTCCCCTAAATTCTCTACACGCACCCAGAGAATTGTTGATGAGAGTAAACCACTTAGGCCTTGGCTCTTCAAGAGCTGTCAAGCCACTATATTTTTTAAAAACAAAGCAGTTTTTCTACATTCAAGTTGTCTAATTAAGAAGTTTTACTATAAATTTTTACTGTGTAAACTTATATATTGAAAATGTTTTTACATTCGAAACTCCAAAAAAAAATTCAACAAATTTACATTTTAGACTATGAATGCGTATCTCAAAAATCTTCATTCTTCATGTCCATTATCTCCTCTTCTTTTTCTCGATTCCTGCTCTTCATTCAATCCAACCTGCGATCCCGAATTTTAGAACCGACTCCAAGTTTAATAGAACTCTGAGTTCCCGTCCTCCGAAAATCATCCAATAACTCCCGGTTAATTAGATTCAAGTTTGCATAAACATACTGAAAACTAAACTGAGGCATTTCTTTCTCATCCGATTTGATCGATCTCTAGCCATTGTGTGGCCGCAGAGCGGGAACCATCTCAATTGAATTTCGGGCTCCCTACCGGCATTCACGGCCCAAGCATCCGTATGCGATGTTACATGTAGGTGATGCAGAAAATACTGATCTTCTTCCAGACATACCCGGCATCTTATTTATGACCCATTGCAGGAGCAATGTCTGCCAGAGCTGCATTTCGAAAATCCTTATCGCTTTAGTGCGGGAACTGTTCAAGTCCCACAAACATCAATGATGGGATCCGTAAAGCCTATGAAACTTTACTGATTTTTTCAGACTCCACTTGCCCGGGTCGTCCTCCAAACCATTCCAAATAATTTTTTTTGGTTGTTGTTCATCCACCGATGCTTCCAGCTCGTGAAATTCTTATTCTTTCTCTTCTTTTATGACTGATTCCAAGACCTCTGACTTTTGATCGATGTCAGGGTCTTTAGAAGACTCATCGACAGGTGGAGAAAGTTATTCTGCCAATCCTTAATCAAATTGCTCCACAAATCAGGAGCATCTTCCTAAACCTTGCTCTCCCTGAATAACGACGTAGCCGGAGACATCAAATCTGAATCGAAAAAGCTCATGGGAAAAACATCGACACCGGAGTCTCTACCTTCCTCCGAGAACTCATCAACCAAATCACACCACATCAATTCAGTTTGATCTCGTCGATCTTCTTCCTCTTGACGTAGGTCTTCAAAAGGATTTTGAACTTCTTGCGAATCCACCCCTACGGCATGTTTATTTCATGGGAGAAGTCTACAAAGTCCTCTCGCTGGGATTCGAGGTTTTGGCTCCTTATCCAGCGCAAACGACTTCATCGCGCCTATCCACTTTGTTGCTTTTGAGAGCCGCTTCGCCCACTTTTCGTCTCTTGGAACGATAAACCGACCGCAGAGCTATTATCTTCCTTGAGACTTGCCTGACCTTCATGCCACCAAGTTCTTTGGATATGGCCTTCAATACAGCCAAATGGCTGACTTTGTTTTTTTAATTGTCATCGATTGTATCCCATCAAAGACACTTCTTGTGCTTTTGATAGACTTTCAAAAATTGAATAGATTTTCTTGTTCGAACGAAGGAACCACCGGGTGCAGGGAAATTACTCCACGGGAATCTGCTCCACATGGGAATTTACTCCACTCAAAGTGGGAATTTGCTCCACTTTTTAAAGTGGAATAAATTCCCACTGCGAGTGGGAAATAACTGCATAATTGTGTGAGAAAGTAGTCCACTAAAAGTAAAAAGTGTAAGAAACAATTATTGCACTTCTTATTAAAAAAAAATTTCAGAATGTGATTTTTTTTCTTTGAACTATAAAAAAGTCTTACAAATACAGTTTTTTTACTTCAAATTCACCCTTTTAAAAATCAAATTCACCTTTATACAAATCAAATTCACCCTGTACTTATAATGAAGATAGTATGTATTTGTTAAAATAAAATCACAAAAGATCGCTTTTATTTAAGACAAATGATGTCTGGGTGAATTTGATTTGTAAAAGGGTGAAATTGATTTGAATTTGAAGTTAAAAAAACTGTAAATAGGACTATTTTTTTTACTCTTTGTTGACAAAATTGACAGAGCAATTCAGTTTTCAAAACTAACTGCTGCCGTTTCCTTTAATTTAAAAAAAAAACCACCACGCACCTTTGTAATGCACGCTTGTGTCTGGAAAGCAGGTGCTGCATTGCAATGATTTATTTTGAACATCCTTTTTTCACTTTCGTCTGAGGACTATGATTATGATTTATGACGATCTGGAATATTCAAAATCGTTTTGGTTTGGTTGGGAACGAAACGAGCGAAAAAATTTTGCCCAAAAGAGAATGAATTTGTGGTGTGAAAATAAAAAAAATTCGCGCATTATAATTACTAACATTCCTCGTAAAAACCTGTAGAGCTCAGTTTCATGCTGGGAAATAATTCCACCAAAAAAAATGTGCAGTTATTTCCCACTTGCAGGGAGAATTTATTCCACTTTAAAAAGTGGAGAAAATTCCCACTTTGAGTGGAGTAAATTCCCATGTGGAGCAGATTCCCGTGGAGTAATTTCCCTGCACCAAACCACCGTCGTTAGTTGACTTGGATTGACATTGTCGAGCAATTGATGAATCTCCGCTGTTGTTAGTTGATTTTCGAGATTTTTAGATCATCCGCGGCAATCGAAGCCGGCTGCTAGTCATCGCCGATTGTGATGCAATTCTGATTACCAGGACAATCATTGTTTCGTTGGTATTAATTGAGTCGTCTTCTGTTTGGGGAGGTCGACAGCCTCATGCATAACCTTGCTTGGCAGCGACTAGCCACACCGCCGGATAATTCGGAACCAAGTGGAAGCTATGGTGACTCTTCCACCAGTCCGAGGTTGAGGAGATGTTGTATACTCGACTAGCACCTGACCTGATTATTCAAAGACAAACGACTCATTGAATTAAAGAAATTATTGTTGTCCTTTCCATATTTCATTCCATTCACACCGAAAATAAACGCATAATGACTCTCCACCGTCATCCATTACGACACTAATGCTTAGTCCCGAAACAATCTCTTCAAAAGTCAGTCCTTGAGAATAACCAAAGTTGACTGCTTTTCATTAAAAAAAAATAAAAGATTCCTGCAAGTCATTCATCTTAACCACAAATATCCTTAAAGCCATCACAAAGTACCCACCGAGTAAAAACAAAACAATGAAAAGGATAAAAACGAAAAATGAGAAAAGTAAAAATTGGCTCTCAACCGCACCACGCGCCAACACCCTAATATCCTTGATGGAAAAGTTTTTCATAATTAAATTACAGCCGTCAGTGCCCCGGGAAAAAGAATCGGCCCACCTCAAACCAGGCCAAGTAGGTACAGGCTCATACCTCGGGCTACCACCCTAAGATAACATAGCACAGCACCTACCCTACTCCTTAAATTATACTCATGAGAACCTGCCAAGGACCGATTTGGGGAGAACCAGAGGAGCTACACGCAGGAGTCTTGCGACCCCGTTGATTATGTTGAAAGTGCAAGCAGTCAAGAAACCATTAGAGTTTCGACTTGTGAAATGGCATACGGGCGAAGCTATTTTTAATACAGGAACGGGTTACGCTATATGACGACGACGACGATATGGAAGAATATTGCTCTGCTCTAATGTTGCAGCATGTGAAACTTTTCACATTTAATTACTTCTTTGTCGTTAGCTCCAAAGGATGAATTTACTTGAGCTGACTTTGGTTGGCAAATTGTGAAAGAAACAAGGATGTAGGATCTTGTAATATTTCCAACAACAACACGGTAGGTTCATACGTATACGAGTGAACGGATATGTGGGTTCACTTGGATGCAGTCTAATTGATTAAGCTCTGTTGGAAGTCAGGACTTAGTCTGAAATATGTCTTCAAATAGAGGGGGAGATTCGGGTTAAACTGGTGTTTGAGCCGGAGCATTTATATAGGATGTCATCGATTTGCTTCTAGTTCACTCCGGGACAGAGGGGAAAGAATACGTGAGATTGTTTAATCCGACAAAATGTAATTGATTTCTTGTGGAACGAATAATGAAACGAAAACTTTGCACATTTCAAGCTTATTTCTGCTGTTTATGAAACTTTATTGAAGATTTAAGAAACTGTTTGTCATAAAGTTGGAAATGCTCGTTTCTTGATTATTAGTTTTGCAAAAGGAGAAAAACTTTCCATAAAACCGCAAGCGTTGACGAGTTGACTTTCTTGTTTTTGTATCAATGTGAACGGTTAAAGCATAAGTTTGACCTGAATTATTCTGAGGCTATCAAAATTTTGAAGCAAATGTACATACGTTTCCGTCTTTTTTTGTTACTCTGTTCAGCACTCGGTCTTAGGTTTTAATAAAAAAGATAAGTTCTTTCGATATCAAATGATGCCTGAGAACTAAAGTCTGTTTGCCTTCTATCAGTAACTGAAAATCAAAACTGTTTGTGAGGTCTGCTTACCGAGTTTTGATCTGAAAACCGTTTTTCTTGGTTTTTGTACTTTGCTTGTTGTAACGCCTAACCCTTAGAAAGATATCTTCTGATGATAAATTCGTTATACCAACTTGTTTCGGTAGCTGGACAGCTCGTGTGTTATGTTTTTTTTCTAATGTCACGGCCGATGTTTGACAGATGAATAAGTGTTCACATTCCAAAAAGTTTTTAAAACAAACGATGCGCTTCATATCGCTTGAAACAAGTGTGCAATACGATCATGTGACTACCAGCCTCAAAACTTTTAAGGAACATAAAGAGCACGCTTGACAACTCGGAATCTGAATTGAAGTGATGCACTTGTCAGCTCGAGATGGGAGTGATAGAGATTTTTAAAAAAAGTTGATTAAAGCAAGGCAAAATAAAAGCTGCCAAACAACGTAGAATCGTGCCTGGCAAAAATCCTCGTATCAAACCCTCCTAGTGGGTGCCGGGCGGGCACAGTTTTCTTGTGCGATGTCAAGAAGGGGATCAGCTAAGGTCAGGTTGAATTGTTGAAGCGTTTCTAAGCTCTTCAATAGTTTAAACCCTCAGCAATGCAATTTGACCATAGATACGGGGTCCCTAATTTTCAGTGGTGGTGTGAGCGATTTCATAATCCGTGCCGAAGAAATGGAAGGCTGGGGGGTAAACCAGTCGCAAACGAGCTCATTCGGATGCCTTGGCAGGGTCCGTCTTACATCTTGCCTTGCCCCGGTATATCGGCTCTGCCGGGGCTGACCTTTCCCTTTCCGTACTACTCGTGGGACCAACATTAACTCTCATAATTTTTTCCAGGACGTTTCAGACATGACGAACTTAGGACCATCCGCCGACTATGAGGATGAACTTTTGGCCTCCAGTCAGGAGACCATTGTGGGGCAACCCGCAAAAACTGGAAGTGCAGCGAGTACCAGCCATAGTACTCCTGTGCCTCGACCTCAACCAATCCAAAATCCAAATTCCTCTAACAGCAATGCCAGCCATAGCAATGCTGCTAAAGGAAAGAATAAAAAGTCGTCTGGTGTCCGCATCAAGAACCAGTACAAGAAGGCCTCTTTCATTCTTAGCAAGATCGCTGATAATGAGAAGGCTGGAATTGTGCTGGAGAAGGATCGCGAGGACAAGATCATGTACCAAAAGATTGTTGATGAATACAACAGTCTCTTGGCTACAAAAAAGAAGGCCGACAAAAGAAACCGGTCTCGTGAAGAGACCGTAAAACCCTCAAAAAAGCCAAAACCAAATGCACCAAACTCAAAAAAAGATGAGAAGGCATCATCTTCCAGAGCGGCGCAAAGCGTACTTTAAGTGAGGTTGTCAGAGACGACCTCCAAGTAGCGGTTGTGGATGAGCTCTCCACAAACAGCAGAGGCCTGTTGGCTGTGTGGAGTTCTATCGAGGCCAAGCTCTCGGAGATGGTGTTTTCTTACACAATCTCGGCAATAGAGGGTCCCTACCCTAGTTTTGACTCTGGCGAGGTGCTCAGGGGACACAGGGTAATCAAGTGCGATGACGTGTTTTCCAGGGATTTCCTTAGTTCATGCATTGCTAAGATAAGCAATGACTGGGAAGGCTTGAGACTTAAGCTTATCCCAGCTAAGGACATCCCCAGACAACCGAAGGCTCGCATTTGGTTGCCCCTCATGAGTATCAAGCCAAGCGGACAGGAGCTGATCTGTGGTCTTCAGAGGCTAAACCCGTTGGTTCCAATGCGTGACTGGACAGTCATCAAGGCTGAAGAGCCGCAGAAGAACAGCGCGTCTTATCTTTTGAGGATTAGCGAGGAAAGCTTGGGGGCCCTTGAGAAGGCTGAATATAAGCTTCGGTTCGGCATTAGAAATGCCAAGATTAAGGTCCTGCATAGTCAAGGAGCAGACTGCGACAATAATGATGGCAAAGTCACGACCGACGATGACATCATTGTTGCCGAAGTCCCCGGCGAGTCGCCGGGCCCTGAAGGTGCAGGCCCTTCTTCAGGCAATTAAAAAACGCGCTGCGTTCCATACAGATTAATCTGAAGCATTCGAAATGTGCCTCAGATAATCTAAAGGTCTTCCTGAGTCAGGAAGACTTGGACGTAGCGTTTGTTCAAGAACCTTGGGTGAATGGCCTTAGAGTTCGAGGCCTTCTTGATCATAAATACGACCTTTTATATAAAATCCCCAATATCGACCAAGGTAAGCCTAGAACCTGCATTCTAGCTAAGAAACACTTAAAAGCTTTTTTGTGTCCCAACCTTAGCACCCCCGATCTGACAGTTGTCAGAACTGAAGGAAGGAATGCGGGCTTACTTCTGGCATCGGCTTACTGTGGCCACGACCGGCAGTCACCGCCGGAAGAGTTGCAGACCCTGGTAACCGCTTCCAAACAACAAAAGATAGGCCTCCTGATTGGGTGCGACGCCAACGCACGGCATTCTCTTTGGGGCAGCACGGTAATTAATGAACGAGGTGAGTCACTTTTTGATTTCATTATTAACAATAATTTAAATGTATGCAATAGAGGTAACACCCCAACCTTTATTTTTCCGAGCTCGGATAACTTCGAAGGTTGGGAAGATGTACTTGACGTTACTCTATCAAATAACAATCTTCATTCTATGGTGGAAAATTGGAGAGTCTCACTTGTGAACTCTTTTTCTGATCATAGGTGGATACTCTTCAATATAAATCTTGAGTCTGAAATTCCCCACCCCCACAGAAATCCCAAAAAAACTGACTGGAAGAAATTCAGTCAAATAATCAGCACGAAACTGCGTAATACACCAAGTCGGTGTCCAGAGTCGGTAAGCGATCTCGAGTCTAAAGTAAAGACCTTCGAGGCAGCTTTTGACACGGCTTACAAAGTCTCGTGCCCTATTAAATACAGTCGCAAATCACTCCCTACGTGGTGGAATGAAGAACTGTCTAGTCTCAGGAAAAAGACTAGAGTGATCTTTAATATTTGCCACAAACACAAATTTTACCAACCGTACAAAGACTGTCTAAGAGTTTACAAGCGAGCCATTGCCAATTCTAAACAGCAAAGCTGGAGAGATTACTGCCACAAAATAGAAAACATAAAAGAATCCGCCAGGCTTAGTAAGATCCTATCGAAAGACCATTGTTGTCCTTCCTTTCTTAAAAAGTCTGGCGATTCCTGGGCAGCCTCTCCTGCAGAATCCCTAGAACTGCTGTTGGCGGCGCATTTTCCGGGTTGCGAGAATAACAACCCTCAAACTCTTAATGCCAATGGCGCGTCGACGGCGGATATAGAACAAATCGATACCTTGATAAACAAGGAAAATATTGCTTGGGCAATCAACACATTTTCCCCGTACAAGTCTCCAGGCCTGGACGGCATAATGCCGATCATGCTTCAGAAAACGCAATTTCTGGCGATTCCTTGGCTGGAGATGATCTTTAAAGGATGTCTCTGTCTAAATCATGTTCCCGAGTCTTGGAGACATGTCAGAGTAGTTTTTATCCCGAAGGTTGGCAGGCGAGGACATGAATCCGCGAAGGATTTTAGACCAATAAGCCTTACTTCCTTCGTGCTTAAGACAATGGAGCGCATTCTCGATTACCATATCAGAGGCATTTTAGATGTATGTCCTCTTGAGAGTTCTCAACACGCTTATCTTAAGGGCAAGTCTACGGAGACAGCCCTACATGAGGTAGTGCGTACAGTTGAAAAAACCATACATTACAAAGAATTTACTCTTGCTACCTTCTTAGACATAGAAGGAGCTTTCAACAACGTCTTAACAGAATCTATTCAAGAATCACTAGTCGATCAGGGTGTAGAAGACTACATCAGAAACTGGATTGTATCCATGCTCAGTGATAGAAGAATTCAAGCTACCTTAGGTAACACCTACTTAACCAGACGCGTAAACAGGGGAACACCTCAGGGGGGTGTTCTGTCCCCCCTTCTTTGGCTTCTGGTCATGAACAAAATTCTTATTAAACTCGAAAGTTGTGGTGTGAAGGCCGTTGCTTACGCAGATGATTTGGTGATACTGGTATCAGGAAAGTTCACTTCCGTGATTAGTGAGATCACGGAGATGGCATTGCTAAAAGTAAGCAGCTGGGCTACAAGCTGTGGCCTGGGTGTCAATAAAAGCAAAACTGAACTGATGCTCTTTACTACGAAAACAAAAGTACCACCCTTCACCCTCCCCCGCCTCAACGGTGAAACTCTTTCCTTGTCCTCCAGCGCTAGATATTTGGGAGTAATACTTGACCCAAAGTTAAACTGGAAACTTAATATCGAAGAAAGGGTCAAGAAGGCCAGCATAGCTTTCTATGCCTGCAGTAAAACCTTTGGCAAAAAGTGGGGCTTGCAATCGAAGATAATCTTGTGGACGTATACAGCCGTGGTCCGTCCAATCTTGTCCTATGGTTCGATTGTTTGGTGGCCCGCGCTTAGTAAAGCCTACAATATAACTAAACTAAAAAAGGTTCAGAGAACAGCTAGTGTTGGCTCCACTGGAGCTTTGCGCTCGTGTCCATCGGACGCCCTAAACGTTTTTCTCTACCTCTTACCAATAGACCTGCATATCAAATACTTAGTATCTTGCAGCGCGTTGAGACTTAGGGAATCGAATAGTTGGTATTCTAGGCCCTATGGTCATAGTAATATTACTAACCTCATCCCAGCGGACATTTTTTCGACAGAAACCGACTACTGCACCCCTACTGTGGACCTCAGTGCGGATTTTAAAGTAATCATTCCATCTCGAGATGAATGGGATGAGGACTTAGTGACGAGAGGCTTCGACACAACTATTTTCACTGACGGCTCGAAGATGGAGTGTGGGGTCGGTGCAGGAATTTTCTCCGAGTCTTTAAATGTTTCCAGGTCTTTGCGACTTCCTGACTTTGCAAGTGTTTTTCAAGCTGAACTACTCGCGATCAAGGAAGCATGCAAGTTACTAAAACTAGATCCAAATCAAAACCGCAATACAGCTATTTTTTCGGACAGTCAGGCGGCTATTCAAGCGATTGGCTCGTCCACTTCATCCTCCAAATTAGTTCAACAATGCCGAAGTGAGTTAGCGGGCATGAACATTGGACTCAAGGTCACTCTTATCTGGATTCCGGGTCATAGAGGTCATGAGGGCAATGAACGTGCTGACGAGCTGGCTAGGCAAGGATCAGCCCTTCATAGCTCACTCGCGGAAAGAGTCAACATTCCTCTTGGTGCTATGAAGGGCAAGATCTTCTCAATTTTCCTCGCTGAATCAAACGACAGGTGGAACAGCCTAACCAACTGTGTCATATCTAGAAGGATATGGCCCACCTACAACAAATCCCGTACTAATAATCTTATTTGCAGACCCAGGCAAGACATAGCCAGGGTCGTTGCTACATGCACCGGACACTGGCCTGTTGGAGAACACGCATCTAAGCTGGGCATCCCCCACAATACTTTCTGTCGTAGTTGTGAGGACCAGCGAGAAAAGGAAACTGTTCTTCACTTCTTATGCAAGTGTCCTGCCCTAGCCAAAACGAGAGCCAAAATATTGGGAAAATCCTTTTTCAATGACCTCAGTGAGCTCTCAGAACTGGAGGTCAAAGATTTGATCTCCTTTCTAAACGCAACAAAGTGGATTTGAGGCGCACTCAAATCTCAGTACTATTTATAATCCCTCTTTTAACTCTATAGGTCAAACGAGTTTTTTTATGGTACCAAAACGGCGCAACTCAGCGCTAATTGGGTCACCGAGCTAGACTGCTCGTGGCCACCATTTCAACTACTACTACTACTACGTAGAATCGTTCTTGTCAATCGTTTCTTCCTAGGTAAGCAGGTAGGTTAGAGTGGCTGTCTAGATTGTGTTGGCACACTCAGACCTCAAGGGTAGATTGTGATAGCACAACCCAAGATAGTTATTCCTTCTATGTATTGGAGAGTGCCGGACATGTACATTGTACATAAGCCGCGTTTTATTATCCTCACTAACCCATATGGGTTTATTTTTTGTACACAAAACAAAAACAATCTGAAACCCCGATAGCTATCGGGGTTTATTTTGTAACTCAAAAACTATGTTCTAAATATGGCGGATAGATGGCGAGTGTGAGACAAAAAAGAAGTTATTGTAGAAAGATTTATTAATTTCAGCCATATTCATAACAAATTACGCGTATTCCAATCTTAGCCACAGTTTTATAATGCCAAGGTGTACGCCATGTTATACGCTAACCCTTACATAGCTAGCAAATGAAAGTCTTGACCAAAATTTTTCTACGCAAGAAGTCATGGAGGTAATACGTAGATGCAAATACAACAAGGCACCAGGTGAGGGCCGAGTCCCATGTGAATTTTACATAAACGCGACCGAAAACTTTTTTGAAAAACTAACGACTGCTTTGAACTATGTATTTTACGACGGTGTTATCCCCGAAAGCTTCCGCAAAACCATCATTTTCCCTTTATTCAAAAAAGGTGACGTAAATGACCCTAGTAACTATCGAGGTATATCGTTTATCAACACCATAACCAAAATCTACACCGGAGTTATTCTTGACCGACTTTTGAACTGGACACATCAAAATAAACTACTCAGCGAGTACCAATCAGGCTTCAGGAAAGAATACTCTTCTGTTGATCATATTTTCACCCTAACCTGCATTGCTAGATCCTATCTAGACAAGAGAAAGAAGTTGTACGCATTTTTCCAAGATTTCAAAGCGGCTTTTGACTCAATCGACAGAGACGCTCGTTTTTACAAGCTTAGCTGCCTTGGAATCTCCCATAAAATGTTGACAGTACTAAGACGGCTCTATGAAAACAATATGACAGCGATATGGAACGGTAACGAAGGGTCCAATTGGTTTAAAACATCGACTGGAGTCAAGCAAGCATGCCTTCTAAGCCCTCTCTCTGGAACCTCACAGTCAATACCGACAAATCAAAAATTTTGATTATTCGAAATGGATCTGGTAGATACGCCAGAGAAGAGAGATGGACTTGGAATAATGTTGCACTGGATTTGGCTAAGGAGTAAAAGTACCTTGGAGTTATAATTACGCCCAATTTTTCATTCAAGAAGCACCTGCAAAACTAATCGAATCGAAACAAGCCATCAACTGCAACTGGAAAGGAGTGCTGTATTTAGCACCAAGTGCAAAATTTAAACTTTTTGAAGCGGTGATGAGGTCGATCTTATGCTATGCTGGTCAAGTATGGGGATTTCTACAGTAGGAGGAGGTTGAAAAGCTTTTTAGATATTTCCTTGAAAAGATATTCTGGCTCCCTGAGCATACACCTACGTATATGCTGCACTTAGAGACCGGAGTCCCGCAACTATATGTTTTCACGCTGAAGATGCATCTTAACTACATTAAAAAAGTGTTGACGCTTCCAGATAATCGATTGCCTAATGCCATTGTGATGCAGCTGCTCCGAATGAGGTCATAGTTCTTCGTAGAATGGTCTCGTTTGGAGGTGCTACATAATGTTCAGCTGGTAGAAAGTGATTGGAGAAACTGGGACCCGACCTTCCAAATATTGTTGGAAAGAATTGATACCAAAATTTTCGAGAACTTTACGGAAAGAGCTGAAGGCAGTGAATCTCGTAATTTGTATAAGGCCTTGCAGCACAACCTTGGTGAAAACAACTATTTCCAGTATCCGTTAAAGACCATTTCAACCATCTTTAAAACCAGAGGAGAGCTGATACGGTTAAACTACCGACCATTTGGCCCGGAAGCAAACACGGAGTGTACTCTTTGCAACCATAGAACAGTGGAAAACGTACTCCACTTCATAGGGGATTTGCATTGGGGAAAAAGCGTTCTTAACCAAAATGTAACTCTCGAAGTGCTAAATGGATCAAACTGGAATGTTCTATGTAGTTTTGTCCTAACTGCACAAAGATATAGAAACCAAATTCTGAATGAAGCTTTCTAATTTTTTATAAATTAACTTTAAATTCAGTCATAGGATATCGATAACACTTTTTCAATTTATTTAAATAAAATCGATGAAGCTTTTTTATTTTTAAAATATTTGTAAAGTTAAACTTTGTTTAGATAAAACTCTCTTTTTCGGGCTGACGACACAGTCCAATGCTCTAATATTGTGAAAAATGTAAAAGAGAGACAAATTATATTGTAAAATAAAATCACACATACTACTACTGCTACTACTAGAAGGTGTTGGACTGTTTCCTCTTCCTCCTCGTAGGACTTCTACAGAAGTCATTAGTGTAGACTCCCAGCTTCATAGCATGTCTATGTCTCCAATAGTGGAGCTTATACTTTGTCTGCTCAGGGAAATCAAGAACTTGACCGCTTCAGAATTATGCTTTTTTGGGTTCAAGTGGTACCCTGTGACCTTTGATTTTAGACTATATTGTTTGAGAAGATGTTTGCATGTATCAAGTGGTGTTCCTATGTGTGTCTGTCTATAACAGTGGGCAGAAGTGTTTCGTTTGTGGCGAGCTCATCAGCTTTGCAATTTCCCAGAACGTCTCTGTGGCCCGGCACCCTAACGAGGTGAATGTTAAACTGTTCTGTCATCTAATTCAGAGATGATCGACAGTCTTCTTTGAGCCAGGATAGTGCCTATCGCCATTACTTCTGCCTACATACTTCCTCTGCAACACACTACATTGATTGGAAAGTCTATATGATAGTCTGAGATTCAGTTGTTTCACTTTCAATCCTGCCTTAGTAGGTCTTCGAATCGTCTTTATAGAAGTGTATCATGTTTTCCTCCAGAGGTCCTCCTTCTTCCGAAAAGCATCTTGATGGGATGGAAATATGGAAGTTATTATCGAATACAATTTTTGGGGTGTTATAGTCTAAGCGGGCAGTTGCCCGTAGCTTAGTTGGTAAGTGCGTTGACTGCTAAGCAGAACGTTGTTGGTTCGAGTCCTACTCAGGCCAAGTTTTTCTTTCATCTTTCACGGGCACTGCCTCTTGCGAAGACCTGACAAATCTTCCAAGAGTATCAATCTGTCATGAAAAGGTGCTTCTCAACTCTGCCGTTCGGAATCGGCGTTAAATTGTAGGTCCCCTCAATTCTTCACACGCACTCAGAGAATTGTTGATGAGAGTAAGCCACTTAGGCCTTGGCTCTTCAAGAGCTGTCGCGCCACTCTATTTATTTATTTATTTTATAGTCTAAGCGATCTGGGATAGATCTGAAATTGTCTAAGACAGTAGTATGACTTGACCAGTGTCGTTACCGATGCAATGAGATGTGGTTTCACTAAGCCTCACGCATGAGTCGGCTGCCACCGTTTTAGAGAAGATGTCAAGAGGTGTTAGTGTTGAGCGGAGTGCTCCCGTGATGCACATACCGCTGGACTTTAATCAGTTTATTCACTCACCTTGTGGGGTACCTCGGTTCACAGATCTGGTAGTAGTAAAAGTGCTCATGCTGGAAGATTTTGTCCTTTCTTCCTAAGGCTATAGAAGTCTCGAGAAGTTGAAGGTCAAATTACACTTATCTACACTAATATATAAAGCTGAAGAGTTTGTTTGTTTGAACGCGGTAATCTCAGGAACTACTGGTTCGAATGGTATAATTCTTTTTGTGTTGGATGGTGCCTTAATCGACTTAGACTTTAGGCTACTTAACATTAAGCTGTGACCAATAGCAGCGAAGAATCTGTTTAAAATGGGGAAAAAACGGCAAAAAATATACATTTTTCTGCGTTTTAACGCACTTATCTCAGGAAGTACTGGTTCGAATGGTATAATTCTTTTGGTGTTGGATGGTGCCTTAATCGACTTAGACTTTAGGCTACTTAACATTAAGCTGTGACCAATAGCAGCGAAGAATCTGTTTAAAATGGGGAAAAACGGCAAAAAATATACATTTTTCTGCGTTTTAACGCGCTTATCTCAAGAACTGCTTTATGAAATTGAACAATTTTTTAAATGTTGAATGTTCCATTTATAAAGGAAGGCTTGAAGCTATATAAAATTTAGCTGCAACCAATAGGAGCGAAGAATTTGTGTAAAATGTGGAAAAAACGGCAAACAATACAATTTAATACAATATAAAGCTGAAGAGTTTGTTCGTTTGAACGCGGTAATCTCAGGAACTACTATTTCGAATTGTAAAATTCTTTTTGTGTTGGATAGTCCATTAATCGATTAAGGCTTTAAAATAAAATAAATAAATAGAGTGGCGCGACAGCTCTTGAAGAGCACACGCCTAAGTGGCTTACTCTAATCAACAATTCTCTGAGTGCGTGTGAAGAATTGAGGGGACCTACAATTTAACGCCGATTCTGAACGGCAAAGTTGAGAAGCATTTTTTCATTACAGATTGATACTCTTGGAAGATTTGTCAGGTCTTCGCAAGAGGCAGTACCCGTGAAAGATGAAATAAAAACTTGGCCTGAGTAGGACTCGAACCAACGACGTTCTGCTTAGCAGCCAACGCACTTACCAACTAAGCTACGGGCAACTGCTTTAGGCTTTATTCTACTTAAAATTAAGCTGCGACCAATAGCAGCGAAGAATCTGTGGAAATGTGAGAACTGAGATTTTTTTCTGAGATTTCTGAGATGAAATTATTTTGGATTCGATTTCTCACTCAGCTATTTGACGTGGCTGACATATGTGCAGCAACAATTAGTAAGGTAACCATTAAATCTCAATGATAACTGAGAATTATATTCCACCAAGGCACCAAATGATTTTGCCTCAGTCAAGGTGACATTGAGATCTCAGTGAGATGTTGTTAGGTGGAACTGGCCTAATAACTGCTCAAATTAGAATTTTGAGAGTTCAATTGATTTGTGAATGTGATTGATTGCACTATTTGTGCAGATATCATTTTATGTACTTCTTAACTAAAAAATATGCTCAGTTTAAAGAAAAAAAAATTTACTTAACGAAAAAAACGATGCAGAAGTAAGAGAGATATTAGAATTAGGGAGAGTTCACCAAGGGAATGCTTTAAGTATGAACAACTGAAGGGAATCATAAAACATGCTCAAATTTTTCAAGTTCAAGAGAATTACGACCTAGGGAGAGTTGACTGCAATGCAATTTTACAATAACTTCCGAACGAAATTCCCACGCGCGCATGATGCACAAGTCGAGATGATACTCTGGCCGGTGGACGAGGGAGAGGCGGACGAAGTCGCGGGCAACTGCTAGTCATATCATATATGTAAACCGTTTCAGACACATACCGTCTAAGGCACTTCTGCAGATTAAACCTTTCTGCATTAAACCACAATCAATATAATTAAATTTTTATCTGAAACAAGAAGAATATTTTGTTGAATAGGTTCCTAATAAAACTATAAGATTAACCCGTACCCAATCGAATTGGTCTCCCATCAAGCAATACCACTCTCTTTTGACGCTTATACCGCCATCATCGGCCCATCACCCACGACAGACATTCACATTAACAATATTGTCCGATGATTAATGTTGCACATTAATTTGCCATCCTCCTGGTCGAAGGTGTCAAAGAGGTTCATATTGAAATATATAGTTGCCAACTGTTACTTATTACAATATAAGCTTATGTACTGGAAATTGAGATTTCCTTGGATATGTTAAGTTTCCGAATGTTGGCAATACTGCCCTAAGATCCAAAAGATGTGTCGCCATAGCTTGAAACATCCAGTGTCGGCTGGCCGCAGACGACACATGAATATGTTCACTGAATGCAATCATGCGACACATATGTAGACGGCTGATGCTTGATTGCTGGCCGTTCGAGGTCCGAGCTTTGACCAGAGAATACACCGAAAGTCTCTATACAACAACGGACATTACCACACACACTGATCTGATTGATGGGTTATTGATGGATTTAATTTGGACACAAATATCACCGACGAAGCTATTCAGGTGGCTGATGTATGAATTAAATCTGTTTAAACATAATCCCCCCAGAAGCCCTCTTTCATAAAATGACCCCGACCCCCCACCGCGTCGCCAGTCACGCTTATGGAAAACGCAGGTGGCACTGAAAGGAGAACAAATTAATTTATTATGAAAGCGAACACTCGGAATCTGATACTCATCTCTTTTTCCATTAACATAACCCGAATGGAGGTGATGTGGCCACAAGGAGTGCGAGGAACGCATTCCGTTTTGAGGGGATGAACACATGTGGGCTCGCTGAAGCCCATATTTGGGGTTAAGACTACATGAATGGGAATTAGGAGAGTCTGTGAATTATTCATTGGCAGATAATGTGGAGCATAGGTTTAGGGACTATTGAGGTAAGTTGTCACTCTGCTGTAATGGTGGTGTATCTATGACACGACATTAGTTGGGTCTTTATTTTTGGTGGTACAAACATGGTTATAGGTATAATAGTCGTGTTGAGGGTTGTTTATTTGTTGCTTGAATTAAGGAGAGATTTTCCATTTTGTGATTAATTATTTCGTAATGGGAATTGTTTGTCTTTACAAACTTTGGTATTTGATGTCTTAATGCAAATTAACAAATAGAACACATTCGGAGTATACCTTCCCGTATAAACATGGGACAAAGGCAAACACTAAGTGTTTGTTTTGGACACACAACTCTGTTAGATTTTCATTTTTTAATTATTGAAATGTGTTTTTCTTTCCTGGAAATCAGTCTAAAAAAGATTTTGACACTGAAACGGTCTTCATACTAGCGTAAGTCACACGAAAAATTCAATTCAATTAAATAGCCGTACCATGGCAACAAGAACCTCCAGTACCTTCTATCCCTTATAATGGGTTCTCCAATAAGAGGTGTTATTTTGAATAGCCCGCTATTTCGGAAGCTGTCACCTTTTTTTTGACATTTAAGAAGTAGAAACCATTGTATTTCTATTAGCTAGTACCCGCGAGATGAGAATCGATTGTAGTGCCATCTTGAGATCTGGCGCAAGAGCTATTTTTTTTACATAGCTTAGTATTGGGAAAAAAATAGCTTTTGCGCCAGATCTCAAGATGGCACCACAATCGATTCTCATCTCGCGGGTACTAGCTAGATAGAAATACAATGGTAGAAACTACTCCATTAATAGACTGTTCAATAAGAAAAAGTGTAGGTTAGAACAGCACAGAAAAGTGTAGAACAGAACAGATCAGCACAGAAATGTCAGACAAGTTAGAACAGTCATCGAAACGTCAGCTGTGAAAACTAAAATCAGAAAAAAAAACTTCCTGCATTGTTTTCTTCAACACATGTTTGAAAATGTAATTTATATAAGGAATTAGATCTTTAAAAAATCAAGCAAATAAATATTAACTATTTTATGAGCAAAATCAAAAGATCTTTCATTATTGCCTTCAGTGAATTAATTCACTTAACCTCAAAACACAAAACAATAACAAAGACAAAAAGAAACAACAACACTTTGACAGTTGCCATGATTCTGTTCTAGGTTACTCTTCCTCAAAAGCAAGTACAGAAAATCCTGTTCTTTTTTACGCTAACCTACGCTAAACTGTTCTAGAAAAAGTCATTGAACAGCAAACTAAACTGTTCTAGAACACTCTAGCACAGAAAAAGTGTCATTGAACAGGAAAATGTTGTACTTTTCTGTCCAATACAGTCCAGCACAGACTCATTGAACAGACTTAATGGAAAAATGGAACGATACTTGCTTCAACAACGCATTGGAATTATTAAAATTCACTTTAAAAATGGTGAAAATTTGGCAGAGACGGTTCGTAAAACTAAAACATATTATTTGGGTCGTCGTGAAGCACCTTGTCGGACCGCAATACAGAAATTGGTGGACAAATTCGAGCTGTTGGGACAAGTAAGTTATGTGAAGAATAAAACCCGTGCACGTCGCTCAAGAACAACTGAGAATATTGCTGTTGTAGCCCAAAGTGTTGAGGAAAACCCAGGTTTGTCCATTCCTCGTCGTTCTTTGGAATTAGGCCACAAACGTCATTACACCGTATTTTGCATAAAGACTTGGGTCTGTTAACACAAGAACTCAAGCGGGCTGATTATCAACAACGTCGTGTCTTTGCTGATTGGGTCCTTGAAATGCATGAAAATGATCCGGAATTTCATCGAAAAATCATCTTGACTGATGAGGCCCATTTCCACCTCGGAGGCTACTGCAAGCAAAACTGTCGCATCTGGGGCTCGGAAAACCCAAGAGTTATTGTTGAAAAGCCTCTCCATCCTCAACGCGTGACTGTTTGGTGCGGTTTATGGTCCGGCGGGGTCATTGGACCTTACTTTTTCGAAAATGAGGCTGGAGCAACAGTTACGGTCAATGGATTGCGCTATCGAGAGATGGTTAATGATTTTTTATGGCCGGAATTGGATGGTATTGAACTGGACAACGTTTACTTTCAACAAGACGGCGCTACGTACAACACAAGCAATGAAACCATCGATCTTTTACGGGAAAAGTTTCCGGACCGTGTTATCTCTCGAAGAGGTGATCACAATTGGACACCGAGATCTTGTGATTGAACACCTTGCGACTTCTTCCTTTGGGGCCACGTGAAAGATAAGGTCTACACCAACAGCCCAGCGTCGATTTAAGACCTCAAAGATGGAATTCGTGAGGCTATCGAGGACATAGGGCAGCGATTTGGTTATGGAAAAATTCATGCAAAGGATATGGTCCTGTAAACGTGGTCGTGGCGGCCATTTGGCTGATGTTGTGTTCCATTATTAACGGCATACCTTCCTCTTTATAATGAAATAAACATCCGATCATTTGTCTCAAAAAATCAAAATAACACCTCTTTTTGGAAAACCCTTTATGACCCAGCCATGAAAACCAGTATAGACTGGTGTAGCGGAACGGAAACAGAACTGTTTTAATTAATTAAAATATAATATTATTCAATTAAAATTATAGATATAGATGGATGCGGTAGGAAGAAATTTAAATTACAAAATAAAAATTCTAAATTATTCTTTTTTCCAAAAAGTTCAGTTGATAGGTAGGTACTCATCCACCAAAGAAAACAGAACAACCTGTGTGTAATACTTAGTACCTAGGTATATTTTTCCTTGAATTGTTTTATTATAAAATATGTAACTTGATTGTCCAAAAATAAAATATAAATTATTGTTGACATTTGGAATTTTAATTAAGAAGTCAGCAATAAATTGGTGACCCCGACGCTCAAAATCCATTCCCGACGCTCAAAATCCATTGCCGATGCTCAATATCCATTTAGATATTTTCTTTAATGGCAGACAATCACATATCGCATAACGCTCCAACAAAATCATCAAAAATATCAATCGGAGAAAATCTACATATGTAATAATTGGCTTTAAATCAGCCAACCAGACATTTTGATCCAGTCCAATTGTCTATTAATTTTTTTATCTCTCATTCATTCCTTTACCTTGAACTTTCTTTTTTCCATTTTTTTCAAAATTAAAATGTATGCTTTTATTGGAAATATTATTCAATTACATAATAAAGAGTAACAAGTCTGATAATTTCTCCATTTTGTAAGCCCTCTACTCAACTAAACATTTTTTTCTCAATCCTTACAAATTACATTGCTTTTGAATCTACACAATGAGTACCGTCGATAATGCATCCACTACTAATCCCCCGCCAGGTGGAATCATTCACGCTATATCAATCAAACTCCCAGAATTTTGGACAAAAATGCCAGCCATTTGGTTTATTCAAGTAGAGTCACAATTTTCTACTCGAAATATTGTTGCAGAAGAAACAAAATTTCATCATGTTGTCCAATCCCTTCCTCAGGATGAAGCTGCAAGCGTCTACGATATATTGACACAACAATCTCAAACGCCATACACAAATCTCAAAAAGGCGCTTATAGATAGACACTCGATGAGCGAAAGCGGGCGAATTGAAGATTTGCTTTCAGAGGAGGAGATGGGGGACAAAAAGCCTTCAGAGTTTTTCAGAAGACTTCAAATATTGGCCGGACAATCATTGATTGTAACGGAGAGTCTCATTCTGGAACTTTGGAAATGGCGCGCCGCACAGTGGCCCGTTTAGGCTAAAGTCATTCCAAAATTCATTTTTTTCGTTGTTCCAGAATTCAAAATTTGTTGTTTCGCTGAATTAACAAATATTTGAAGTTCTTGAAACCGAAGTTTTTTTTTAAATTTTCCCAACGGTTTGGTTTTGAGAGGGGGTCAAAGTTGAACTTTTTTTCCAGTTTTAATAACAAACAATTTTTTTTTCTTTTTCTTGACTTTGAGAAGCTATATTACGAACGTGGGGAAAGAATTTTTGTTTTTTCTTTCTGAAATTAACAAATACGGTAAAATATATGTTTGGAAAAAATATTACAAAAAAAAAAAAAATGTCTATATATATATTTTTTTTTTTTTTTGGACACCACTTTTTGTACCTTTTTCTGACTTTACATTGCATGGAAAAAAAAGCTTCAAAAAGCATTAAGCAAAACTCAACGCATAATGAAAGCTGAAGTATTTCTTAATATAATCCTGAAGAAATAATTTGCGCCAACTTGCGCCCAACTGAGCTAGAGCGATTTTATTAATCGATGGCAGGCACTTTTTTCAATTTTCTGGGTTTTCAATGGCAAATTAATAAAATGTTTAATACTGTAACTTTTGAACAAGTTGAGATATCACCACAATTTTTTTTTTTAATTCGAAGAAAATGTTCACGGCTAACAATATGATGAGTTTTAAATTTATTACATTTGCAGGGTGTTCCAGAATTTTCGAACAAAATTTTTTTTTTTTTTCAAATTCAAAAAATTATCTGAAATGGGGAATGAATTCACCACAATTTTGTTTTTGATGACGGAAATATTTTAAAATACGATATGTCATAAATATTACATAAATCGGAGGCAATAAAAAAATTAAATTGAAGGGTTTATATTATATCCATAATAAAATATTAGCAGTTACTTTTGACTTAAGGAGATTAAATGTTCAGTGATTATTTATGTAGGTATTAATTTTTAATCGGATTAAATGTTTATTTTTATTGCTCGATGTCATAAAATTTTAGATTGACGGAAAAGTTTTAAATGAACTTACAGAAACAAAATCAACGCGGTCATGCCCAATATGCAAAAGGACACAAAAAAGTTTCAATAGCTAAGATGAATCCAATGCAAACATTGACGAACATAACTACCAATATGGAATATCTCCACTGCATGGTAGAATCAGATGCATGGAATTTATATTAAAACTTGCATATACACTTCGACAGGATGGAGAGGATTTCGGTGAAACGATTGGGATCAAAGAAGCACAAAAAAGAAGAAAGGAAAGGATACAAACGTGTTTCCGTGATCAGCTTGGACTCGATGTAGACAAACCAAAGCAGGGATTCGGAAATACTAATGATGGGAACACTTCGAGAAGATTTTTCGAGCAATCGGTGATAACAGCTTAAATAACTGGAGTAAACATAGAGGTTATTTCCAGGCTGAAAATAATGCTTGATGTTTTGAACTGCAGGGAAGTTGTGAACGCAGTTAAATTTGGGGAGTATACTAAAGCAACAGCAGCTCTGTTGACTCAAAAGTATCCTGAAAAACAACTGACACCTACTCTTCACAAAATTTTGGCTCACAGTCAAGATATTATAGAGTATCAATCACTTCCCCTAGGAGAATTATCTGAAGAAGCCCAGGAATCCAAAAATAAGGACTACAAAAGGTATAGATATCAAAATACCTGCAAAGTTTCGAGAATAAGGCAGAATGAAGACTTATGCAACATGCTTGCAGCCTCATCTGATCCGCTTATTTCTTCTCTGAGGCACGTAAGGACCCAAAACGATATGAAAGCACTTTATTCTCCGGAAATGTTGAGTTTATTGAATATTACCACGGACCAAGATGATAGTTTTCAAGAAATCTAATGTTTATACGTACATTTCAACTGTTTTTATTGTATAATTTGCTGTTCAATTTGTTATTTATTATTATTCTAATGTCAATTTACAAAAAAAAAAAAAAAACTTTTTTCGCCACTGTTCCTCTAAAATCGGTGTTTTACTTTTTGTGCTACTGTTAAACGTCAATTCCTTTTGTTTTACGCCAGAAAATGAATTTTCTTGTTTGTTTAATTCACATTTAATCATTTTTATCTCACTTAATATAACTAAGCTTTTTGACAGCTATTTCCGAAACACCCTGTAATGTTTTTATTTTGAAATTCACCAATTTCATAGCGTTGGGTGTAACCTTCAAAATAAAAAAAAAATTGTGGAAATATCTCAACTCGTTTAGGAGCTATGATTTTTGGAACCAAAAAAGCCGAAACGGGCCACTGTGCGCCGTCTTCCTACTCTTTGTCCAAGTCTCAATCAAATCGAGCTCTAAAACAAAAACGGATGAACTGCTTGAAATAGCAGATGACATTTTTGAAGTTTATCAAAAACAAGACTCATGCTTGTCAATTAACGTTCAATTAATGATCTCACCACTATTAACCAAAACCTTCAATCCGAGATAAGTGAAATAATAAGCATACTCTCAAATCTAAATCTCGATAAACGTTCTTCTCGTAGTCAAAACAGAATTCCATTTTAGAGAAGACTGCATTTCGACATGAGCATCAAGACCACCCGTCTTTTCCATGAGGTTGTTGACGTCTTGTTTGGTTCCGAAAAAGAAGAGTCCAAAATAATCAAATTGCAACTTCGAGGCGCTCAATATACATCGACAAAAAAGCTGATAGTGAAGTTCAAAATTTCGTTCCTCTCTCAGTTTATAGCAGCCCAATGCCCAACAGTTTAACGCTATAGATTAGCGAGCGCTTCCTGTATAGACCATTTCCCAAGAAAAGAATAACAGTACTCCGTGTTGATGGCTTAAACTGGTCTGATTCCAATTATCGCACTTCGCACAACCCTAGCATGCCTTCATCATAGAATACGAACTCTTTTTAAGGGTATAGATATGTAAATCTGTCACTATACTGTCGAGTGTCACTGTCGATGCATAAAGGAGCCATTATTGCAATATTTATTAATTGCGAGCTTAAATATCTCAAATTTTATATTAGTTAGTTGTAAGGTGCGTTGGCTGCTAAGCTGAACGTCGTGGGTTTGAGTCCTACTCGCGCACATAAAGTTTTCATTTCATATTTCACGGGCACTGTCTCTTCCAAGAGTATCAATCTATCATGAAAAAGTGCTTCTCAACTCTGCCGTTCGGAATCGGCGTTAAATTGTAGGTCCCCTCAATTCTTCACACGCATTCAGAGAATTGATGATGAGATTAAGCCGCCTAGGCCTTGGCTCTTCAAAAGCTGTCGCGCCACTGTATTTATTTTTATTCAAGGCGATCAGATTTTCCAATAATATTCTAGAGCAATTTGAAATTTTGGTATTTATATTTAAACTTCGGATTGAGCCATCCTCTTGCTTTCCGTCATTAGACTCATAAACTCTCCGCACTGACGTCGAACTGTGTTCTTCCAATTTTGTCAATTTCGTCGGCGTATCTCAGTAGTTGAAAAATTGTACCTCTGCAGACTTGTGCCGTCGCCGTCTCCTTCTCATTGCATACTACTAACCAAATTATCTCGTACTATACAGTTCTACGGCTGTCTTCAATTTGTCGATGTTTCTAGGCAGAATTTTTAGTTTGCCTTAAAAGTTTCATTGCTGACCTAAACCAAGTTTGAAACAGTCAACAACTAAGTACCCAACAAGAGCCTGATGTTTTATATTTAAAAAACAATGTTGGTTTTTCACTGATATCTTTTGAGCTTTCATTTTAAATGAGAGTTTAATAACGTATTTTATATCAGTATAAACTTAAATGCCAACATTGTGTCAACAAAAATTGCTTACAGCGTCACGGGGGAAATTAAACGGTCCACGGAACCTCTAGTTTATTTAAATTACCCTTCATACTCCTTGAGCCATACAGCAAACTGTTGAAAAGATACTTTTATTCCGTCTTGTCACGATTTATTCCGTTACACCCTCCTATCAACCAAAACAACATGGTTCCATTCCAAAACTTGGTTCACACATCACTTGAAACACCCAGTAGGAGTCGCACAACACTTAATTTGTATTTTTCCGTTTCCTCCTTTATTTTTTACGAGGACACAAAAAAAAGGACGAAGATAGCCCAATTCGCATGATAGCCAGTTAATTTCCAATCATTTGCATTAAATTACACGCATTAGCTCCTGAATTTCAGCTTGGCTATTTTCGTTTGTGTCTTCCTTCACTCAGCCCAGTCCCATCTTCTTTTTTATACTGCCAAGCCAACAGCGAGGAAAAAATCTCCATCAATACCCAGGAGGACGAGCAGCGGCGACGAAACTCACTGGCATGGGTCAAACACAAAAGGGATTCAATGTTGAACAGAAGAAAAAATCTTGGCAGCATTTTGGCTGGAGCGCAGTGCGGAGGATATTTGGTATTGAAACTGTTGCCATTGAAAAGGATAATTACTTAAATTAATTGGTGGGGCAACATGAAATTAGACAACGATTTATGTGTCCCTTCTTTTGTTTGACTCGCTCGTCCTTTGTGGTGACTTATATTTTCCATCCCCTCTTTAGCAAAAGAGACGCCACTCGGAGACTGACTACTGACCGTAGGATTTTTTTGTATCAAGACCAAAGGAAAATTTCGAAAGAATTTGTATTCAGGACACTTGGTGAAATTAGCTTTTGTTTATGGCAACAATGGGGACAAATCATTGCAAAAAAGGGACAACTAATTATAATTACTACTATCACAAGCATGACGATATGGTGTGGGTGGGGTCCTTTCGGATCGTGCGAATGACCAATTCAGCAAATGAAATCACATTAAATGAGCACGTGGGCCGAGTTGTGGAAATCAGATCAAAGGAGATGGTTTTAATGAAAGTTTTGGCTTTCTGTTAGTTGTTTGGGTTTGGTTCGGCGATGCGTGATTAAAATGCAAGACGGATGTGGACGCAGTTTGTACTTTTTTTTTATTTTTACGTGACTTTGTTTTGCGTTTTATTTTTGTTTAAGATTATTGGTTGGACTTTTGGGCATGAGTGGGTAATCAACATTTAAGGAAACATTCACGTGAACGGTTTTCTGTATTGATTTTTATTTTTTATGATCAAAATAATTAATACAAAACACAAGTTCTTAGGCCAAAAAAAAGACGATTTCTTACAAACAGTTTTCGCAAATTTTCTATATCTTTCTTTTGCCTCTTTCAAAGAGCTGACGAAGCTTAATCAATTTGGCCGTTCGAAAACGGCATAAAATTGTTGAAGGCTGAGTTCAGAAGTCTAAGCAAGTAATTGTCTTCTCAAGAACTGACGGACGAAAATACGAACAAACACCATTAGAACCAACAGAACCTACTTCTATTGTGTTATTTTCCATGGTCGTTGGAACTCACAATTTGTTTTTAAGCAAACCCAAGATTAAGGAATACGACAGCGGCAAACAGACAAACCCAAAGGCTGACATCACACACGCTTTACTTTACTTTCTTACTTACAGTGGCGCTACATTCCGTTGTGATCTTGAGCCTAAACCAACAGTCTCCTGCCAGCTTGGTCCCTTACTGCCTCCAGTTTTGTACTCCAAGTTGATTGCGATCCTCTTCCGCTTGGGTGCGCCACTTGAGTCACGGTCTTCCTCTACTTCTTCATCCCTCGGGAATAGAGTCGAAGGTAGGGATTGCAATCCCGGAATGATTTTTCAATCCCGGGATTTCCGGAGATTCAAAAATTTGGATCCCGGGATCCCGGGATAATTCCGGTGTTTAAGATTACCAAACATCGGAAACATCACCCTATAATTTCGTTAATTCATATTCATAAAAATATACCAAATCTTAATCTCTTAATGTTTGCTCTCTCAATCTTGGTGTGTTGCATTTGCGCTTCCCGCTATGCACACGCATGATACGAGTTGTTTTTTTTTTGTACAAACTAACTGAACTAAAAGCTTTTAAATGAGCAGAAACTAAACTGCATATGCAAAAATTTAATCATTATGAATTCAGCTGTCATAGAGGTCGGTCGACCTAATTGAATCAAGAAATAAATCACATAAATCAGTACATTCACATTCACATTCACATACATATATTTTCATACAAATCACAAGTTACATATATTAAAGAATTGAATAAA
The DNA here is from genome assembly GCA_943590905.1 of Sphaerophoria taeniata. NCBI lineage: Eukaryota > Metazoa > Arthropoda > Insecta > Diptera > Syrphidae > Sphaerophoria > Sphaerophoria taeniata. The sequence continues at coordinate 83,645,719 of OX016540.1, read as the reverse complement.
AATCACAAATTATAACGTATTAAGAAAAAATAAAACAATTGGTTTTCATTATTTTTAAAAACCATACACGGAACATTTATACACACAAAAGGCACACAACACACAAAAACCACATTTTGGATGTCGGTAAAAAACACATTACACATTACTAACAATAATTACACAATTACACTATATTTAACTAACAAATTCTACACATATATATCTTAAAAAATATATATTCAACAAAACCTAAACATAAATTTGGTCCTTCGGTAGCCATATGAAATATTGAAACAGTGCCTAGAAATTTAATTGAATTTAATCAAATTATATGTGTACATAGACACATACAATATACAGTAAATATATGTGCAAATCAAATCTACAGTGCGGGTCTGATATATGAAACAGTTAATTTTTTTTTGAGACTTTTTAACAAAGGCGTTATAGCGAACATTTAAGCCAGTTATTCACGTGATTTCGATAACGGTTCTATCAAACGGTATTACCTTCTGTCCTTAACGGACATTCATGCAAATTCTGATACGGTATAAATAAGTGCAATTTTGAAGTACAGTTAAAGCAACATTTTAATTATTCAATATGAATAAAGTTATTGCAAAGCGTGGTCGTGCGAAAGGTTATATGACTCTTACAGCAACGTTTGCTAGTGCAATTACTGATTCGACGAGTCTAGAAAATTTAGAATTTCGTTTGCAAAAATTAAACGAATCGTGGCAAGAGTTTATAGCTTTGCAAAATGATCTTTTAGAATTTGCAGGGACAGAAGGCTATGTAGATCGTGAATCTGAATTTGCCGAATACGAGGCAAAATATTTCGAAACTCGCGCTTTACTTTCGGACGCAATCCGCAATAGGTCAAAAACACGTGAGAGTCTTGTTAAGGCTGTAGGCCTAGAAGATCATACGCCTTCAGAAGATTCAGAGGCTTCGGTTTCATATAAGACAGTAAAACTTCCAACCATTACAATTGAGCCTTTTTCGGGGGAATATAAAGATTGGCCGACCTTTCGAGACATGTTCACGGGAACAGTCGATTCAAATCGAACAATTACAAGCGCTCAAAAGTTACATTTTTAAAATCGTTCCTCCGAGGAGAACCCGCGAATCTTCTGAAACATATTCAATGTTCAGAAAACAATTATGTCGAAGCTTGGGATAGACTAGAGCAACGTTACGATCAGAAGCATCTTATAGTTCGATCTTTCATTCAGTCTTTCTTTCGCTACCGTCATGCAATGTTTCAAATCTCCAATCGCTTCGAAAAATAGCAAATGGCGCAGATGAAGCAGTAAGGGGACTCAATGCGTTGGATTCTTCTTCAAAAGGTGGATCAGGAAACTAAAAAAGCTTGGTCTGAAGAAGTTGGCTCGCGAGATGATGTCACCATACACGAATTCCTGGAGTTTCTTCAAAAGCGTTGCCAGTGTCTTGAAACTTGCAGTTCTTTTTCAAGTCCAAACAGCACCCGAGCTGTTCGTACGCATTTAGTAAAATCTACCTCTAGTTGTCCAAAATGTCAGGATGCACATTTGCTGTCTAGTTGCCAAGAATTTAAATCGTTAAATCTCGAATCTCGTCAAGAATTCGTACGAAACCAATCACTTTGCTTTAATTGCTTGCGTTCGGGGCATTCCTCTAATAATTGTCGTCTCACAGTTCGTTGTCACCAATGCCATTCGCGCCACCATTCCCTTCTCTATTTGCCACAATCTCAAATTTCAAATCAAACATTAAATCAGAACTTTAATCCAAATCGAAATTCAAATGCAGTTCCTAATTCTCATCGTCATCACAATTCTTCGAATGCTGATCATCAAATTCAAAATCAATCAAATTCATTAATCTCAAATCATTCAATCTCATTCAAACCTAAACACCAAGTCACTACAATTCTACCGACAGCTATAGCCCGTATTCAGGACGAGCAGGGAATTTATCAAACAGTACGCATTCTTCTTGACTCAGGATCTCAGGTGTCTTTTGTAACTGAGCCAACAGCTCAACGTTTGGGACTTCCTCGCACACGCGTTAGGATTCCAGTTGTAGGAATCGCATCAAAATCTGCGGGAGTAACCAATGGATTAGTCAGACTTAACCTTGTGTCATGCTACAGTTCTGAATCTATTGATCTCAGCTGCTTCGTTTTAACTAAGATCACGTCCTCGCTTCCTCCAATATCGATAGATCGAATTCCTCAAAAGTTTTGTAACCTGGACCTTGCTGATCCTTGTCTTGCTGAACCTGGGCCAATTGATATTTTAGTAGGTGCTGATAGATTCTTTAATATTATCAAGGGCGCTGCTGAAATCGAAGAAGGTGGATCCATCACCTCGATTCCAACTATATTTGGTTGGGTTATAGCCGGGTCTCATTCGTCACCTGTACAAAATAGATCAGGTATTCAAACATTCCACACTTGCTTAGAGCATGATCGAGAATTTGATCTAGAAAGATTTTGGAAGCTTGAAGAAGTGTCTGACGAGCAACCACTGACACTGCATGAGCAGTTAGCCGAACAAAACTTCGTCAAAAATCATATTCGTCGACCAGATGGAAGATACGAAGTAGAACTTCCTTTTAAATCTTCAACAAATTATGATTTCGGTGATTCTTTCGGTACTGCTCTTGTTCGTTTTCATTCCATTGAAAGGAAATTCAATGGGAATCAAAATCTGAAATCAGAATATGGAAAATTCATTAACGAATACATTTCACTAGGGCACATGGAAGAAATTCCAGCCAATGAAATCCAAAAATCGAATTCTTCCAATTACTATTTGCCTCACCATGCAATATTCAAGGTGGATAGTAGTACGACTAAGATCCGTGTTGTGTTCGACGCATCTGCCAAAACTCGTTCATCGCAATCACTTAATGAAACTCTTCTTGTTGGTCCGACCATCCAGCGTGACATATTTTCAATCTGCTTACGTTCTCGTCAACACGCCTATCTTATAACAGGAGATATTGAGAAAATGTACAGGCAGATTTGGGTCTCTAAAAAACACACAGATTTTCAAAGAATTATCTGGCGTGAAGGCCCTGAAGAACCCTTGAAACATTTTCGATTGCTAACGGTCACATACGGAACTTCCGCGGCTCCATTTTTGGCTGTAAGAGTCCTGAACCAGTAAGGTCAAGATTCTTCAGAAAGTCATCCTCGTGCTTCGAAAATTCTCCTCAACGATTTTTACGTCGATGACGTCATCACTGGATCAGACACCATTGAAGATCTTATTTCTCTTAGGCTTGAACTCGTGGAATTGTTAAAATCGGCTGGATTCAATCTACGTAAGTGGACCACGAACTGCTGGCCACTTTTGATCTCCTTGCCTGAAGATCAACGTGAACTAACACCAGTCGATTTTGAAGAATCTAACTCTGTGAAAGTTCTCGGACTACAATGGTGTCCATCAAAGGATGTCTTTTCGTACAAGGTTAAACTGAATCTTCTTAACTCATGCACCAAACGTCACATTCTGTCAGACGCATCAAAAATATTCGATCCTTTGGGATTCCTTGCACCAGTTATCATAGGCGTCAAGATCTTACTTCAGGAGCTCTGGAGGCAACAAATCAAGTGGGATGAGGATGTTCCAGAGCCTATATCACAGCAATGGAATGCCATAAGGAACGAGCTACACATCGTACAAACATTCACCATACCGCGAGTGATGCTACAAAACAAACATTCTTGGGAACTGCACGGCTTCTGTGATGCATCTTTGGATGCATACGCAGGAGTCGTCTATTGTCGAAATGTCACATCAAATAATTCTATATCCGTCACACTAGTCGCAGCAAAATCAAGAGTCGCCCCATTAAAGGTCTTACCTCTTCCAAGGCTTGAGTTGTGTGGAGCCTTATTACTTGTCCGTTTGTTAAACAAAATCAAGCTCTCTTTACAAGAACCAGATGTCAAGGTGTTCGCTTGGACGGACTCGTCCATTGTTTTACATTGGCTGGCTGCTCCTCCGAAGAAATGGTCGGTATTCATTGGTAACAGGACATCCGAGATCCTAACATCGATCCCTTTCAAATCTTGGAGTCATGTTCGTTCAGCTTCTAATCCTGCAGATGCCGCTACCCGAGGATTGTTACCATCAGTTTTGGAAAAAACTAGTCTGTGGTGGAAGGGTCCTGAATGGCTTAGTAAAGATCGAGACCAATGGCCATCAACAAAGTTCAACACGGCAGATATCGACACTCAGGACTTGGAATTGGAAGAGCGAAAGGTCAACCGAACCGTAAAGGTATTCATCTCTAATGTAAATTTAAATCATCCGTTTGAAACAGTCATCAATAACTCGTCAAGTTGGTTTAAGGTAGTGCGCGTAACAGCATACGTTTTTCGGTTTCGCGAAAACTACTTTCTACCTAAAGAACTCCAGAAACGAAATCCACTCTCTACTGAAGAGTTGTCTTTTGCTAGAACTCAAATCATAAAATATGTTCAATCGTCGTTATTTAGTTCTGAAATTCAATGTTTAAATACAAATAAAGAGCTTCCTTCGAAAAGCAGACTTTTAAGCTTGAATCCGTTCATCGATTCATCAGGTGTTCTTCGTGTCGGCGGTAGATTAGAACACGCAAACTTGACTTTCTCAGAAAAACACCCCATAATCTTGTGTAAATCACATCGAATCGCTAAATTAATCGCAGAGTTTACCATTTACATGCTGGTGCCTCACTTTTATTCGCTTTAATCAAACAAAACTTTTATATACTAGGTTGCAGAAATCTTGCTCGAAAGGTGATACGAGACTGTATTGACTGTATTCGTCAGCAAAAGGCAACATCCAAACAACTTATGGGAAATCTTCCCTCAGATCGAATCCGGTACGCGCGACCGTTCAGTAGAGTAGGTTGCGATTATGCGGGGCCTATAACGCTTCGTTTGAATCGGGGTCGAAACCCGAAATTTGTGAAGGCCTACATAGCTCTCTTCGTCTGTTTCGTGACAAAGGCAATTCACGTTGAATTGGTTGGAGATTTAACATCAATCGCGTTTTTATCAGCTCTTGATCGGTTTGTTGCTCGCCGCGGTAAGCCAGCGGAAATCTGGAGCGATAATGGTACCAACTTCGTTGGTGCTAAACGTCTTCTGAATGAACTCTATAATCATCTCTGCAGTCAACAACACAATAACATCGTCATCGACCACCTGTCTAAAGACAACATCGAATGGAAATTCATCCCTCCATCGTCCCCACATTTCGGAGGTTTGTGGGAGTCAGGCGTTCGATCCGTCAAGCTGCATCTCAAACGCGTTATTGGGGACACAAAACTTACGTATGAGGAAATGTACACCCTGTTAGTGAAAATCGAAGCCCTGCTCAATTCGCGCCCTATGTGGCAAACCTCTGACCTTGACCCTATTGCCCTAACACCGTCTCATTTTTTAATCGGGGAAGCATATACCGCTGTTCCTCAACCTGATTTTTCTAACTCTACCATTTCAATCAAAACTAATTGGTCTCTTTTGCAGGCAATGCTTCAAGGGTTTTGGAAACGTTGGCATGTTGAATTTTTAACTTCATTACAGCATCGCTCAAAATGGCAAAAATCTCACCAAAATCTCGAAGTTGATGATGTCGTCCTACTCAAGGAGCCAAACTTACCCCCTTCAAAATGGATTCTAGGACGGATTATCGAAACCCACCCAGGAGCAGATGAAAGGTGCCGAGTTGTAACTATCCGCAGAAAATTTGGAGACTATGTTCGACCAATAACCAAGGTCGCTCGACTACCCTGTTCTGAAACGCCATCGTCATAGCCTTTCAGGGGGGGCTGGATGTTTAAGATTACCAAACATCGGAAACATCACCCTATAATTTCGTTAATTCATATTCATAAAAATATACCTAATCTTAAGCTCTTAATGTTTCCTCTCTCAATCTTGGTGTGTTGCATTTGCGCTTCCCGCTATGCACACGCATGATACGAGTTGTTTTTTTTTGTACAAACTAACTGAACTAAAAGCTTTTAAATGAGCAGAAACTAAACTGCATATGCAAAAATTTAATCATTATGAATTCAGCTGTCATAGAGGTCGGTCGACCTAATTGAATCAAGAAATAAATCACATAAATCAGTACATTCACATTCACATTCACATACATATATTTTCATACAAATCACAAGTTACATATATTAAAGAATTGAATAAAAATCACAAATTATAACGTATTAAGAAAAAATAAAACAATTGGTTTTCATTATTTTTAAAAACCATACACGGAACATTTATACACACAAAAGGCACACAACACACAAAAACCACATTTTGGATGTCGGTAAAAAACACATTACACATTACTAACAATAATTACACAATTACACTATATTTAACTAACAAATTCTACATATATATATCTTAAAAAATATATATTCAACAAAACCTAAACACCCGGGATTTAAAGAAAAAATAAAAGATATTTGTGGAAATTTTATTTTGTTTGTTTGACAACTTAAAAAAAGAAATAGCTCAATAAAAACTCTTAAAAGCAATAACTCCATGATTATTTAACAAAAAATATTCAATTCTTAAAAAACTTATTCATAAAAACTCTTAAAAAAAAAAATATTAATTCAGACAACGTTTTTTTTTATTTCCATTTTTGATGTCGGAAATTTTAATGCTTGATACATTTACATTCAACCACCACGAATCGGAATCGCTACTAAAATTCGATACTTTTTGGGTTCAATGTAATTTGTAAAGTCAAAAGTAGCAATCTCTTTTTTGAATGTGTGTGTGAAAGCTTTTTAAACAAATTTATGATTAATTGTTCTTCAATTTAAAATGTGTACTACCTTGAATGTAAATACAATTCGTAAATTTACGTTCGCCAAAATAATTTTTTCAACAAATCTTGCAACAAACACCAAACGTTTTGAATTTTAACAAATATCAAACTGTCCGAAATATCAAACTCGTAGTATGTGTGAAAATTCGTGTGAGAATATATGTAAATCTGTCTCCAAAAAGAGTTTCAGAGAAATCAATTCGTCCGGTAAAAAATTCAATACATTTCCCAATGTAATTCAGTTAAGGGAAAAAAAATTTGCCACACATCCGCGAAAATCCCATTAGTTTTTTGCTATCTTCTGCTCACTTTTACTCACCTTTCGTTTATTAAAACTTAAAACTACAAATTTTCAAATTTACCGGTTAATTTACTCCGCAGATAGGGTGCCTAAGTTTACTGAGATAGTAAAAACACGCATACTCTTGAAGTAAACTTGGACGTTGGACCCCAGCTTGTAGACATTGTCTACATATCCCTTTTAACTCATCGGTGATCATGTGGTTTCTCTTCTCTTGTCTATGTCCACAAGACTGTCTTCTTTATAATAATTTCTCTATGGTTGCTGTTAGAAGGTATTTAAAATGAAATAAGGAAAAAAGTTGTATGTAATCCATTGTATTTCTATTTAGCTAGTACCCGCGACCTGGCAATCGATTGTAGTGCCATCTTGAAACCTGAAACAGTGCTGTTTTTTACATAAGTTTGGTATTGGGACTTTTTTTTGGTTATGATATAGCACAAAAAGTCGAAAAACCCATGCTTGATTACATTGACACCTAGTGTCTTTATATACAATGATTTAATCTACCAATCCCGAATCCCGAAAATCCCGGGATTAGATAATACAATCCCTGGATATAAAAGATTGAAAAATGTACCGGGATCCCGGGATCCCGGGATTCGGGATCCCAGGATTGCAATCCCTAGTCGAAGGCTTTCCGGGCCGGAGCATTGGTGTCCATGCGCTCTAAATGACCGAGCTATCTGGACCTTGACCCTTCTGGCTAGGTCCACCTCGTTGTACAACTCGTAAAGTTTGCTGTTGAATCTTCTTCTCCATTCTCCATCAATGCGCACGGGGCAATATATTACCCGAAGAACTTTTCTCTCGAAAAAGCCTAAGGCACACTCATATGATTTTGTCAAGGTCCGTGCTTCTGCACCATACAGCAGGACTGGGATGATGAGGGTGTTATACAGTTTAACCTAAGTTGATCAAGAGAAAGATTTTCCACTCAATTTCTTTCTTATCCCAAAGAAACAGCGATTAGCAAGAGTCTGATCTCGGCGCTGGTGTTATTGCTCGTGTTAATAACAAAGTCCTCTACTACCTCAAAGTTATATGCGTCTATTGTAAAATATTGTCCGAGCCGTCGGTGTTGGGTGTCCTTCCTGGAAGACAGCATATACTTCGTTTTGCCTCCTTTACCACTAAACCCATTTTTACCGCTTCTGTCTCAATTCTCACAAATGCGCCACTGACATCACGTGGTGTTCTTCCCATTGTATCAATATCATCGGCGGGGCGTATGCGAAAAGTTGAATAGAATTTTGGAAGATAGTGCCCGAGAGGCACGGTGAAGTTTTCTCAAGCACGATGTTAAGGAAATCACATGACAGTACATCGCCTTGTTTGAAACTTTTTTTGACATCGAAAGACTAGATAAGGTTGTTGCAAACCTGGATGGAGCAGCATGAGTCATTTTGCACAACCGAACGAGCTTGGTAGGGATGTTAAGACTAGACATAGCTTTATACAGTTCGTGTCTGTAAATGCTGTCATACGCGGCCTTAAAATCGATAGTCGATTTGAAGATCATAGGTTTTTTTCAGGATCTGCCGCAAGGTGAAAATTTGGTCGATGGTTGAATTTCCTGGCCTGAAGCCACATTAATAAGGACCAAACAGATTATTGACAAAAGGCTTCAGACGTTCGCATATTACGGCAGAGAGGATTTTTGTAAGCGATGAGAAGTAGGTTGATTCCTCTGTAGTTGGCGCAGTTTAGAGGATCTTCCTTCTACACGATCAGATGAATTGTGGTTCCATTCATCATCGGTCTCATCCTCGATGAGGCTTCACATGCTCTTTCTTTTCCCCCAAGAAGCCGCCGGCGCCGCCCGTTCCTCTCTCCTCTTTTGCTCGTAGACCTCATGAGCAGCTCTTTTCCTTCTATGCAGCGCGACTTATTAGGCCTCGTGCTTAGCTCCATGCGCCTACATTCTTCGTTAAATCATGGGTTTCACTTTGGTGGCCGTGTGAAATCTAGCGGCACCTCTAACTGTTTTCTGGTAATGTTGCCACTGGTCCTAGATACTTGATGTTGGCGGCATAGGACTCCTTAAGAGGTTACCAGGCCTTACTAAGTGAAATTTATATTCCACGAGCACCTAGGCGAGATCTAAACTGACGTCTTACTTATGCAAATAAAAATGAAGTTTTACGTCAAATTTAGCAAAGAAAATCCGGAAGAAATGGACTTCATGACACTATTTCAGAACATGCACGATCAATTTCTCTGAGAGATGACAATTTGAAGTATGTCACCTTTATCAAGGTGTCATGGAAATACAGTCTCGTCTCAAGAAATTTAAGCTTTATACTTTATCCTGGTTTGAGACTCAGTTTCATATTTCAATGTTATCAACGGTCACTGTTGTTTTATTCGATCCAAGTCCGAAATCACAGAAAATTAATCCTTACTCCTTCAGTTCCAAGCTCTATATAGCGTTAAGAGGAGTCAAATGCCATCAACGTCCATAACGTGCACTATCATTGTTAACTACTTACCGCTATTCTCTTTTTTTAAACAAACCAATAAAAATTCTAACTCCATGGATAGGAAGTCACTTATTGCATGCACGCCAAACCAGAAACAACCGAACAAAAAAATTATAATTCTATGTACTATGTTACTCACTCGGAATACTCTAGAAGCTATGGTGATTTCGAGCTTATAAATCTGGAGGACCAGCATGGGCAGTAAGGGATTTTTAAAATTCATCCGACAAACACTATCGAAATCTACGTGAGAGTTTTAACAATTTACTGTAGACTTTGTAGTTCGCCGTGGCGTTGGAGGAGTGTTGGAGATGACTGGAGCTTCTGGCGCTCGACACTGTGCTCGATGATGATACCGATGACGACAACGTCATGGAGCGCGTTGTCCTTTTTCGCATCCTTGTTTCTGGTTATATGAACAGAAAAAACAAACCGACACTATGCGATATTTATACAAAGAGGACTCTTGCCAAAGGGAAAACCAAAAAATTGGTTAAGGAAAAACATACGAGTAAAAATTCGTCAAGACAAAAAACCCAGATCCCCTCAAAATCTGAACATACGGAGGAGTTATTCGAACGGAGGCAGACTTCCAAAGAGGAAAACGAACACGACAACGAAGTGAAAAATCAAATAACACGGGAAAGCTTGGATCAAGTTTCTTTGATTTTGTTTTCCCTGCGGTCTTTATACGATTCTCTTTTTTTTGTATTCGTTTGAAATCCGTCTTATTTTTGGGATATGTGTACTCTGGCGAGGTTCCGTCTTCCGCACCTAGTGTAAGCTTTGATGGTGGTTGTTGGGTGGTTTTTGTGGTGATGGAAGTGGTGAAGCTTGAGACTTTGAAAACGAATTTTGGTCTGGCATAGTGATGCTTCCAGCGGCTTGTGATATTTTTTCAAGTTTTGAGAAAATACACGTCCTTAGGGATTACGACATATTCTCTGTCTCAGAGATGCTGTGGAAGAGGCTGATGGTGATATTGGGTAATGGTATCAGGAAGGAAACAGATATCCCTGCGACGAGTGATGGATATCTCCTTGAGACAAGGTACGTTATTCATGCACGATATGTGTACTAAATTACTAAATTTAAATTTAATAATATTGAGGCATTTTTGTTTGGATGAAATGATGGGAGTTGGATGTATTGAATGACGATGACAAGAACACGGCTTTGTTGGGGCCTGTGTTCTGACTCCGATTACATTAATTTCAAGCCACCAGCCAGGATAGGGATCCTTATGGTTGATGTATCATCTTGAGGGATTATTTGTGCCATTCAAATGGCTGTTTTGTGTATGAATAATAACAAGTGGATCCTTGGGAGCAATATAAAGAGACAAAAAGTGGGATAACTTGAAGTCATTTGAAAAGTTTTGGTTAATGAATTGGTCGCGTTTAATATAATTATTTTTGATTCATTTTTTTACCGACTCAGCCGCTGTGATAATTATTTTAACTTTGTAACGATTCACAGTTGAATCAACTTTTGAACTACAATCGGATCTGCAAGGGAATGTAGGTACTTCTCGAGGTTAGTATTCAACTCCCTTTTTCTTTACGCAAAAGCAAATAAGTGGTTACCCCTATTTGTTGATTTAAAATAAAATGGAAGGAAACCGAACTCGAGATTTTAAGTTTTGTGCTAGTTTAGATAAAACAAGAACTACTGGTACGTATACGCCTTGGTGAATACGTACTTTTTTTGTGAATTTTTGTTTGTCGATTGGCAAAAAAGGTTGAAACAAGGCCGATCTTCATCAGTTCTACCTTTGGATCTGAGATTCGCGATTTCATACGGTTCCAAGGAAGACTTTTTGGTAAAAAGCCATAATCGCCAAAAAAAGAGTCCCTCTGTTAATGACAAAGTAGAGCTCAAGCTCATCTTCGATGCAATAAGGAATAAAAAATTAGCCCTTGTCGATGATATATGAAATACAATGGAATAAGTCAAAGAAAGAATGCGTGGGTGCAGTTCTGGTTGATTTGGAAAAGGCAGGAAGCTATTTATTCGCCGATCCTTGTCAGTATTTACACCAGTGATTTGATTGGTAGCCAATGGTGTATGAGAAACGATGTCATTGAGTAGAGAACAGCCCCAAAAAAATAAAAAAATAAAAAGATAAAAAGAGTGGCGCTAAAGCTCTTGAAGAGCCAAGGTCTAAGTGTCTTACTCTCATCAACAATTCTCTGAGTACGTGTGAAGAATTGAGGGGACCTACAATTTAACGCCGATTCCGAACGGACGACGTTCTGCTTAGCAGCCAACGCAACTAACCACTAAGCTACGGGCAACTGCCCTAAAGCTCGTATATATTCTGTAGCAACATGGCATCCATGTACAAAATTCCCTTTTATACGTTGAGTCTTCTTTCATCAGGAGAACTTGGTCTATTGGCTCCATTCAGCTCTTAGCAAAGAGATCATTGGGTTTGGAGCCTAGTTCCGCTAACATACCTAATTAACTTAAAGAACTTTAAGCAGATGAGTAAAGTTCTTCTCATCTCAGCCGCTCGAAATCGTTGCAGTTGTACGTCCCCTCAATTCATTACACGCACTCAAGGAAGTCGCTTAGGTTCTGATTCTTCAGAACCGTCGGTCGGAACAGGCTGGCAGTTATTACTAATTTTGTTTATATAGAGTGGCGCGACAGCTCTTGAAGAGCCAAGGTCTAAGTGACTTACTCTCATCAACAATTCTCTGGGTGCGTGAGACCTACAATTTAACTTTTTCATGACAGATTGATACTCTTGGAAGTTTTGTCAATTCTTCGCAAGAGGCAGTATCCGTGAAAGATGAAATAAAAAATTTTATGGGCGAGTAGGACTCAAACCCACGATGTTCTGCCTAGCAGCCAACGCACCTTACCACTTAGCCACGGGCAGCTGCACTAATTTTGTTTACTATTTTTATTATTCCTTCTTTATTTTAACAAAAAAATTGATGCTTCCAAACGATAAAATTAGCTGTTTTCCAATGATTGAGGGTACTTCAAGTTCTTAACACCTCTTAAAAGCCTTTGAATGCAAATATATACAAACAAGATATTTCAAAAGCTTATAAACGTAATTTTATTTTGAGACACTTTGAAGGACGAAAATCCTTTTCAACACCTTTAAGAAAATTCCACGTCTCAAAATTCCTCTCACAATAAATTCCCTGCTGTTTGTCTTTCTCTGCCACCTATACAGAGCCTAGTAACCTGATTTAAATTCGGGCACCTAATATCCGTATCGACCGGGCCAACTCGACTACGACTGTCAACAGCCCACAGCAACAACAAAGAACCGACAACTATTTCACATTTTTCAAGCCATTTACTTGGCACATAAAAGGCAAATTAGATTTCTACGATGAACGAGCACAAGTAAAGCCTGAAAAATTCATGGAAACTCTTCTACAACAATACCTACTTACAGCTTGTTTAGTCAACTGTGGAGTGGGTTATGACGAAACTGACGAAGGCCCAGGACTTGATCCTTGCACTTACCTACACAAAGTGGGTACTTACATTCGTGTTCTATATATTTAAACTTTTTCTTGTTGTTGCTGTCTGTGTTATGTTCTCAATGATAAGCTTATTAAAGTACCTTTGCCGTTATTCATACATTATGGAACGATACAACAGGAAGAGGACTTCCTTCCTTTTCATCGCAAGTAGTGGTGGCAACGATGACGGCAGGAGAGCTGTTGTTTCCCGCTGCTGTTTTGTTTTACAATTTTATGTAGCTTCTCCCCAGACAACACGATGAGGCAGGTAACTGTGTCGTCCTTGGAGATGAAGAATTATGTATTATTGCCCTTAAAAAGTGCTCTGCTCAAATTCACCCTCTTTGGCTCAGCATGCACTTCGATACGGTCCCGAGATTGCAAGCGACTTCTACACCCCACCACCAACGACGGCGGCGGCAGCGCGCCTCACAGTTGTCGTTTGTGCTCCCTGTGTCTTGGGGATTTCCAGAGATTCATCTGCTGACAGGGCCAGAATGGGTGAGTATTTGTTCAGCAAAAAATTTTATTTACCTTGCCTCCGCAATAAGTTCAGGATGAGTGAAATATTCGAAGTGGGCGAGGAAGAAGCTTCTACTTTTTTGTGTCTTTTGCAAAATTAATGGTAAAAATATGTTGTTCGCAATGGCTTATATCGTTTCTTCGGGATTTTCATTTACGTATGCCTTCCTGCAAGAGCGGAACACAACCGTTACTATCTAGTTACAGTTTTCTCGATGAGGCGGGCTTACCGAAGAAAATAAAGAATGAACATTCTCAGCTGATATTTTGGCAGAAAGGTAATAACGTTATGAAAGAAGAAAATAACGAAAATATTAGCTATAACATTGACAAGAATGAAGAACCAAGTTGGCAAGTACACCCGGACCCCGTATGGTTTTTTGGCTGCCTATAGTAGTACTCGCAATGAGTACTCACTTGGCAACTGAAGTATCCATATCCATGTAACCGGCAAAGTTGATGTGGTGTAGTTCCTTTCAAAAAAAAAAAAAAAGAAACGAAAAATTGATAACATTGTTGTGTCGTTCGCGTATTTCCTGGTTGGTTGTTGAGATTTTTAGAGAGATACTTTAAGAAGGAAATGCATTACCTTCTACCTTGGGGTTTATGTTTTATGTTTCAAAAAGCATACATGAACTTCTTGTTCTTTGGCAGAGACACACAATTTTACTAGGGTACCTACTACTGCATTTCGGTGAATTATTATTGTGTTGTGCTCGTGTTGGGGGGAGTTGTGAAAATATTAGGTAAAAGAATTTGTGATATTATTTTCGTAATGAAGTATACTATTTTGTGAAATGCTTGTATACCTTGTATACGGAGAGGGATAGGTTATAAGAATAGTTGTGTTTTTTTTTTTTTTTGAATAACACACATGGGAAGGGTATTGCAGAAACCCGAGCTGAAGATTGAAGAAACCTACTTTGTTATTTCACTCACTGTCTTGTTCAAGAATTCACGTCTGTGTGGAATTAAAAAGTTAAGTAAAATCAAAATTTTTAAATGGGAGCAAATTGTGATGCATTTAGTTTATTTTATTTTTTATTTTTTTTAAGAAAATAAGACTGAGATAACGATTTTTGTCTATGATAAGGCTGGTCGTCTTCTTTTTTTAAATTTGTCCAGCGTTGGCTCGGGAACCTCAAACTTTGCTTCTTTTTACAAGCCATTCCAGCCTTGAAATGAGCTCATGTTGAAGCACTTCTTCATGCTGGTGTTGAGCTTCCTTAAACTTTTCTGAGATGTCCATTGTGCACACCATGACCATGAGTGGCGTCATGTTTCATCTCGGAAATATTTTTAACGAAAATGTGTTTGGTAGTATTTTATTTCTTCTTAATTTTTAACTTTTTTTAAAATATTTATTGCAAAAATGAGACGCATTCTTTAATTTTATTTTTTCGACCAAAAAGGAGTGCTTATGTGCTTATAGTGGTTTTAAACTTGCATACCTCAAGCGTCAAATTTTGGTAGTCTGAAAAAAAATTTATGTCATAGGATTTCTTAAGAAATTGTGGATTTTCTAAATTAAAAAAAAAAAACATTTGGAGCGTTTTCTTTTTAATTAATTTTTCAAAAATGTCTTCAAATTAATTTGGTTATGCAGTATTCAAGAATATGTAAATATACATTTTACAATGGAATTTCGATTTTTAATATTGAATCAGTTTTGAGATACAGAATTTTGAAAAAAAGTTTTAAAATAATTTTTTAAGAAATACAAAAAAAAGCTTGACATTTTTTTGAAAACAAAATATTATTTGGGCAATATATACGTACTTCCAAAAACAAGTACGCTGATCGGACTTTTGTTTTTGAGAAAATCGTATAGTGAGTGCCATTAATATTCGGTTTTTATACTTAAATATCATTTTTGCTTATTTTTCGTATTAAAAACTAAAATAGGATTAATTATTTTATTTATTTTAAAAGTAATTGTTTTATTCCCGTGTATTTCAATCATTATAATTGTGCAAACATTCAACGGCACAAAATAAAACGATGTTGAACACAAAAAGTGCACATGCAAACACTCCATTATTATTCGGTTTTTTGTTTTCTTTGCCAAGATTGAAATCTGAATCACATAACTGCTTACCGTATTAAGATTTCCGTTATAGTTTACTATTTAAAAGACGTTAGCATTCGTTTTTATAGCAGCTAAGTGTAAAATCGTTTGGGTTTAATTAAAAAGTTAAAGATGGGGCGCAAAGGAAACAATTCAAAGAAATCTTGTTGTTTTGCACCATAATAAAGGAGCAAAATAAAAAAAAAACTTTACGAAATTTTCGACATGAAGTTGAGCACTGTCGGAGATATTGTTCGGAGATATAAGACAGAAGGAAGGATCGAGCCAAAAAAACAGACGGGTCAACCAAAAAAGTTAACAAAGAAAGAAGAGCGACTTATAGTGAGAACAATTAAAGTAAATTCTCGTTTGAGTGCACCAAAAATTGCGCAAGAAGTGTTTACTGAATGTAATAATAAGGATGCAATTTGGTGGGCTGATGTGAATTTGCTGACGAGAGTTAGTACAATCTGTATGGATCGGATGGTAGAGTTATGCTGTGGCGAAAACCGAATGATGAATTGAAAAGTAGAAATACAAAACCGACTGTGCAGCACGGTCACGTTATGGTTTGGGGCTGCATATCGGCAAAAGGCATGGGAAATTTGGTGTTCATAGATGGTATTATGACGAGTACTATTTAAAGATATTGAGAGAAAATTTGTGACAAAGTGCTGAAAGAATGGGTATTTTAAATTAAAATGTGCACTACTGGATCGCACTTACTCCTGTATTCCAAAACTTTAATCAAAAAAATGAGAAGAAATACAAACATGTTATTAAAATTCATAAAAGATCACTACCTCAAAAACACATTTAACCTGAAAAAATTTGATCCCATAAAATTTTTTAAAAAATTGTTGTTTTTTTTTTGGAGCGGCTTTTTTATCTAAAATATTTTTAATTTATAAGACTTTTCCAAAATGGCCTAAAATTAATCTGGGTATGCAGTTATCGCGAACATAAATATACGTATCATAGAATTACTATTTTAAATATTGATCCGTTATCAAGAAACATAAGGTGTGTTTTATTGGCAAATATATCCGCAGTGCAGTAGGATTTACCAAAAAAAACGCATCCGCAGTTGTTAAATTTTTGTATTTAGAAGTTGATCCCTGCTATCATTTTTCCTTATTACATTTAAGGCTGAACTCCTACTTAAGCTTTTCCACCAAGACAATGAATACACACGAATTCTTGGGCACGATTTTCTGTACAAAAGAAAATTTTAACATCGATATTCAAAAAAAGCATGGATTTTAGTTTCCAATCTCTGTGCATGTACATTTCGCATTATGAATATTAGGTACATATCGTTCTCGTTCAAAATTTGACCTGTGTCGTAAACACATTGGTTTTCAAATGGAAAATTGCATGTACGTAATTGTTGGTCCATTGGTTTTCAAATGGAAACTGGAAAATTTGAAAATGGGTTTTCGAATAGAAAATAGAAAGTTCTTGATGAAAAACTCGGAAAACTCATTGGTTTTCAAAGGGAAACTTGGATTTAATTTTAGGTGCACTGATTTCTAAATGGAAAACTGAAAATTTCAAAATGGGTTTTCGAATGGAAAATAGAAAGGTCTTGATGATGAAAAACTCATAAAGCTCATTGGTTTTCATAGGTTAAATTGCATTTAATTGTAGGTGCACTTATTTTCGTATGGAAAATGGAAAATTTTGGATAGGGGACTCGGAAAACTCTGTGAGAACACGAAGAACTTCAACACCTAATATGAAAATTTGCATAGAATTTAAAGTGCACTGGTGTGTTTGTATGTCCGGTAGGGACTCTTAATCCGCTCAATCCTCAATGCATTTATATGAATTTTCACTGTAGGTATAGGCTTAGTAAAACCAAATTTTTGGGACAAACTTACTGGAACGTCAGGAAATAAGGGGGACAATCGAAAGCTGTATTTAATTTTGATATTTGTGAAATAGTCAAAACACACCGGAAAAACGAGAATTTGTTGAATTTTTCAACGGAATTTGATTTACTGCATGTTTAAATGAGAGTTGAAAGTTATTTTTAAAGCTTGGAAAAATTCAGATATGTAATTTTCTATTTTAATTGGATTCAAGCAAATCACATTGCATTTTAACAGTACCTGTGTTAATAACAATTATTTTTGAGTTACTCTGAAGGGTGGCGAGACGAAGTTCGCAGGGTCGGTTAGTTAAATAATAATACAATATTATTTGAGCAATACACATATACGTACTCCTAAAAAAAAGCTGATATATTATTTTTTGAGAAAATATTATAACATAAAAACGGTTCTTGATTTAGTTGTCTTCAGTGTTACCGCGGGGACACTATAGTGCCAAAAGGGACTCATTTTTTTAAACTTTACTCAGGGACTCACACATTTTAGATTTGGCTCATTTTGTACGAATCCAAGTTTCGTCTTATTAAAAATAACTCATCTTTACTCTGAAGTCAATGTTAATATTTTCTAAAACTTGGTTCCATTTTGTAATGAAAATTAATTTTGAGATGAATGGATAGTGTAAACGTAGCTTTTATTTCTTTCCTGAGCACCTCAACTCTGTTTCAACATTCAAAAATTTTCTTTGATTCACTCATAAGGCTAAAAACACACCAAATCAGACAAGACATCTTTTTGTCTTAAGACAAAAAATCGTGTCGGATTCTAACCCACACCGAGGACCACAAAGACAAAATGTCTTGTCTTTGTCCGCTTCGGTGTGTGTTGCTCCTATACAACCTATACAACTGACACGTTTTTGTCGATTTCTGTTTGTTTGTCTTGTTCACTTTGGTGTGTGTTTCTTCATAAGACGGTGTATAATTTTAGACGTTGACATTTTTGTCCGGGACTTTTTGTCTTCGTTGGTGTATAGTGTTTTGCTCCTATACAAACCCATGTATTTACTGCAACCAACGAGCGGACAAGACTTTTTATCGTGTTATGTCTTTTTCGGTGTGTGTTGCCTCGTAAGAGCAATGGAAATGGACTTGTGTCCATGATTTTTTGTCGAAAGACGAAAATACGTCTTGTCTGATTTGGTGCGTTCTTAGCCTAAGGGCGCTTTGTTTGAGTGAAAGCAAAAACAAAATTCAAACCATATGATTGTGAATTGCAACTTCATATTCTTCATATGTATTATTAAAATGAACTCTAAAAAAACAGAAGGGACTCATTTTTTTCAAAAGGACTCATTTTTTCAACCTCTGGGACTCATTAAAATTTGAGCCCGCGGTAACACTGGTTGTCTTGTCATTTTTTTTTTGTTTTTGTCAAATCCTTCATTTACTTTTTATAAGATTCAATAGATTTCATCCGAAAAGAGTCAGAAACAATAAAAGGCTCGTGCCTTCTACATTTTAAATTAATTAAATTAAATTTTCTTAAACTGTCCTCTGATTTTCCTTCAATGTTTTTCTTTAAAAAGTCTGAGTCTCCCTATTATTTAGTTGCTTTGTCTAAGACCAGACCATAAAAGTCGAACTTTCTTGTAGCCAAGTAAAATAGTAACTTTATAAAATAACACATAAGAGTGACAATAGAACGCCGCGCGCGGCGTATAACTGTAGGCAAAAAGGTATTTAAGTATTCAACCGATTATTCAATCATCAACCGATAAACAAAAATCCAAGTAACATGGATACTTGCCATTGAAGACTTCGTACCACATTGGACTATTATAATATGTGTGTATTAGCCAAAGTTGAATTTGACCGGTTTTCGTTGTACTTGAATTTCGTCCAAGAGCTGACTAACATTGTTGGTTAAACGCTAAGGTATTATGATTGGTACAAGACAAGGTTTTGTCTTTGAACTTTGGGCTACATAATGTTTAAGCTGTACGAGAGAAGTAGATTTAGCTGTGGTTTATATTCATAACCATGAAAGTGAGTAATGACTTTATCGGTATTGAATAGTTGGCATGTTACTTTTGTGAAGTGTCTGTGCGTGAGAATACTTCTGCGATTTCTTTTGCTTTTTTTATAGAGTAGATATCTTCTTAGTAATGATAAATATGTTGAAATAGGTATATATTTTTTTCTTCTGTTTAGGTAGTAAAATTTGTCAGCTTATTTCTCACAAAAACTTCTTTCAGTATTTTGGTACGCCAAAGTGTCCATTTTTACCCCAACTGAGGCTACATTCGAAAAACCTATTCTGTTTCTAATAAACCATTATTACAAAAGTCATTAAATACCTGCAAGTCTTTGTCGACATAAAAGACGTTAAAAGCGAGATGCTAGAAGACAGAAGATTAAGGCAAAGATCAATTACATTTACTTCCCAGTTTCATGCCAAGATGAAGTCTTAAAAATCATGAACCAACTACAATTTTCAAACCAATTTTAGATAAAAAAAAAAATACAAATGAAGATGCTCACCGGCTAGTGGTGCCAGTATCGCAAGAGCTAATTGCTATCGTGTTATTCCCCTAGACCGCGGAAGCGGAAGTATCCGCGGATATCAGAAAAATGGAACGAAATGGTGAACTCGTTGATCTTATTCTTGTTTTTGAAAGGGAAATGACGTAGCAAAATCAAAGAATGGATTCTACACAGTGACTCTTCTCCTTCCATGACAAACGTCAAATGGTTTTGGTTTTGATGGTCACCGTTTTCAGGGATTCACAAAGCATGTTCCACATCGACTACTTGAAGAAGTGCACAATGATCACAGAGCTGTACTAAGCCGAATTATTGGGCCGATTTGAAGAAAAAACGGCTCCACTGTGCGAAGAAAAAAATGCTTTTCCACCATGATAGCGCACCAACTCACATCTCCACCAACAAAATTTACAAATGATTCAAATAGGGCTACGAACTGTTTTTCTCATCCAGATCTTTTAAGACAGGTTGGAGAAGTTGGAACATCGCTGGGTCAAGAGTATATCAAGTTAACTTTTCTTAAAAAAAAAAATCTTAATCTTTTTTAGGCTTAGTATTTATCGGACCACCCTCATACGTATAATATACGTAATTTAAGTAATTTAGGTACCTATACAAAATGTGTATATTATACACATTTTGTATAGGTATCTACCTAAATTACTTAAATCTTTAAAAAATGTAAAGTTAAGCCTAAGCATGTAACTGCAGATTCTTGATAGTAAAAATTAATTGCTCACTTACAAAGTTTGTTTTTTTGTGTTTGTCTTTACGATATAATTATTTATTCGTATCAGCACAAATTTACGTCGCGCCGACTATCATTGCAATTCGCATCTGTAAACAGAGTGATTCAGTTCAATCTCGTGTAGTGCAACGCAACGTGTGAACTAAAGCAGTCTCTAACTTCGACCAACGCAGTTCGTCGCGTGATTTACTCCAAGCAAATTGCTACCACACAATGTCTAGAACGTAAGTGAACCATTAAAAACCTGTCCTCAAATTTTAATTGAATCATCCTTAACCCAAAGAATATATTGTCTTCTGCTCCTTCTTGCATCTGCTGCGCCACTTATTATTTTCGCCCAAGTGCCATCGCTCGGAGGCTGTCCATCCAACGTCCAAGTACAGAATAATTTCCAACTCCCAGACGTAAGTTAACTTAATTGATCAAGTTATGCACCTTCAAATAACGAATCCTAATTCAGTTTCTTGGACAATGGTACGAATACGAGCGTTATCCGTTCATCTTCGAGGCGGGAGGAAAATGCACTTACGCAAGCTATGCATCCTTGCCAAATGACACTGTCTCTGTGTATAATTTCAACATTAATTCGTTGTGAGTAGAAGGATTCTGTTATCCCAAATGCAAAACATACATCGGGATTCATGGATTTTGTATATTATCTTTTAACTCTCACTCATCTAGAACGAACAAGAAATCAAACATCTCGGGGACGGCTAGAGTGGTGGCTCCGGCAAAACTGCTTGTTCGGTTCCCTGGAATGCCAGGTGAGTAATTTTGTCATTAATTACTCGAATTGAATGTGTACTCTGAATTGAGATTGAGATTGAATGGGGCACATTTTGTTGTTGGGGGTTTTGGATAAAATTCATTAAATTTTAGACTTTGTGGGTGGATCCAATTACTGGGTTCTCGGAACGGACTATTCCGGCTACGCAGTTATCTATTCCTGTGCGGACTTCTACAGCATCTTCAATACAAGTAAGTTGGATGCCTTTTGTGTTTGTTGTATATATACCCGGTTGTATAGTTATTCAATATCTTAACAATCCGATTGCGTATTGTATAATTAAGTAATTATTTTAGATTTTAATTCAGATTCTTTTGTGTTGTGTTGAAAGGAATTGTTTCTAGTCAAAGGGTTGGTCTGTGATGTGTTAATTAAATCTTGGAATTAAGCAAACAAAAAAACCGGTTAGAATTTATAATTTCTGCTAATGACTTCATTCTGAGAGCTTTCAATTGTGATGAATCTTAGAAAATCACGTACAAGCGCATCACTGTCATTGTCAAGTTGTAATCAGTTGTCAGACTGTTTAAGATAAAGAAATTCGTATATGCAAAACAGATAATTGGTACACTGAAAAAAAAGCCGTCATCATATTGATGAATGGCGTTCATCAACTGTAATTCATCAATAAGATGTACTTTTCTTGCATATTATGTATAAATTCATGAAAACTTTTTGATGACGGATGAACCAATCATCAATAAGATGAAAGTGCATTCATCAACTTTTTTTGGGAGAATTTCGGCAGAATTTGATAAAAATTTAGTTCATCAGTTCATCAAAAGTTTTCGTCAATAGGATGAAAGCATCTATTTGACGAAAAAAAATGTTTTTACATCCCATTGATGATTTCTTCTTCAATATGATGAACTGATTCATCATATTTAAATGACAATTTTATTTCATCATATTGATGAAGACTATCATCAAAAAATCGACTTCAATTTGAATTTGGAAGAAAATCAGGTGATGTAAATGATTATCATATTGATGAATAAAACAGACTTGTGTTTTCATCATGTCCATTATATACCTCAATATTGATGAAGTCGATCATCAGTACGAAGAAGAATATAAACGCTTTTTATTTATGAATAGTATCATTGCATGAATGAATCCTATTATTCATATTGATGAAAATATTCACTGAATTGATGAAAAATGTTCATCACATTGATGTATACGACCTTTAATATGATGAAAATGTGAATCTTATTGATGAAAATATTCACTGAATTGATGAAAAATATTCATCATATTCACGGAAAGAAATGAAAAATCAGTAATCACGAATTTCTATGTCTTAAATTATGAAAAATCTTTTTTTTATAAATCATCCCCCTTTTTTCGTAAAATGAGAGTCAATATTGTAAATCAATCTTTATTCCGTCTAAATTTACAAAACTGTATAATTTGAGAATTACGAAAAAATGTCATGATTTTAGATTTCCATTGTAAGAGCAATTTACAAATTTTGTATTCGTAATTTTAAACATTTGGAGCATGATATAAATTGTACGACTAAATAATTCTGATTTACAAAATCAAAGATCGAGATTTATGATCTCAATATTCTAAAAACAAAGCTCTTGAAGCTAAATGAACGAATCGATCTTAGATAATCGTAGTTTACAAAAATATTTCCTGAATTAAAAAATAGGTGTTTATTAAATCATGAATTCTTATCGCATTTTACTACTTTTGAATCCAAACAGTTTTTTTTTGTTACGATTCTTGAATCGTAAATTACGACAATATTTCCTGAAAAAGAAAAACGTTTTGTGTTGTTTATTTATTCCGGAGTGACGGATTTGTAAAAAAAAAAAAATAGTCGCCACTAAGCAGTGCAGAATGAGAAGGAAGTACGGAGATTGATCGGTGAGGTGAGAGAGAGGAAGGGAGAATATAGTACCGGGGGAAGGGCGAGGAAGGGAGAGAGAAAAAGAGGCAAGAACCCCCCGAAACGGGGATGGTGTGGGGGGGGGGGATGGAAACAAAAAGGATAATTTACGTAGTTGATAACTGGCTGATCGTAAATTACGCTCCTGAATCGTAAATGCTTTTTTTGGTTATGATACGATGATACGATCATCAATCTGAAAAAAATAAAACATCAATATGATGAATGCATTCATCACATTGATGATTTACTTGCTTAAATTTTCATCATATTCATGAATACGTTAATCAGATCGATGAAATAATTCATCATTTTGATGTACAAATAAATCAAAATTTGGTTCATCATTTTTCATAATATTGATGAACAAATTTGATGAATGATGATCGAAATTTGTCGCTGAAAATTTTCATCATATTAATGAACAATGCTTCATCATATGGATGAAAAGGTTCACTGGACTAAAATTGATGAATTCTACATCATATAGATGACCTTTTTTATCAATATGGTGTACCTTTTTGGTTCAGTGTATGACCAAACATGCTTCAAACGCTTTTTTATATCTAAGAATATTAGACATCATCTTCTAATGCATTTAAACATTTTGTACAGATTGTCTTAAGTATTTTATTTCACTTTTCATAATGGCGAGTTATACATATAGGTTTTAGGTACATTTGGCATTCGTAATTGGCCACTGAGATCACCCGATTTAACGTAGCGGACTTTTTCTTGTTGAGATTTGTTTTCCTCAACTTGTTCTTTGTTCTTTAAGAGCTGAATATGGTTCACCCAAGCTCAACCAATACTTTACCAAATCATTACTTTTTACTTGCGACATATTACTTAATTACTTAAGGTGGCGCTACAGTCCGTTGTGGACTTGGGCCTCAATCAACAGTCTTCGCCAGCCAGCTCGGTCCCTTGCAAGCTGTCTCCAGTTTTGCACTCCAAGTTGATTGAGGTCCTCTTCCACTTGTGTGCGCCACCTGAGTCGCGGTCGTCCTCTCCTACTACGTTCCTCGGGAATAGTGTTAAAGGTTTTCCGGGCCGGAGCATTGGTGTCCATCTGCTCTAAATGACCGAGCCATCTGAGTCTCTGGACCTTGACCCTTCTGGCTAGGTCCATGTCGTTGTACAACCCTTAAAGTTCGCTGTTGTATCTTCTTCGTCATTCCCCATCAATGCAAACGGGGCCAAAGATGACCCGAAGAACTTTCCTCCCGAAACAGCCTTAGGCACATTCATCCGATTTTGTCAAGGTCCATGCTTCTGCACCATACAGCAGGACTGGGATGATGAGGGTGTTTGACAGTCTTACCTTAGTTGCTCGAGAGAAGGCTTTTCCATTCTATTGCTTTCTTAGCCCAAAGAAACAGCGATTAGCAAGAGTTATTCTTCGTCTGATCTCGGCGCTGCGCTGGTGTTATTGCCCGTGTTTATAGCGGAACCTAGGTAGGCAAACTCCTCTACTACCTCGAATTTGTATGCGTCTTCTGTGACGTTCTGTCCGAGCCGTCGGTGTTGGGTGTCCTTTCTCGAAGACAGTATATACTTCGTTTTTCCCTCATTTATCCCATTTTTGCCGCTTCTGTCTCAATTCTCACATAGGCGCCATTACATCACGCGGTGTTCTTTCCATTATGTCAATGCCATCGGCATACACCGGTATGCGAAAAGTTGAACAGAATTTTGGAAGATAGTGCCCCAGAGACACGGTGGAATTTTCTCAAGCACGATGTTAAGGAAATCGCATGACAGTACATCGCCTTGTTTGAAACTTTTTGTGACATCGAAAGAATCGGTAAGCTCGTTGCTCGTTGATGGAGCAGCATGAGTCATTTTGCACAAGCCAACGAACTTGGGATGCCAAAACTAGACATAGCTTTATAAAGTTCGTCTCTGTAGATGCTGTCATACGCGGCCTTAAAAGTGATGAAAATGTGGTGGGCATCGATTTGTAGTTCAAAGGTTTTTTCCAAGATCTGTCGCTATGTGAAAATTTGGTCGATGGTTGACTTTCCCGGTCTGAAGCCACATTGATAAGGACCAATCAGATTGTTGATGAAAGGATTCAGACGTTCACATATTACTTCAGAGAGGATCTTGTAAGCGATGTTAAGTAGACTGATTCCTCTGTTATTGGCGCAGTTTAGAGGATCTCCTTTTGTCAGTAAACAAACAAATATTGCTGAGGTTCCATTTATTGGGCATGCATTCTTCCGAACATATCTTACAGATGATTTGGTGCATGCTAATATCTAGATCGTCGCCTGCTGAATTTAACAGCTCGGCAGCTAGACCATCTGCTCCAGCGGCTTTGTTGGATTTCAGCCGTGATATTGCCGTTTTCACTTCTTCTAGGTCGGGTACACGGAATTGTTGGCTATCATCGTGTCCGATGACAGTTTTGTTTTGGTGACATGTGTCAAATCTTTTGTATATTATTCAGTAGTTTATGTCAAATCATCATGGCAAGTTACACGATTAAACATAGCACGTTCAATAATGATAAAACTTTATTATATCAAAATGAGTGTTCGTTAACGCAAACGTTGCGCGCATTGTGCCCATTTTACGCTTGGTGGCCCTTCACAGTCGACTCTTCAACGTTTGGTGGCCAAATTTGAGGCGACCGGTTCAGTAAAGAATTAGCCGTTCAAGGAACGTAAGATCGGCCGAGAACATTGCCGCGGTCCGTGAAAGTGTACAGCAGAACCCGAGGCAGTCTATTCCTCGCTGTGCACAAGAACTCGGCCTTTCGCAAACTTCAACTTGTCGATTTTGCGTCGGGACTTGGGCCTACACCCGTACAAGATCCAACTGACCCAGGAGCTCAAAAAAGTTCATGACCATAGACAACGCCATTTGTTCGCTGACTGGGCTTTGAATCACATCTACCCGCCATTATTGAAAAACCCTTTAGAACGGTTTTTTTTTTTTGTTATAAGATTTTCTCGAAAAATAATAGACCGATAAACAGTGTTTGGTTTTCAAAAATATTTTTGGATATAAAAAAAATATGTTTAAACTTTTTTTTCAAAATTCTGTGTCTCAAAAATGGATCAATATTACAAACTAGCCGACCCAGCGAACTTCGTCTCGCCACCCTTCAGAACAATTCCAGAATAATCATTATGATTAACACAGACATTGTTAAAATGCAATGTGATTTGCTTGAATCCAATTAAAATATCACATATCGAATTTTTCCACGCTCTACAACTAACATTCTACTACTTTCATTAAAGCATGAAGTAAAATGTAAATTTCTTTGAATAATTCAAAAACTTCTCTGTTTTTTTCCAAACAGCTTACGGTTGTCCCCCTTATTTGCTGACTTTCCCGTAAGATTATCCCAAAAATTTATTTTTATAAAATGAAAATTTTATAAAAATGTATTGAGGATTGAGCGGATAAAGAGTCCAAACCGGACATACAAACAAACCAATGCACCTTTAATACCATGAAAAAAACTTACTTCGTGCTCTCGCAGAGTTTTCCGAGTTCCCAATCAAAAAATTTCCATTTTTCTATTTGAGAATCAGTGCACTTTCTATTTGCCATTGGAAAACCCATTCTGAAATTTTCCAGTTTTCCATTTGAAAAACAATATCTACACCTGCAGTAATATGCAATTTTCCCAATGAGTTTTCCGAATTTTTCATCAAGAACTTTCTGTTTATCCATTCGAAAACCCATTTTGAAACAAAAAATTCCAAGCAAAAAAAATAAAATTTTCGACCATAAGTAGTAATATTTTCTTGAATACTGCATTATTATTATTATTATTATTATTATTATAAGCTTTTTATTGCCTTATCATTTAAAATTTACAATTCTTAGATTTTTAATTAGAATTTTTACAAATTATTTAATAGGTTAAAACAAATTACAAATAAAAAATTATTAATAAATAGGAGAAAAGTAAGATACATAATTGATTTATAATAGTTTGATTATTTATTTTTCAATTTGTATTATTAGTTTTTGGCGTAAGCCTCCCCCAAGGCGGCTCATATGTCTCGATTTTTCGCCTCACTGTACCAATTTGTGTTTATTTGGCAAAGATCGTCGCTCCATCTCTTATTCGGTCGGCCTGTTGGTCTCTTGCTTTCCGGTCTCCATTTTGTAGCCAAGTTTGTCCATCTTTGATCCTGTAGTCTTGAAATATGTCCTGCCCAACTCCATGTTTGTCTTTTGGTTCTATCTATCACGTCAATTATTCGAGTATTGTTTCTGATGTCTTCATTTCTTATCCTTTCGCTGGGTCTTATTCTGAGGATTTTTCTTTCCATTTTGGATTGACAGATCCTTAGCTGGTCAATAGATTTCGCAGTCAAGCTCAGGGTTTGTAGTCCATAAGTAAGCACCGGTAATATAGCGGAATCGAAGAGATATTTTCGTAGTTCTACGCTTTGGTCCAGTTCTAAAATCTGTTTGAGGCTCCAGAATTGTTTCCAGCTGTTTGTGATGCGTCTGTTGATTTCTTTTTTCTCTTGGTCCTTAAAAGATTTTAGTTGTCCCAAGTATATGTAGTCTTCTATGTATTCTATTTTTTCATGGTCCAGAATTATATCCTCTCTGATGTGGTTTGTCATTACTTTTGTTTTTGACTTGTTGATTTGTAGTCCATAGTTCTTGCACACGCTAGTAAGTTCTGTTGTCATTTCTTGTATATGTTTAGCTTTTGTAGATATGAGTAGAGGAAAAGGTGGGAATATGGAACCTGTTGGTAATTAGGAACCCCCCTCTAAAACCAAAACAGATAGTGCCATCTTTTAGCGAATAGCAACATTTCGTGAAGTCTCATAGCAAATACTCATATTGCCTAGATACACAACTTTTGCCTTGATCATTTCGCGGCAAAGCTGTTTCCAACAACCGAGCAAAAAGGAAAACTTTTTTTCATTATTTTTGTTTGTCTCGAAAGTTCATAACGGTTCGTGTTTTCGTCTGGTTTAAAATTCATAAATATTTTTAAGAGTTCGGATTTACAATTTCTAAGGTAAGATTTTTTTAATTTCCTTGAATAAGTCCCGAAAAAAAATGTTTTTTATTAAAATATGCAGTCTTGTAATATGGAACCCGTAGAGGATTCTAATATGGAACCGGGTTCCATATTACCCTTACGTCTTTTTACTAACGGTGGACTTGGTAGTAGTGGTGTGAACACCTGACACAGAAGTCTTGATCAATTGGAAACAACATCAGCATCCCATACTACAATATCTTCTGGTGATTCTGTTCTTTCGGAAAGCAGCAAAGGTCGCACCCCAACAGAAGCAGATAATGATGTAAGTGGCATGTTCTGCTCCCAAGGCCGAATAGCCTTGATCATGAGCATCGTGGTGAGTTTTGGGTGCTGTGCCATTCCTGCAATCTTTATGTATGCAATTTTTATACTCAGAGTTAAAATGTTATTTTAACATACATTTAATATGGAACCCAGGGTTCCATAAAAGGAGCATAAAATTCAAAAATGTTATAAGTACTTTTTTTGAATAAAGTAAAATATTATTTACAAAAAGTACTCAGAACATGTTTTTTTTCTTATATATATTGGAAAAATATATACTTATTATTATTGAATACTATTTAATGTCTTCAGCTAACGGGTATGGCAAAAAAGCTAAGAAACAAAATGGGGTTCCATATTCCCACCTTCTCCCCCTACTATATCGTCCGCAAATCTTAGGGTGTTTAGAAGTTGTCCACATATCCTTATACCATATTTTGTCTTCCAGTTCATCTTTTGAGAAATATATGAATACTGCATACCCAGATTAATTAATAAGTGTCCTTGGCTTAGTTGTTAGGTACGTTGGCTACTAAGCAAAACGTCATGGGTTCGAGTCCTACTCGTGCCCATAGTTTTTATTTCATCTTTCACGGGCACTGCCTTTTGCGAAGAACTTACAAAACTTTCAAGATTATCATTCTGTCATGAAAAAAGTGCTTCTAAACTTTGCCGTTCAGAATCGGCGTTAAATTGTAGGTCCTCCACACGCACTCAGAGTATTGTTGATGAGAGTAAGCCACTAATGCCCTTGGCTCTCAAGGCCTGTCGCGTCACTCTATTTTTTTTTTGTTTTTATATTAATTTAAGGATATTTTTGCAAACTTTTAATATATAAAAATTAAATTTAAGAAAAACCGCTCCAAGGATAATTTGTTTGTTTTATTTAAAAACTAGCAGTTGCCCGCGACTTCGTCCGCCTCTCCCTCGTCCACCGGCCAGAGTATCGTCTCGACTTGTGCATCATGCGCGCGTGGGAATTTTGTTCGGAAGTTATTGTAAAATTGCATTGCAGTCAACTTTCCCTAGGTCGTAATTCTCTTGAACTTGAAAAATTTGAGCATTTTTTATGATTCCCTTCAGTTGTTCATACTTAAAGCATTCCCTTGGGTTAACTCTCCCTGATTCTAATATCTCTCTTACTTCTGCATCGTTTTTTTTCGTTAAGTAATTTTTTTTTCTTTGAACTGAGCATATTTTTTAGTTAAGAAGTACATAAAATGATATTGTTTAAACACAATAATCTGCACAAATAGTGCAATCAATCACATTCACAAATCAATTGAACTCTCAAAATTCTAATTTGAGCAGTTATTAGGCCAGTTCCATCTAACAACATCTCACTGAGATTTCAATGTCACCTTGACTGAGGCAAAATCATTTGGTGGAACATAATTCTCAGTTATCATTGAGATTTAATGGCTACCTTACTAATTGTTGCTGCACATATGTCAGCCACGTCAAATAGCTGAGTGAGAAATCGAATCCAAAATAATTTCATCTCAGAGATCTCAGAAAAAAATCTCAGTTCTCACATTTCCACAGATTTTTCGCTGCTATTGGTCGCAGCTTAATTTTCAGTAGAATAAAGCCTTCCTCGATTAATGGACTATCCAACACAAAAAGAATTTTACAATTCGAAATAGTAGTTCCTGAGATTACCGCGTTCAAACGAACTTTATATTGTATTGTATTGTATTGTATTGTTTGCCGTTTTTTCCACATTTTACACAAATTCTTCGCTCCTATTGGTCGCAGCTAAATTTTATATAGCTTCAAGCCTTCCTCAATTAATGGACCATCCAACACAAAAAGAATTATACCATTCGAACCAGTAGTTCCTGAGATAAGTGCGTTAAAACGCAGAAAAATGTATATTTTTTTGCCGTTTTTTCCATATTTTCCACAGATTCTTCGCTGCTATTGGTCACAGCTTAATGTTAAGTAGCCTAATGTCTAAGTCGATTAAGGCACCATCCAACACAAAAAGAATTATACCATTCGAACCAGTAGTTCCTGAGATTACCGCGTTCAAACGAACAAACTCTTCAGCTTTATATATTAGTGTAGATGTAGATTTAACAAATTTTATGGCATCAATTTTTTTTAGATAAATTGTGTTTTTGAGGTAAATATTTCAATTTAAATTTTTATTTGTGAACTTTAATCACCATGTTTCTATTTTTAAATGTTTTTTTATGAGTTAAGTTTTGGAATAAAGGAGCAAGATCGTACGACCCAGTCGTGCACATACATACAGTGCCTTGCATAAGTATAACAGCACCCGAAAAAATGCATTTAAAAGAAAACCTACAATAGGAGTGACTCCTTACTATTTTTTTATTGAGTTGCATCACTGATCAAGCAAATTGAGAAAAAAGTAAAGTACCGTTATTTCCTCTCCTGGTGTTTAAAAATTAAAAACAGATTTTAATGTATTGCAAAAATATAACCGCATTTATTGTTTTTTGTTTTAAGTTCATTTTTAACAAAAAATTAATATGCAATTTTGTTGCCTCTATTTTCCACCAATCTTAGAATTCTTTTTGGCATACTATTAACTAGATTTTTCAATATGGAGTCGTCTAAAGCGTTCCATTCTGTCACAACTGCCTCTCGCAGCTCAGCAACACTAGCAAATTGCTTATTATGGGCATACATTTTGCGAGTTAAAATTCCCCAAATATTTTCTATGGGTTTGCAATCTGGAGAATGTGACGGCCACTCCATCAAATTAATGTTTTTCGATTCGAACCAATCCAAACTTTGACGACTTACATGAATTGGGGTATTATCTTGCTGGAAGCCATGCACAACTCGGCGAAATCGTCTTAAATAAGGTACCAAATTCTCCTCAAGGACCGAAGTGTAGTCAGAACTGTTCATTCTGGTAGAGGTGAAGGCAAGTGCAACCTTACCACGCTCGCAGAAGGCCCCCCAAACAATACAGCTGCCACCACTAAAGTTCCTCTTGGAAAAAAAACTTTTTCTCTTTCCTCAAATCGTGGCAATATCCGCTAAAACCATCTGGTCTATCGAGATTAAACTTTTTTTCATCACTAAAAATAACCTAATAAAAAACATTCATTCCAGTATGCCATTTGGAATAACGAGATTTTAGTGTAGATTAATAGAAAGTCACTTACGGTTTTCCAATACCGATTTATGTGTTGGCGGGCAAATTCCAATCTTTTTTGTTTGTGGGCTGCTGTTAAATCTGGAGCTGGCTCCATTTTGCCCCGAACAATCACTCCACTGCTTTTTAAATCACGAGAAACGGTTGAAACCAAAACTCCTAAACCCAATTCGTTACGAAATTACGGCAAGGAATGCACCGAATTGGATGCAGCATTGATTAAACGCCTCTTGTCGTGACGTGTCAGCTTCTGCGGACGCCCGGGTCTTATTTTTGTCCCATAAGATTCTGGATGTTTTAAAAAATTTCGAACGACACGATCTGATCGTGAAATTCGTTTTCCAATAGCCCTAAGACTTAGGCCGCTTGACCGAAAAGCCAAGATTTTGCCTTTTTCAATTTCGCTTAAATGCGTACCACGTGGCATTGTTGTTTTTTATTTGAAAGCACTTGACTGAATGCAGCTTCAAAGAGATTTGCATTGTGCGGTTATATTTTTGCAATACATCAAAATCTGTTTTTAATTTTTAAACACCAGGAGAGGAAATAACGGTACTTTATTTTCTTCTCAATTTGCTTGATCAGTGATGCAACTCAATAAAAAAAAATAGTAAGGAGTCACTCCTATTGTAGGTTTTTTTCGGGTGCGGTTATACTTATGCAAGGCACTGTATGTATGTATTTTCATTTGAAATGCAAATATTTTATAAAAGTTGTAGTCAATATTATTTAAAGAATTTCGATTATTGATTGATTCAACAATGATGTCAATTAAGCTACGACGAAGACGAAGAGTTGCGTGAATCGAATTGTTAACATTGATGTGTTCAAAACTCTTTCATACATTTCCCAACATTATTCACTACGAGTCCCACAGACTACAAAATTAAATGATTGCTTACGATTGAAAAAAAAATCCTAATTCAAGTGCTGTCTGTCTCTGTGCCTTCCCATTAGTGGAAGGGTAATGTAGATATTTTTCGACGTTTTACAGTCGTTATCTTAATACTCCCTTACACTTTTAAAATGGAAGTACTTTATAGTAGGCAAATTTAATTTTTTCTATTTCATTAAAATCTCCACTTCATTTCTTTTTATAACAAGAAGAAGTCATTAGTTTGAATTTTCTTTCTCCAACAGAAGTCGTATGGGTTCTTACTCGAGAACGAAAGCCAAGTGAGTCGGTTATTTCACAAGCTAGACAAGTGATTGATGACAACAAACTTTCGAAGCGTTTGCTCTTCAAAACGAACCAAGACAACTGTCCTGATGAATAAAATATTTAAACAAAACATTTATACTTAATTTTCAGTGCATATTGTATCCAAATGAAATAAAGCTACATGTTGATAACCGAATCATTGTTTATGCGTTGGGGTGGGGTTGTGATCGGAAAAAAAAAACAAACACGCTACCGATTTCGCAAGCGTCAATTTCAATTTTTATTTGTTGCTTTAATTTTTGAAAATCTCTTGCATCTCTATTTATTATCAAATAAAAAAATAATTTAGAATTACAAACAAGTACTAAAGCACAACAACGGCCTTATTTCAAACTGTAACGAGTAAGAAAAGCGCCATCTATTATCGAGCACATAGTCGGCAATGTAGTGTGTAGTTTTCATGGATATGGTAGATTGGAAACGTCAAATTGTAAGCAGCTGTTCTAACGTCACATGCGTATTGCATTTTTGTTTTATTTTTCGTAATTTCTTTCTTGTTTTGTTGTGAATTGTATAGAATTGGTGTAATAACCTAAAAAGTTGCAAACAAATTATGACTTCAACTCCATCCAAAGCAGATACAAGTTATTCGTCGCTTACGCCTGTCCGATGTAAGTATTGCATTAAAACTGGGTAGTTTCATGCAAGAAGTTGAAAGTGTTCTTCAAGTTCTCGACAGCCCCAGAACAAAGCCGCAAAATGACCAACTCTTGAGCTGTAAAAACCGCCTCGATACAATCACCAAAACTCTGCTTGATAACTTTGTGAAATGGCAATCAGCACAGAAACGGGGACAGTCCCTGTGCAATTCTATCGAAGCCATCAAAACCAAATCCCTAGAAAACAAAACTCCTGGCGGTTCACTTTTCCCCGAAGAACTTCAACCATTCTGTGATAAACTTGCAATTATTTACAGCATCTTTGAAGATATTTGTCGGAATACAAAAGAGGCACTGAGACAAATGACTGCCTTGGCCAAACTTCCAGAAGTGCGTTCTGAAATATTCTTCAGAACATGGATGATGGAGGATTTCATCGACTTCACGAAAACCATACTTGAGCGATATCAAGCCGAATGTGCCATTAAGAAATTCGTTACAGGTATGAATTGATTGTGAATTCCGTTGAAAGGAAATCAAATCGTTGATCGATTATTGTTTTTAGAGGAAATTGCTCATTGCCAGGAGCGGTGTGATTTGATTCGTGTGTCTAGCCTGTGGGAATATCCGTGCCATGTTGATGAAAATGTGAAAGTGTTGTTTTTGTTTATAGGAGAGGAATTAAAAGTGAAATAAAATTACTTTTTGTACATTGAATGTCCTTGTTTTGAGTATCTGGTAACAATATGGCATCTAGATTTTGGACAGACCAGATATAGAAGTAGAAAGCAAGTGCTCTTGGCAAAGAACTCCCAAGAAAACCGTTTAGCAGTACGAGAAAGCCAACTGGGACGGTCTCAATCATTTTTTCAGGATCCTTAACTGGTCACTGTGCTTCCCCGATAGTGACGTAGACTCCAGTGCGGATATGATTACAAGTTAAATTCTTCTGGGAATGAGAACTTTTATCCCGAATAGGGTTAAAAGCTTCAAACCCAAAGAGAACACATGTTTTAATGTGAGATGTAAAGAGGTTATCAGTGTTAAAGAGGTAAGTTTCCGTTGTTACAAAGCCAATCCTTCTGAGGAAAACCGGAATAAGTTTAAACAAGCCAAGAAAGCCTGCAATGCCCATATTCGAAGGACCAAGTTCTTGCATGACCAGAAATTAAGGCAAAAAATACTGCAATGTGCCAAAGGCAATAAGAATTTTTGGTCATTTGTAAAAAAAATATGAAGAATTCTTTTTCTTTCTCGGTCCTTACGCTTGTTGACAATGACACTCCAGTTGTTAGCTCTCTCGCGAAAGCTAACCTTTTTGCTAGGCAGTTCGCCTCCAACTCTTCGCTGCCAGAGAGTGTCATGACTCCTCCAGCTCTTGAGCGCGTCAATGATTCCATGAGGCAAATCGTCTTTCGCACTCGTGCTGTGGCGAGAGTCCTAAATTATTGTTATTGTTCTGAAGAGGTGTTCTTCCAGACTGCCAAAACCCTTGCGTAAGCTTTTCCATCTATCCTATTCTTCTGGGCTCGTTCCAAGCAGTTGGAAAACAGCGTTTGTCCAGCCAATTCCAAAAAAAGGCGAATCTTCTTCTCCTCCAATTATCATCCGATTGCACTTACGTTCCTTCTTTCTAAGGTCATGGAAACGCTGATAAACTATCACCTCAAGAAATATCTCGAAGACCGAAAGCTTCTTAATGACCGACAGCACGGGTTTCGCAGCAACAGGTCCACTGGTGATCTGATGGATTATCTCACCGAACAGTGGAACAAATCTTTACATCGTTTTGGAGAAAGTAAGATTGTTGCACTTGATATTTCAAAGGCATTTGATAAAGTTTTGCATCTTGCTCTTTTATCGAAAATGCATGCTTTCGGTATTGATGAGTCCCTCCTTCGTTGGATTAAAAACTTTCTTTCAAACCGTTCTATACAAGTTGTATTGGACGGGTTCAAGTCTGAAACCCACAATATGAATGCTGGTGTGCCCCAGGGCTCCGTTTTATCTCCGACCCTCTTTCTCATTTTTATTAATGATCCCTTGTCTGCAACTTCTAATCCAATACATTGTTTCGCTACCCTTAGTTTTTCATTATCGTTCCCAGACTCACATCCCTCCTCTTCGGATGTGGAACTGCAACGGCAAAATATGATAAGCTCATTAAACTCTGATTTAAACAGCATTGTACAGTGGGGAATACAAAAACTCGCAAGTGATTTATTCTCAGTTTGGTTTGGTAATTCATCATGAATAGACTCACGGCTGAACAACGCTTGCAAATTGTGCAATTTTATTTCGAAAATAATGGTTATGTGCGGAATACGTATCGCGCACTACGTCCATTTTATCTTCGACAAAATCGTCCAATAGAAAAGTTAATTCGATTAACCATTGAACGTTTTCGCACCACGTTTACTCTAATTGATAACTCGCATCCCCAGAACGCCGCACACTGGGGATTTTGCGGAAAAAAGTCTCAAAATAAATTTTGAAAACAAAATTTGTGAGGATATTTTCAGATTTCAGAATAACATCTGCACCTCAATCAGAAAGAATTATTGAAATCGGACCATTGGTTTCGTTTTTATAGCTTTAGACATAACTTGTGAGTGGTATTGATAACATGGTAAAAAAACATTTAGACAAAAGTTTTTTTTTTTTTGGTTTCGCCCCAATGTTTTTCTTTATTTTTTTCTTAACGAACTATATTGTCTCAATATTAAACCGAAGAAAAAATTGATTTTGAAAATTTGGTTGCCTTTGTATGATTAGGGGTATTCATGCAATAAGATAAAATTGTCGATTACGTATTTGCGTAAATTTACGCTCCGCTTTGCATGAACGCACTCATAAAGCAAGCTGTGTAAACTACTTAAATCTTAAAACGAAACTTCAAAATGTCAATAAAATAACATAAAATAAAATGAGAACTTGATTTCAAATTTGAATTTTGTTCTGACACAGCAAAATAATATTTTAAATAAAATGACAACTAGATTTGAAATTTGAAATCTGAAATTGTGTAAGTTTACGACCCCGTTTACGCGACAAAATAGTCGCGCAAATTTATCAGCCTTGTGTAAAAAAATTTCCATACAAATTTTGACATTTGAAATACGAGGTTGTAAACTTACGCCTTTTACGAGGTTTGCGAGGGATATACGACGTTGCATGAATACCCCTATTATTTTAAAAAAGCACTAAAAAATTTGCAATTTTTTTTTATACTTTTGGACAAACAATTTTAGCTACATTTGCCTACAGTCAGAGACTAGTGTCATCATTATCCTTTCAAGTTTATCTTTCGATAGGTACCAAATTTAGGTGCCACCAGGTACCACTCTGTATTTAATTGCAGATGGAAATCTGCAATTAGTCACAAAATAAACTAAAAATTGCTATAATTTGAAAAAAAAATCTGTTTTGCGTTACAAAATCTATTTTAGTAAAATATATTTGCTTTTTTGACCGAAAATATGGAAGCACATCAATAGTCAAACAAAATTTTTAAAAAATTTCACTAAAAATTTAACCGGATGGACCGCCATTTTGTTTCTTATGAATTTAAGTAGCTGCTCGTAGCTTGCTCAATTTTGATGATAGAGAAAAATCACTTTGGACAAAGTTGTAGAAAATTTAATTTCCTATAGAATTTGTGAAGTCACGTTTTTATTAAAACTTATCGTTTAAGAGCTATGGAACATGTTTGACTGACGATCATATATTTTTTCTTAAATTTAACCAAAACCTCTCTTATCTATGCTAATGCATTTGTATGCAATACGATATATGTAAAAAATAATAGATTTGTCAAAAAAAAATTGTTAAATGAAAAATTATTATTATTTTATTATTATGTTCACTTTGTTTCATTTTTTTTTAAATCTACTACAAAAATTTAAAAAAAATTAATTAAATTAAAAATTAAAAATTTAATTAAATTAATTTAATTAAATAATTAATTTCATGATAATTTGACACAAAGAGAAAATGGTCCGCTTTCTTTTGCATACACGTTTATTGACATCTTTGGAAGTCAATGATTTGTGAAAAGTGATCTTAAATTTTAATTTTAAGGGGCGTAGTAGTGGGCGGTAATTTATTCCATCGATTTCTTTCGTGTCAAGTTATCATTCCTGAAAATTTTTCCGCACTCCCATACTAATTTTCCCAGTGTGCGCCGTACAGTGCGTACAGAAGAAGCTATTGCTACTGTAGAGCATAGCATTGAGGACGACCCGAATGAGTCCATCCACTTTATGGAAGATTTTGCGGGAGGATCTTGGTTTGTGTGCTTACAAAATCCAACTCGTGCAAGAATTGAAACCAAACGATCATCAAACAAGGCGTAGATTCGTCGAATGGGCCCAAAACGAGATGGTCGTTGTTCCCGATTTTCATAAGCGAATTTTGTTTAGCGATGAAGCGCACTTCTGGTTGAATGGCTACGTCAACAAACAAAACTGCCGTATTTCCTCAATCCTCAAGTGTATGTCGAAACACCGTTCCATCCAGAAAAACTGACTGTTTGGTGCGCTTTATGGGCTGGTGGAATCATTGGTCCGTACTTCTTCAAAAACGATAATGGCCACAACGTTACAGTCAATGGTGATCGGTATAGAGCCATGATTACTAAGTTTTATTCCTGAATTAAGCAATCATGATGTCCAGGAGCTGTGGTTCAACAAGACGGCACAACATGTCACACAGCTCGTGCACAAAATCGATTTATTGAAAGACAGGTTTGTCGACCGCCTAATTTCACGTTTTGGACCTGTGAATTGGCCTCCAAGATCTTGTGATTTTACACCGCTAGACTATTTTCTGTGGGGTTAATTAAAGTCATTGACCTATGCGGATAAGCCACAAACGCTTGACCATTTGGAATAC
This sequence comes from Sphaerophoria taeniata, assembly GCA_943590905.1. Taxonomy (NCBI): domain Eukaryota; kingdom Metazoa; phylum Arthropoda; class Insecta; order Diptera; family Syrphidae; genus Sphaerophoria; species Sphaerophoria taeniata. The sequence goes on along the minus strand of OX016540.1, from coordinate 83,607,071 downwards.
AACATTCGCCGTGTAATTGCCGATATACGGCCACAAATGATGAAAAAGGTCATCGAAAATTGGACGTCCAGATTGGACTACATCCGAGCCAGCCGTGGCAGTCACATGCCAGAAATCATATTAAAATGTAATGCCACAAGATTATCTTTCGAATAAATAAAAAATCAAGTCAATCGAATATTCCATCGTTGTTTTATTGCAATTAAAAGTTCTATACCTCTAAAAATACACCCTTTATAAAACATATATACTTCTAAAGCTTGAGTACAACTCCCACATTGGGCTGGTGCAGTGCTTCATTACGTCACTTGAACACCGACGTAATGTCTCATGCCTCACCCTCTTTTACCATTATTATAAAGCTTTATGCTCTAGTGAAATAGCCAGTTGCCCCCTTAAGATATTCAACCGTAATACCCGCGCCTCCAGGAATGCCCATCAATTCACCCTCAAGCCCAACTTTGGACGTATAGTCATGTTCAGGGAATTATTCTTTACCCGAACTACGTGAATGTGTAACTCTCTTCCACACTCTGTGTTCCCCAGTCATTGCAATGTTCATGAATTCAAGACCAATGTTAACCGACAATGTTGTCCTAATCATTGTTATTATTTCGCTTAAATCTCTTAATTATTTATTAAAATGAATAAATACAAATACAAAGCCTATATTAAGCTCATATTAAGATCATATTGATTATTGAGCCGTTAGGTTGTAATTCAATCCGAGAAGCTCGTTGTTTTATCAAATTAAATTGAAAGTAGATTTGTACGTTAACCGAGAACCAATTAATTTTATCGAAATATTTATTTTTCCAAAATTTACTTACATTGGTCTGTGTGTTGTGTTCGAAGACCGGAGGCAGGTTAGGTGCTCTGTACTTACATTGGCCACAAGCCACGAATCCTCCATTAAATCATTAATAACATCATGTCTTTGTTCTTTCGCTTCATCTATCGAATCCAGTGTTATTTTTCAATTACACTCGAGCTTCGATGGTTTTTGGTTAGGAATCGATGGTACTTGGAATTGGTATCCTTGGCTACCAAAAATGCCTCACACCCTCCACTCATTTCCGCACTGATTCTCTGTGTGTATACAGCTAATTGCTTGAACAGATAACCGCATGGAAGCTTCAATTTGAAAATCATAGAATGTTGTTGTGAGAGTGATGAACACAAGGGGACGCTGCCGGCCGGTCCTCGTCCTGCGTCCGTCATCCGTCATCCGTCGTCGTTTGTATTACCTGAGGTACTTCTGTTTCCAATTAATGATTTTACAGGTTATATTGGCTTAAAAGCAATCATTTCAAATTTCAATGAACAAACTCTACTTACCAGCAATAGCATGCAACATTTCAAAGAACAGAGAGATAACAGGATTTTGGTAAACTCACTTCATACCAATTCAACATTCATTCTAAATTAATGCCTCAAGTTTACACTCACACTTCGCAAACACACAAATCTGCTGTTAAAACCGAACGGGAACCGATATTAGAGTAATACTCTTAATGTCATTCATTTTCGGTCAACTTGAATGGCAATTGCTTTTCATTATCCTCTTTGGTTGGTCGAGATCGAGTCCCTGTAATTGAAAATTTCTATATGACAAAATAAATAAGCGGTGTTTGTGACTGGTGCGGGAACTGGACATGGGACATCGATTGGAAATTTAACTCAATACGACCAAGGGGCTTAGCAGGCATCTCTCCCTTTTTTGCCAGGGTTATAGAACTAATTGGCTGATGAATTAGTGGTTGTGCGCAAAATAATATATCATTATACAAAAACCCTCGGGCTGATTAAAATGAATTTATTCAAGAGTTTTGAGCACACTATGACTGGTGCCTTTGTTTCGATTCAGTTTTCAAAGTTTAAATGATGGAAAGCTTAAAATAGGGGTGAGAACATTACTAGACTTAAGTCACGCAATTAGATGATGAAAACATAATTTCAGATGAAAATATACAGTAAAATGGAAAACGTTTTTGGAAAAAATGTGCCTATATAGAATTGAATATCTACTTCCTTGCTTTTCAACAAAAGAAGTACCGAAAATTCTCAAGAGGATTCGCCTTCAGCGGCAAGCAAAATTTGAATTCGCCAAATTTCTAAAATTCAAATATGAACAAAACTGAGAACAAGTAGGTATCGTCTGTTTGCGTTTCAAGGGTTACGGTGCACAAAATTCCAAAAAAACAACAACATTATACCTAGGTATAGATTCGTCATATCCGTTCGTCCGTTTTATAACTCGAAAACTATAGATAAAACAGATCAGTGGCGGTCAACTGCCAACCGAGTAGAATCAACAAGTTTTATATCTCGGACTGTTGAAAGCGTTGTAACGAAGCGTCACACCTCGCGCCCTATTACCCCATTCAATCAGCCAATATAATCAAAAATATAACGGCCACAAAAATACAACTCCGACCTGACTATAAATCAATAAATCATCTCAACTTACATGCAAAAGAAACTACATAGATTACTCACATTTTTACAATGTAAGTTTTTCTGACAATTTATAATTTGCTGCTAGTTTTAGCTGAAGAGTTGCGAAGTAGGAGTCGAATTTAGTAGGAAAACGGATCACCTTATTTTAGATTATAAGTAGTAATCAGCGTTGCCGCGTTGCCAAAATGTGCGGGCCACTAGTCCACTACACTAGAGATAATTTGTTGAAAAAAAAAATAATAACAATTTCTCTTTTCATAAATATACTAAATAAAAGATTCACAACTATATCACACGGACACAGCCCTGGGTCGGCCAAAAAGATGTCTACGAAGGTACAGGTGATCGAGATCAGCGTAATGCTACGCAAATTCTGGCAGTCGGTATCTTAGCGGCTGCGGCGGCGGCGGAGCAACCCCGGAAAAAATGCGAAAACTCGAGTGGGCCAGTGGCTTCTTTAGCAGAACCACCGATCAAGATCATAGCTGCGGTCATTGACAGGGGTCATGTGGATGGTAACAAATCTCATGATCAATGGGCAGACGTCAAGGCTCATCTCGGTTTCAGATTTTTATCTATCATCGAGGAGAATCCTGGACCTCTCCAAGACACAGCCGATGCAGGATGGTACCAAAATCGTATCAAACTCATCGCCTGTGGAGATAAGAGATCTTACGATCTCAGGGCTGCTGTCAATGGCTTGCCAGAAGTCTGGCCGGTTGCCAAGCTTGAGGTTGTTACAAGGGATTATATTCCTTTAAGACCAAGAGCACGCATAATGGTCCCGGCTCCACACAACTGCCTAAATATGATCATGAAACTGATTAAAATTAGTAATCCAAACCTTCCTACTCACGACTGGAAAATCCCAAAGGTTGAGGAGAAGGAGACAGTTGGTCGCTATAGATCCACTGGCCGCGACCGAAGGCGTGACTAAGTACGGTTTCGACAAAATCATGGTCAGTATTTACAAGAAAGACGAAGACTCGCTAAATGGAACCATCGATCTCCTCAGCCTCTAACAAGCCATCAAACGTGGAAACTGATCTCGCAGTCGACAGTAATTCCGACAGAGAAACTGAAGACTCTACTCTAAGCATCACTCTAAGCGAGGAAGTCCTACTTCATTCCTTCTCAGACGATGAAAACGCCGATAAGACAGTGGTGGAGGTTGATCGGTCTAAAAGTAGCAGTGCTGCGATTAGTTCAGATAAATCTTCATCACGCCATCATGGCCTCTACAAACATTTTACTCCGGCTGCATGAAACCAGAGAAGACATCGTCCTCAAACAGGAGTCGTGGGTGTCAAATCCACCATCAACGGGCACAGGACAATAACAGTAAACGTATGACAATGACAAAACAAACAGACGAGATACGTACTACATAGGTAGAGAAAAAAAAAATAAAGTGGCGAATGGCGAAAACAAATGAAAAGCAAACGTCAGTCTGAATGAATTGATAATTTTGTTGATGGAATAAAAAGATTGGCGCAAAATTATAGTCCGCTAATGAACAGTTTTAGTGTGATACTAGCTTAAAATGACGTTTCAGCCATGACTCAAACGTCATTTTAAGCTAGTAGCACACTAATTTTTCTTAAAATCGGAATATAATTTTGCGCCATTGTGTTTTGTATTGTTTTAGAAAAAAGAAAAAAATATGATATGCCGGCCATTTGATGTTGGCCCCGGGCCACTGGCCAAAATAAAAAACTAAGGGCCAAATGGCCCGATCGGGCACATTTTGGCAACGCTGGTAGTAATTCTCCTCCCATTTAGATTGCTTGTTATTTTGTTATCATAATCACTATCTTGTTGGTAAGGTGTTTCGAGGGTGGATCAGGGTCCAACCAAACCGGCTGCCTTGCACGAATTGTAGCTACATTTGAGCGGATAGTTTCAGAGAATAGTTGGACATTTTTCGATATAGACATGATCCATATCAAATCTACTGCATAGCGGATGTGATAACAATAATTAAGCTAAAATAGGAGGAAGAACCTACCCGGAAAGTCCTTTAGAATTCCCTCAAATTGCGCTGACAGGACGGCATTGACCAGAACCAGGATACCCGGAGCCTTGGGCTGCAAAAAAAAAACGGCCAACGTTAGGGTGAGGTAGAATAACTTTTTTAAAGGAGGCCTGATGGACCCGTTCTCGGTTGTGATGCAGATGAATGTGGGCTGAAGATGATGATGGTGAAACAAACATGAGGCACATTTGCTGAATTATATTTTAAGCTACCGGTTTGCGGTTTTCAATTTCCATTTTCTTTCTACTTCGTACTGTAGCCGTTATCAGAACTTTGATTTTAATATTCTAGTTTCCGCTGCTGTGCTGGTTTAAAAAACCCTACCCATTCAGATCTTAAAATGGATACAAATGCGTCTGAGTTATTTTCATAGAACATTTTCATTAACCATGTTATTCAAGTCTATAAAAGTAAACATTTAATGCACGAAAGGTACCTTGACAATCATCCTTTTCTGTAAATTGTTTTAAGGAACCAAAAAAAACTCCAACATACTGAACTTAACATAAATCCTTCTAAACGTATTGTTTGTCAAGCTGAATGTAATTATTTCACTTACTATTCAAAGTTCGTTTCTATTTTTTGCCCAAAACAAGAGAACGTCAAAAAGCATATCCTTTTATTTCCTGCAGCAAGATTTTAACATGTCAAGAAGCCGAAGGATGACATCTTTTTAACTCTTTTCGCTGGCAGAGGTTCTAGAATGTAGTTTCATATATCTTACTAACTAGGGACGTCTAAAAGTACAAGATGCATCTTTTTGAGTGTGTGTGTGTATAGTATTATGCATTTAAAATAAAAATGCTTTGGATCTGTTTGTCTCCTTCATATCGCACACTTCCATGGGGATGATCTTTTCTCAACTTCAAAAAACATCTAATCCTTATCCAAGAAGGAAAAATGTCTCCGTATTCTCTTCTCGCTACGAAAAGGATTCTTATCTTTCCATGGACTAGGTATTGTGCAGTAAGCGAAGCATTTTTCTTTGGACGCAATTTCGTTTTTTATTTTTTTGTTTTTCTTCGAACACAAAGGGCTGAAATGGGACACAGCTAAAGGGTGTCTCATTGTAATGAAACTCATTGAAAAAATTATTCACCATTAAAAAAATTATTTCTCTTAAATAAGCTAGTGATTAAGGCCCATTTGCTCAATCGGAACATAAATTTATGTTCTACTTAAAGTTCTCCTTTTGTATGGGGATTTTATGTGGAACTTAAGAATTCCGGAACGTCCCATATAAAAATGAAAACTTTATGTAGAACATAAATTTATGTTTCGATTCAGCAAATGGGCCTAAGATTTTCCGTCGGAAATTGCTTATCAAAAACTTTTCCGAAGATGGTTTTCAAAATTGATGTTTAATTAGATGAGCTTAGGAACACCCTGTTATTTCACGAATTACTTCAATTTGGAAAATAAATCCCCGCACTGTTTCCGTAGATTTAGAACTCCCATCTTAAATATACAGAACGAAGATTGCATTAGCGAAAATCCTTGCCGTTTATTTCGCTCCTAATAAACCATCCAAGGACGAGGACGACTATAGCCCAAAAACCCAATTGAGTAAGATGAAGCTTGAAGCAACTTAAATGTAGATAATTTATTATCAACCAAGGCACAGGCATGGAATTTGTCCTGCGGCTGTGAAACTATTTCAAGACCTTGTTGATTATATCCTTGAACACACATATCTCTTTCCCCAAAATATACAACTTGTACATCTGCAAAAATGAAGTAATTTCGACTCGCATTATATCCCTTTACCCGAAATGCCAATGCCAAATGCTTGCAAATATTTTTCCACTTCACATTCGTATTTGTATTGCCTATTCCTATTTCAAACCGAAATAATACTCCTCAAGGTTTCCAAATGTGAAACGAAACAATGTAACCACCATCACACCATAAACCCCAACTATACTCGTACCATTGTCATTAACATCCCCTAAAGCCGTATATACACGCACCAGTCATGACGAACAAGAACTTGTATAAGGATAACGAGAACGACGATGAAGATGAGCTTAATGGTAACAACAACGTCGAAAACGACGCCCGATACGATTACGACTATATGCGAAGACGACAACGACGAATGACGAAGTATTTAGTGCGGTTCGTTACACTTGATATATGAGAAATTCATCTAACCATTGTCTAATGTTGAAATTCTTGGCATTATAAGGGTGCTAATAGACACTTCACCCATGAGAAGCATAATTTATGACCCATACCTACGTCGAGCTCATCTCCGCCAGCACCCATCAACGGGATGGCATAAATCGCACATGGAACTGGAACACGAACGTCTTTTTTTTCTCTTTTCAAAGATTCAATTGTATTTTTGTTACATTTCTGTCGGTAGGAGATGTAACAGAATATGTGGACCTAGTTCATATATGGCCTACAGGGAGGTGAACTAAATTGCAAGTTCCTCATTTTAGATGGCGAAGGAGAAATTGGTAAATTAATCCTTGGGAAAGATAATACTTCCTTTGCTACTACTTTTGTGTAATTAAGGTTAAGGAAACGTGTAAGCATACAGTTTTGAGTGCAAGTCCAAGTGAATTAGAATTTGTGTTAGCTGACACAATCGAAATTGACATGACATTTCTTCAAATAAATGTGTGGGAACTTTTTGAGTTCTCATAGTAAAAGCTGAACCGAATAAAAATTTAGTTTTAAGAAGAAACAAAAAATGAACAACGATGACTCGGAGGAGCGCATTCTGTCATTCTAGATTTTTAATAGGTACGTTGTTGATGGTTTCAGTTTTGGCTCATGAATTGTTTCTTGAAGTCACAGCAATTATCCTTCATAGTGCCAAAAAAAACCGCAGGAGTTAAATTGCGATTGACATCACCAAAACGGCGGAGAACATGATTTGGGATTTTTTTGTGAAAGATCGATAGTCCCATATGTCATGTGAAATGTGATATCATGAGTGAACCATGAGCCGTCAAAATCTATTTCTCTAATCAAGCCAGAAATAAATCGGTTATCATTGCCCACCGCTGACCGAAACTTCAAAAACGTTTTGAGTTAGTTTTCTCTCTTGTTTCTCTTTTGTTTACATTTTTTTTTTAAATTAGCCTTGTCAGAATAGATGAGTTGTTGCCGTCGGCCGAATTCAGGGTCGTGTCGTGAGTCTTTAATTGCTGAGCTGAATAGATTTGCCCTTCTAAGCGAATAGTCCCTTTTTGATAATATTAGCTGCGTTTTATTAGCTGCGTTTTATTATCACAATGATCCAGATCAGATCATTGATTTATATGTGAAACAACAAAAAATCGAAATCCTACTTTTTACTTGGATCAATTTTTGTGATCCAAATATTAGTTCTTCTTCCGCACACAAGTTGAAATGTTGGCGTTTATTTTCAATAAAAACTGTGCTGCCACTTTGACACATTTATTATCCGGGAATGAGATATTTTTCAATTACATAGCAAAAGCTTTTTCCCATTAAAAAACAACAGAATAATTGTTCAACAAAATTATCGTAGGGCAACTCCGATGTAATTGACAGAATGAATATTGCAAACTGCTGCCAAACGTGACGTAATAAGTAAATTGATGATCCAAAGCTGTTTTATTATCATGATCTGATCCGGATCAGATCATGGTGATAATAAAACGCGGCTATTATCACAATGATCCAGATCAGATCATTGATTTATATGTGAAACAACAAAAAATCGAAATCCTACTTATTACTTGCATCAATTTTTGTGATAAAAATATTAGTTCTTCTTCCGCACACAAGTTGAAATGTTGGCGTTAATTTTCAATAAAAACTGTGCTGCCACTTTCACACATTTATTATCCGGGAATGAGATATTTTTCAATTACATAGCAAAAGCTTTTTTCCATTAAAAAACAACAGAATAATCGTTCAACAAAATTATCGTAGGGCAACTCCGATGTAATGACAGAATGAATAAATTTCAAACTGCTGCCAAACGTGACGTAATAAGTAAATTGATGATCCAAAGCTGTTTTATTATCATGATCTGATCCGGATCAGATCATGGTGATAATAAAACGCGGCTATTATTAACACATCAACATAATAGCCGCGTTTTATCATCACCATGATCTGATCCGGATCAGATCATGATAATAAAACAGCTTTGGATCATCAATTTACTTATTACGGCACGTTTGGCAGCAGTTTGCAATTTATTCATTCTGTCAATTACATCGGAGTTGCCCTACGAACTACGATAATTTTGTTGAACGATTATTCTGTTGTTTTTTAATGGAAAAAAGCTTTTGCTATGTAATTGAAAAATATCTCATTCCCGGATAATAAATGTGTGAAAGTGGCAGCACAGTTTTTATTGAAAATTAACGCCAACATTTCAACTTGTGTGCGGAAGAAGAACTAATATTTGGATCACAAAAATTGATCCAAGTAAAAAGTAGGATTTCGATTTTTTGTTGTTTCACATATAAATCAATGATCTGATCTGGATCATTGTGATAATAAAACGCAGCTAATGGTTCACTCTACGGCAGATCTTGGAGAAGACCCAGGATTTCAGGTTTGCGTGTGTATGACAGCGTCTATATGAGACCAACTAGATATATGAATAGAGCAATGGCATACCAGAAAAATAATCATCCGGCTGTGTAAGATGACAATGGAAAACTCACGCAGTTCCGTCATGGTCGGAAAAACCTAACGGATGCTTTTGATGTCAAAAAAGGTTTTAGACGATATTGTTCGACATTATTCTTTTTTTATAATCAACGCGCAATCAAGGGATTTTTTCATTACCCTTCCTTTATATGCCAAGAACACAGTGTGAGTATTAGGGAAAGGATAGAGGATGTAAAAGGAGGTGTAGGTGAACATTGGTTTTGAATTCTTGAATATTACTGGGGAAGACAGAGTGTGAAAGAGAGTTCCCCATTCGCGTAGTACGGCTAAAGAACGATTCTCTGTACTTGACAGTACGTCCGAAGTTGGGCTCAAGGGTTAACTGATGGGCATTCCTGGAGGCGCGGGTATTACGGTTGAATGGTATTGTCACCAATTATTTTGAATGCTCTTTTTTGGATACTGTCCAGAAGACTTAAGTACGTCACTGGAGCACCAGCCCAGACGTGAGAATTATACTCAAGCTTAGGATGTATGTAGATTTTGTGTATGGTAGCCAGATCAGAAGATGAAAAAAAATTTCTTGCATTGCCTTAAGAAACTTAAACATCTTGCGGCATTTTTGGCGACATCGCATATGTGCTCGTTCCACAAGAGGTGGTCAGTGATACACATACCGAGAATCTCGAGATGTTCGGTCTCATTGATGCAAGTGGCACTCATGGATAGTGGCAAGGGGGGTTTATCTCGCTTCGACGAAACAAGACAGCATTGAGTTTTCGAAGCATTAAACTCTACACGATTTTGTATTCCCCACTGTACAATGCTGTTCAAGTCAGAGTTTAATGAGCTTATCATATTTTGCCGTTGCAGTTCCACATCCGAAGAGGAAGGATGTGAGTCTGGAAACGAATATGAAAAGCTAAGGGCACTATCGTCAGCGAAACAATTTATTGGATTAGAAGTAACAGACAAGAGATCATTAATGAAAATGAGGAAGAGGGTTGGAGAAAAAACGGAGCCCTGGGGCACAGCAGCATTTATATTGTGGGTTTCAGACTTGAAACCGTCCAATACAACTTGTATTAAACGGTTCGAAAGAAAGTTTCTAATCCAACAAAGAAGGGATTCATCGATACCGAAAGCACGCATTTTCGCTAAAAGAGCAAGATGCCAGACTTTATCAAATTTCTTTGAAATATCAAGTGCAACAATCTTACTTTCTCCAAAACGATATAAAGATTTGTTCCATTGTTCGGTGAGATAAACCATCAGATCACCAGTGCCGGTCATTAAGAAGCTTTCGGTCTTCGAGATATTTCTTGAGGTGATAGTTTATCAGCGTTTCAATGACCTTAGAAAGAAGGGACGTAAGTGCAAAGTGCAATCGGGCGATAATTGGAGGGAGAAGTAGATTCGCCTTTTTTTGGGATTGGCTGGACAAATGCTGTTTTCCAACTGCTCGGAACGAGCCCAGAAGAATAGGATAGATGGAAAAGCTTAGGCAAGGGTTTTGCTAGCGTGGAAGAACACCTCTTCAGAATAATAGCGGCAAGAGGATACCATCTGGACCAGCGGATTTATGTATGTTGAGATCTTTTAGGACTCTCGCCACAGCACGAGTGCGGAAGAAGATTTGTCCCATGGAATCATTGACGCGCTCAATAACTGGAGGAGTCATGACACTCTCTGGCAGCGAAGAGTTGGAGGTGAACTGCCTAGTAAAAAGGTTAGCTTTCGCGAGAGAGCTAGCAACTGGAGTGTCATTGTCAACGAGCGTAGGGACCGAGGAAGAAAATATTGGGCAAAACTACAACGTCAACACTAGAGGATCAATCTTTCAACAGTTCGCCCAGCTACTTAGACACGCAGACGACATTAACATACTTGGAAGAACACAGCGTGATGTTAGGGGAGCGAATGTGAGCCCTGAGACGGAGGCCAAGAAGATGGGACTAGCGGTTAATGAGGGCAAGACAAAGTTAATGCTGTCTACAAGAAAGGACTAGCAACATCGACGTCTTGGAGCACACGTCAACATAGACAGATTTAACTTCGAGGTAGTTAAGGACTTTCTCTACCTGGGATCCGCTATCAACTCAGACAATAACATCAGCACTGAAATCAAACGAAAAATCACTCTTGCTTGCCAATCGCTGTGTCGTTGGACTTAGAAGGCAATTGAGTAGTAAAGTCTTCTCACGAGCAACTAAAGTGTATACAAAACACTAATCGTCCCGGTCCTCATTTATGGTGCAGAGACATGGACATTGACTACATCGGATAAAAACGCTTTGGGTTGCTTTGCGACTCAACTGGAGCACACATGTGGTAGAAGACCTCACACAACTTGGCGTGCGAAACTGGAGACAGTTTGCTAGGGACCAAACTGGATGGAGACGCTTGTTGGATGAGGCCCTGGTCTAACTTGGGCTGTAGCGCCACCTTAAGTACCTAAGTAAGGGTTGAGAATGTTGGCCAGTTCATGCTCGTGGATTGAATCTCAAACCCTCGGCTCAAAGGTTAGGTTAAAGTGGCTGCGGATACAGGACCCACCCACTTTGGCCAAAAGAAAAGGCCCATTGTGGTACCACATGAATCTAGAGAATTACTTCTTATTAGACGAACCGTTTTGAGCTTTTTATAAAGCGAAGAAGATATTTGATATCTTTGTTAGCTAGTTCACTGGGATTATCATATTCTCCCAGATGAAGTTTGCGTCTTAGGGAAAGAGCAGGGCATGTGCAGAGAAATTGAGAGATTGTTTCCTCTTCTTCCTCGTCGATACAGCTCTTGCAGAAGTCATTTGAGGGTACACCAAGGCATATTGCATGTCTGCCTATAAGACAGTGTATTTTAATTCTTTTTTTTGCCACTGCGACTGAAAGGGCAAGTGTAGCTTAATTTAAGTGGAACCGTTTTAATTAAAATTTTGTTTGGAAAATTCACACGACTAGCAGTCTATGTATGATTAGTCAATGCTTGGCCAGAAACAAGACAAGTTGTTAAGGCTACACAGAACTTAGAAACGAAGAAGTGTTCAATACTTCGAACTGAAAAAGCTGTCAAAAATAGGGAACAAGATGGCACATCGACATCCTTTAAACAGGGTGGTAAAACTAAAACGCACAAGTTTAAAAGAAGAATAGAAGAATGAGTGAAGCCAAAGCTTCTGTGATATACAATCAACAAGCTTCTAGATCAAATTCGTATCTAAATATCATGGAAATCCCTACTGTTTAAAAAAAATATCTTAAATAGAGTCGCGTTATCTCAAAGTAAAAGATCCCCCTAGTCAACTTCCCTTGATCCTCCCTACAAAGTATGTATAGTTTCATTTGTTTAAGAATACAATAATGTACAAAAAAAAAAAATTACCTTTCATTTGTGGTTTCCATTGAAATGAAGTTATTAAGTTTCTTAATTGCCACCTTCCTTGTTTGTATTTTGTGTACCTTTATGCACGAAAGCTTTGAGTTTACTTAACAAAATACCCAAAATTTGAAACTTTTCTCTCGAAAACTATCCAACTAACTGAGAGTTCCATGGAAATAAAATAACATACATTCATTTTGTGTTCCATGGAGGTTCTCCATTGCATTCGTTTGTGAAGATACTTCGGTTTCAAGCACGGACGAATGCCAATTAAATGATCTACCTCGAGAGTGGCACCGGCCATACCTAACTCTCTACATACAGATATGCTTTTTAAAGGGTACAAAAAACAGGGAAAGTATTGTACTAGTATCAAATCTATATGTGATGTAGAAAGTAGATGTTGTGTCCGCTTGTTCAAGCTCCATCAGCTTTAACATCATTCTAGAACTTTTGGGTCAACAACTGGGAGTTCCATATGTGTGTGTATTTTGTTTTATTCATAGGAGAAAAAAAAGAACGAACGAACAATGCCCCAATGAGTTTTTGATTGGAAAGATTTTATTCTACCCAGGAAACGGATGTGCAACGTAGAGTGTTGCATTTATGTAGGCCATAGCAGATTACGAGTGCAACAAATGTGTACATGTTACTTTAAAATCGTTAGTTTTGATTCAGCTTTTTAAAGGCTTGAGTGGTAAATATTCGAGTAATAATTTTCCAGCCTTTTAAAAAAAAATTACTCAAAAAATATTTGAACCGAGATCAAGCCAAACATTTGGTTTTCAAACAGAAGTCGGTTTGCCCCTTTAAAATAGTCCTCCACACATTAACTTCTAGTTTCATCATCAATCAGCTGAATGTCTTCTCGTAATAACATTGTTATTCACTCAATAAAATCCCCTCCCCACATTTAAGCTACCCGCTAAGTCATATTTAATCGTCAAATCAACATAGGACTCATCATCCGAGCTTTATGCATGGCTGAATATAAAATGATCTGATCATCATTTATGCTCATTAATGTTTTGTAGTCAGATTAACATGTTTAAGTTCACTAGACTGCCATTGCAAACAACATTCATTCCGTATTACACATTTTGACGAGAACTTGCAAATATTTTTACTTGTATTGTGCCATGTATCTCTGCCCTGACTGCTCCTCCTTCTCCAAGTCACTAGACCATTATTTCTATGTTGAAGATAAATTCCATGTGAAATGCTATCCGAATCCGAAATATACGAAAACATTCGTATCATGGAAAGGTACACAAATGTTTGTGTATAAATTCAACAGGAAGAACTTACGACGTCAAATTGACAACCGACATTTGCGTATGTTGGCAAAAACGGACTAAAAGGACGAGAAATAATGTAATTGTCTGTAAGTTGTGGCTTTCGGATTGAACGATGTACAAGTGTTCCATTGCTGACAGGAAAGTTTGTGCAATGGAATCGGGTTTGGATTTTGCATGGAAATTGTGTTGGGTGCTTTGACGTTGTTTCGTATGGTTGGTGCTTCGTCACACGTATGGCTTAACGAGTTACAGACTTCCTAATATTATTGATTGAATGCAGTGAATTTACACTTTGTAAGAAGCAATTAAATAACAGTACCTAACTCAATGTTTCTAATTTTAATAAATTTAAATGTTTGAGAAACTCAAGATTACCAATTGCCTTATTTTTTAACCTCCTCTGAATTCTAAAATAACAACCACTGCTTGATTTTTAGTAAAAAAAAAAAACTATACGCTGCAAATGAATCCTTCCATTATATTAGCGGATCACTTAAATTTGTCCAATCTACGTTAAAAACAGAACGAATTAAATTTCCCTCAATAAATTTACTTGCCACAATTTGTTTATGTCTCTTAAAATGCAACAATTTTGTTTTCTCCAAAATTTGTTAAATCACAAAAATAATTGCATTAATATATTTTAGCTGCTCTGCTACGTTCGGATTTGAACAAACAACGGCTGACTAAGTGCCACCCTACGTTCAAAAAACTTGATTTAATCGGCAAAGCTATCTGTTGCAATTGAATGCCTTGTTGCTTAATACCATATTCTGCATGCAAGAGTCCACTTCCCATCATAGTGCAGGATTTACTGCATATGCATATTACAACCGCCGACTGTGGTCACTTATCAGACTTTGAATGGCGCCCAACAAACACAAGAACAACACAACAATCCTGAGAGCCTTAAAATATTTTATAATTAAATCAACAGTATAGGCTCACTTGGCCTCGGTACAGGTCCATACGATGGTTTTTGATTCCTGTTAGAAGCTTTTATCAACTTTAATGTGAGGTGAGTGAGTGCAGTTTGCAGTCAAAATGAAAATAAATTTAATTACTTAGGGCATAAATATTATGATTGTTTTTTTCCTTTTTGAAAAAAATTTTCTCCTTGCAAGGGCCAGGGAAATATCGACAAATAGATGACTGCCGTTCCTAGCGCATGAAATCGCTCTTGTCATGTTTTATTTGTGACTGGCTCTGGGTTCGAGGAGAATACATATATTGACAGAAGGAAAGTTAAAAAAAACTTTAAAACAAAATGTTAGTTTAAAAATATGTATGTTACTCTAGAAATATTTTCATGTGTTGAAAAGGATCACAAAAGGATATCCACAGATTTTATCTCATCTTATCAAGTGAAATTCAGGCACAACGTATCAAAATCATCTTGTGCTAATCTGGTGTCCCTCAAGGTAGCCACCTAGGACCCCTGCTTTTTATAATGGTTATCAAAAATAGGCCGCACATTTTTTTAAGGGTAGACATGTTTACCTACCTGTGAACTTAGTAACCCGAAATGTTCTTCGTTGAATCTCCTTCTCTATTAATGCACACGGGACATAGATAACCCGAAGAACTTTCCTCTCGAAACAGCCTAAGGCACATTTATCCGGTTTTTTCAGGGTCCATGCTTCTTCACCATACAGCAGGACTGGGATGATGCGGTTGTTGTACAGTTTTTCCTTAGTTGATCGAGAGATGGCCTCAACATTCAATTGCTTTTTTTAGCCCAAAGAAACAGCGATAAGCCAGAGTTTATCTTCGTCCAAATTTACGCTGGTGTTATTGCCCGTGTTACTAGTAGAGCCGAGGTAGACTTCGTTTTGCCCTCAGTTACCGCTAAGCCCATTTTTGCCGCTGCTGACTCTATTCTCACAAAGGCGCCATTGACATCACGCCGCCGCCGCCTCCCGCGCCGCTGTGGTCTTCCCATTATATCGGCGTACTCGAGAAGTTGAACAGACTTTTGGAAGAGAGAGAGCTTGAGAAGAGCACGATGTTAAAGTATAATCGTCTGAATCCTTTTTTAAAATCAAAAAAATCTGTAAGCTCGTTGCCAAATTTGATGGCCCAATGTGAGTTCTCCATCGTTATTTTGCACAAGCGAACGAGCCTGGCCGGGGTGCAAGCAAGACCTGCTGCGGTTTGTCTCAGAGTGGTATCCATAGAGCTCACTTGAAATGCTTGTATCGGCACAGCTAGGTGACGTTGGATTGGGGCGGGAGTTCTTGCTCTTCGGAAACCAAACGCATTAGTAATAAAATAATAAATAAAAAATGTTTTAGTTTACCCGGTGAGATTCGTATGGTACAGCCTTAATATTTTTCTCCTTAAACAATTTCCCTCAAAATTTGAAGTGGTTTGCGATACTTGGTTCGAATCGAATCCTTTTGAACGAGATATCAAACCGAAGGCTTTTTCCTAAGTTGCTCATAATTTATATTTGGCCTTGATGTCAGAACGTACCTTTCAGGAGAAGTTCTCTGCTTGGTGGTCACTACGAAAAAGAACTATATGCTAAGAATTTTGGCGGCAAGCTGCCGAATTTATTAAAGTTGGCACTCACTATTTTCTGAGTGTGGAGAGAGTGCATCCAACGAAACTTTTTATTTCTATTAAATTAATTTGTGTATTTTGAGTAATATTTCCATTTGAATGGGTAGAGTTTTAAATATAACTCGGTTGTATGAGCGATTCTTATTAATGTTTTGTAGTACTAGTATTACTTAAAGTACTTGTTAGAAAAATCAATGAAAAGTTTGGCCCCGGAACCGTCTACAAACTTTATCCGGTCAAAGTATCCAACAATTAGTAAGCAAGAAAGAAAGAAATCAAAATTGTCTCATCAAAACTTGATTTTATTGAAAAATTATGGTCCTCTTGTTACATTTCTTGGGATGAATGTGAATTTTAAAATAATCAATTATCCAAAAAGTAGGCTTTAAAATATTTCATGCCAAAAGTATACTTTTAAATATTTTCATCATGTGAGAAGTCTGCTTTGAAATTATGTCATTACTTGAAATTAATTTGAAAAGTATAAAATGAAGCCCAGTTTAGACGATAATTTCAGTTTCAGTTTCAGTTGAGCAATTAATTAAGCTTTCAGTTAAACTGATGTGTAAATGCTCGTTTAACTGGTTGCCCCACTGAAACTGAAATTGAAATGATCATCTACATGGGCCTTTTTTATAATTTTCAAATTAATTTCAATTTCTCACTAGTAAAATGAAAGCTCGACTGATCATCGAACTGACGTCTAAATACAAAACATTTTTAACTGAAGTGAAAACTGAACTGATAACTGATCGTCTAGAAGGGGCTGCAGTTTCACTTTTGTCACAGTTATTAGGCTCTTTATGTTTTTTTTTTATTCAAGGTGCACACTTTTAACTGAACAATAGAAATCGATAGCGTAAGTTGATGAATTTTTCTGAATCAATAAAAATAAGTATACGCCACAGTTAACTTCACGCTTTTCATCTTCTACGTGGTTAGATGGACTTTTTTTGAAATTTTCGTAACAAACCTGACATAGCTTTTATATAGTTCATCTCTGTAGATGCTATTATATGTGGCATTAAAATCGATAAAATGTGGTAGGTGTCGATTTGGAGTTCATAGTTCTTTCTAGGGTCTGCCGCAAAGTGAAAATTTGCTCACCAACATATAAAATATTCCATAGGTCAATTTTCCTGCTTTTAAATTGTTATTTCTTAAATCACCAAAACAAAATAATTTAAAGTACAAACGTCTTCTTATTTAATCGATAAATTCAAGCCACAATCAACAAATAAAACAAATTCATCCGATTGCGGATATCCACATGACCTCATTCATTCCACATTCAATCAGTCTCTATCTCTCTTGCATTTCAGAACCGCAGTCTAATCTACTTCTATAGGTCGCAGACAGTATCAAATCCCTTTTGCCCTTCTTCTACTACTCGACTTGCTACACTGATATACTGTTATCCTTTAAAGAACAGATATAGCGAGATACAACAATCCAATGAGACTTCCAAATCCAATCCAATCAAACGAATGTAAATCCTTTAATTAAGATTCAAAAAAGAGTTTTCTCTCGAAATTGCAGGCAAAATCGATTTAAAACCTTTTGTCATTTAGAAATAGATAAATCTTGCTCTGGTGTGTGGTTTTTTTTCTTTTCTATTCCATTTTGGTGTGTGTGTTGTGTTGTGCTTTAATCCATTACTCTTGACATCTTTTATCAGGACACCGACGACGACGACGACGATGAGGATGGTATAAATGGGAATTCAATAGACAATTATGGTTCAACCCCATCAGCCAGCAAAGTTTTATGTGAAAAAAGGACCTTGCAACAAAAACACAAAGAAAGAAACACACAAAACACAAAATCGACACTAGCAGCAAAGTAAAAGTTAAAAGCCGCAAGGATAAAACACACGGCAGCGGCACTCAGCATAATTCACAAAGGCACATACATACATGCAACATGCAAAACACACTGAGGATGGAAGAGGAGACGCATCGGGCAGGGGCGAAGCCTGATGGCTACCCATTTTTCGTTGTTTACACGTCCATTAATCGAACAAAAGGATTAACTTTGCATACCTGAGCAGGCGAGCTCAGAGATACGGTCTGAGAGTAGCAAAAGCTTTTCCGAGACTTTCATCATTCATTCAATTATGATGGAACGGTGGTCGCAGGCTGTTTCTGTTATATTTTATTTTTTTCGCTTTTTTTGTTCAGAAGATAGGAAGCCGCCAGTATCCTCCTGGCTTGCCCTACTTAATTGTGAGTGTTTTTCGATAATAATTTTATTTGTTTGAATTTTCGTCGAATTGATTTATTTGTTCGTGAATTTATTAATTCCGATGGTCTGTATCTTGTTTGTTGGATGTCACTATGGGAGAGGCTTTTGTTAAGGTCGTTCGGAGGCCAATTCGAGTGAAAATTAAAATTTATACATTACAATTATTTGCCATCCCACTGAGAAGAGCGAACAACAAAAAGGAATTCCTATCTGATGATGTCGTCCGTCGGTATTATGGTGCCTACCTGTAATTTGGGCTAATATGTACCTAACTGCAAACCTTCTCTATTTTGGAGGGTGAACAATTTCACAAGGTCGGATTGATACAAATCTTGTTCATAGGCCTTCTTCTTCTTCTCTTCAAGCATCTGTATTTCCGTAAATACTTATTTTTTCTCCTCTCTCATTGCTTCGGATTCAAATCAATACGGCTGCTGTAGAAAAGAGTACGTCCAGAGTGCTAGGCGTTAATTAAAAGCAGTCAAGCCTTAACAACAAAGAAATAAAAACTATTAACAACGTCGCGTCGGTCGTAATGAGCATTGGTATGCTTGAATACTGAATGTTGGAATGTTACATACCGAACCGAACAAGTAATTTTCATAGAATTTGGGCAAGCGACGAAGTTAAGGAACACAAAATTCATAGACGCAAGTAAAATGCAGTGTTCGAAAAAAAATATTAATTTCAAATTGAAAGAACGACATCATCATAGATGCGGAATGGGAGCGTATCGGATTCCCGCTTTTTAAAATCCCGTTTTTAAAGAATACCGAAAAAAAAGTTTTAAAATCCCGTCTTCTAAAATACCGCTTTTGTTAAATCCCGAGTTTTAAAATCCCGTTTAGTCAAAATCCCGACCTGCTATAATACCGCTTTTTAAAATCCCGGTAATCCCGTTTAATCCCGCCAAACGGTATTCAAAATTTAAAATAAGACAAAAAAATGCATGAAATTGTTCTCTTGGATTAAATTAAAACTGCTTTTAGTTACTTTTACAAAATCTAGCGTTAACAGACGCTGCTTATGGATTTCCTGTTATAATTAAGCTATGTTGCAGCAACAAATGGTTGGGCATCACCACATGCATTACCTATGTACCTAAAGATATCTTAATATTTAGTATTGTGCAAGTTTTGTTATATTATATTTTTGATTCTTGGAATGAATACACTACTTTCTTTTATGTTTTCTTTGTTATAATAATCTATGCTATTAAAAAAAAACTCATGTGTTTTAACTTCATTTATTTTGCCGTTTTCACAATTAAAAGCAGTTGCTTTGTTTTGAAAAATCGCGCGATTTTGAAAAGCGGGATAGTAAGAAACGGTATTATATAATACGGGATTACAAGAAATCGGGATTTTAACAAGCGGGATTATAAAATCGGGATTTTGAAAACCAGGATTATAAAAATCGGGATATCGTACCCAACCCATGCGGAATTTCATCCATTCTGCCTGAAAAATGACGCAATAAGAACGGAGAGGGAAAATTGACCACCGATCCCAAAGACATTCTATCATTTCCGAATGACAATCTTTTAGTGCAGCCAACAAGCATTGAGGAAGTAAAAAAAGCTAGCCACCGGCAAAAGGACAACAAAGTCACATGTGCCGATGACATTCCACTAACTAATCCAGTTGAAATAAGTACTTACGTATGGGACCAGGAAGAAAAGTTGGAAGACTGTACATGTCCCATGCATAACATTATATAACATTTTTGAGTAAACCTCCTATAAGATTTCTCCTCTATCCTGCAAGATCGGTTAACCCCGTACGGGGAAAACGTAATCGGCAAATATCAACCTGGTTTGAAACTAGGCAAATCGACTATTGATCTGATATTCACTCTATAAAACAAGCAATGGACAAATGTATAGAATTTAACATCCCAACATGGTATCTATCTTTCTTTAAGGCCGCCTAAAACAGCATAAAATTCGGTGGGCAATCTAAACTGACAAGGTTACCTATGTATGTTAATTATATCCAACGTTTCAAGCCAAATTAAGATATCCGAATTGTTGTCCAGACCTATAAACTTTTTCGATGGACTCCTAAAAGAGAACACGGTTACGAAGAACGGAGACTACTCAAAGTAGTGCGATTCTTTAACCACTTTGGATAAGATTTCATCATTATCAACATCATGTCCTGTAACACCAGTCGGGGCATAGGCCGCCAACAAATCTCCTCCATTCTGCACGGTTTGCGTCCAGAAACTTAGGCTGCGGCCACGTTTGAGCGTCTTGCTTCTGCTTGGACTAGCAGCGATTTACGAAAGCCTGCAACTTTCTCGAGATGTGTTGAACGACCCATGGTCATTATATTTGCTTCTTTCCGCTTATCTTATGATCGATCGATTCTCCTTCTAGTTTTGGTGATTGGCACTGATGATACTTACTAGGAAACATATATCATCGGAATACATATATCACCGGCATGGTTAAGCTTTTGAAAAGGTGTCCACTGAATACCCTGTCTCTTATCTGTACCTACGGTGGTGGTCAGTACATCATCTATAGTCAATAGAAAAAGGATCGGTGATAAAACATCCTTGTCTCACCCCCTGTTGCACTTCGAAAGAATCGGAGAGCTGCTCATTAAACAAAACACAACGCGCTGTTGTATGTCTCCCTTATACTATTTTTTGGGGAATTCCTCTACCAAGTAGTGATCTCCATATACAATGTATATTAAACATTCGCGGCTTACCCGATCAAAGACTTTCTCCAAATTCATGAATATGAGGTAAAGTGATGATTGAAATTCAGCTGACTCCAATTCTGTAGCTTATGTTCTGTCTGTTCAGGGAAATCAAGCATTTAGACCGTTTCAGGTCTGAGATTGTTTTGTGAACTATGAATTTTTATGACATAAGAAAATACGATTTGAGAGGATTGCCAATTGCAGCCACTAACAAAATTTGCGGAAGTTAGGAGATAGGTTAAAAATTAGGCTATAAGGGCATGGGAATACGAATCCATATTACTCAACATGACTTCTAAAAAAAAATAATAATAATAATAAAACTTGACCCTCGACAAGCTTTAAGCAATAAAAGCAAAACCTCATTATAGAACAAATTCATGACCCTATCTATATTCTATGGCGCTGAAGGAATCAAACAATAGCAATGTATCTTACCTAACATGTGATAGAATTCCCATTTTCAACGGCTTCCAATGAATTCAAAACCTTTATATAACGATGACTAGGACTATACCCCACACACTAACACTGATTGATACACCATAATAAATTAGCCCAATTCCATTGCTTTCGCTTCATTATTATGAACCTAAACGGATCCGGCAGAATATATATTACTATTGGTCCAAAGGGCTTTATTACCGCCAACGAAAAAAAACAACAGAACTCCCATATTCGACCATCAAAATCCTATTATTGTTATCCTTGAAACAATATTGAATTAAACGTTAGTTCTTGACCCCTTAGGTTGTGCTATTTATTTCCTCATTGATAAATTATTGTCTACATCCAATGTACATAACAACAGCATCCTGATAATAGTCTCAAGTGTGATACGGGCACTGAAAGAAAAAACACAGAGCCCATAGGCTGGGCTGGGGTCCTTTCCCATCAAGAAAAATAACGTAGAATTTAGGTATCCCTAAGGAAAATAGGCGCTCCACAATATTCTCGAATGTTATATAAATTATAAGGTCGTAGAACATTGTTATAGCTTAATTTGTCTGCTAAATGTGTTTGTGTGTGTCACAAAATTAGGAAAAAACCGAAATATAATAAAGATTCATCACCAAAATAGGGTCATCTGGTACGAGAGTTAGTGCGAATGCGGAGGAGTGTTTATGATATCGCAGTTCAAGTGAGAAGGCGTTAATTTCCGGAAAAAAAGGATTTCCTGTTGATGGCGATCGATGGATGGGAAGGAAATGTTTGGAAACAGATGAGGTTAACATACTGATAGCTTTTTTGTATTGAAATTTATTTTTCAACTTACTCATTTTGCTAAAGTTTTTCTTAAAGAAATATCGCATACATACAAAGAGGGGAAGTGTTTGAAAACCCATTGAAATTTAATTTAATTTCTCCGAAATCCCAACACGCGTTCGTTCATATTGCACAGTGCAATAAATAATAGAAAAATCGGGAGGATTGCCAATCGCTTTGTTTCAAAGAATTAATATTTGTTTCTTCTCTCAAGTCACACCATTTCTGTGTTCTTTTTGTGCTAGTTTTGTTTGTTTGTTTTTGTTTTATGTTCTCTCAACTTATTCTTCTAAGTCTCAAGCATCATGTGGTCCTGATGGCTGATTGTAGAAAAAAGAAATGTATAGTCCTCTACCAGATTGTCTACAAAAGTCCTTAAAAGTGTGAAAGAAGAAAAACCCAATGTTCTTGTAAGCAACAACGACGACGACGACGACGACGACGAAGGGTTCGAAATATCACAATTCAAGAGATGTGATATGTCAGAAATCAAATGGAAACAACTGGTGCCAATGTCGTGCCATTCACAAAGGAATAAAGAAAGGAGACCTTTTTTGTTGCAGGATATGAGGAGTTGGGAAATAATCTCTTAATAAATGATTTATACAAGACAAACACATAAAGTTAAGAGACGGTCGTTATTTTTGTATACCTACTTACAAGAATCTGACAATGGGTTTGTTCGATTTTGGAGAAAATCTTTTGAACAATTCCCGATTTATTTTCTCTTCGGTCTATTTCTTGTGTGTGACTGTGAACAGAGGAACAGAAAAAAATATATGAATTTAGCTTTATTCTTCCACCCAACACAATTTGCAAAATTTTTCAAACTCTTCGCATCAAAAAGACATAAATTTCAACCAAATCCCAACAGACAAAGTGACTAGCTCAATTTTTCAGTTAAAACAAGATTTTCAAATTCAACTAAAAATCCTATTTCAAACTGTTCACGAAACAGACCCTTAAAACAAAGGCACATGTCTCTCAACACCCCAAAAGCCACAAAAATGTAAATAGCATTAATTTTCAATCTACAAACCAGATGAGGCAGAAGTATGTTGTATGCATGTTCCTGGTGTTAATGTGGAAAAATACCAAAATTCGAAACTTTTCCTACTAGTCGCCCTAACTTTTTTTGCGGTAAGTCTGGAAAAGGAAATAAAAAATCCAATTTTCGAAATATTGAAATTTTCGCACGTTCGCACTTTACTGATAACCTTTCGCACCTGGGACACTAATGCTGTTATAATATCAATACATAACCGTTTGCCGAAAGCTCTGAGAGTGTAAAAGAGTTTTTTTTCTTCCTTTTTTTTCCTAATGTTACATTGGAACATGGGCTAGCACGTAAAAAGGACATAACTTTGTCCAAAGAGAAATCTGCGGTTTTGGAAAAATCTGTGGTGAAATTGAAACATGTTCACATAGGTATTGGGTGGTTGTTTTGATTTAAGATTTTGAATGTAGAATTGGTTTGATGAAAATTGTTGGCGGTTTCTCAAGCTGCCGCCGCGGCCACCAAGCCGTATTGTAAACAAAAATTTTACTTTCTAACAACAAAACCTTTGACTTTAAAAGTTGAATTGAAATTTTTGACATATAGGTTTTTACCTATTTCTGTTGCTCCGAATTGAATCAGGAACACATTAGAATCTGGATCCGGTGGTGTATCAATAGCAGATAGTTGCAGCTTTCCGGATGCGCAACACATCCCGATTGGTTCATTTTTAAATTTAAGATCATAACAATGCAGGCATTCCTTGACCATATCACCAATTATGACTTTTAAATGAGCATAATATTCAACATCGGGCTCATAGTCGAATGCTAGAGCTAGACGTAGGAATTACTGGGAGGTTAATATTATCAATGTGGAATACTTTAGAAAAGAGCAGGAACCTTAAAACTTTAACACAAGTACAAAGACATGCGTACATAAGCATTATAGGGGCAATGAGATCCACCCAAACTGCGGGACTGGAAGCTATACTCGATTTGAAACACCTAGATCTTTCAAGTATCTGCAGCTAAAGGTGCCTTGAGGCTAAGCCACACTAAAGTCTAGAAAAATACTTTAATAGGACATGCTCAGATCCTTCATAAAATTATGGTATATAGCGTTACGATTTTCACAAACCATCCCGAGCTTTCTATACTGATTGCTCTAAGATGAATACTATGGTGTAGATGCATCGTGCATGCTTCTATTCTGAATCTTTCAAGTTAATCAAGGCAGTGACAACAGCTGATAGGTATCAATGATGGCAATGCCACGGGCTGATTTAACCTTTTACATTGACAGCCAAGCGGCAATATTTTTTTTTTTTTTTATTGACTAAATACTCATTCATATAACCATAATTTACATTTAAGAAATAACTTATAGTCTAAGTGGTTTGGCATTATACCGTCTACGAGATTGACGTTTATTCATTTAGTTTCAAGTTTGATCTCAGCAAATACAAATTAAGTTTTTTTTTTATATACATATTTTAAAAGTTGCCTTCAATTATACGTGTTCTGTAGTGCAATGAACTAACGACGAATTTGGGAGCGGGTCATAATTCTGGTTTCAAAATTCTGCTTTTCAAAATTTTGCTTTTAAACCGAAAAATTCTGATTTTCAAAATTCTGCTTTTTTTTTGCATTCTGGTCACCAACATTCTGTTTTTTCAAATTCTGCTTTTCAAAATTCTGGCTGTTTTAAATAAAAACATTCTGCTTTTTTTATGTCTGTTTATTCATAAACACAAACAAATTTCGGGTTGGGGTCAAAATTCAATTTAGTCACTATTCGTCCCTTGCACTTGTCTCTAAGTCGATTAGCAGGTTTTGCATTTGTGTTACTTTTCAAGATAAAACATATAGCCATCAACACAAAGTTTATCTTTTCCCTTATTGGATTTTACAATCGAAATATTCATGGTAAAATTTGAACACTAACTAAGGCCGTGTGCGAATTCAGTTAAAAATGGGTTAAAACTTGACGTTTGGTTAAATTTTGACACTTCGGATTGAATAAAATTATTTGACTAGCTGCGGAGCAGGTTAAAATATGACAGTAGTGGTTAAAACTTCATCCATTTTTATTTTTTAACCGCAATTCATCCAATTCGCACACGGCCTAAATATTCATTGTTAAGATTTCGAATTTCATAATTTATCTAATTCGGTTCTATAAATTACGAAATTCAAAATTATTTCATGTTCGTATTAAATATTTTTTCTGAATAAAAATCTTTGTTTAAGACAATGCTAATAAAATATAGAAGGCAACTCTTTCGATTTTTCGGAGAGCTTTTTACAGTTTTAGTATATAACCTACGGTTACCCTTGCCAATTTTTTCTTTCACACAACGTAATGGAATTCCTCTACAGATAGAGTGAGAGATGAATGTCTTATCTTCCCTGTACTGCAGATTTGTTTTGGACGAAGTATAGAAACAATTTTTGTCTACCCATTGAAACCTTAATCCTTTCGGTTAGACAACCGATCGCTTCACAATACCATTTGAAAAAACGCAGTTTTGGTCCGGAACACTCTTAAAGATGACGCAAGAGATCTTAGAATAGTTGTTTTTAATTAACTCTTTGATTTTTGTCCAGTTTGAGGGTTTTTACTTGAACCAAAAAAAATTAAGTTTCTCCTTAATGCCGCAAATGTTCCGATCTGATTTTTGGAGTTTTTGGAGTTTACTCCTTTAGAATCGATTCATATACAGGGTGATTCACGAGCGTTGTGCCAAAAAGCTGGAGCGTGTAGGTTGAGTTGAGACAAGAAAAAAATCGTATGGGAGGGGGGGGGGGGTCTATTCCCCCCGTTTAGCCGGGAGGGGCAATTTTCTGAAAATTGACTTATTTTGTTTAAAAAAATATTAAAAATTAACGGCTACGTTT
Source organism: Sphaerophoria taeniata (assembly GCA_943590905.1). Lineage (NCBI taxonomy): Eukaryota > Metazoa > Arthropoda > Insecta > Diptera > Syrphidae > Sphaerophoria > Sphaerophoria taeniata. The sequence continues at coordinate 83,580,609 of OX016540.1, read as the reverse complement.
ACAAGACCGTGCTATACCTTTCTGAAAAGCCAAAAACTTCTTCTTTCATTTTGTTTTTAAATTAAATTGTTTTAACGAATAGTTTAAGAAAAATAAATTTTCAAACTCAAAATTTTCAAAAAAAAGCAAAAAAAAAACATTTTTGAACTAATTTTTTTCAAAATTTTATGTAATTAAGTACTAATTTTGTTTTTAAAATTCAATGTGTTTGTTAATTTATAGTCGAAAACAGAAAACCGGATGCAAAAATGTCTTTTCGTTTTTGAGAAATTAAGAAAAAACCAAAACCACTTTTTTCTAAAAAAAATTTTGTTTTTATTTTTAACTATCTGGACTTTTAGTTTAATTTATTAGTTTAATTTATAAATTTAATTTTTTGTGATTGGAGTCTTATGAGGACTCAATAAAGTAGAAAAGTATTGGATTTTCCCTGGATTAATCTTTTTTTTCATTGATAACGTCTGCCATTGACCTTTCACTTCTAGCTCTCAGTGCTCTCGTCGGCGGATTCTTGAAAACATGCTACGACTTGGGCGCCATCTATTGGGATATCTTTCTGCGTAGAGTCTTTCAGCTTCCCTATCTCGACAATAAGTTAAACCGCAGCAGAAGTTCCTGTCCGCTAACTCTTCTCGAGCGTATGAGTTTGTTATTGTTATGTGTTGATGAGTTAATATTTTAATTGTAAATGGTTGTTTAGTAAATATGCGATGCCTTTTATTTACCTTTAGGTTGTTAATTGTTTTTTCATTCAAGAAAAAATGCGGTTTAATTATATTAAGCCCCTAACGGGTAGAACGCGGCCCCAGGTATAGTAAGAAAAAATTACAGGTCAGTTTTCAGACGTTATCAATGAACAAAATGGTTAATCCAGGGATAATGTAACACTTTTCTACTTTATTGAGTCCTCATAAAACTCCAATCACAAAAAATTAAATTTATAAATTAAACTAATAAATTAAACTAAAAGTCCAGATAGGTAAAAATAAAAACAAAGATTTTTTTAGAACAAAGTGGTTTCGGTTTTTTCTTAATTTCTCAAAAACGAAAAGACATTTTTGCATCCGGTTTTCTGTTTTCGACTAAAAATTAACAAACACATTGAATTTTTAAAACGAAATTAGTACTTAATTACATAAAATTTTGAAAAAAAATAGTTCAAAAATGTTTTTTTTTGCTTTTTTTTGAAAATTTTGAGTTTGAAAATTTATTTTTCTTAAACTATTCGTTAAAACAATTTAATTTAAAAACAAAATGAAAGAAGAAGTGTTTGGCTTTTCAGAAAGGTATAGCACGGTGTTGTAAACGTAGCCGTTAATTTTTAATATTTTTTTAAACAAAATAAGTCAATTTTTCAGAAAATTGCCCCTCCCGGCTAAACGGGGGGGAATAGACCCCCCCCCTCCCATACGATTTTTTTCTTGTCTCAACTCAACCTACACGCTCTAGCTTTTTGGCACAACGCTCGTGAATCACCCTGTATAGACCCCGGTATGGAAAAAATATGGATAGGAAAATCAATCATTGAAAAAAGCGTTATAAAAAATTGTCTACTAACGCTTTTTTTTAACTCTTAATAACTTTTAACCTACTGGATCGATTTAGATGAAATTTGGTAGTAAGACAGACTAGAATCTGGAGAAGGGCACACGGTGTTTTTTAATGCAATAAAAGGGGTCGAAAAGGTCACAAGGGGTTGAAATGTTAGGTCAATGTTTATATGGAGGTCAATTAGGTTAGAAGTTTAAAACTCATTTTTATGGCTTTTGACTAAACATAAATAAGTATGACATTCAAAGTTCAAAAAAAAATAACCGAGGGGGGGTGAAAATAGGGGGTGAAAGTTTTAGTGCCACGTCGAATCTATTTTATTGAACAGAGATTTCAACGTAGAACGGTGAAATTTTCACACATGATACAGAATTTCATGCTCTTCAATTTATTATACTTTAATTATAACGGTAACTCATTAAAATGGCCAATTAAGACATTTTCACATAAATTGGTATATAAGTTTTAATCCTATAGACTGGTTGTTGATATTTCCATATGTCTAATCTACATGAAATAACTTTGATTTTGATACCTCATTTGTAAGGATACGTTTCGTACAAGCCTCACAATCTCGATTTTAAAATAAATATAATTGCACACAAACGACCTGCTTGGTTCGTACGAAATCACACATCACCTGCGGGAGAATCCCGCTATGGCCAAAATTCGATCGTTGTTTTTGGATTAAAAGCATAATAGCGTGCGTTCTAATAATTGCATCTTCAAGATTAAGATCTCTTAAGAAGCACAAGGCTTCAGGCTTTAATTCAATTCAGAATTTAGCAACATGCAATACCATTTTTTATGCAATAATGCACGATAAATGTGGGCCCAATTGTATTTTCATCATTAATTAATGAAAAGTTGATAAGAAATGTAACTGTTCTGAAAATGTAATGATGCAGTTTTGTAGACTTTTTCATTATTTAAAAAAATGTTTTGTAGAAGTAACTACATTGATTCATTCAAAAACACTTAAGAACGATTTAAACAAAGTTGTTGACATTCATATTGCTTACCATAAGTATTTAAGTAATATATTTTATCAAATTATTATGAATAGATGTAAGAATATCTGAATTCAATCCGTTGCGTATTATTATATTTTAAGAAAATCAAATCATTCTTATTGAGTGAACTCCAGTCGCGCGTCGGAGCTGACACGTACAATTTTTTTTTATCCCTTCTTGATAAATAAAAATGTGCACGACTGGGTCGTACGAAATTGCTCCTGCATTCTAAAACTAAATATTTATGATTACTTTTATGTTCCAAAAACTGCAAAAAGTAGTGTTAAAATAAGAGATATACTTAAAGCAATTCGGAAATAATAAATAAATATAATGTTCTTTCATTAAAAATTTGATCCTACTATAAGGGATCAAGGAGAGCCGGCGGCTCGATCCCACTCTACTTGTCTTCTACTAAGAAACAAGGTTTTCCCTACATGTTTTAAATCTTGCACCTTCACTTTTTGTGGAAAGTTAATTGCCATGCACCAGCTTATACTTAACCCACAAAAAAAACTCAATATATAAAAGTAATTAGAATTTATTAAAAACAAAATTAAAATTTGAAAATGTTCCTCGTAAATACATTTAATTCCAAAAATTAAATGCCAAACAAATTCAAACCTTATTCTTGATTTATTAAATTTTTTTTTTTTTGAAAATCTTCGGAGCCGTTTTTTGTAAAATTAATTGTTTATATATAAGATTTTTCAAAAATGTCCTAAAATTAATTTGGGTATGCAGTTTTTAAGAACATGTTAATATACATATTATACTTCAATTTGGATTTTTAAAATTGATCTGGTTTTGAGATAAAGAATTTTGAAAAAAAAAATTAATTAATTGAAATTTTTTTGAATACAAAATATTATTTGGGAAATATATACGTACTTTAAAAAAAATTACGCTGATCGGACTTTTATTTTTCGAGAAAATCTAATAACAAAAAAACCGTTCTATGGGAGGTACCGTTTTGGAGCAATACAAAATTTTGTTTTTTACATAAAATACATGAATGTTTAAAAAATAAAATTCGAGGAAGTTTAAGAAAAATCGTAGGAACCGTTTTGGAGAAAATTGAAAGTTTTGGTTTTTGGTCAAAAAAATCGTATGGTGGCTACCCTAAATTTTGATCTGAAAATAATAATAAAAAAATCTGGGATATGAGTTTTTGCTCAAACCTCTAATTTTCAAGTTTGAAGTCAATCGGACCAGTGGTTAAGGCTGTAGGTGCCTGTAAACTTCCAGACAGACAGACGGAATCGCCGGACCCACTTTTTTCGACTTCTCTATCATTGTAATGTCATATCTCATCATCATCTCAAATGTTTTTTTTTACTAATTCAATACTTGCCATATATTCTATATGTCGCAAGTAAAAATGAATCAAAACAAATCGTTCATATTGGAAATCAAAAACGGCTTGTTTGCTAACAATTCAATTGTTAAGTGTAAGTTTTTTTTTAAATAAAAAAATTCGTAGAATTTTTATCAAATTGTTCAAATCTCATACTGAAGATACCGATTCGTTTGGTTGCAGACAAAATACTAATTTGAAACGTCTATTAAGTTGGCAAAACAATATGAGCACAAACTATTGGCCATTGGGACGTTTACGATAATTTTGCTTTATGTGATAATTATGTGTGAAGTTCGCGATTTATATTTATATATAGAGAGAGATTTCGTATATTACTACGGATGCAATGAAAATGTACACTTGGGCGTATACGTGTTAAATTAGACTAACCTTACAGCTTACAGGAGATAAAGTAGGTACATATTATACATACTGATGTAACTATTTACCTATGCAAACACAAAATAATCTTCTGCTAATCTCTAATGGGAGAAGGTATTCTGCGAATAATATAGAAAAGAGAGGTTTGAAAATATTAAAAAGCGCGCGCTTTTTAATATTTTCAAACCTCTCTTTTCTATATTATTCGCAGAATTTTGGTAAGCAGAATTTTTAAAAGCAGAATTTAAGAATTTAGAATTTTGAGCAGCAGAAATTCGAAAAGCAGAATTTTAAAAGCAGAATTTTGAAAAGCAGATTTTGAAAGCAGAATTTTGACAAAATAATGTTGACCCCGGCAGAATTTTGACCCCAACCCGACGAATTTGTTAAGCAGATCCCATCAACGGTCACCATTCAAAATATTCAATGCCATTACTATCTCCAGAATATTTGCTCCAAAATATAGTCAAGACTGTTTCAAGACTTTGGTTTTTTCATTTTAAATGGAGTATCGAATGGAGATTATAGAGGGGACTATACTTTTATATCTCCTCAAGGTTGTTCTGTAATTGATTTTTGTATTGTGAAGGGCGATTGGATTGATATTGTGAAAAATGTTGAGGTATATCCGGTTAACTTCTCATCCCATTTGCCTATTGTAGTGTCTTGCGAATGTGCTTATCAAGGTATTGACAACCGAATTGTTGTTTCAGATGCTGTTAAGAAACTGCGTTGGGTTGAAAATAGGGCTAGAATGTACAAACGAAACTTGTGTCAACAAATGGGCTTGATTGATGCTCAGCTCCAGCTTACCGTAGAATCGGCTACTAATTCTGTTTTTGAATTAGTAAGGCAATCGGCAGGTAGTAGTTTTCACCCGAAATCATTTTCTTTTAATTCAATATGGTATGATGACGAGTGCAGGAAAAGTAGGAAAAAATCCTTTGCTTATTTATGCATTCTAAAAAAGGAATTATATTTGAAAAAAGCTGCTAGAAATCTTTTAGACTGTAGGGATTCTAAATCATTCTGGTGCAATGTGCGGATTTTAGGAGGAAGGAATAAGTCATCATTTTCAGTCTTAAGTGTGGATGAATTATCAACATATTTCGAAAATTTACTGCTACCAGATCCCTTCCAAAAAAAGTTTAAGTTTTGCACTTCAATACATCTCAATACCTGAGCTAGATTCCCCTTTTATAATGTCAGAGCTATTATCATCACTTAACAAAATGAAAAATAATAAGGCAGCGGGATCAGATGGCATCCCGATTGAGTTTTATAAGTTTTCGACTCCTGAGTTCCTGGAATATGTTTTGGCATTACTTAATAAAATGTTTCTTAAAGAGACCTTTCAAAGTAGTTTTCGATTGGCAAAAATATCTGCCATATTTAAAAAAGGAGACCCAAATCTCCCTGAAAATTACAGAGGCATATCCGTTTTATGTTCACTTAGAAAACTCTTTGCTCAGATCTTATATTGCAGACTTGAAAGATGGGTCTATAACAATGACATTATAAGTTGTTTTCAAGCTGGTTTTAGGGCTAATCTTTCAACAATCGATCAAATTTTTGCTCTTACAAGCATCGCAAGGCGTTTTATAGACAAAAAGAAGCCTTTGTATACCTTTTTTGTCGATTTTAAAGCTGCGTTTGACACTATAAATAGACGTTCACTTATATATAAGCTAGCAACTATTGGTGTATCAACAAAGTTTATTCGGGTCTATGAACAGCTTCTTTTGAATATGTCTGCAGTTGTATGCAATGGTCAAAATCAGTCTAAAGCATTTCGATCAGAAACAGGTGTCCCACAAGGTTGCATCCTGAGTCCGTTGATGTTCGCTTTATACATTAATGATATTGAAAACCACTTACCAGGTGGCGTATCCTATGGTGACTTATCTATAAAGCTTTTACTCTACGCGGATGACTTGGTGATTTTTTCTGATAACCCAATAACCCTCCAACTTCAAATAAATAAGCTTAAACTTTTTTGTGATGCATGGGATCTCAAAATTAACATAAATAAATCGAAAATAATGATTTTCACTAAACCAAATCGTTCTGATAACCCTGCAAGGAACTGGAAACTAGATGGTGAAAATATTGAGGTAGTGACTGAGTTCAAGTATTTAGGCTTCATTATAACGCATAACCTAGATATTATGGTCCACATAAATAAGAAAATTGCTGTAGCAAAATCAGCAATCAACACTTTGTGGTCCAATTTTTTTACAAACAAGTTTGTGGATGCAACGTCAAAATTTAAGGTTTTTAATGCAACAGTTAATAGCTGCCTTTGTTATGGTAGTGAAGTGTATGGCTACCAATTATTAGAAGAAATTGAAAGCATTCAAAGATACTTTTTCAAGCGAGTATTTCGGTTGCCCTCTAATACTCCGAATTACGCCATATATGTTGAATCTGGCGTTCCTTATGTTTATGTTAGGAATTTGAAGGCCAATGCAGACTTTCTTACCAAGGTAATTAATCGACCTGATAGCAATCTGCATAAGAGAATACTACTGGTGTCACTCCATTGTGGTTATCCACCATTTAGAAATTGGCACGCACTCGCGATGGCTCACAATGTCTCTTTAGAACTTAATGTGAACAACAGAGAGGATTGGAAAAATATTTTCTACGATTGCATATCAGCGGTAGATGAAAAAATCTATCAACAACAGCTTGAAAGGGTTAGAGAGTCTACTTCTAGGAATACGTATAGAAGTTTGAATTTGAGTTTAGGTGGTAATATCGGGTGATTTTTTAAGAGCTTGAGAACTTTTTTTAAAAAAAAAACCCATAAAATTTGCAAAATCTCATCGATTCTTTATTTGAAACGTTAGATTGGTCCATGACATTTACTTTTTGAAGATAATTTCATTTAAATGTTGACCGCGGCTGCGTCTTAGGTGGTCCATTCGGAAAGTCCAATTTTGGGTAACTTTTTCGAGCATTTCGGCCGGAATAGCCCGAATTTCTTCGGAAATGTTGTCTTCCAAAGCTGGAATAGTTGCTGGCTTATTTGTGTAGACTTTAGACTTGACGTAGCCCCACAAAAAATAGTCTAAAGGCGTCAAATCGCATGATCTTGGTGGCCAACTTACCGGTCCATTCCTTGAGATGAATTATTGTTTTCCGAAGTTTTCCCTCAAAATGGCCATAGAATCGCGAGCTGTGTGGCATGTAGCGCCATCTTGTTGAAACCACATGTCAACCAAGTTCAGTTCTTCAATTTTTGGCAACAAAAAGTTTGTTTGCTATTCCGGCCGAAATGCTCGAAAAAGTTACCCAAAATTGGACTTTCCGAATGGACCACCTAAGACGCAGCCACGGTCAACATTTAAATGAAATTATCTTCAAAAAGTAAATGTCATGGACCAATCTAACGTTTCAAATAAAGAATCGATGAGATTTTGCAAATTTTATGCGTTTTTTTTTTTTTTTAAAGTTCTCAAGCTCTTAAAAAATCACCCATTAGTTATTTTAGGGAAGAAATTTCAATATCAGATATGAGTTTAATTTTTAAAATCCGCACTGAAATGCTTGAACTTAATTATAGGCCACACAGAACAGATTTAGACTCTATATGTTCTCTATGCAACCTCCGCCAAAACGAAGACGTTAATCATTTTATCGCTATATGCCCCATTTTACAGGAAATTCGTAGACTTTACTTTGGTAAAAGCTTCCTATCCTTTGACGAGCTTATCAGTATTTTAAATGGTGAGAGTGGCTGGAATCTACTAGTGCGATATGTTTCACACGCAAAGAATTATAGAGATTCATATGTGAATTTGTTTTGAGTCCAACAATTTTCATAAAAAAAAAAAATGTTTGTTTTCGCTAAACTAAAAGCCCAATATAATATACCAACACTAATAACTCCATATTACTTACTTTTTTTCTTTTGTTTTAGCCAAACTGAAAGCTTATACCCCAATATTGCATTTCTTAACCTTTTTAAACTTTTTTCACGTTTAAACTAAATTAAAATTTAAAAATTAACTCAACTATTAAATAATTTAATTGGTCTAACCAAAATGTTTTGTTTTTGCCTTGTATAAATCAATGTTGTTTTATTATAAATTATTTTAAATTATTTATCAAATTGTGTCTATGTACATTATCAAACTATGTTACTATTTAACTTTATTTTATCTCTTTTAAAAATATAAATCAAGATAACATCCGGCAGACGGCTTATAGCCATGCTGTACTTCTTAAATTAAATATTATTGCTATGTAACTACATTTTCTTAAATTATAATAAAGAATTGAATTGATTGAATTGAATATAGTCTTCTTAACTCACTCAAAATTGGACATTTCGCAATGAAATGGTACACATCTTCTCCTTCCTTTAGGTTGCAGAGGCTACATTCAACAACTACAATAAAAACAACTACAGCAACACAAGTAAAATCAAAGTATGCTTCTTGCTGCCGAGAAGCGCTAAAAGTTCTTGGCACGCAGCATAACATTAGACTCTGCTGGGTCCCGGGCCACAGCGGTACCTATACAGGGCAATGAGAAAGCCGCTATGAATTAGCAAGAATAGGATCAACGCTTAACGTAAGCCAAGCTCCACTACTTAGCGTCCCGCTTTGCTATATAAAACAGGAAATTTTAAAAAGAACTACAATTAAGGCTAATGATGATGATGATGGTCCCTGTTTTAACAAACAAAGAACAGAAAGAATTACCGGACATAATCTGTTAGAATGTCATAAGAAAAAGATGGGACTCAGGCGCATGAAGATACTTCACACTTTCTTTGTCACTGCCCCGCACGTTGCCACCAAAGAAAGAAATGGCTCGGCAATTATTTCTTCGGGGGACTTAGAAGAACTCTCCAGTACCTATTCCAGTAACTAACATTTTGACCTTCATCAATGCCTCCAAATGGCTTGATTAACTGAACACATAGGTTCTTATCAGCTTGAGAAGCAAGAGTGATACTACGAGTATCACAATGGATCTGCATGGATTTAAGTGTGACGGTAACGACATCAACTTTCAAACCCTTAACCTCACCCAACCTAATGTGTCCCCGTAGTAGACTAGACGTTCTATCAAATATGAGCTCAGCTCGTGCAACTGCTGATTTTACTTGATGCAATCGCGAAATGCGATACGAATACCAACTTTGACTACGACTTCTATTGAATTTTGTCTGCGCAACAAGTTACAAGCTTTAATGCAAGTCTGTACAGACAAAAATCTGATAGTCTGTGCCGTGTGAACTCACCATAAATTTGAAGTCCCAGTGATTAAAAGAAACGACCCACCTAAATTTGTTCATACCACAAATTACCAAAGTTGAAGTCAATCAAACCAGTGGTTAGGACTGAAGGTGCGATAACAAAGTACAGACAGACAGACAGACGGACGGAATCGGACCCACTTTTTTCGACTTCTCTATCATCGTAATATCATTTTTTTTACTAATACAATATACTTGCACATATTCTATGTAGGGTATGGGACGAGTGGTGAAGTAGGTTCAAAATCGTCCGGAGACTGGTCCTGATTTTTTTTTTATATTTTGTCTGAATTAACAATTACTAAGAACTATTTTTTAAATTATTGATTCCAAGCAATCAGAAATAACTACCGATGCAGAAAATGGTTTTTTGCTATACTCAACAATTAACAGAAAAAAGTAATTGAGTTTTCAATTGGAAATGTCCGATTTTCAGTTCGTCCGGAGACTAGAACTACAAATTCGGCTTTTTTTTAAATTCATAATTTTAAATTAATGTAATAAGTTATTTTAAATTCATGTAGGTTATACACCAAGCTACTGGGAAATATTTATAGTCTTTGTAAAGTTAAAAAAAAGTTATCTTCCGAAGACTAGTGCCATTACCCTATTTGTCGCAAGAAAAAAGTGTTGTTTCTTAAGAGTTGTTTCTTCTATCAAAATAAACTTCAACCATTGAATGACATATTTCATATTGAAATTCGTAAAACAAATATTTTTTCGGCTTACATTACTCACTGAAACTCAAAAAACGAAAATTTTACCAACTCATAAAATACTTCAACCCTTATGCGAAAGTATAACTGCTGTAAAAGACGAGGATCCTTCCATAAATTTCCCAGTCAATGTGTAGTTTTTATGTTGTACTCGCTTGTAATTAGCACTTCTAACGAGAAAAGTTTTATGTCTCCATCGGGACTTGCAAGCAACATGTTCAAAACCACTTCCAAACCTCTGTATATAGTGGCTTTATAAGAATATGTGTGTCTCATCGTCCGATATAGTTCCGTGAAGTGCCATCATAATGAACTTAACCTGGGTTGCAAACATCTGATGAAAAAGGTAAAATATTACTTTTTTGTTGCTACTATCCTTTCCAATTGGTATGTGAAAAGGAGCTGGACAGAAGAAAGCAACGTTAACGAACACATTAATACAAGCACAAAAAAAAAGAATGTTTCTCATTGTATCGGAAAGTATAAAACATTATTGTTTCTTAAATTACATTTTGCAAGGATTAATGTCAGTTGTTGTAGTGTTGTGGGAGCTGTAATGAACTTTAATAATAGTGGTGGCTGTTGGTCTTGTTGTGATTATGTTGGATGATGAGAAAAATAATTACTTTTTCTGAACGGGATCACTGTGTATTCGTTTAAAAAGTTTTCAACTATGAAAAGATGATCATGATGAAAGTATGAAACAAAATCAATTTGGAAGTTGAATTAATGTTTTGTATCGAATTGATGAGGTGTTGGTTAAAGAGATCATCAGAACCAATATGAGAGCATCGTCGAAAATAAAAAAAAGAAATGTCAACTAAACAAAATCCAATACAAACACTTGATTACTTCAAGCTCATATCTGCCTTTCCATTCCCCTCTTGAAATTAATAATACAAAAACAACAACATTCAGGAAACCACGAATTTTCTTAACCTCCCAAAAATAGGTATCCTTAGACTTACAAGTTCCAAAGAAATACAAAAAAATTAAGGAAGAAGACAAAAACAACAATCACCTACCTACAGCATACTCGTGCTCTTAAAGCTTGTCAAGTCATCTTTTCATCCTTTATTGCTTGGAAACACCAAAACTGCTGCCCGAAATTAATTCCGAGCATGAACACTGAACAAGTTATCGCAACGAGTCTAAGCCGAACACAAGACCAACAACAAGAGGGTTCACGCTCGTTATTGTGTCCTCCAGCTTCCAAAAATACTCTACCCATATGATGAATTCAATGTAAATAAAAGATTCAAAGATGAGGGGTGACGCGCTGCCCCCAACCCCTAGCCAGTCGACTAATAACATGACATGATTAACTAAAAGCGGATTACACAAACAAGACCGAACAAAAAATCTATACCCGTCAGGAAAAAAGGGGGAAAATATGTCCGTCTAAATTCGTCTATTCTCAAGGCATGCGAGATGTTTTCGTCTTCTTGAGTTGGCCAAGTTGTTGTCGTTATATTTCTAACTGGTACCTCGACGACTCGAATGACGGCAATGATGGCAATAACGATGGTTCATTCGATGGCAGCAATGAAGACACCAAGAAGTTAATCGTCTTTTCGTTGTACTCGTTATTATTAAATGTTACGTGTCCTTTTTGTCCTTGCGCTCTCGCTCTGGATGATTACCCCGGTTATTAGAGGTAATTGGATTTTTAATGATCTGTTCAACTTTTTGCTGTAACAATCATGTTCTATAATTCCCCCCAACCAAAATGAGTCGTCCTCACCTTAAGTTTCTTCACGTTTTGTTTTTCCAGAATAACAACATCATCCTTTTATGTCCTTTTGCACCCCATATAGAGGAGTATGACGATGACGGTGACAGACCGTGGCTTGGTTATCATTTTAATTATTGGCGATTAATTTTGTGTATATTTTTGTTTTCCTTTAAATGGAGTGTAAATCATTTGGGGGCTACGAGAGAATACTCTGTCTCCGTCTTTTCAACTCTTTCGAGCAAGAATCGAACAAATGAAATCCTTGGCATTTGGTCGATTTTAATTTCCGTAATCTTTTGCCTGTGATTTATCTTCACCAAATAATTCAGAATAGCACCCGAGACCAGACGCAATTATTAATCAATTTTTAGGATGCAGAGAAGTGTTCGTTTCTCAAGCAACTGCGGGGGTGGTCGTCCGTTCACCGAGTTGGCGTTGTAAGGATGACGATGACTTTTGTTGTCGCCTGGCTGCAGGAATACAATCTGAGACCAAACAAAAGGCGCCTCTGAGCTTTGAATAAGGTTTCTCATTGAAACATAGCACTCTAGCAGAACTACAAGCATAACGAGTCCTATAGTTTCCGCAAATGACGCTGTCCTGGTTGATAAATGATTGAAGCTGAATTCCCCAGATCTGACAATAGACAGAGAAAGAGAGAGAAAATAGACATTGCGTTCGAATGATTTTCAGTTTGTTGCCGGATGCTGGCTTGAATATTTTGTGTTTCTGTAAACTGTATTTGTGATTCTTGGAGTTGGCAGAAGAAGGGCAAACATAATGTAACTTTTCAACTTGAAAGGATGATTTTCATTTAAATATAGAATGAGCAACTATTGTCAGAGACAAGACAAGTCACAAGTTGGCTTCTTTAGGGAATTTCCAAACTTTCCAGAAATTAATTCTGATTATCCGAATTTTGGAAATTATTATCGTAGGGCTTATTTAAGAAATAGAAAACCGGTTAGTCTTTAAACAAAGAAATCTGCAAATCGTTGTTATTGAATTGGATGGGTGTTAATTACGAAGGGCTCGAGATCCTTGGAGCAGATGAGACGTTTTAAAAGTCATTAAAGTATTGAGTCCAGGGTAGACTTTGGCCTCAACCAATAAACCTCTCCAGCCAGTTCGGTAACTAGCTAGCTTTCTCCAGTCTCGTACGCCGAGTTGGTTGAGGTCATCTTCAACTTGCGTGCGCCACCTGACCCTTGGTCTTCCTCTACTAGGCCATCCCTCTGGGGTGGATTGGAAGACTTAACGGGCCGGAGCATTAGTGTCCATCCTCTCCACGTGACCAAGCCATCTGAGTCTTTGGACTTTCACTCTCTTTGCTATGTCAGTGTCGCTGTACAGCGACAATCTTCTCCTCCATTCATCGTTTATGCAGACAAGACCAATGATCTTCCGTAGAACTTTTCTCTCGAACCGGGCTAGGGTGCTCTCATCCGTTTTTGACAGTTCATGCTTCTGCACCATATAGTAGGACGGGGATGATGAGGGTCTTATAGAGCATCACCTTAGTTGTTCGGGAGAGGGATCTACAACCCAATTGCTTTCTTAGCCCGAAGAAACAGCGATTAAATAAATAAGGCCTAAGTGGCTTACTCTCATCAACAATTCTCTGAGTGCGTGTGAAGAATTGAGGGGGCCTACAATTTAACGCCGATTCCAAACGGCAAAGTTGAGAAGCACTTTTTCATGACAGATTGATACTCTTGGAAGATTTGTCAGGTCTTCGCAAGAGGCAGTACCCGTGAAAGATGAAATAAGAACTTGGCTTGAGTAGGACTCGAACCAGCAAAACAGCGATTTGCAAAAGTTATTCTCCTTCTGAACTCGGTGCTGATATCATTATCCGTGTTGATAGCGGAGCCAAGGTATACAAATTCCCTAACTACCTCGAATCATATCATATGCGTCTATCGTGACGTTTTGTCCAAGACGTGTCGGTGTTGGTTGTCCTTTCTTGATTACAGTATATACTTTGTTTTGCCCTCATTGACCGCTAAACCCATTTTTTCAGCTTCTGTATATATACTCGCAAAAGCACTGTTGACATCACGCTGCGTTCTCCCAAATGATATCAACGTCATCAGCGTACGCCAGTAGTTGCACAGACTTCTGGGAGATAGTGCCTCTAGTGTTGACTTCAGAAACCTTACATTTTTAGGTATTTTGTAAAACATGAAGTAAACAAAAACTCTTAAAAAACGTGATTTTAATAATTAGTATGTTTTCCTTGACGTACCTATTCCCATTTCAAACCATTTTAAACTATAAACAAAGAAGCGTCCAAGCTCATCCCAGGGGTATTCTCTGTATAAAGGCTTTGAATTAATTATTTGTTTATCCCCCTCCTCAATTTCATGAACCCAAATCTAATTTATTAATGGTAAAACAGAAAGAGATGATAAAAATATTATAAAAACGTACCAACAAGCTCCACACACCCACATGCACAAGAAGACAAGAAACTCATCGTTTTTCTTGCCCTTTAATTTAAAAATACTCCCCTTACATGCTAATGAGCTTCGAAAAGGATAAATACAACTTGAAAAATCACATCACAACCGGAACACACACTGATGTGTTATCCCACAGCTAAGAAAAAATGTTCTGTAAGCCCTTCAAGGGTTGGCGCACTGCTCCCACCCCATATCAAAGCAAACGAATGGGGCGCCCTCCCAACATTCAATTTGAAATGATGTTTTCATAGCTCAAAGGATACGTACATAATATAATGCTCAGATCAACCTTGTCCAAACTTAAAATTTATATCACCGAAATATTTTACAAAAGAATCAAAGGTCAACATGTGCTTGTTTGTGTAAAGGCATCAGCTATAAGGCGAAAACTTCAAAAGGGACACCCTTTTGAAATGCTGTTTTCGTTTCTGTTTTCTCGTACATAATCATAGTGAAGCAAAGACACACCGACACAAGCTTTTTGCATGGTGCAAAAAGGATTCAATTGTCCTCGACTCATTTGCTTCCCTCAATCACATTCAATGGTCCTGGATGAGCCAGATGGTGCTGGGATAACAACTTTAGTTTTTCATACTCGACAGTTGGCACACGGTCGTTGTCAGTTCGTAGGACGGAAGTCTCCGTCCTCGAGGACATTCCTCTACTTTCATTTGGTCACGCTTACAAAAATAAAACTTCATGGCTTATACACTTGAAGTTCTTTATAAAAATGTTTACATTTGGCCGAGAAAAGGGAGTTGCAGTGCTTATGGGACTTTTTGCAAACGTCCACAATATTGTCAGCCTGGAAACAAATGAAAGGACGTTTTGCATTACGGAATTACAGCGAATTTAATAAAGAACTGCAAGGGCGAATTATCTTCATTATTTGTTTTTCTTTTTCAATTTTTGTGTTTTTTTTTTTTTTTTTGAAACTTTGATTAAGTCAAAATGAGAAAAAAGAGGAGGAGGATACTTTAATAACTGAGTTGCATAATGAATTTGTGTGCGCTCACAAATTGTTTCATCACCAACTTGTATAAAGAGATAATAAGAAAATTAAGTTTTGTATACAATTCAATTCAAAGCTTTAGGTCTTCTCAACAGAATCATACTTTTGAATGGAAACATTAGTAATTTCTTCAGTTATTTTCTTCTTTTTGGATTTATGTTCAATTCAAACGCTGTTTGGATTTAAATTTAAGAAAAGAATTTTAAAATATTAAAATCTGCGACTGAATCGAATCGTTTAAGCACTTTTTACTTCCTATACTAGATACCTATAGTTGATAGTTTTGCATTTGTAAAAGAAATTGATCTCAAGATGACAAAACTTAAATTTTTTTTAGAATGACGTTTGTCGGGTCAGCTAGTAGTCTTCTTCCAAATTAGTTAAAAGACAGTCAGTTCCAATTCAATATGTTATCAACTAAATGAAACTCCTTCAAGTAATGACCATTACCCTCAACCTTTCTACATTAAAGAATGCGTACCTTATTATTTAAAAAGTAAAGTTTGAAACGAGATTCAAGTAAAAAAAAAAAAACAGATTTCAATACCTTTTGAAAAGAGAATATAAAAGAATTTCCAAAAAAGAAAGAACCAAATAGAAAAGCCATTCACTTGAAATGGAAGCAGAAATCACTGCAATGAATGTGCTCCTTGGCCGAACAACACTTACTGATGGCTCTTCAATTCCTTACAAAGCTCTTTCAATGCTTATTTAGCGAAACAGTAAAGCCAGGGGATGATGGCAAGACCGTCGCAACGTCGTTCGCCATCTATGTTGTTGAGTTTTCCCATCGATTTTGGGGAATTTCGTCGAGTGATTTTTCACTGACGACCAACGATAATGATGATGATTTTCCTCTTTCCCCTTTGTAAATCCCAAATGAGTTTTTGGGAGACTCCCAAAAGATGGTCAAATCTGATGGGTGAATTACCCCCGAAAAAATAAATGGGACTGTATTCAATACACAGTTTTCAGTTTCAACTGATTTCAATCGAATTAAAAGAAAAAATTGGCGGCGGACATCCTCCTAGACAACCCAATAGCATAGAAATACTCAACAACTCTGCAAAAGGGAGGATTTCTCATGCGGTAACACTTCGATTTTCCTAAAAAAAAAAAAAAAAACAAAAAAAAACAACAAGAAAAAATCGGAATGAAGATGAAAAACGCTCTTTTCGAAATTGGAATGTGTTTTCTATTTTTCCGATTTTCGCACATCGCTATGCTAGGGGGAAATGAATTACTTCACAATAATGCAATACAAAAAAATTGGTTGGAGAACAACAACAACTAACATAAGAGAATTGCACAGCACACAGCGAAAGCTAAATAATTTTCACTACAATATCTCAAAAGGGAGTTACTGACGTTGCGACAACGTATGGAGTGTTTCGGGTGAATTTCACAGTGAGAGTTTATTTTTCGAATTAAATTAAACATAAAATACGGGCAGTTGCCCGTAGATTAGTGGTAAGTTGCGTTGGTTGCTAAGCAGAACGTCGGTCGTCGTGGGTTCGAGTCCTACTCGTGCCCATAAAGTTTTTATTTCATCTTTCACGGGCACTGCCTCTTGCGAAGAACTGACAAATCTTCCAAGAGTATAAATCTGTCATGAAAAAGTGCTTCTCAACTCTGCCGTTCGAAATCGGCGTTAAATTCCCCTCAATTCTTCACACGCACTCAGAGAATTGTTGATGAGAGTAAGCCACCTAGACCTTGGCTCTTCAAGAGCTGTTGCGCCACTCTATTTCTATAATTTCTAACGCCTCTATAAAAGTGTAGTAGTATTTGAAAAGCCTGAACTATATAAGATTTCTATTTAAAACAATTTCGTAGAAATCGGACCATCAACGGATTATATTCTTCTCAATGCTTTCATTGAGAAATTCACAATTCCTTCAATTTTATTTCTATTATATTGGTGCAAAGCCACCTCAGTAGAAATATAGAGCAGAAGTTATTATTCAATGACACTTTGTCTGATCAAGGACCCTTTTTTGGAGAACCTCCCCTCCTTTATATGGCCCTTTATAAAACTAGAAAATAAATTAATTAAACTTGAAAGTTTGTTCCGCCTTTGTGCGATAATGAAAATAACATTTTCATTACCATCATTCAATTGGGCTGTATGAATGGTTTTCTGTTTATTTTATCCGAGTTTCGTTTGTCAAACTGAGAGGAATTATTATATACCTATTGCCGATGATGAAGTCAGGTATGAAAGCTCACCTGGTTGAGGTCCTCTAATTCTTGTGATTTCCACCTCTGCCGTGAAGTATTTCTAATGGCGCCATGTTCAAACCCGTTTTGACATCAAATGCTTTTTTATTTACTTATCCAGCTTCCAATCCTTGAAGGATCTCGGCCTGAGACAATGCAGCCTACCATCGGAAACGGTCTCTCGCATGCACTCTCCAGTCCTCAAAACCAAGAGCTCTGGCTTCTGCAATCACTTGGTCCTTCTTCCGGGTATTCGGTCTTCATGGTCGTCTAGAAC
This sequence comes from Sphaerophoria taeniata, assembly GCA_943590905.1. NCBI lineage: Eukaryota > Metazoa > Arthropoda > Insecta > Diptera > Syrphidae > Sphaerophoria > Sphaerophoria taeniata. The sequence continues at coordinate 83,562,607 of OX016540.1, read as the reverse complement.
CTGGTGGCTGCGAAAAGAAGACTTTCTTGTCTGGAGCGTTGTCGTCCATTCGCTCGATGTGGCCCACTCAATGTACTTACTCGTTTTTTCTTGGCTTTCTGGACAACATCCACATCTTGGCACAGCTCGTACAGTTCGCAGTTGAACCTTCTTTTCCATTCGCCATCGTATCATACGGGAACGAAGAATTTTCCTTTTGAAAATGCCCCTTTTTTACTTATCGTCCAGCAATCGGCGTCGTATAGTAGGACTGGTAATTTCCAAGTCTGTATAGTAGGCACTTTGCCTTTCGAGTGAGGAATTTTGAACGTAGTTGACCAAAACGAAGGAGCAATGGTTCATTATAGGGTAATTCTTCGTCGGATCTCCACTCAGGTGTCGTTTGTGGGATTGATGTTTGTTCCAAGGTAGGTGAACTCCTTAATTACTTGCTAATAACAGTAAAGTTTTGTCCAAGGCAGTCGGAGGAAAGATGTTTTTTTTTTTTTTGTTGATAGCATGTACTTTGTTTTGTCCTCGTTCACTTCAAGACTAACGATCTTCGCCTGTTCTTCAATCGCTGTGAAGGCGTCAAGCACAGCTCTTTGGGAGCGACCGATGATGTCTAGGTCATCCGCATAGCCTAGAAGCTGGGTGGATCGGTTAAAGATAGTGTTTTCCGTGCTCACACGTGAAGTATCTGCTCCAGGACTATGTGAAGAAATTACATGACAGCGTATCTCCTTGTCTAAGCCCTGAGTATGTTTGTAAGGGGGCTAAGGTGAACTGAATTCACTGAATATCATAAGCAGCTTTGAAGTCGATGAGTAGTATAACTTGAAATTCGTTGGATTTACCCAGGGTGAATATTTGGTCCATTGTTGTTCTGCATGAGCATGGCTTAAGGCTACACTGGAACGCAACGCACCGATTTATTGTGTTGCAGAAAGGCTTAAGACATAGGATAGGATTGTAACATTAAGCAGAGGTAGTTTTTGCATAACATAGGATCGCCTTTTTGTAGATTGGGAATTTGGACATCAAAATGCTACCGTCATCGTACGGGACCCCATAACCGGAATGGCTGAAGTAGCCAAAAGTGTAAGACGCAGTTTACGAACTTAAACTCTTTATCGATCTCCACAACACAATTTTTCAACATTTTGAGGAGATTTTTGCACTGAAAATGTCTAATTGACTCAGCAATGGAAGGCCCAACACTACCTACTTCATATACCTTAGCAGTTGCGGCGTTAGAGTAGCATTTACTGGCAAAAAATAATCTTTTTCTCATGAGATGCATTTTCGTCTCGTCGGCCACGTTAACAAACACAAAATTCACGTGTCCGGACTCTTGAAATCGAAAACCCATGAAACTCTCAAAAATCATCTATTAAGCGTGACAGTTTTTAAGAATTGAGGTGGAAGAATAAGTTCCGGTCAACGGCGGACCGTACAGAGCCATGGTAACTGACATTATCATACACTGAAATTGTAGACGCGGATAATCGAAAAAAGACTTCTTAGGAGATTACTGAAGATAGAAATGAGGACACTTACAATTTTATAAGGATTCTGAACGGCACTTTGACTATGGTACAGCGTACAGGTCGAGTCCGAATGTATACATACGTTCTGTGTGACAACCAACACACAAAGCCAATAGTTCATGTTCAGTTCGGATTTCATATCATCCAACCATTTTTTTCTTTTTAAAACTGGAAACCAAAAATATTTGAAATCATATCTGGATGTGTTGGCTTAGATTTCGTCAAATTCTCCTTTTTTGTTTCCAAACAGGGTAAGTACAAGCCTAGTGCCAACATCACTTATTACACATGTCCTTCACGCTTTGATGAAAGCCATGTTCCGACAAACATCCATAAAATTCCTAGAAAAGGATTTCTCGTTCACATCTACTACGGCACTCAATAACTGTTCCAGTGAACGAGCCTCAAGATAAATTCATATCCACTTTCGGTTATGATACTTTATTGCCATAATGAAAATCATCTTCAAAAACTTCTCCTCTCATCTCATCTTGATTCCTGAAGGATTTCCTCTTTCACTTGCGCTCACTCTCTGTGTGGCAAATCCTACTAAACAGCATGGTGCAAAATGTTGTATAGGGTTTCTCACCAGAGTCCTCAGAAGGAATCAAAATTGTAAGGACTCGTTTTTGGTCTTTGTGAAAGCTTGTAATGGTCTCTTTAGAAAGAATGATGTTGCAACAAACCCAGTTGGAGGTGCGTACTTACATTTACTGATATGGCAAGAAACTCGTCTCACACCTAAGAATCGTAAACGAGCCAGGTCTGAGAAAAGGTCCTTTCCATAGCCCAAACACTCATACATATTTTTATGTTATTATAGGCATGTGAAGGTGTATGTTTCTCGAATTTTATTATTTTCGTTCAAGTTATGATTACGTTTTGTGTCGTTTTGGTGTTGCGAGCTGAATCTTGAATATTGTAAGTTTTGACAAGATTTATGTTGTTCGGCATTTCTGCGTTCAAGTTCATAATGCGAGTAATAATATTAATAATGGAGACCATTTCTTTTAGGTCTGCATCTGATGGATGTAAATTTGTTACAAAGTGTCTTTAAGGACTTCAATTTTTTTTCTCCTATTCTAGGTAGGTTTGGCTTTGAATGTTTTGAAAAATAATGTCTTTTTGAGAAACACATTTCAAGACCACATGGTGTGGTTAACATGGTGTGAAGTGGAAAGTTCTTTTACTTTTTCATTTTTATTCTTTTTTTTTATTTTGAAATTTCACATGGTCTAGTTTAGAGCAGGTTTGAATTGTTATTTTTTTCTACGGGATGAGCTTGGTGACAATAATTTATGGAATTCCTTTGACAGGGAATTTCAAGAAGGAAATGAATGTTTCATTGGCGGATGGGAGAAGCGAAGAAAACAAATGTAAAGGAGTGTGTGCGGAAATATGAAAAATATAAATCATTGATATTGCTGTGTTTTCGGCTCTCAGATTAAGGCAGATGCATAGTGATTTATTTTCGAGCAAGAGTTTAAGGTTAAGAGCTTTAAATTTATAAGTGCGGCTAAGGAATGACAAGGCAAAGGTTTTGGCGGTTCGACTTCGGATAGAGTGGGTGTCAAAGTTTCATTTGTTTGACATTTTTCATATTCACATATGAATTTGGTGATTTGAAAAATAATAAATTGTCGTCGGGATTTGAAGGGATTTGATTTGTAATGCAAATATGGGTATTCAAATATTGGGGATAAACAACCAGGGTTGAAAGTTGCCAATCCTAAGCAAACAATTACGAAATGAAAAACCAAGTTTCGTTGTCAGTTTGTAATACACTGGAGTGGGCTGGAGTCTTGATTCATTATAATATAACAAACGGTGGATGTGCTATATATACAAAATCAAGAGGTAATCGGTTAAGAATCAAGCTTAGTGCATCGATTGCTCTTGTGAACCTATATTTGCCATCCTTATCGAAATTATAATTCTCAAAGTATAGTACATATATTTGTTAATCGACTTTAATATTTTCTAATATTTAAATAAAACACCGAGAGCTGAGCTGATGACCGCACCGTTTCGCATCCAATTTGAAACTGTCTTTATTTTCATATTTTAAACAAGAAGGAGAAGATAAAAGGAAAAGAGAATAGCGTTTGTACAATGGAAGTAGGGGTAAAGTCTATAAATAGCATAAGCAGAAATAACGATCTGTTGTACATATGTATATTTTGAAATGACAATCGGTTTATGTTATTGTATCAGTAAGAGTAATTGTGTTAGGAACTAAATTACAGAAAGATATTATACAACGACAATAGGATAGCATGCAGTATCTCACACAGTAGTAACTACTACAATTCGGCCATCCTGACCTTTGAGATCACCTGATCTTTATCTATTTTTTACAATTTTTCTTTCTTTTATCAATTTTTCTAAGCCACGGTTTCATATTGCCGACCGCCCACACTCCTTGGTAGGGTAACCTTGTTTGTTGGAAATTTTCAACATCTCTAAGTACGTATCTATCGTTTCGCAATACTTTCGTAACCTCGTAAGGTCCCCGGAACTTTGGTATCAGTTTCTTAGACGCGCCAGGATGTGAATCGAAATTTTTAACCATGACAAAATCGCCAGCTTTATAAACGTTTGGTTTGCATCTTTTTCTATCTACATATTGTTTGTTATATGCCTGAGTGTTTTTTTGTTCTTCTATTGCTTTTTGTCTTACCTTCTTAAGATCCCGTTTCTCTCCTAATCTTTCTATTTCTATCAATTTATCCTTGAGTTCGTCTGAACACTTTCCTTTTTGGTCTACTCCAAACAGCATTACACTAGGGTGTTGCTTAATCGTTCGATTCACCGTATTATTAAAAGTATGTTCTACCTTGTCTAAGACATGATCCCAAAACAATCCCTCTTCCGGTTTCACTAACTTAGCCAACATAGGCCCTAAACTCCTATTTACTCTTTCAACCTGACCGTTCGCTTGAGGTGATCCCGTTGCAACTTTGACATGTCTAACATTCCTAGCTATCAAAAATTCTTTAAACTCAGTTGAAGTGAAACAGCTCCCTCTATCTGACACTATACATTTCGGTACGCTATATGCTCTAAAGTAGTCTTCTAGTGCTCTAACAACCTCTTTGGTATTCGTCGTCTTTGTTGAATACAACCTTACGAACTTAGTAAAAGCATCAACAACCACTAACACATGTTTTTTGACAGACCTAGAATTGTCTACCGGTCCATAATGATCTATGTGTATGACTTCAAACGGTATCTTCCCTTTTGGGATGTTGTGAAGGAAACCCTCCTCTTTACCTTGTTTGGCTGAATAAACTATACACTTTAAGCAATTTTTTATATGCGATCCTATTTTCTCTCTCATATTGGGGAACCAATAACTTTTCGAAATTAACTCACAGGTTTTGTCTGTACCTACATGACCCATTTCATCATGGTATTTGTATAAAACATGATCAATCATGTCTTCGGGTACTAAAAACACGATGGTACCATCATTCTTCTTTTTATACACCACTCCGTTTCTCATCTCATACGATTTACTTTCAGTCTCCTCTAACATTTGCTTAATCTTAACAATTTTACTATCTTTGTTCTGACATATTATCAAGTTTTCTTCGAACGTATTTGTTTCTATTGTCAACACATTCGTTGACCTACTTAACGCGTCTACATGTTGCATTCGACTTCCTGCTCGATGTTCTAACACCATTTCATAATTTTGTAACTCTAACGCCCACCTGGAGATTCTTGGATTGAGTTCTTTCCTCTTCAACGTCATCGTCAAAGAATTGCAGTCGGTCACCACCTTGAACCGTCTCCCTTGCAAATAAATCCTAAATCTCTCTAGGGCATACACTATCGCTAACGTTTCTAACTCGAAGCTGTGGTATTTGGCCTCCGCATCCGTAGTCCTTCTAGAGTAGTAAAAAATCGGATGAAATTTCCCATCCTGTTTCTTTTGAAGCAGTATGGCACCAAAACCTATGGCACTTGCGTCGCAATGTAATTCTGTTTCGTCTTTAGGATCATAAAGTGCCAGTACCGGAGTTTCTACTAGCTTTTTCTTTAGCGTCTCGAACGCATGCAATTGTTCTGGTCCAAAGTTAAACTCTCTGTCTTTTCTGACCAAGTCGTACAAAGGCTTGGCTATTATCGAGAAATCTTTGACGAATCTACGAAAATATGAGCATAAGCCTAGAAAACTTTGTACCGTGTGAACTTTTTGTGGTATAGGGAAATCCTGTATCGCTTTAATTCCTCTATCGTCTGCCTGTATCCCTTGTCCCGTGATCGTAAAACCTAGATACTTAATCTTCTGCTGTAGGAACATACACTTATCCTCTCTTAACTCCAACTGATTTTCTGTCATTCTTTTAAAAACTTCTCCAAGTATTCTAAAGTGTTCTTCATAAGTTTTTGTTGCGATCATTATATCATCTAAGTAGACTATAACTTCATCATTTCTAATCATGTCTGAGAAGATCCTATTGATGTGTCTTTGAAAAGTCGACGGAGCATTTTTTAACCCAAACGGCATTCTAAGAAATTCGTATTGACCCAGCGGCGTAATGAAAGATGTGTACTTTATAGAATCTTCATGCAAGTAAACATGGAAAAACCCATTCTTCAGATCCAGTTTTGAAAAAATCGTTTTGTTGGCTAGCCTATCTAACAAATCGTCTATAATAGGGATTGGATAACTATCCTTTGCTGTTATCTTATTTAACGTCCGAAAATCAATACACATTCTGATGTCTCCCGTCTTTTTCCTCACTAACACTATCGGCGAAACGTATTCCGACTCACTTTCCCTAATATAACCTTTTCTTAGATATTCATCTAACAACGAACTGAGTTCACCCTTTTCTGCATAAGAAAGTCTACGTGGACGACAATGAAAAGGTTTAACATCGTTGAGGACAAGGCTCATCTTTGTTTTGACTGTAGGTTCCGTGGGGCGATCGGCGTACAAATAATTTTTTTTATATAATTCAATCAGTTTTGTTCTAGTCTCAAAATTAACGCTATCATCTATTTCCAATTTAACATCATTATCGTCTTTATATTCAATCGACATAAGCTGTCTTTCAGTTTCGAACTGACTATCTGTTGTTATATTTTCTTTTGACTTAACTTCAATTTTTTTCTTTGTGTCGGTAATTAATCTAAACTTCCCTTTTCTTAAAAAATCCCTTCCCAAGATTGCCTCATATCCAGTTGCCTCATCATCTACAATAACAAAATTAACTTTAATTCCAACTTCTTTCTCGAAAAAAATTACACCAGACACCAGTCCAAGAACTTTTAATCTACTTTTATTTATTCCGTAGTAATTTTTTGTTTTTGTTACACAACTACAACAATTTTTTTTTATGACATCCGGAATTCGTGACGTCTTTACCATGCTTATAGGGCTTCCGGTATCTATGAGGCAATCTAGAGAGATTTTCACATCATTATGTGAATCAAAACTAAATAAAAAATTTCTTACAAAATCGTTTGACTCCTCCTCTTCGTTCAGTTGATGAACCCTTTGTGCTAATTTCCGTTGGGGACAAGCAGCTACTATGTGTCCCTTTTCCCCGCACGCGTAGCAAACACCATACTCTCTCTTTGGCTTACGGCAAACACTCGCAACATGTCCCATTGAATTACAGTTGCAACACCTTACCGTGTCGTATGGCCTTCTCGATACTGTTGTCGTTGCACTCGTAGTCGATCCCGTTGCTGTTGGTCTTCCCTCCATCTCCTTTGCGCATTGTTGTATTCTGTGGAACGATCTGTATAATCCTGCTTTTGTCGTGAAGTTGCTAACCAGAGCGTGTAGTCTCAGATTTTCATCCGAAAAACCTTCGATTATGTACTCAACTAGTTCTTCCTCATCCAAGTCCAGTCCAGTCGCCAATCGGTTTTTGTCCAAATAGTACTCGTCGAAACTTTCCGTTGTCTTCCACTGTCTTGCCTCGAACCGTTTCCTGACTACCATCCTGTTTTCTTTCTTCGTGAAATCGTCTCTTAGACTTCCACACAACGACTCGACATTCAGGCACAAAAAATTTGGTTGTGCATTCAGCCACTCCTCTGCCTTGCCTTTTAACTTGGTGACAAACAGCGTGCGCAACATTTCATCGGAAACGTCGTACATTTGTTTTACGTTCATTAGCTGTGTCAACCAGACTTCAACGTTTCCTCCACCATCGTATTCAGGCACTAATTCTTTATACATAGTATACTGTTGCACTGCCAGGCTGCCGGTCGTCACTCTAGTTGTCATTTGTGCTGTTGTTGCCGTCATCGAACTCGTTTTCACTCCAGTTGCCACGGTTGAATTTGTCGTTGCTTTAGTTGCCTCCTCAGTTGTCGCTCCCGTCGTCGTCACCGCTGTCGCACTTTTTTCTGCTCCCGTTGTCTCTTCAATTGTCGTTCCCGTTGTCGTCACCACCGTTGAACTTGTTTTAACTCCAGCTGCCTCTTCGGTTGTCGTTCCCGTTGTCGTTCCCGTTGTCTTTTCCGTCTCTTGTCTTTTCTGTTTGCTCAGCTCTGCCATCATCTTCAATAGTTCGTTCTCCCTCGCTATTATTTCTCTTCGTAACCACTCGTTTTCCTTTTGTCTTTGTTGCCTCTCTGTTGCTGTTTCCTCTTCCTCAACCTCTTGCTGTTCATCATTGGACTCGTTTTCTTCTTCACCGTCGTCGGCTTCTTCGTCGTTGTCGTCAAGCAAGTTTTTTTCTTCATTTGCCGTTCGTTTTGGTGGAGGCAAACCGCGTTGTTCTACTGGTATCTCGTTCAAACGCACAGCTAAAGTTGGTTTCGTACCAGCGCTTGATTTGCCTAAGCGCTGTAACCACTCGCGCAGCTGGGCAGCTGTGTATTCAGACACATCGATCATTTGTTCCATTTTCTTTTTCTTTTTTTTTTTTTTTTTTATTTGCACACCGCGCACGACAAAGGTATAGCAAATATCAAGATGAGAGAAAAAAAAAACAAGAATTTTGAAAGGAGGGAAAAAAATTTATGGCTTTGCTTGTGTGTCACACAACAAAATAAAACATCAAATTGACTCGAGTTTGTTTTTTTTTCGCGAGGAGAACAGCGTCACTTTAATTAAAACTGGGATGAACTATTTTATTAGAAACTTTACTTGGATTTACTAATCCCACTTCTGAATAATTTATAGTACATATATTTGTTAATCGACTTTAATATTTTCTAATATTTAAATAAAACACCGAGAGCTGAGCTGATGACCGCACCGTTTCGCATCCAATTTGAAACTGTCTTTATTTTCATATTTTAAACAAGAAGGAGAAGATAAAAGGAAAAGAGAATAGCGTTTGTACAATGGAAGTAGGGGTAAAGTCTATAAATAGCATAAGCAGAAATAACGATCTGTTGTACATATGTATATTTTGAAATGACAATCGGTTTATGTTATTGTATCAGTAAGAGTAATTGTGTTAGGAACTAAAATACAGAAAGATATTATACAACGACAATAGGATAGCATGCAGTATCTCACACAGTAGTAACTACTACAAAAGAGAGCTGAGCAAGCATTAAACCGCTACCAAACCATGGTAATAAGCGGGCGGACTACAGCAAATAGAACATTCGTGCCGAGTTTCAGAAAAACGGACATTTAATTATAAGTCAGACGGCCAATGGTCTAAAAAGAAGATTAAAGGCCCGCAAGATCATCATCAATAGCCGCGTTTTATTATCCTCACTAACCCATATGGGTTAATTTTTTGTACACAAAACAACAATAACCTGGGACCCCGATAGTTATCGGGGTTTATTTTGTAACTCAAAAACTATGTTCTAAATATGGCGGATAGATGGCGAGTGTGAGACAAAAAAGAAGTTATTGTAGAAAGATTTATTAATATCAGCCATATTCATAAAAAATAACGCGTATTCTACTCTAAGCCACAGTTTTATAATGCCATAGGATAAGAGTCAATCCAATTAAATAATAAAAATGAGTTGTTTTTGGAAAAGCAAAACAAAATTTTATTGAGGGTTGCGTCTCGGATAAAAACATAGCTTAAACTTCAACCTTTTTAACCCAGATCGTGTTATTATGACGGGGTAACCCATATGGGTTAGTAAGGATAATAAAACGCGGCTAATGAAGTTGATTTTAGGTTAACAACAAAGAAGGCTAGCCAACAGCACGAATAATGTACTTCCCGCATCCGATTCTGATTCTGAATCGAAGTTCAAATTGGAATTCGAGTTCGAGTCTGAGTATCAGTTTCTGTTCGACTTTGTGTCCCAGTCCGAGTCTGAGCAAATTTATCAACCCAATAAGGATCGTTTTCTTTTTTTTTAACGTAGATATTATTCGCATTTCATCCATGCGCATCGCAAAGATCCTCAAATCAAACGAACAACTTTTCTCAAAGAACACTGATTTTCGTAATGAAGATAATAAGCCTTGCCATGATAACCTGCCAAACGATATTGAATTCTCAACAACAACCCATAAGTGTATTATTAGTCGTGTTTTTTTCCCTACTCAGTAGCCAGTAAAGTAATCAAGTGCAAATAAAACGCTCCAACTCACTTTATCTGCCAAATTCAATTTGTATGGCAAAATGGACCTGAGATGGACCTCGGATTACAAAAAATTAGCAAATACTTCTAATTTCATAACTCAGATAAGCTCATTTCATTAGATTTGCGTGGCAAAATAATTCTTCTTAACGCTATCAGCGCTGTCTTCATTTCAATAATTGAAAGTTCTATCGCCGGCACAACTGTCATTTTTTATTGGCTTTTTTATCGACTGCAATCCAAATTGTTGTTGTTTGCCAAGGGAAATTTTGATTTGCTGGCTACTGAGAAGTGAAAAAAAAACACGGCTATTGTTTACGTATATTACGCTAGAATCTCCATTTTATAAGCCGGACTCGGGGACCATCTGGGAATTTGTTGCTAATTTGTTGCCATTTTGTACCGAAAGAATTGATTTTGTACCTCTCTTAGTTTACGAGAAACGGCTGAGGACCTGACGTAATATTACGCTACAATCTCCCCTTATATATCTAGACAAAGAAAGCACCTATCGACTTGAATCCAACGCCATATTTTGTTGCTATTTTGTTGCTGGGAAATAGGCCAGCTACATTTGTCGGAATCGTAACCCTTCACGGGGGTGGGTGGTACACCTAGCCCTGTAAATACGAGATAGAGTGTATCTCATAAACCAGAGCAGCTAGCAACACGAGACCAGCGGCGTATTTTGTTGCTATTTTGTTGCTGAGAAATAGACCAACTAAATTTTTCGGAATCGTAACCCTTCACGGGGGTGTACCACCCCTAGCCTTATAAATACGGGATAGAGTGTATCTCGTAAGCCAGAGCAGCTAGGAAGACGAGATAAGCCGCGTTGCTAGTAATAAAATATAGCCTATGTTACTAAGTGTGAATATAGCTTTCTAGAGGTGGATAAGTAGTTTTTGCTTTTATTCATTACAAACCATAAGATATAAAAACAAATTAACGTTATTATAGTTTTTCTCTCACAAACATCATCAGTCTAGGAACTACTTTTTTGGTGTCCTTAATGGCTATGGATTTGCCCTTTAGGTCATCACTCATCACATTCTACCCATGCACAACTACCTCTGCGGAAAATGATCGATGTGTAGTGACCAACAGCCGTTTGATTATTAGATCTCGAGCTACCACCGTAGAAGGCGCCGATTCCTACCAGCGCAAACCTCTGACTTGAATCTTGAGGATCTTTCATAGTCCTTCCAAAGTGTTTTAAACATATTTGGATGTTTTCTTCTTCCTCAATTCGCAAGAGTACGATATCACCTAGTAAACATAATTAAAAAAACATTATTTCTGGAGGTACTTTTTTTGTAATATACATTAAAATAAAAAAGTCGTACAGCCCTGTTCTGATTTTCGTTACGAATTCAATTCGTTTTCGAAATTGATTTTCGCAAAGCTAAAAAAACTGTGTACCTAAATTCGTACGAATTTGCCTTCAATTTTTGACAAATATTTCTCTGAAATTACTTAAATTCTTAAATTTACGATTTCAAATTCGGTCAGCAAAATCGAAACGAAATCAAAACGAGAAATTGAGAACACCTCAGCTTTAAAAACGAAAGTATTGTTTTCGTTTTCGTAAACGAAAATCAGAACAGGGGTGGTAATGTTTGCTTTGGGATTAAATTATTTTAAGAATAATATAATAATAACTTTCAAGTGAAACCTATAAAATGATTCTCGAGAGGTTACATTTGTTTAAAAATATATCCAAAATATATATTTTGTTCATCAATTTTAGAAATTTCAAAGGAGTAGAGTACTTACCGATGGTATCAATCTTATTAATCAAAACGCTTGGCGACATGTCTATTCCTTTTGATTTCTCCTTTATTTTATGGTATTCTGGACAATACCCTTCTGTTTCATAATCGTAACAATATTGAATTAGAAATTGTTCGATAAACCTCAAGTCCTTATCAGACATGTTTAGAGAGTAGACTGCCCTTTGCGCTGTGTAGTTGCAAACTGTGCAATTACCCGTAGCCAATATGCTTGGAATATTATTGAAAAGTTTATCAGCCATCCACCCTATTTCGATATTGCAATCAATGTATTTTAATTTATCTATAGGGGATTCCTGAAGGCCGAAGTATTCACTCAGCACTTTTCCCCTCAGCTGATATGTTCTACTACTAAGGCCTTTTTCGAGGTCTTTCACCAAGGCAAAGAATACCGACTCTGATTTATACACCTGTTCAAAGAAATGTTATTTTTTTTATTATTTAATAGAAGTAGATCCCTTAGAGATCTTGCCATCTATTTACAAATTCAAATTTAAAATATTTTACCTGATCCTTAATATGAGGGTAATCAGAAGCAGCAAACACCAGTAGATATAGGATACTGTCGAAGGCACACGTATTTCTCAAGGAAACAGATTTACCGTTCAATTTGTTATGGGTGTCGATTTCTCCCAAAATAAGGAGTCGCGAACATCGTCTGGCCTGCGTCCAGAATATTTTGCTGGTTTTCTGTATTTATTTTTCTCATTTGCTGGTGAATTTATATTTAAAGATTGGACCAAATAAAAAGGAATGGTTTTCTAAACGATTCAAGAGGTTACTGATAATATGTATAACACGGCTTATATTAAGACTTGTTCTCGGAAGTGTAAAATATAAAAAAACGTTTTATACCTTTTTTTTTGCTATCGCATTCTAAGCATTATCTTTTTTGACCGAATCCTTCGTTTCCTTCGTTGCCGGGAATAGCGATGGAACAGCCTTGTAGCAGGTGAACAGATTTTAAACATGTTGCACATTTATGTGCACCTGTGGGAAAATTACCGTCTGCACATGCTATACAGGTATTCACTGCAACCTCCAGATCGTTCATTTTCCTCTTCTTTGAACGTGGATTACCTTGATTGCGCCAATTCTCAACGTCATCCAAAGCTTTGTTTTCTGACTGAGTGTCGTTCAAATCATCTATACACAATTCTGCGTTCTCCTTTAAATTGGCCTGGACTAATCATAGTTTTCCACGTAAATATTCGAGGTGTTTTTTTACAAATTCATCTACGCGAATTGAATAACGCACGGAACGCATCAAATCATTTTTCAATTTATTGAATTCGCTTTCAATAGGAGCACTAGAAGCTGGAATGCGACCTTTTGGAAACGTTTTTTGAAATTGTATGCTTAAGATGTTTCCCCATATTGGGAAGAGCTCGAGATCCTTGAGCAACATTTTGCAAAAATCTATGTTTTCCAGATAATAAGGGTTCACAGCTGACCCTTCTTCCTCAAAATTAGATGACGCAGTTCGGAAAATGGTCTCACTCCACTCTACCCAATAATTTTTCTTTTTAAATTGATTAAGTTGATTATAATAAAATTCATCTTCGTCATTGCTGCTGATTTCAAGTACTGTACTTGTGAAGTTTTTTAAATCATTAAAATTGAATTGAACGAACATCCAGAACTTTTGTGATTCATAAAGAAAATCATAAATTGTACTTATTGATTCTTTTTAAATATAAGATACTAGCAGTTGCCCGTGACTTCGTCCGCCTCTCCCTCGTCCACCGGCCAGAGTATCGTCTCGACTTGTGCATCATGCGCGCGTGGGAATTTTGTTCGGAAGTTATTGTAAAATTGCATTGCAGTCAACTTTCCCTAGGTCGTAATTCTCTTGAACTTGAAAAATTTGAGCATTTTTTATGATTCCCTTCAGTTGTTCATACTTAAAGCATTCCCTTGGGTGAACTCTTCCTGATTCTAATATCTCTCTTACTTCTGCATCGTTTTTTTTCGTTAAGTAATTTTTTTTTTCTTTGAACTGAGCATATTTTTTAGTTAAGAAGTACATAAAATGATATTGTTTAAACACAATAATCTGCACAAATAGTGCAATCAATCACATTCACAAATCAATTGAACTCTCAAAATTCTAATTTGAACAGTTATTAGGCCAGTTCCACCTAACAACATCTCACTGAGATCTCAATGTCACCTTGACTGAGGCAAAATCATTTGGTGGAACATAATTCTCAGTTATCATTGAGATTTAATGGTTACCTTACTAATTGTTGCTGCACATATGTCAGCCACGTCAAATAGCTGAGTGAGAAATCGAATCCAAAATAATTTCATCTCAGAGATCTCAGAAAAAAATCTCAGTTCTCACATTTCCACAGATTCTTCGCTGCTATTGGTCGCAGCTTAATTTTAAGTAGAATAAAACCTTCCTCGATTAATGGACTATCCAACACAAAAAGAATTTTACAATTTGAAATAGTAGTTCCTGAGATTACCGCGTTCAAACGAACTTTATATTGTATTGTATTGTATTGTATTGTATTGTATTGTATTGTATTGTATTGTATTGTTTGCCGTTTTTTCCACATTTTACACAAATTCTTCGCTCCTATTGGTCGCAGCTAAATTTTATATAGCTTCAAGCCTTCCTTGATAAATGGACCATTCAACATTAAAAAAGTTGTTCAATTTCATAAAGCATTTCCTGAGATAAGCGCGTTAAAACGCAGAAAAATGTATATTTTTTGCCGTTTTTTCCATATTTTCCACAGATTCTTCGCTGCTATTGGTCACAGCTTAATGCTAAATAGCTTGAAGTCTTCCTCAATTAATGGACCATCCAACACAAAAAGAATTATACCATTCGAACCAGTAGTTCCTGAGATAAGTGCGTTAAAACGCAAAAAAAATGTATATTTTTTTCCGTTTTTTCCATATTTTCCACAGATTCTTCGCTGCTATTGGTCACAGCTTAATGTTAAGTATAGCCTTATGTCTAAGTCGATTAAGGCACCATCCAACACAAAAAGAATTATACCATTCGAACCAGTAGTTCCTGAGATTACCGCGTTCAAACGAACAAACTCTTCAGCTTTATGTATTAGTGTAGATTTATTTAAGCTATATTCACACTTAGTAACATAGGCTGTTAAGTATAAAGAACACCCTGTTTACTCTTAACTTTATGTACTCTTTTATGTACTCTAAACTTGACTGTACACTAAACTGTAAACCCAATAAATATCACATTCTTACTCCAACAACTGACGTGTTAACTTCTCTCGCTTATAACATGGTGTCAGAATAGCCCATGCTTGAACATTAAAAAATTAAACTAAATAAAAAGTATATTAGAGCGCAGCATTTCGATTATTTTAATTTAAATAAATTATAATACATATAAAAAAAGAAAAAAGAAAACAAAAAAGTTAAATAAAAAATGCCTGACTCTCAAAACCCCTTATCTGTTCAAAGTGCAAATCGCGGTAGTGCTAATTGTATAAAACCACCTGGTTATTTAGAGCTGAGCGACTCAAATATGTCAGCCAAGTGGAAAAACTGGCTGCAACGATACAAATGGTATTCCATAGCCTCGGAGTTGGATAAAAAGCCTCCTGAGCAGCAAGTGGCACAATTCATGTTAGCTATTGGACCTGATACAACAGAAATCTTCAACTCATTTGGATTAACAGATCAAGAAAAAAATCAGGTGAGTGCCATAGAAGCTAAGTTTGCTGCTGTGTTTGATCCGAAAATCAGCGTTACGTTCGAAAGATATGCTTTTAACAAGATAGTTCAGATCGAAGGAGAACAGTTCGACGATTTTTTCACAAAAATAAAAAATCAGTCGCAAAAGTGCGAGTTTGGTAGTCTTCGAGATGATTTAGTTCGGGACAAAATCGTCATTGGGGTACATTCAGATGTAGTGAGGGAAAAATTGCTATCAGAAGAAAAACTAACACTAGATCAGGCAATCAAAATTTGTAAGGCTAGCGAAATTGCAACAAAGCAACTGAAACAAATACATAAAGAGCAGGAAGTTAACGTCATACGTCACGGAAAGCAACAAGACCGAGAGGGAACGAGACAAGGTTTTACAAAGAAACACATAACAGCATATCGAGATGACAAGAGCAATAAAGTATATAACTGTTCGCGTTGCGGTTCTCGTCACAGCCGACAGCAATGTAAAGCACATAATGCGATTTGCAGAAGGTGTAAGAAAAAGGGACACTATGCGAAATGCTGTCGCCAAAAAAACGGTACACGCGTGAATACAGTAAACGCATCGAAAGACAACGACAGCATCAACAGCGATGATCTTCTGTACATAGGTGCAGTTAGTAACACTGACGACGACGACAACGAAAATTGGCTAGAAGAGGTTTTAGTTATGGGTCATAAAATCAAAATGAAGTTGGACACTGGGGCGCAATGTAATGTTCTTCCAGAAAGCATTGTTAACAGATTAGAACTTAGATTACTTCCACCAATAACTAAGAGCCTGCTAGGCTTTGCCAACAACAAAGTTAAAGTCATAGGAGAAGTAAATGCATTATGTAAGGTGCGTGGGAAAGATGCTAGAATTAATTTCAAGGTCGTAGCAGAAAAAGTATTCCCAATTCTTGGCAAAAAAGCTTGCGAAATTCTCAACCTAGTTCTTCGTGTGAATGAAATTCAAGTAGACCAATCCATTTTTGAAGGTCTCGGTTGCGTAAAAGATTTTGTCTATGACATAGACCTAGTAGAAAATCCGCTCTTGCGTATTCACCCCGCTAGAAAGATTCCGCATGCTTTAAGAGAATCTGTTAAAAGCGAGATAGACAAAATGCAAAAATTAGGAGTTTTGGTCAAAACAAAAGAGGCTACTGAAGCTGTATCCCCAATGGTGGTTGCACAGAAGAATGGCAAATTGCGCGTATGTATAGACCCTTCTGATATCAACAAAAACATTATAAGAAGATATCATCCTCTAAGAACGCTTGAGGAGATAGCTAGCCGAATAAAAAATTCAAAATATTTCACCTTATTGGATTGCAAAAAAGGTTTCTGGCAGGTGAAACTATCTGAACGTTCTCAGAAACTGCTTACAATGGCTACGCCATGGGGTCGTTTTTCTTACACTCGTCTACCGTTTGGCCTTGCCTCAGCATCAGAACTTTTTCAAGACATAATGTCTAGTTTGCTAGAAGATGAAAAAAACGTTGAAGTATCGATTGATGACATACTCATTCACTCGTCCTCGAAAGAAGAACTTCAGTCGATCACAGAAAAAGTTATATTCAAACTATCAGCTGCAGGTTTAAAGCTGAATAAAGAAAAATGTGTCTTTTGCTCTACATCCATTAAATTCCTAGGGCATATTTTGACTCCCAACGGCATTGAGGTAGACCAAGACAAGGTAGAAGCCATACAAAGGATTAAAAAGCCATCAAATGTACAAGAACTTCAGAGGTTTATAGGAATGATCACGTATCTTGGCAAGTTTATAAAAAACTTATCTGAAATAACACAACCTCTAAGAGACTTAATTAAAAAAGATGTAGCATGGGAATAGAACCAACGTCATGATGAATCGTTCAAAAAACTGAAAGAAAGCCTTTCAACCACGCCAGTTTTACGCTACTATGATACAAATTTGGATGTGAAACTCCAAGTAGATGCGAGTAAGCACAGCTTAGGTGCTGTTCTGATGCAAAATGATCAGCCGATTGCCTACGCATCTAAGGCCTTAACAACCGCTCAATTAAACTATCCCCAGATAGAGAAAGAAGCACTGGCTATCCATTTCGCTTGTAAAAAGTTTCATGAATATGTTTTTGGGAAGCGTCTGTTAGTAGAGACCGACCACAAACCACTTGAATCCATATTCAAAAAGCCGCTTCACTGCGCACCAAACAGATTGCAAAGAATACTATTTGAGGTAATGCCCTATGCACCCCATATCATCTACAGAAAAGGTAAAGACATACCTCTAGCTGACGCATTAAGTCGTGATTGTGTTGAGTCGAGTCGAGAGTCGAGACAAGATGTAGGAACCAAGTCGGATTCTGAATTACAAATCAACTGTTTAATACAGGTTTCAGATCACACACGTAATGTTTTGGCAGCAGAGACTGAGAATGATGAGTCCTTAAAAGAAGTCATAAAATATGTACTAACTGGATGGCCGAAAGACGCTTCGTTAGTTTCAGACAAGGCAAAACCATTTTGGACCTTTAGAGAAGAAATTGGCTTCGACGAAGGTATATTGATGAAGGGCGAGAAAATAGTTATACCAAAGACTATGAAAAATTCTATGATAAGAAAAATCCATGCTGGACATCAAGGTATACAAAGATGTCTCAGTCGAGCAAGATCTGCTCTTTTCTGGCTTGTAATGACGGACGACGTAATAGACTTTGTGAAGAAGTGCAGTATTTGCCAGGCCAATCAATCGTCTAAACCAAAAGAACCACTCATCGCAAAAGAGGTTCCAGATCTTCCATGGGAAATCATAGCAACAGACATTTTCACTATAGGGGAATGAGTTCTTGCTCATTGTAGACAGCTACTCAAGCTTTTTTGATTTCCATCGTTTGAAAAAGTCAACATCGTCTGAAGTTATTCGATTGCTGAAGCTCTGGTTTCGAACTTTTGGCATTCCGATGAAACTTGAAAGCGATAACGGGCCTCAGTTTTCGTCAAGGGAATTCAAAGAATTTGTGAAGTCTTGGGAATTTCGCCATCAAACCTCCAGCCCGTACTATCCTCGCTCAAACGGTCTCGCTGAGAGATATGTTCAAGAAGCAAAAAAGATTTTAAAGCGATGTTCTTCGGACGGATCTGATCTGGACTTAGCTTTATTGAATTGGAGAAATACGCCGAGAGACAATGAAATGCAGTCTCCAAATCAAAGGCTAATGAGCCGATGCACGCGATCAATGTTACCAGTTGCTAAAACTCATCTTCAACCAAATGTAATCAATAACGTCAAGCAAAATATGTTAAAATCCAGACTCATCGGTAAACACTACGCAGATATCAAGACGAAACCTTCACCACCTTTTAATCCTGGAGACAGGGTCTGCGTTCAAAAAGACGTACGCAACTGGACGTCTGGAGAAATCCACTCGAAAGCAGACACACCTCGTTCATATAAAATTCGTATCGATGATGGCAAAATCATTCGTCGGAACTCATTTCATTTAAATAAAACTAAAGCTTTTATACTTTCAGAAAAAAGCATTGCTGTCAATCCTCAACAGCTGCAACATGATACATCCGTAGAAAGTTCAGAAGAGAAAAATTAACCAATCATCCATGCACAGATGTCCAAAGATATTGTAGGCCCGGAACCAACTACGAGCATTGATAACAATGTTGCAATCTCAACGTACAAAACACGATATGGACGCACGATAAAACCTGTGGTCAAATATCAACCCACCTAACGACAACTCTATATAAATAATTGTTTCATTAATTTGTTGTTTTATTAATCCATGAATTGAATATTTATATTTTTATAAAAAAAAAAAAGAATTCCAAATTATTAATTGAATATCCATATTTATATTAAAAAAAAAGAGAATGTATTATAATATGATTTGAAAATGACATTAAACTATAATTATAAATATTGAATTTTGAAATAGAATGAAAAAAATAGAATTTAATTTTCTTTAATTAAAAAATTGGGGATGTTAAGTATAAAGAACACCCTGTTTACTCTTAACTTTATGTACTCTTTTATGTACTCTAAACTTGACTGTAGGTACACTAAACTGTAAACCCAATAAATATCACATTCTTACTCCAACAACTGACGTGTTAACTTCTCTCGCTTATAACAGGCTATATTTAATTACTTATATAATAATACTTATTATAATTTAATTACACTCTATCGCGTATTTATAGGGCTAGGGGTAGTACACCCCCGTGAAGGGTTACGATTTCGACAAATGTATTTGGTCTTTTTCTCAGCAACAAAATGCGCCGCTGGTCTCGTGTTGCTAGCTGCTCTGGTTTATGAGATACACTCTATCTCGTATTTACAGGGCTAGGGGTGGTACACCCCCGTGAAGGGTTACGATTCCGAAAAATGTAGTTGGTCTATTTCTCAGCAACAAAATAGCAACAAAATACGCCGCTGGTCTCATGTTCCTAGCTGCTCTGGTTTACGAGATACACTCTATCTCGTATTTACAGGGCTAGGGGTGGTACACCCCCGTGAAGGGTTACGATTCCGAAAAATGTAGTTGGTCTATTTCTCAGCAACAAAATAGCAACAAAATACGCCGCTGGTCTCGTGTTGCTAGCTGCTCTGGTTTATGAGATAAACTCTATCTCGTATTTACAGGGCTAGGTGTACCACCCACCCCCGTGAAGGGTTACGATTCCGACAAATGTAGCTGGCCTATTTCCCAGCAACAAAATAGCAACAAAATATGGCGTTGGATTCAAGTCGATAGGTGCTTTCTTTGTCTAGATATATAAGGGGAGATTGTAGCGTAATATTACGTCAGGTCCTCAGCCGTTTCTCGTAAACTAAGAGAGGTACAAAATCAATTCTTTCGGTACAAAATGGCAACAAATTAGCAACAAATTCCCAGATGGTCCCCGAGTCCGGCTTATAAAATGGAGATTCTAGCGTAATATACGTCTATTGTTTTTGTCTTCGTCTTTTTCCTATTCATCGGAAACTTCTTAACCTCTTTTTAATGTTTTAGTCAAGTATTTTGGGTCATCTAATGCAACAATAGCTTCTATATTTGTTTAGTCGAAGACAAGAATCTTAAACACTCAAATTGAAAAAGAATATCCCAACCCTTCCCTCAATCAAATCCTAAATTCCCCCAAAAGCAATTCCGACATCATCTTCCTAACTTCCTTTATTGAAAACACTCATTTCTATTAATTAACTATCCTTAAACAGAATTTTACAAGATTTAGCAAAACCCATAGAACGCATTGTTTCGTTGTTGTTTCAACCAATTAATGTTAACTGGAATTTCAAAATTACGTGCGATGACCCAACATTCCCCAAATTAAGAATACCCCCGAACAAAATTGGCTGTTCCGTTGTCGTCATCGACGTTGTCTGACCATAAACTCCAAAGCACCCCTTCCTCCTCAAGGAGGACTATTGAGTTCCAGTCTAATTTCCCTATCCTCAAAATCGATTATTATCTGACCCTCTCGGGTTAACTTTAATTAAATAAGTTATGTGCGGTTAAAGGACCATAATGCTGTTCCGACTGTACTCCATCAGCAATACCAGAACTGCTGGTTTGGTGATGTAACGCAAGTTGTTCTGATCCTTCATCTGTCACGTTTGAATACTAATGGATTGATTAAAGAGAGGTCAAACTAAAGCTTTTCTTTGATGGTTTCGGTGATGGTTTGATGGCAAGGATTTGCTCATAAACTATCCCGATGGACGATCCCCTTTCAAAACAACATGCCATCAATTTAAAGACGCCCCAGCTAGTGCCACTGAGTATGTGCGGTTTGGTTTTTCGTTTAAGAAAATAAATTCTTATCGTTTGTCAAGTTTAACAAGAAACAAAAAATAAAATAAATCTGTCTATTCGACCCTTTTCTGTCTTTTGTGCATGATACGAGCTTTCACGCAAACAAAACAACAACCAGAAGTTTATGATTTATAAGGATTCTGATATTTTGGTGCCTTTCCTTCCACTGTGCCCTGCTCCGATTACGAATGTGTAGTTAAACATAATAACTGTTCGGGGGTCGATCCGGTCGGTTGGAGTGTGGCTGTGTATTGAAAATGCAAGCGAACGACATCAGAACGGCTTATCTCACTTAAAATTGTCTCTCCTGGCGGAAGATGGGTGAATGAGATTTTTTTCATTTCTTATTTTTGAATGGAATTCTCATGAATAAGGGCTTAAAATTGGTCCTCTCTTGCTGACACTGACTACACTGTCTCGGGTCTCCGTCTCGGTGTCGTGTGGTATTGCCCTCCTGCCTGGGACAACACAAGAATCATCTGACCTGAACTCTAAAGCAAAAATCGTGTTAACTATCCATTAGGCAATATTTCCAGATGATTTAACACCTTCCACATGGATGAATTTTTTCGGGGAATCCTCTGCTCATGTCTTTTTATTTTTTCTCTGTCATCTCTATCACGTTTATTTCTTTTTCATTTTTTGTAAAATACCCCAGCAGGGATGTATGTAGAGGCACAAGGCACATATGCTAAGCCGGGTATATGGATCCTATGCTGTGGATAAAGAGTCCTTCAATTGTTATTTGTTGTACCTAGCTGCTATCTATTTTCGAACAATTTGTGTAGGGTAAAGGTGTCAACAGTGGATCACTTTTTACTTCTTGGGCTGTTAAGCTCGCATTTATCATAGTAGCCATGAAATATTTTTTCCACAGCTTTTTCAATATATTTTCTTCAGTTTAAGCACAAAATTTCAAAACCTTTTAATTTGGAAAAAGTCTTAAAAAATGTTTTTAAAATATCTTATCACATGATTCACTGTGTACTCTGGGTGTACACAGTGAATCAGTGACTGGTACACAGTGAATCAGGGATTTAAAACAGTCTTTAATTTATTAATTAAGTATTAATTTATTAACATTTATTTTTATATTTATTATTCATGTTTTATTTAAAGATAAGAAACTAAACAAAAATAAATACTCTTCATTTATAACAAAAAAAAAATTAAATAAAACTCTTCATGTGTACAAAAAAAAATCACAAAACGTTCCTAGCTTAAAATAAAGAAAAAAATTAAAGCAAAAAGCAATTCAGTTGATTACAATGGATAGCTTTCTGGTGCGAACATTCATGTTAGAAAAATCAACAGAAAATAAAAAATTTGAATTTTTGTGTCTTGATTCAGTGATTCACTGTGTACCTTTTTCAATTGATTCACTGTGTACCATGTTGCCATTTTAACAAAAACACATTAAAATTATATATAATATTTCACATAAGTAAACAAGTTGACACAAATTATTAAGTCTATGTAAGCAGAAATACAAATATTATACCCAAATGAAGTTACGATGCACTGTTTTTTAATGAGGAGAAAAGCAAATAGAAAACAAAAAACTACTTAGCAATGCAGAAAACACAAAAACATGAACAAAATCGACTTCGATCAAGGGATCGCGCAGATTGATGGTTTGAAGGGATGAAGTGTACAGGGGTGTTCTTTTCTCTTTTTCAGATTTTTTATAAAATAAATATATACAGCGTGAGAGCTTGTGATTCACTGTGTACCCTGATTCACTGTTGACACCTTTACCCTACCGAGGAAGAAGAATCGAAGTCGGGTTATCGATGAATTATGTTGCAGACAGTGATGGCAACGCACGACACGGCCGGCGGTATAGAAGCGACGATGTAATGACACCCGAATTTTGTTGATAGCTTCAGATTGTTAAGGGGGTTGAAGACCTCGATCTCTCTCAATTTATAAAGGTCTAGCCTGGTTTTGTGGATGATTAAAATGTACAAGTTACTCTGAATGGATTGGTTAGCGTTATGTCAAAATCAAAATCAAGGAAAGTAATTGAGGTGCTCAAGTGAAATGGAAGTGTCCAAGGGAAAAGGTTTTTTTTGTGATATTATGGAAGTCCCTGTCAAACACATGCGTTAACGAACTTTTGTTGGTGACTTAATTTAGATTTGTCGAGTCGAGAGTATGAAGATATTTTGGAAAGTAATTATCCAACTAATGATGTGGAATGGAGTGGGGTTCAACATTCGACTTTCATGATTCATGACTAGCCAGTTACTTTGTGAAGTTCCGGGGACAAGATGAAAATGCTATTCGGTTTTGTTTACTTTTGAACACATACACATTGGCAAGGAAAAAGAGCTGATTTAACGTACTTCTATAAGAATATAACATTCAGCTTTGTGTTTTCCGAAATAAGCAGTATTTTAAAATTTTTAAGCTGATTTTAGTTTTCCCTAAAAACACTTGAACGTTTTGAATTGGCAATTTTTCCACATAATTAACTTCCTAGAGGAAGTTATTGTAATTGGTCCAATCTTGTGAATCATCAGTTTTTGCACATCTCCTTGCTCCGATGCCGCCAAAATGCGAGTCAACCCTTTTACGTTTCTTCTGCTCGATTATATGGCGAACCACTCCTAGTGTTGAAATTCGACTCGAAATCGCTTTATTGAGAAATGAAAACTGATTAAGTTTAAAGCGAAATTGGAGGAACATAGACACAGCAGTTTTCCATCGGGATCGGTCCATCGCATGCGTTTTCCAGTCGCCAAAACCAAGCGCTCTAGCATCCGCAGTCCCTTCGTCCTTGTACCGGAGGTTCGGTCTTCCTTGTCGTCCTTAACCTGAGGCCATGAGGGCTGCGAAGAGAAAACTTTCTTGGTTGAAGCGTTATCGTCCATTCGCTTGATGTGGCCAAGTACATGTAGTGGTCTTTTCTTGGGTTTCTGGACTATACCCATATCTTGGTACAGCTAGTTCATTTCCGATTGAACCTCCCTCTCTATTCGCCATCGTCGCATGTAGGCCAAAAACTTCGTGGAAGAATTTTTTTTCGGTATCGTTTCCCCTTATTTGCTCATCGTCCACCACTTTCGAGTGAGGAGTTGTTTTTCCAAATCGAAGTAGCAGCTGTTCGCTAGGGTAATTCTTCGTCGGATCCTCCCAAAGGTGTCGTTTTAGGATTGATATTTGTTCCAAGGTACCTAGGTAGAACTCGCTAAATACCTCGAAATTGCTGCTACCAACAGAGACGTTTTGTCCTTGGCGGTGATCAGATGTTCTATTGATTGTTGATAGCGTGTACCTACTAAGTTTGGTCCTCGTTTACTTCACGACCAACGAGCTCCGCCTGCTCTCCAATGGATGTGAAGGCTTAAAGCCCAACTCTTTGGGAGCGACCGATGATATATATATCGTCCACATAGCCTAGAAGTTGGGTAGTGTTTTCCGTGCTCACACCTGCCTTGCACACTATCTGCTCCAGGACTATGTTGAAGAGGTCACATGACAGCGCATCTACTTGTCTAAACACTGCGCATGTGAAACAACTCTGATGAGATTTGCACACAGCACTGCGTATTTTTAGCTTCATGCGGAACATCTGGATCAGTTTGTGCGGGATCCCGAATTCATAAATCGCCATCATGACGGTGGATGCTATCATTAGCAGCTTTGAAGTCGATGAAAAGATAATGGGTTTGGAATTGAATTTCGTTCGTCTTTTCCATAATTTGCCTCAGTGTGAATATTTGGTATATTGCTAAGCAGGGATATGCCTCGTTAGTTTTTGCATGATAAAACGTTCAATGAAAAAACTTATCAACTATCTTGACATGACATCGTCTTATAAGTCGATGAACGCCAAATGCATGCAAAAAAAAAGCATGAATTATTGACCTTATGGTCACATTCCGCTTGAGTTGATCGTGCAACAAACGAATGCAATTTTTCATCAATGTTTTCTTATGACATTATCTCGTTTTAATTTGCAATTGACCATCCCATATTCGGGCCTATATCGAGGTAACCGTCAGAGCGGAGATTTCTCCGCAACGCATCCTTCTTCGGAGACACAATTTGCGATCGAGGTAGCTGTCATCGGATGAAATTTTTCCGGAATGCGACAACGCATTGCAGTGGATATAATTGTTAGGCAGATATGTGAAAATTAAAAGATATATCGAAAATGTGATATCTTTCCGATAACCTTTATTAAAATAAACTTAAAAACCACAGAATATTGTTGGGGGAGTGAATTTATTGCTTATTTAAAGTAAGTTTTTCTGTTTACATGCGTTGGTCTCCTTAAAAAAACGTTATAAGATGCACCAGGGCCTGATTATGGGATTCCCGGCGGATCGTTTTGCTAGCGAGTTTGACATTTTTTGAATTATTGCTATCGCTTTCGTCTTCTTCGATTTGAATTCGACTAATTAACGAATTCTGTTGCACTTTTTCTCACGACACGGAGGGAATTATGTTTCTATAATTTTAATATCAAAACGAATAACTAAATACGCGATAATACTTATTTATTGAACAAAATATAAACGAAATTGGCGCAAAATTATAGTCGCTAATGAACAACTTTAGTGTGATACTAAGCTTAAAATGACGTTTGAGTCATATCTGAAACGTCATTTTAAGCTAGTATCACACTAAAGTTGTTCATTAGCGGACTATAATTTTGCGCCATTGTGTTTATAACACAACGCGACGCACGAATTAAAACAAACAACTAACTTGCACTGGAGCAAGTACGAACGCGACACAAAAGAGAATAAGAAAGAAAGTGCAACAACGCAGCTCGTTGAAAAAGCTGTCACCGCGGCTGCTCAGCTGGGTTGGATTCGGCTTAGTGGAAGAATTTATGATTTTGATTTTATTAAACTGATCGACTTATGAAATCGATCAATTTATTAAAAACAAATGTTCTTTATGCACAGTGGGGTGCAAAAGAAAATGGGCGCCAGGAATTTTTTTTGAAAACGAAATTAGCCAAAAATTCCAAAACTAATTTTAAAAGTTAGAGAAGCGATTGCGAAATAAAAAGAACGAATTTAAATTGTTTTTAAATCTTTATTGGGGAAAACCGTGGGATTGAAGATCCCTGGACTAAAACCCAAAATGTTTTCGAATGGAATTAAAAGAAAAAAAAAAGTGAACAATAAAAAAAAATTAAAATGGCGAAGAACTAGAATCAAAACTAAAGAATCAAAATGGGTTCTTAACACTTTTGATTAAACGCGACTCGAAATTTATTCAACTGAAAGCACGAATTCACGACACGAATATTGTTAAATCGAAAATTAATAAATATAAATATATTTTCAACTCAAGTAAACCGGTCTACTTATCTTTACTAAAATCCTCAATTTCTGCTCCTCGTTCTCGTACCTCCTCAGTTCCTTTTATTTTCACCTCGAATCCTTTTTCATTTCCTTAGTACCTCGAATTTTCCTCTAATCAAAATTTCTCCTTCTCGATCTATTATTTTTCTCAAAATTTCTCGATTCCTCCAAATTTTTCAAAAATCTCCCTTTCAACTTGTCGCTTGTTAGGATCTCCACAGAGTGCCTTCCAAGCTATTTTCCATTCATTTTCCTCCCTCGTCCATCACATGCTCCAACACATACATTCTCACCATACAATCGTTTTCGTGATCATCGGTCACGGCTTTACGGCTTCCTGGAAGCTTTACGCTAACCGAGAGAGCTACCGTTGTTGAATCTCAACGAAACTTTACTTTCACACACACAAACACGGTTTCAACAAGTTGTTGGATGTCATTCCAAAACTTGCCGAAACATTATGGCCGAGTTCAGACCCCTTCCCAACTAAACTTATTTTTCGAGAAAAATTGAAAAAGGTAAAATCGAGAAGAAGTTCTCACTAGGCATTTTCCTAACAAATTACGTTAAAACTATCGCGTAGGATTCGAAGTGCAAACATTTCAAAGTTATACTATTTTCGAGATACAGAGAGGAAAACATTTCTGAAATATTATTCTTTTAACATAATCGAAAAACTAAACTACGTCGCGTTAAAAACCCATTTTGTACATTATCACTTTCAGTTAAATTACGTTAAAAGTTTAAATTTGAAAAGTTTAGTTACGTTAAGTTTACATCATAAATTAATTGGAAATTAATATAAATAAAATGCATAATTATTCATGTATCATTGTGAATATGTGTTGTTGTGGTTGTTATATTGTTGTATAGATGTTGTTGTTGTTATTGTTCATAAGTAAGAGTCCGCCCGACTCTACTTCTTCGGCTCATCCGCCGGCACCTCGCACTCGTCCTCGTAGCTCGTACACCTATTTAGGTTGCTTTTGCAAAATACAGGCTCGGTACAATTCGAAGGCGAATTTAAATATCAATGTTTGCTGGCGAGTTGAAATCCGACAGCTTTTATTTGGCGGATTCACAGGCGAAAGAGTGTTTATTCAAATCACTGGAATATTGGAAGAAATAGTCAAACTTAAAGTGTGAAATCACAGGAATATTGAAAGAAATATTTTCGCTCCGCCGCGAATTCGTTAATAAGGAAATATGAAGCAAGTCGATTTTAATTTTCGAATTGAAAACGATCCGCCGCGAATCCCATAATCAGGCCTCCGATTTTCAAATCAAAACTATCGAATATTTAGGGTTTTCCAATAAGAAGTGTTATTCTGAATAGCCCGCTATTTCGGTAGCTGTCATTTTTTGACATTTGACAAGTAGAAACTACACCATTAATAAAAATGGAACGATACACGCTTCAACAACGCATTGAAATTATTAAAATTCACTATAAAAATGGTGAAAATTTGGCAGAGACGGTTCGTAAAACTAAAACATTTTTGGGTCATCGTGAAGCACCTTGTCGAACCGCAATACAGAAATTGTGATCTTGTGATTTAACACCTTGCGACTTCTTCCTTTGGGGCCACGTGAAAGATAAGGTCTACGCCAACAGCCCAGCGTCGATTCAAGACTTCAAAGATGGAATTCGTGAGGCTATCGAGGACATAGGGCAGCCACTTTGCGATTTGGTTATGGAAAATTTCATGAAAAGGATATGGTCCTGTAAGCGTGGTCGTAGCGACCATTTGGCTGATGTTATGTTTCATTATTAACGGCATACCTTCCTCGTTATAATGAAATAAACATCCGATCATTTATCTCAAAGAATGCTCTTTGAATATCAAAGTAACACCTCTTATTGGAAAACCCTTTACATAGTCACATCTCTATTTCCAAGCAAATGTTTTTGCTTTAATTTTGTTATATTAAAAGATCAATTATTTACAAATGCACAGCGTAGGTCAGAAGAACATTGCGAAACGGAAGCAATTTAAGCGAATTATCTGACAATTCTCTTCCAGATTAAAAAAAAAAACCTTCGTCTGAATAAATGCATTTGCGTATGTTTTGGAGCAGATTCAACACAAATACAAAACGAATCATAGATCTGACTGTTTCGCCTCGGAACATAAATTAGCAGCTTGCATTAGATTTTATCCCGAAGGGAACTACCAACATGGCATGGGCAAAGATTTCGAATGCACAATAGAATCAACAAAGAATTTGCCAAATCTTCCCAAAATGCAGATATTCAGTATTCACTGATCAGATTTAACATCCGCTGCTATTGTTGTGGGCTTGATTTGGCGTTCTGCCTTAAAACAAAAAATGTATTATTAATAACACAGTTTAACGAAAATAATTCTTGTTTCACTCACATTTTATTTCAAGAAAGTAAAAAAAAAAAATTGCACTTTCCGCAACAAGAACTAGTTGGAGGACGTCGGAGAAAATTGTGTTTGTATCTGCCAAAAATAAAACGAAAAAAAGGACTTCATCGCAGATTATCGCTTACAAACGGCATGCGTTGAATTTTGTCGGAGATAATCTCCGATCAACTGATCGGAGAAATACCTCGAAGCAAAATGTCTCCAATTTGGAAGAAATCGGACAAAATTCCGCTCCGACGCGAAGGTTACCTCGATAGGGCCGATTGATTTCATATTTTGTTTGATTAACGCTCTGCCATTCTGTCGTCAACAACAGCAACGCAGAACGAACTGGGCGAGCTCAGAATGCACAGATGTTTTCACATTTCCTACAGAGCCGCTGAAAGGACAATGACCATTTTTGGGCCCAGTGCGTACACACATAAGACAGGTATCAATAAAAAGGTGACGCTTAGCTGAATATATATTCCAAATATTTTCAAATTCGGTTTTGTAGTTTTCGAGATATTTGACCTTGAAGTTGATGTTTGTAGAATCACAAAAATGGCTTATTTTCACTATAAACGCCAATAACTTCTGACTCATGGGTTTTACAGAAAAGATTTTGGTACCAAATGAAAGATCATAAAAATATCTTTCTTAGCAAATCAGTATTTTTTATATATATATAGTACATGATAATATACAAGGCTCCGATATTGTTTGAAAACATATTTTTAAGTTGCTTTTTAAATGCAGATATTTTGAAAATATCAGTGATGACATATATATTTTTATACATAGTTCTAATCCTTATTTCATAACCTTTAATTTGATATATAAATCAACTATAGTTTCTCACAAAAAAACCATCTTATTAAAAGAATTCTTCTGAAAATACAGATTTTTGTTTTCAAAGATATCATTCAGTGTGTTTTTGTCTCGAATATTTTTTATTTCCATATATACATATAAACATATATATTTATTTATTTATCGTTTTAATCCTTATTTCATAACCTTTAATTTGATATATAAATCAACTATAGTTTCTCACAAAAAAACCAACTTATTAAAAGAATTCTTCTGAAAATACAGATTTTTGTTTTCAAAGACAACATACTTACTTTTTCTTCATATTCTTTTTACATTTTTTTCTCCCAAAATAATCACATATTCTATTTAGAAAACTAAAATTCATTCAACGTTTATTTTAAGTCTTAATTTATTTTATTTTTTGTAAAAATATGGTATATATTTTATTTTACGTGTCTTCATCACCGTTTTCATCAATAAGAACACTATCTAAATATAAAGCTGGTGGTATCGTTATATTTGTAACATGGCGTGCATAACCCAAGTACCATAAGATACTCATTACATGTGTGCAACACCCAACGGTTCGCATTCCAACAAGACAATTGCAATAATATGCCTTAATTGCATTGCAACTGTTGGCATCATTCGGCTCGTTGCTCACTAGTATGTAAGTGAAATAGAGTTTTCCATTTATGTGCCGCGACTTGATTCTTAACCTCATTAAAAAATTGTTTTTCAACTAGGCTTGGGTCAGCTAAGCTTATACGCTCACCTCACGGCGTTCACAGACTTCTATTATGTAGTCGCCATTTTCTTTTAAATGCTCTCCACAATAGGAGCGGGCTTGCTTTATTTGATAGTTCCCCAAAGATATTTTTCGAAGCTCTTCTAAATTGAGAAGCGGGAAGTTGTCTAGACTTGGAATTTGCCCATTAATACCCTTGCCCTTGCCCTTGCCCTTGCTCTATTTAGATTTTGCTCTTTAACAAAATCTCCCAAATAATTTGGAGTGTTTAATTTATTTAATGCCAACTCCAGCAAGGAGCTCGCATCAGAATTGTCTTCTATCAATGGATGGAATTTATTAAGAAGCGCAGCTGTAATTTTAAAATCATCCGTTAAATGACCCGCTGCTAAGTTGTTGAAGTCCTGCCGAAACAGCTTAAAATCTCTTTTAAATCGGCCGTTTACAACTTCAACGACCCATCGAACCATTGTTACGCATCTTGACCTATTCGCTTGTGCTATTGTGAGTTGAAAATTATCTTCCAACACAGATTCAGGCATGTGACACTTGTAACCATAGGATTCTAAGCAAGGAACTGCATCTCTAAATCCTCTATCCAAGATGAACACATCGTCCTGTCTGAAGAATTGTCTTGCATAGGTGTTTTCGTCTCTAAAAATGCTTTTCATGATGTTGGCATCCGATGTCGTTGCAGCATATGGACCCATAACGTCCAGAATATACCCGCTATGAAGAAATTGGGACATGGTACAAATATAACGATACCACCAGCTTTATATTTAGATAGTTTTCTTATTGATGAAAACGGTGATGAAGACACGTCAAATAAAATATATACCATATTTTTACAAAAAATAAAATAAATTAAGACTTAAAATAAACGTTGAATGAATTTTAGTTTTCTAAATAGAATATGTGATTATTTTGGGAGAAAAAAATGTAAAAAGAATATGAAGAAAAAGTAAGTATGTTGTCTTTGAAAACAAAAATCTGTATTTTCAGAAGAATTCTTTTAATAAGTTGGTTTTTTTGTGAGAAACTATAGTTGATTTATGTATCAAATTAAAGGTTATGAAATAAGGATTAAAACGATAAATAAATAAATATATATGTTTATATGTATATATGGAAATAACAAATATTCGAGACAAAAACACACTGAATGATATCTTTGAAAACAAAAATCTGTATTTTCAGAAGAATTCTTTTAATAAGATGGTTTTTTTGTGAGAAACTATAGTTGATTTATATATCAAATTAAAGGTTATGAAATAAGGATTAGAACTATGTATAAAAATATATATGTCATCACTGATATTTTCAAAATATCTGCATTTGAAAAGCAACTTAAAAATATGTTTTCAAACAATATCGGAGCCTTGTATATTATCATGTACTATATATATATATAAAAAATACTGATTTGCTAAGAAAGATATTTTTATGATCTTTCATTTGGTGTCAAAATCTTTTCTGTAAAACCCATGAGTCAGAAGTTATTGGCGTTTATAGTGAAAATAAGCCATTTTTGTGATTCTACAAACATCAACTTCAAGGTCAAATATCTCGAAAACTACAAAACCGAATTTGAAAATATTTGGAATATATATTCAGCTAAGCGTCACCTTTTTATTGATACCTGTCTTATGTGTGTACGCTCTGGGCCCAGACTTGTATGAAAAGTGGTCATTCTCCTTTGTCCACAATTCTCCCGATTGTGGATTACTTGATGATAATGGACATTAGAAGTAAGTACCTTCAGATGCAATTTTCAAAAAGTACCTAGGGTTCCAGCAACTTCAAATAAAGAACAATTTTAAATTGTAATGTTTGCTTATATATTTTATTTTATTAAATTTAGGTTTTTTTTTAAGTCCGAAATATTTAACATTGTATAATTGTTTAAATATAATACAATATTTTGACCAGCTTTGGTTTCCTTCTAAGCAGTTGGTAGGAAGTTATTCTAGAACTTTTTTGTTTTGCTTTAATATACATATTTTATTGATTCATTTTTAGTTAATTAAATTAAAAAATCAACTTTACAATTTTACATATATGAACATATTTATTTTGTGGTTTCAGTTTGTTGCGGCTTATTTATTCAAAACAATTTTTATTCACGTTTAAGTTTAATATTTTTCAGCAATGGCCCTCGTTCTACACTCTACACTTTATTCACAAATTCATTAACTTTAGTTTTATTTTCTTATACACTTTTATTTACACTTAAATATATTTTTTTCGCAATAAGAATAACTATTATGATTTTTAAATATATTTGTTATCAGCCTAGCTAGAATCTAAATTGAGAGAGAGAAGACTCTAATTAGGGCTTTTTGTTTAGGATAATTTATTTATGGCAACTCTGTCCATCTAATAGGTAAAAGTCAAGCGGCATATAACCCTTCCCCTTCAATCTCTGTCACGAAGAATTGGCATCTCTCTTCATCAGTCTTAGTGAAAAAAAAAATAATAAAAAAGAAATAACAGTTTACAGAAGCGGACAACCCTGCAAAGAGGAAAAGTCCTTTCTATAGCATAGCAACAACCCTCTTCAATAAATCATTTTCACCATCCTGCGCTCTAGCCCCCCAGTAATGTTTTCTTTAATTTTCAAAGAGTTTGCTTTTACGCTTTTCGCAAAGGGCTGATGACAGGTCACACATTATCCACCTGAGTATTATAACTAATAAGACTCCGATCGCTAGATGGCGCATAAATCACATCGTTATCGTTGACTGTTGAAACCGACGATGCTGCTGCTGCAGCCGACACCTGTCGTCGTCTATTGTCAGCCACCAACGCTACCGCCGACGACGATACAGCCATTAGATTATCACCTCCATTGTCATTTTGTTCCAAGCTCAAAGTGCTGCTGCCACCGATGCTGCTGCTAGCTCCAATGCTGCGATTGTATGAGCCCCGCGTCGACTGGCCTCGCCAATTCAGGTAAGTACTATCCGGTGGATTGGTTTCACCAATTTTTATATAAAGTTGTTCGTCGTGGGCATGCAATAGCGAAGGCGATCCGCAACCACTATCGCCGCAACCCGTTCCGATTCCACCGCTATTGCCACCAAATCCCGAATCGGCCATTACCGTCGTCGAATCGAAATCGAGGAGACTTTTGTTGGCCGAAGAAGAAGCCGTTGATACGATGGTTGCGTTATTCCCCGAAGAACCGCTATTGTACTTCATCTGCGACAGCTGAGACTGGGCTTGTGGCGGCAAGGTTGGTGGTGGTATCGCTTCGACACGTTTGCCATTGTCACCGCTACCTCCACCCAGATGATGGTTGGGGAAGTTCTGATTCTGATTCTGGGGGTGTGCGACTTTGAAACGATTGTTGTTCCGTCTTATTGTTCCCATAGGACTGCCTTGATGGTGCAGGGCTCCCGAGGTCGACACCGAACTTGGCTGCATTCCAATGTTGTGGGGGCTACGCGGGTTAAATGTAAGGCAATTTGTCATATTGTTCAGTTTGTTTTCGGTTATGTGAATCTTTTCCTTTGGATAGTAGTATTGTTCGGAGTAGGTGGAGCGATTTGAATTACCGCCACCGGGATACATATCGTTGGCGGTTTGGTAGACATTTGACGAATTCGAATGCTGATGATGGTGATTGGGATTGTGATGGTAGTTGTTGGTGCTGCTGCCATTGAAGCGCTGCTGGTGTTGCATGGAGTTTGGGTAGTTCTGGTGATGATTGTACAATTGGCCATGGGTCGATTGGCTGTGATACCCAGTCGATCCGCTGCTGTATTCGTTTGGATAGCGACTCGTTCCAACTATTGAGGAAGTGGCATAGGGGGCCGGGGAATGCTTTCCAGTTGTACTGCCTCCGTATTCGCTGGGCGCCTTACCAAAGCTCGACACCTCAGCATAATCCGTCGGAATATTCGAGTACTCGCCCACGTACCTGCAAATACAAAAAAAGAAAGGAATAAATAAATAAACGACCCTTGATTAATAAATTGCCAGATTATCGGAGTGCGAAAATAATTTTCTATGGATTAAAAACGATTTACGGAGTCGGTGTTGGAGTGAGTGCGTTTTTGTGTTGGTATATCAGTGGACACAGAGGAAGGACCAGGACATGTTTTTGTGCCCTGGTGAGATAGCATTGAATTTAATGCGTCGCTATCGACCGACGAGACGTGTGCTGGTCAACGACCAACGAGTGAATTTTTTGAATGAATATATAATTGTAAAATCCTTTGGAGGTGGGACAGAGCCCCACAACAAGGACTTCTTTATTCGTTTCTAGTGTTCGTGGAGTTTTTATCAACCAACAGCCATGTTGGTAGGTTGGAACAAAACGACAGGTAAGCCGCTTAAATTGTATTTCATTAATATGCTCGTGGGTTTTAATTAAAGCCATAAATAAAAATACGTAAATTAAGGATCCTTCGGGCAAGAGTGGACTAGTTTCTTTTGCTGGGTTAAAAATTAAATCGGCTTTAATTTTATCACCAACGACAGAGGTGGCGTAGAAAGAAAATTTTGAAATGGTTGTTAATAAGTCATTTGCACCAACTTTTGATCGAAAGACTCCACGTATGACTAAAAGTTCAGGAAGGGAAAAAAAGAGCTTTAACATGAAATGATTTCAGCGTCAAAAAAATAGGTAAAAGTCTTAAAACAGACGAACTTTCTGCTTCTTTTGGGGAAATCTTTTGAACGCTAGCTTGCATGCATAGCGCCTTGTACATTCTTATTGCTTTTAGTCAGTCTTAAAATGAAAATCTCGTATAGTGAAGAAAAAAACCTTTTAAATTTCGTTAAGACTTCAGAAAAATATCGATATTTAGTTGATTCGGCAAAAATTATGACCTGAGAAAGACGAAATAAAACTTTATGAGCACGAAACAGGTTGATAAACTCACATTCAATACTTGCATTCAAACCCACATGTTTTCACCTCGATGTCCTTCGAAATATCAGCAAGGAATAACATACCTACATCATATTGTACAAAATAGTTTTCATTGTGTTTGAAATTCAAACAACATTAACATGTTTTGAGAATCCAAATAACAGAATGTGTAATTTGACGAGTGACTACTCTCTTTAAAAATTAACACAGCTCTGCAAAAGCATCACTAATCATTCAACAATCCCACCCCCATCAGACATCAACATAAAAACATCTTTAGTCTTGTAAAACACCCGAAATTCAAAAACGTCGAATTTCATGTATTTTATATACCAAAATGTTCAACAAGCCCTAATAAGCCTTTTCAACTCTATCTTATTTGTGTTTCTAGCAAATGATTACCGTTATAAATGTACTCGTTGTTGTTGTTGTAGTTGGCAAAGGCCCTGAAAGCTCGAACTCAACATATCGGTTTATCATTTAAATGAAAATGATCGAAAAGGACGATAACATCAGTCTTGTTCGAAATAGAAAAACAAAAGGGACCAACTGAACCAGACCGTAATTATTGTAAAACTCAAAACACAACATAACTGGCAACTCCTTCCATCAAAAACCCAGTAACCCAGAACAAAAACAATATGCCTTTGAGTTAAATTCGAAAATGCACCAGTTACAATAATTTTGTCAATAATATCGCCAAAAGGACTTTCCCTCTACACAAAATTGCAACTCTATCGATGCAACCTAAACACAAACACAATACCGACTCCGACTCCAAGTTGTAGTTATGTGTATTTATCATGTAACATGAATTTGAGGTTGTGTTTTGGGGGAAAAAAGAACATACCTTTGATTTCGATGTTGTTCGGATGGCAATGTTGTTGTTGCTGTTAGACAAACGGGTGCATAGTCAGCAATTTGATCTTTTTGCATGTCCATTGCATCGTTGGCAGATGGACGCCATACCATACCCCCAGTCGAGGCATCCAACCAGAAGCCATTTCCATTGCGCGATAGACTCGGCATTTTGAGGACATCGTTTGGATGATGTGTGCCTGTAGGACAGAAAAAAAACATAGATTGAACGAAACTGTCATAATTAATATATACACAAGGACGAAACAGGACACAATAAGAACAAAACAAACAAAAATTGCATAAATGTCCTGGAATTGTTATAAAAATATAAAAAACTGAAAAAAATGACATATAGATGCAATGTCCTGAATGAATTCCTCTGCCAAGAAAAGAATGAATGTGTGAGTGGTTGAATGGCTTATGAATATGGTAAATATGTGTTTGTGCATAAAGTGGCAGTTTTCTTTCCAAATTTATGGCATGCTAAGTTTTAAATTTTTATATTTTTTGGTTGCCTATATTTTTTTAATTAAAAATTTTTCCAACTGTCAACTGGGTGAAAATGGATAAACAACAAATAAAATATCCTGTCTGTTTGGCTTCCAGAGATACAACAACACATTATGTGTCTACAACGTCAGCTACTGAGTGGGTGGATGGCAAGAGAACGGGAAATGTATCATCATCATCATTTATTTGGGAGTCTAAGGGCGAACGACCAGGGGTGGATTTGTACCTTGTACATGTTTTTTTTTTCAATGAATATATTTCTTAAGAAACCAAAAATCTTGCATTTATTTTTTTATACTAAGTAAACAAAAGTTTAAGGTGCCCCTTCAAACAAAAAATTGGTCACATGGATTAAGGACCTCAAACTGAAGTCTCTTTCCTGGCCATCAGCAAAACAACGACGAGCTTCAACTATACGAATGTTACCGAATTCACCGGGTTTCAACCAAAAACGTGAAGCGCGATCAAATAGACAAAATGCAATTAAACAACGTCCTCTGTTCCTCCTACTCCAATCCTCCTTAACAAAACAACTGAATAAAGTTTAAAAAATAGAATCAAAAAGCGTATCCTTCCCTTCCCATCAAATGGAAAAAAAAAACAACACCCACATTCACATTGTAGGGACAAGAGAACATCCAACCAACGAGCTTTATTTAATTTAACACTGTGCTATAACATTATCCTTGGTGTTTTCGTGTTGGCAGTTATTAAAGCAACGCGTACTAAGGTGTATATGAAATGAATTGCTATTCCAACCCAGACTTGAGATGGGATCATGGGAATGCCACGCGTGTGCTAGACTTTATTTTTGTTTCATCTTTTTTTTTTTTTTGTTAATCCTCATTCATATATCTAGAGTGCAGAGACTGCTTTATGCAATGGTAAAGCGGACTATCTTTTTGCAACTTCCCAACATTACACCTGAATGCTGGTTTTGCCAGTTGGCATATAAACGCAGTAAAATCATTCACAAAAAAAATGTACAAATGTAAAGAGGGAGAAAAGAAACAACATGAAATACACAACAGAGCTATGGTGAACGAATGAATGAATGCAAAAAAATGGAAGATTTAAAGTGGAAAGCTGCATAAAACGGAAGCAGTTAGTGCAAATGTTACAAGGATCAACAGAATAGGGGAATGGATTTTCGGTCGTTCGGAACGCTGGAAATTTTTGGTTAGTCTTTTTTTTTGCTGAATTTTCACATTTTTGTGTTGAATATTTTTTTTAAAGAATAAAAATTATTGGAATGTGGTTGAGGGTACGCTGAAATGAGTGTAATTAATTTAATAAGAGGATTTTCTGTTTCGTATTGTAGAATTTAGCTTTTGAATTGCGAGGGAAGCTCTTAAATATTCATAAATGAATACTTTCTGAGGAGAGCTGAGAATGAAGAATAGTTTTGAGTTGTGGTTAATATTTTGCGAAATTTGAATTCCATAGGAGGAATGTAGTTGATTAAAAAAATTATTGCAAATCAGACGAAGACAACGACGTGAGACATAGAGGCAGTTCATTAGTTTTTTGGCATTATTGGATTGCTGCCTGAAGATAAAACTTTCTAAGCAATGCGATGTACACTTTCTACGAAAACAAGGTAGGTAGAATAAAATTCGATTTTTTCTGTATTTGGATTCGATAAGAAATTTTAATTAACAAAATCACCCACTAATTATTTTTGTTATATTTTGTGTTTTGATGATTTTTGTTACTCATACGCCGTAGTGAAACAGCGAAATTTCCTTAAAAGTTAAAAAGTAAAAAAAAAAACAAATAAGATAGCTCTTCGGAGCAATGCACATTGCACAGTATATTAATTCAAGAAGAAGCGAAAAAAACATTACGAATTTTACAAACAAAGAACCACACAACTACACCACAATTGAAGAAATACTAGCTCGGACCACAGATCTTTTAATATTTTGAGTTCAATATCAAAAACTAAACGTACTGAATGAATTATGATAGTTTAAAATGTCAGGCAAACCAAAGGCTTTAATTTGGCCACAAAAATTGATATTTTCTCTCTCCGTCGAGCTTATTACTTCTGAGTTATGGAAAAGGATGGGAACGATATTGATTGAATGTCTGACTTAGCCAACTTAAATCAAAACTTTCAACACGACCAAAGCAACCAAATAAGCAGTTGACGATTCATCTATCTCTGCTGGTTCAACTCGGCTTGCAACCACAATGTAACTGTGGTTAACTGGGCTTACAATATCATCGGGTTGTAACATTTTCATTGATAGCATTTGTCTTTGTTATTTTATGGATTTATGAAAGACAATCAACTTGTTTGATGTTTTCATGTTATTTTGTTACGTATACGCCACAGTGACCCAAAAGAAATACTTTTTTGTATGGGCACATAATTCTGCTTGGATTTGGAAAAAATTAACTTTATTCACAACTTTATTTAAAGTGAGTTTCTTATAGCAATAACTGCGCTAGAAAAGAAATACAGACATATTTAACCTATGAACCATTCTCAACGAACTTGGGGGGTTAAAAACTGACTCGTGTCTACACCTAAGATACTAAGACTTTTGCTCCCAAGAGTTGTCATTGTCTATTAATTTATTTATTGGGATAAAAAAAAGAACACAGAAACAGAAAAAAACAGAATCAAGAGAAACAAAACCACTCTTACACAACACCACAGATGAGTTAAAAGGGAGATGGGAAACCAAGCTGTCAAAATGACAATGTCTACAAGCTGCGGTCAAAGTTTGCTGCAAGAGTATGCGTGTTTTTACCAATACTATTTCAGTAAACTTCGACATAACACCTGATTTTTGTTGCTGTTTTTTCTCATTTATTCATATACACGAGTAACAGTAAAATAAAATTTGCGGTATCCGGAGGGTAAAACGTAAGTCAGTTTCCGATCTCCTTTTGTCTCTGCACAACACAAACAAGTTCATTCTGTGGGCAGCTTTTTAGAGAATAGTAAAGCTCAGTTTGTTGAGAAATGAGTTACATTTCCTGCTACCCCAAGAACTTATAGAACCGGTTTTGTATGCCATTCAGAACATTTATGACAAATATAATCACAGAAACTTTTCCAATAATTTTATCTTTTGGCTTTAAGGACAAGACCCAACCAACTTTTTTCAGTTTAAAGAAAATATACACTTTGAATATTAGTACCGCCAAATTTAACAAAAGATAAAATTCCTCTTCTCGTTCAATTAATTAAAATGCTTGACATTAACTTCAAAAATCAAACCTCCCTCGTGGTGGCTTAATTTGATAAGTAGCCCACTAAATACTTCCATTTTAATTTAAAGCTAATTCTGTCAGAGTAATAAAGCTCAACAAACAAAAAACTAATTAATTCCATTTCCAAAAATAAAATAAAATAAATTTTGTTTGCAAGAGATACCGACATGGCATAAAATCAAAACCCAAATCCATACACAAAAAAAAAACTAAATTACAATCCCCTTAATAGCTTCACATTCCCATTGTCATCCCTTCTCTCTGAATTCAGAGGTTCAACTAGCCGCAATGATTTAATTTTCATCTGATTAAAATTGATAAATATCCATTAATAGCATTCCATACAAATATTAAAAAAAAAAATACTGTGCGTAAAGTCAAAGTTTACATACACGCACAAAAAATGGCGTATATGTTACAGCCTTACCATATTCACATTTTCCTGTCAATTTAATACAACCAACCGAAAAATAATATATTCAGTGTTCATTTGACTGCACTTCAACATTCTCATATTAAAACAAAAAAGGATTCGACCATGTTCATAGAATATTTTGTTACAGTTCAGTAATCAACTTTTTTTTTTTTTTTGTTGATGTTGAGTCAAGGGACGATGAACCACTGGACATCACACATGCGATGGCAGTGTCTGATTAAAGTTTGTTGTTTTTTTTTGTGTTTTTTAATTACAATTTTGTTTATATTAAAATCTCACTCACCTCGAATTGAATTTAATGCCGATTGCTTCATCAGCATATGTTTCCTCTTTACAAACACCATTGCGCCAAAGGACAACATCATCACAGCCAAAATTGTTCCCAACAGAATGATGAACCACGGTTGGGTGAGGACATCGTCCACATGTTCCTGATTGATTGGATATCTACCAAACAAAAATATTTCAATAAAATAAGAACAACAAACAAATTTCAAACAAAAGCAATAGTTACCTTTGATTTATAAATGGATCTAATCTTTTGGTTATTGGATCCAAACGCAATGTTGCTGGTGAACAATATGGCCCAATGCCAGCATTATTACCACCAGCCACACTGACCGTATACATGACCCCTTCGGTTAGATTGGCGAGCACAAGTGTTGGTGAGGCGGCATCGATTGTGACATTTGTGAGGATGCGGGATAAATTCATTTTCATGTCGACTCCACGAACAATGATGTGGTAGTGAAGGAGGATTCCTGTGAAATAAAAGGAAAATAAGTAAATGCTTTTTGACCTTGCTCTCCTCAATAGCCTAAATCTAAGCTAGCCTTTGTATTTATTTTATTTGCACTTTTTTGAGTTTTAAATTTCATTTCCTTATATTTTGGAGTTCAGGAAAATAAGCAAAGATTGCAATCGTGCTTAAAACCTTTCCCAACCCTCATTTAGAAACTCAACACCTTTCGAGGTTGAATTTAACTTTTCCTTAAACGATAAACAAAAATCCGAAATTGATCTAAAGGATCCCAATAAACTTTTCTAACCCCACAAGTAGATTATCGAATAAACATTTTCATATACTCTTCTACTCACCATGATTTTTGTTCATTTTTGGGGCTTTCCATTTCAAGAACACTGCCGATGAATTGACTAGAGCAGCTTCCATTCCATATGGGGGTTCAACAGGAGCTGTAAAAAAAGGAAAATTCTTTTTATTTCTTTTCTTTTATTTTATTTTTCGTTCCCTATCAATTTGCCAGACATTTACGCGCATTTAAAACACAGCTCTAAATATATTCATCCATCAAGTCCTTCATTCCACAACAAAGCAAAGTAAGGCAAAAAAAAACAATCCTGATTGCTATCACCCGCACTCAAATCAACCCAACAACACAGGAATCAGTAGAATAAGGCTCTTGTTATTTTTATTAGTTGGTAGGCATTGGCTGTACGCGGCGCGCGGCGGCAACCAAAAAAGGATGTCAATCAAAGGGATACTATCGGATGCGATTTTTTTTAAACCAAACGACTTATATGCATGTATGGGGGGTTGTTTGTTCTCATACATATATTTATTTGATCATCAGGGATCATGTCGACAAAACGGGCAGGAAGCAAAAATTGGAAAATTGATTAATTTTTTGGCTTTTGAAAGAGAAGTGCAATGCATATACTCATGTATCGGATGTCAGCACACTGTATGAAAATAATCGAATAAATAGGGAGGGTTTTTTTTGCTGTACTCATGTCGCTATTTTGGAATATAAGTGTGCGTAGAAATGGATGTGCATATGTGCGAAATTTGATTTTAGGCCGTTTTTTTTTTTTTTTTTGAAGAGGGCTAATGGTAAATTTTGATTGGGTAATGTAATATTTTTGAGATTTTGGGATTTCAGTTTTATTATTGTGCACTTTGTCTTTTATAGAAATGGAATGTTGACCGGGATTGTAATTTTGGTGGTGACTAATGAATGTCTAATAATGGGGTAAGGTTACGACTCCGGAGGCACATCTGTTATAATTACTTTACATACAAAGTCTATCCATCAAAAACATTTGAAAATGCTTAAAAATTTGAATTCAATTTAAAACACTAACTAAATTATTTTAATTGACATATGTCAGAGTGTCAACTAAGATTGATGGTAGACATCACACTTTTTGGAAATTAGAACTCCTTTTTCTTCATGATTGAGGCTGAGAAAGTAAACCAATCATCGATCGGCCAAAAATAACACTGCGTCGAAATTTGTTTCATCGGTTTCAATACCGTGTACGTCGTGTATACAGGGATGAACTGAGTAAAAATGTCTAGGTTTTTGTCGTCACTCCAAAGCTGGTCAATTTGCGCAGGAAAACGATGGAACTAACTCTGAGTCGTTAACTCATTAGGATGAAGGACCTTATCGATTCATTCAATGTTCTTGATTTCCTTTTTCAATAGAAGCGCTACAAAATAGGGACAGCATATGACGCCATAATTTTTCACGTTCTCTTGACGTCTCTCTACAGTAAAGTTGTCATTTCATCATGGAAGGATTCACGATCGAACAACGTATACCAATTATTGAAATTTACTACCAAAATTCGGAGTCAGTACCCACAATTTTAAGAGCGATACGTCCAATTTAAAGTCGACATAATCGTCCAGCAAGATGAACAATTCAACGTTTAGGCACAATACATGATGTTCCTAATAGTGAGACAAAGAAGTGCCAGTAGAGAATCGAATATTGCTGACGCTAGTGCTTCGGTTGCAAATGAACCAAATCAGTCGATTACTCTTCGTTCTCAAGAATTGAGCATTTCTGCGACGTCATTGTGTCGCATTTTGCGAAAGAATCTTCATCTACATCCTTACAAAGTCAGATTGACGCAAAAGCTGAAGCCGCTTGACCATCATTAGCGTCTTACTTGCGTGAATTGGGCTGAACATCAACTTGAAAATGGTCAGTATTTTTATGGAAAAACCATCTTCAGCGATGAAGCTCATTTTTTGTTCAGTGGCTTAGTCAATAAGCAAAACATGCGTTATTGGTCAGGTCCATCCAGAGAAAATTACTGTTTGGTGTGGTTTATAGGCCGGCTTCGTCATTGGACCGTAATTCTTCGTTGATGATCAAGACCGGCATGTTACTGTGAATGGAAATCGCTCTCGCACGATGCTCACTCATTATTTTTGGGATGAATTGGCTGGTATTGACTTGAACAATATGTGGTTTTAACAGGACGTTTCCACTTAGAACACAGCACACATCAAATTCGATTATTTTAAAAGCAAATTCGGTGAGCGTGTTATTTCAAGAACTGGTCCAGTCGATTGGCTGCCTCGTTTATGCAATTTAACGCCGCCGTTAGACTTTTTTCTCTTGGGCTTTGTGAAGTCAATAGCCAAAGA
Source organism: Sphaerophoria taeniata (assembly GCA_943590905.1). NCBI lineage: Eukaryota > Metazoa > Arthropoda > Insecta > Diptera > Syrphidae > Sphaerophoria > Sphaerophoria taeniata. The sequence goes on along the minus strand of OX016540.1, from coordinate 83,518,667 downwards.
CTATTGATGAAATTTGTACGAACATTGAGCGTGAAATTGCAGCAGCATCGACCGATTTATCTTGAAAAGAGTTCTAGCATAGAGTTTAACGTCTGGACTTCTGCGTGTAGAGCTCTTACTAAAAACCCGATACAAGGTTAAACTGTAATCTTCTTAAAGTTCAACAAAGAGTCAGAATTGTAAAGAAAAACGTTACTGTAGCTCACTTATCTACTACAAAGGCAATTTTCAGTATTCGAATTAAGCCAAAAATTACTCTTGACATTCGTTGTTTCTTAGAAGGCAACTGAGTAGGAAAGCCCCTTATAAAGTAACGAAAGTGTATTCAAGGCCCTGATCATCCCACACCTGAATTTCAGTGTAAAAGTAAAAAAGCTTTATTTTTCTTCCGATTTTGGTTTAATTATTTATTTTATTTTATTTTTAACACCCCACAGTGGGAAATGCCACAAGGCAAGTATTATTTTTATTAAGAATTGAAAGTAAAGCCATTAACGTTCTAAGCAACATTCGCCACTTAAGAAAAATACAAAAATTGCTCTAAATATGCTACATCACAAACAAAAACTCTTCCCAGACCACCATTAGCTCCAAGGTATTTTTCCAGACGAAAAAAAACCATTGCACAAGAATTATAATTATTATTATCATCATCAAGACCAATAACGCATGCCTTGCCTTAACCAACCTGATAGCAAGCAGATGAAGCACAGGAAGTCGTTGAAAATAGGAAAGCAATTCATTTCTCTCCCACAAAATAAACTTCGCCTTTTCCAATTGTCAACATAAACAACTCCACACAAATGAACACACATTGAAACAAATACACCTGCAAGCCAAACACACATTCCATAGATAACTTCCTAGTATGTGCAATGCACATTTATAAAAATTGCTGAAGTGAAGAAGAAATTAAACAAATATAAAACACCATTGGGGAGACTACATCTCTTCTTCTCTGTGTTATTTAAAGAAAACAACTCAATTGTATAGCATTTTTGGCATGGGAAGTTTTTATACCGCTCGTTTCTTTCCTAAAACAAAACAAGAATGAAAAAAGGATTCAGGATTCACCAGACGACCAACGACAACACGACGTGTATCTATTCTGTATGGCGTATGTGTGTTTTTTTTTTCATTCAACGAAAAGGAAGAAAAAGCATCAGGCATTGTTAGTCAAAGCATCATCGCAGGTATTTAAATAGGAAGTCCCGCCGATGATGCTGGAAGCTTTATTTTTTCAAGTCTGCAAAGGCAAGCACTTTTGTATCATTTCAGTGTTTCACAAAACCCTGTCCTGTATATTCATATGCAAAAGGAAACCAAAAATAAACACTAAATCGACAAATAAACCGCTGAACAAAGAGACAGACAGATGGATTCATATACTGAAGCGATTTAAGCACACATAGAGATTAATAGGAATGTGTGAAGGAAAAGGGTTATTCGGTAACTTCTTCGTCTAGATAGGTTGCCGGCTGGAGTATGCCGAAAAGGATGTGAAAATCCTCAGGGATTTCCTTCCGTCTCCTTGCTGAAAACAAAGTTATAATAGAGCCTAACAAAAAGAATGAAACAAATGAGGAGGTATCGGTGTCGTTAAAAAATTCCGAGAAATATTCTTTGAAAACAGGGCCGAAATTTGTATCATTTTTGCATTTTTAGTTTGCAGATAACTTTAGAAAGGATTTATCGTCTTACTGTACAAATATTTGGAATTCTCGGCTTTTTAATATTAAAGTTTTGATATAGTAGTTTTCTTATTGAATTGATCTACCAATTGCTGAAAATCACATCAAAATCCGTTCAGTACTTTGAAAGATATAGATTCTCATCTGAAGAAGCACACCTCATACAAATCCTTAGACAAAAATCGAAATTCTCTTGCTGCGTTCCTGCACTTCCGTTTGATAAAATCTGGAATCAATGAAGCTACATACGGCAAGAGCCTTTTTTTGGGCCCCAAAACCCTTATAAATGCAGCCGTTTCCGCTTTTGTTTGCTTAATGAACTCCATTTAAGGATAAGAACACCAAAAACAGTCTTCTTCTGCTTTGGGAAACTTTCCCTTTTCCTTCTCCCCGAACCGTTTGTTTCTTTCAATGAATCCAGACTCCAAAATCGACTTCAATATAAATAAAAGAATGCAATGAATGAGAACGAATGAAATGAATCAACAGTAACAACAATACAAGAAAAAACAAACAAACATTATTATAAAAGCACAAGCAGCACACACACACGGTCCAAAACCGACTTAAAGCTCACCAGGCTCTCAACTCACAAAAAAAAACCAAACGATAAAGAAAATGAACAAAACTTACCATCCTCCAGAGTACGTGCGATCCTTGAATTGGATGGTTTGCCCTCGACAGACTTATAGAATGGCACGATAAAAAATTCATACCGTGTGTACTTCATCAGACCGGTAACTGTACATGTTGATGCTCCGCCACCGTTCAGTATCGTTAGCATTTTGTAAACGGTACCAGAGATGCTATTTCTGTTATTCCCAATACCGCTGCCGCCATTATTTTTCGCAGTCGAGTGTTCGAGAGTAGTTGGTTGAGATGGTGGGTCTGTTGAGTCTGGTGCCGCTGCCATCAATGCATTCGAGCGTGCATTGACGACGACCGATGAATCGGGTAATTGTCGTGCATAGATGTAGAATCCTTCTACGTATTTGCCATTGATTATCTGCGGAACAGGCGAAAAAGAAAACAACAAATGGGGATGTAGATTTTTCTTTTTTTCCTATCGCTATTCGATAGAGAGCACAAAAAATTGGTATCTTTATTGTGCAACTAACCTGCCACGTTAATTTCATGCTTGTCGATTCTGGAGATGTCGCATTGATCAGTTCCACAACGTCGCCCGAAAGCAGACTAGCCCGAGCCTCACTCAAATCCAAACCGCTGTTAAAGCTCTTCTGCAAAATGGTAATAAACAAAAAAGAGAGACAAGTTAACCACGTTACGTCGTTTGTTCAATGCTAAAAGCAAACTCCTCGTTACTTACCATTCCTACAGCTATCGGTTCCGACAAGGCACTTGGCAATGATAGCCCGTGCGAGTTTTCGGCACGTATCACGAAAAAATAATTGACTCCCGCATTCAGGCCTACCTGAGTAAAGGTGGTATTCTGTATACGAGCGCCAACTGCTATCCATCCTTCAGTTTCGTTCTTCCCGAACATTTCCACCACGTAGCCTTTCAGAGCCGAGGCACCAATTTTATTGCTTCGGGTCCACGAAATTGTCACCGTATCTTCGGTCTTTTCTACCACTTGAGGCTTGCCCGGTGGCCCGGGATACGTTGACAGCTCCGGAGCTCGGAAGAACTTAATATTCGGATTAGTCGGAGCTTCCAGTTTCAGATAACCACTCCACGAGGACTTGCCGTTCCGATTGCTAGCAATACATGTGTACAGTCCCTCGTCTTCGGTTTTCTGCAAGTCGCTTATCGTCAACGCACCCGATTCCGAAATATTTTTTCGATCATCGTCAGGACTCTCGTCAACAGGAATTCCATCGCGATACCAAGAAACCATCGGTGCCGGTGTGCCCATCGTTCGACAGGGCAGTGTTACAATCGACTTAACCGGCAACGTTTGATTTACCGGACCCTGAGCAATTATCGGTGGCGGGAGTTCAAATTGAGTATCAACTGTCACAACAGTTCGACTGCTCACACTACCAACGGCATTAAGTGCATTACAAACAACCACTTTGCCAGAATCCTCTCGAGCGAATCGAATAATTGACAAAACACTTCGTCCTTCAGGTGTGAGGGTGGCTTCCATGCGGCCATCACGGTAACCGGGAAACATCAGTGAGCTGTTGCCTTCTACGGACCAATAGAGTGTTGGCTTTGGATATCCGGTTGCTTGGCACTCGAACAGTACTTCATCTCCAATTTCTACAAGTTGATTTTTCGGACGAGTAATGAACTTTGGAGGAGCTTAATGGAAAACGGATGTCAGTTAGTTAAATATTTTATATACTTTTTATGCTTGTATATTTTTTTCTTCTCGCTTTGAAGTTAGAGAGGGAATTACTCACCGTGTACAGTAAGGGTTCCAGTGGCGGTAATTGAACCGACAGCATTGTCTGCTTCGCAACTATACTCGCCCATGTCTTCGAGTGTAACATCGTCTAATTTCAGGCTGCGATCCTCGAGAATGTGTACACGTCCTAGATAAATAAAAGTTTTTGGTTAAAGAGCTTCAAGAATTCCAGTTGAGCGAGATGGAGAGGGTAGAATTGTTTGTATTTGTGGGCGATTCTTGTTTGTGATTAGAAACGACGAACGATGGGAAGAGGAAATATATAAATGCGCGTTCAGGACTACTAAACAACGAAATCGAAAAGGAGATTCAGCGTTCGGATGGGAAAAGTTTTTGTGTGTAATTGCACACTTTGACACCGAGTGTTAGATGAAGTTTTAATTAGGAAAGCAGTAATCTGATGGAGCGGAGGGATATCAGCGATGCGGTGAAGGTAGGAAACGGTCCAATAATTTAAATCAAACCAAAAGTGAGGGTTTTTTTTTCTGGCATTGACACTGATAGAGAGGAAGGATATTGCGAAGTGAAGTGATATGATTGAGATTTGAAATTGAGAAAGGGTTAAACTTCTGTTGGTTATTCGGGATTGAGGAGTCAATTTTGTTTTGAAAATTTACATTTTAAGGTTACATCACTATAAATGGTCCTTAAAAGTCTTTAATTTGGACACAGGTTAGCAAAATAATGTTGGAAAAAATTATTCGATTGGTTCCGGGATATTCATGGCTTAAAATTTCGAAATTCGAAATATGGGGTTCAGTCTCCAATAATTGGGTCAAACAACTTCTGTATTGCTGTCTTTCTTCATTAGTCTAAAACGTTTGGTCAACTATCTTATAAATACAAAAAGTTATGCGGGCTTAATTTCATTTGACCTCAAAGTCAAAATTTTGATTCATTCAAAGGCTTGTACAAAAAAAATCGAAAATGAGGTCACTGACATTAGTACTAACAGAAAAATTGATCTAAACATCGGTCTGGATACATCAAAATTAGTCTTTCTTTTTCTTAGAATACGACCAAAAATCATATCCCGAGGTATGGCACACGAACTACCGGGCACCCTGTATACTATTTTGGCCATAAGCGGAATAAGGATAAGGAATGAAAAACCTCAACAATTTTTCAAAATCTTCTTTCCTACCAGTTCCATTTTAAAAGCTTTTGAACTGTCAAAAATTAAAACCAAACAATGAAAACTCTTGCCAGAGTGATAGTCGGCTGTCAATTAGCAGAATTAAATACAAAATGTAACGTTAAAACAATACAAACGACACAAGCATGAAACCCTGCCATATAGAACAAAAGGACTAAGGATTTGAAAAAAGAAAATAATAGAGAAATAAAGACAGCTAACAGAAGACGTCAACGTCATCGTTCTCGTCCTCGCAGACGAAAATAAAACCTCACGCCATCCAACTTTGTATTAATTGACAATCTGATGAGGGTTCATCGCTTTTACCATCTTCCTCACCCGCCCGCCGCCACCGCCGCCGCCGCCCGATTTAAAATTCAAACAATTTCAGTCCTTCGACATATAATGTATGGTAGGTAGGTATACTTACGTAATGGCATATTGCCACCAGATGCAGTTCGTCGCCACAGGACATCAGGCAAAGGATCGCCTCCAATACGGCATTGAAATATCACAGAGTTGCCAACCACTGCGGTTTGATTTTGTGGTCCTCGAATGAGGAATGGTTTAACTGAAAATCAAACCCAAAAAAAAAATGTAAGCTCCCAGGTTTATATGGAAAATGCAAATGAAAACGACACTTAAATGATACACAACCCCTTTTATATGGCTATGTATTATAGATTATCAACTAGCAACTCACCATGAACTTTTAGAAACGCAACCGCAGATTCTCGCGTCCCAACAATATTCTTTACCACACACTGATATCGTCCATCGTCCGATTGTCTAGCATCCTGAATTGCCAGATTACCACCGTCCACAATGCGTATCCTCTTTGATGCACTCAAATTTAGTGTTTGTCCATTTTTACGCCATGTGATTGTGGGCTCAGGCGAGCCGCGTGGTGCACCACATTCCATGAGTGCCACATCGCCCTGTGCAACACGGGTGTTTTGCGGTTCCAGACGGAATTCCTCACGAAGGACTATTTATATGTGTGTAGAAAATTAAATTGGAAAATACATGTTAAATTAATATCGAGGATAATGTGTGTTTATGATGGTGTATTTTGTATGGGGCTCATAAAACTAGTTTCAGGGATATTTATCGTGGTTGGGGTTACCAGGCTACAATTTAACTTGATGATTTGTTAAGATTTCTTATAGGACTTTTAAACTTTTGAAAAAGAATTAGCGTTGTTTTTTGTTCCTTGAAAATATCGTTTGTTAAATTTCCTTCAACTTCTAAAGGCTTGCATTCAGTTACCCTCGTTCCCCCAAAAAGTGTACGCCTGGTCACCACATTAAATTATAGATGATTTACCAGATAAGTTTGCAGCCACAAATCCCCACATTTATAGCTTTTTGGATTTGGCATGCTATCGTGAAGATAAAGCCTTCTTGCGTAAAAAAGGACTGTTCTTGAGAGCCAGAAAAAATGCAACATAATAATAAGGACTTTCATATAATTTCTAATCGATTTCAAAAGTGTTCGGGGGGGATGAATGGAGGAAAATCATTGTGAACGAGAAGATGAAAATAATTCAGTTTAACGGCAATTACTTGGGGGATGCAATCTAGATCCTTAACATTATTGGCGAATAATCCTAGACGACAGATGAGCCTGCACTCCCTCTCCGAATGGGATACTTATATCCGATTGAAGTAAATCCCTCGTAATTGGTCAGGTGGTTAGGGTGGCATATTGCATTACAGAACTTAATTCCTTGTTCACAAAAGAAAACGTGATTTCTGACCAATCCTTGTGTGTTCGACTATTTTCCATTTCCATATTCATCGTTCATTCGAACTGTATACAAATTATTGACGGTTAAATTGAATTTGTAATTTTTCGCTTTATTGGGCAACTCACCACACCAAGAAAGTCACAGAAAACTACCGATTCCACAGGTATAACGACCGTTGTTCGATGATTCCGGGATGCAGTATTCAGTTGAGATCACTTCCCATTATCTTCCCCTTTTTTTGTCCTTTTCAATTTTTTTTTCTTCTGTTCAAGAAGTCAGATAAATTAAATTCAATTACTTGTTGGCATCGACTTTTATATTTTTATTTGTGAAAAGAAAAAAAGAGAAAACAGGCACAATCGCTTCGAAAAAAAGTCAACAAAGACGACGGCAAACATAAAAAAAAAATGCCGAATGTAACGAAGAAGACAGGCAGATGATAGTGTAGGAGTGGAAGAGGTCTGTTGCTTTTCATCCACAGACTGAAGACGAAGTGGAAGGATACCTATAAAAAAAGAGTCCTTGGAACTTTCGTGTGTGAGTAATTTTCTTTTTTCTTTGTAAACATCTTGAAATAGAAAACGAAAGTAATTTTTTGTTTGCTGTGAAAGAAGGCTTGTGCACTCTGGAAAGGATGAGCAATTAGGTAACATGGATGATGATGATATATCGATGAAAGAAAATACTATCTTGATATCAGATGTTCGGCAGACGGAAAATATTTATTAATGGCTTGGGCGGAAAAACTGTTTTCTTTTTTCTTCTTTTTGTTGTTTGGTGACTCATTGTTAGTGAGTAATTTAATTTAATTTGATGCTTTAATGATAGTGATTTCGAATTTTTCGACAAAGGAATTTTCTTAACAATGGCAGGTTTGTATTGTTATTTCGATTTATTTCATAGAAAATTTTAACGAAATTTTCCAAATTACTGTAAAACATTTATTGTTCAGAAATGTAATCGATTTTAAGCCAAGCATCAACTTGAGTTGGTTTTCTTGAAAATAATTGAACCAACATGTTTTAAGCAATAAAATGAATTTAAGATGATCATTTCCGAAAGCCAGTAATTTCGATATAACCAAACTGTATGACGGCTAACAGAAAGGAAATAACAATTTAATTTAAAGTTGAATCCCTCGATTTTGTAGGAGGAGTGGGAGTAGAATCTCAAAAACATTTATCACAGAAGAGGACTAGACGAAATTCTGATGAAAAGACATTTTTTGGTAAAACTGATATCGCCAAATTTGAAAGGCTGACTTTAGGTTAAGGGGCTGACAGTTGATGTCGTTACCGTCACACTTAGATCAATACAGATCCATTGTGATACCCGTGGGTATTGCTACTCAAGCTAATAAGAAAAACCTATGTGTTCAGTTAATCAAGCCATTTAGAGGCTTTGACGAAGTTCAGAATGTTAGTACCTGGTGTACAAGAGAGTTCTTCTAAGTTCCCGAAGTAATAGTTGCCGAGCAATTTCTTCCTTTGGTGGGAGAGTGCGGGAGAGTGACACAGAAAGTGCGAAGTGTCTTCATGCACCTCCTCGTCACCGCATCCTCTGCATAGATCATCTGAACTGATCCTCATCTTTTTCATATGATAACCTAACAGATTATGTGAGGTTATTATGCTTACAAGAGATCGAAGTGATCAAGGGAGCTGCATAATTCTTTCCGTTCTTTGTTTGTTAAAACAGGGCTAGATCTTTCTTGTAGTGCCGCAGGTGTCAAGAAGGTTCCACCTTTTATCGGCCTTGATAGTTATTCTTTTTGAGATTTCCTGATTTATATAACGGATGGGGGTGCTAACTAGCTGAGCTTGGCTTACGTAAAGCGTTGACCCTGATCTTGCTTATTCATCGGCTTTCTCGTTGCCATCCTGGATTTTGGACGGTGTTAATTGGAGTCACACCTTGGTATCCAGCTTTTTGCCGAACTTTATTAGACAGTGCTCAACACTGTGTTTGAAAATTTAAATTTCTTTCATATCCAGTTAAGTCAAGCAAATGTCAAATGAATTATGAACCTAAAAAGAGGTCTAAAAACCACCACATTGAACCTTTTTTAAGTATTTTTGTTTCCAAATATGACAAGGGTTACCAGCTTTTAGTTGCGTTTTTCACTATTAAGAAGATCCCTCAACTTTGACTCACTCCTCATCCATACTTTAATGAAAAACGAAAAATTAACTCGGCAATTAGCCAAACCACTAGTGTTGACAACTTTTTTGACATCTTAACCCCTTACGCTGAAACGTATGTTATCAAAAAGTATCTATTACATCTGTTACCCGCTCAAAAGCCCCCACACAACAACTCTCAAAAAACAACAGTCTTTGGCTTTTATTTTCTCATTAACAATATAATACAAAAACCAAACTAAAAACCTCCCTGACTCGCATTGCTTGTATTAATCCTCCCATTAACCCTTTTTGACTTTTAAAAACTCATTAAAATTACAAAGAACAATTATTGTTAAATTAATAATAACTCAATTTGATACCCTTTCATATGCTGCCTCCCCCAAAAAAGAATTGTTCATTGTTCAAAAGAGGAGAAGGCTTGTGGTGGTAAACTTTTGCCACACACAAACACACCCTCATGTCGTTCGGAACACAGATTCTTTATTAACTACAGAAAAATCCCCGATTCTAGGATAATTGCATCGCAGGTTTATCCTACACTGTAACATCTGTGAGCCTTTTGGTATCACATTTCAAAACGTATACAAGAACAAAAAAAACAATGTCTAACTATGCGTACTGCTCATTTGAAAGCAAACCCCCTTTTTAGTGAAATTAATTTAATCAAAGAACATTGCAGGGCATCAGGCATTATTGAAGACTTAACGTTAACACTTAAAAAAATATTCTAATAATAATCGATCATGCACTATGACTAGGCGATACTTACAGGCAACTTGAAGGGTTGCATTTCGGCTTCGGGCAACACCGAACTCATTCTTCCCTTGACACCAATAGACGCCAGCATCGCTCTCCCTCCGGGAATGGATTACCTACAATGATAAACGAAAAAAAGGATACAAATTATATTAAAGCCATAAGTCTAAGTCCTGGTTGTACAGACGACCGACATGACGACAACTTCTACAACACGGACAAAAAAAAGTAAGTGAAGAACGAGGGAACGTCGCGTCGTCGTCGTTGAATCCTCTAAAATTATGAGCACGATTATGACAAAAAAAAAGCAGAAAAATGCAGAACATGACACAGAAAACTGCTTGAAGCAGTCGTAGTCGGCTTGGTAGAGGCTATAAGTGAACGAGTGAGTGAGTGTACAAAACAGTCAGTGAGCGTCCTCGGCGACAACAACGCTGAAGACTACAGCATGATGACAACAAAGTCGACACAGATGACTATGATGACGGAAAAAGTCCCTTGACTCCAATTAGATGACATACTGGCGACTTTTCGTTTCAAGTGCAACCAGACAAACGCACTTCAAAGTATCTCTTAACCAGCTGCTGCCATAACTGCTGCTTATAGCAGCTCACGTTTGAAATTACAATTCACAGTAGTTAGGAGAAGAGCTCTAAGTACAGCGTTTTTTTTTCTTTAGTTTCTTAAATTCAATCTCTCCTCTCCTTTTGCAGCGGTGTTCATATTTAACCAATTTAATTTGATTCTTTTGAGCTGTATGTGCGTGTGTTGCTGTTTGGGCTTTGAAGTGGGTCATAGTCTCATAGTCGCAAAGTGCATAAATATTCATTCATTCGAATGAGATTACAAAAAAGAAAAGAAAACGAGATGAAATAAGATACTCGGCGTGCTCATCTTCGAGGATGACATTGTGCGAAGACAATTACGGACATAGTCGCTCACTCATGCTCAAGACTAAGACGAAGACGAAGATGAACTGGAAGCTGTCGTGAGTGGAGTGCGTGAGTTATAATTGAAGTATACTTTTATGATGAAAGACGAATAGGCACTCAAAAAGTGAGCTTGACTGATTATGAAATTAATTTAACGATACAGATGACAGGTTTGTAGTTCTGGCTTATTTTCATTGGGAACGGAATTTTAATGAAATCGTGAGAGAAACTAAATGAAGCCTATCTAACACTTGAGCTAGAAACATGTCAACAAACTTCAGTGACCTTCAATGTCTAGACATGTTTCTTCTATAAGGGAAGATTGTTTCTTAAGTGGACGTTATAGATTACCATAAACATGTAGTTTTTCAAATTTGGTTTCTTTTCCACAGAGAAATTCCTCAAAACCACTTTCCGAAGAGCAACATCAAGTGTAAAAATACTTATACTTCATTGTGGCCACGCAACTAAGTAGTGCAAGAAAACTCTGCGTTCGAAAATTACTCTTAGAAGCCTTTGTCGCCATCATTAAATAAATGAAGAGAACTACTGGCAATATTGCAAAGAAGAAATCAGAGATGCTGCGATACTACTAAGGTGCTGGGCTTAAGCCAGCAAACAGAACAAAGCGCGCTTTAGTCAAAGCGTTGCTTTAAGAAAAGTATTGAGCAAACTAATAAGTTTTACGGACACAAGTTTTCCAAAAGTCAAACGATACAGTTCATCAAAGGATGAAGGCCACTAACCATAGACTGTTAGTTTGGCAAATAAATGGAGCACTTGATTTGGGCAGGAAAGACCTGTTACCAACAACGTGACCGTATGCTACTTTATGCAACATTTGTCAGGATGGAAATGCCCGATAGAAAACAAAAATAGACTCTCTTAACCATATGAACCATACTAAGACAGAATTCTCCGTAATCTCCCTGTCTAACTTTCCAACAACGCTGAAAGTCATTTATCAATACCTTAAAAAGCTGAATCAGATCGGCTTCAAATGAAGGAAATGCGTTCAATTGTTAGGGAGGGTGAAAATAAGTTAAAATTACATGTAAATATAAGGGTCCACCATCAATTCAGATAACGACACAAAAGATTGCAAACGCTGCTTCTCAGGACTTGGCAACTATTTGAGATCATTCGAATGATTTCTCAAACCAACAACTTCTGCCACTGCTGCTACTCTTTAAATTCATAAAATAACTCGGATGCCGAACAATCTTGTGACGATGACAAGAGCTCGAATGAAAAGAACTCGAATGGCGATAATTTTCATTCGAATGAAAGTAACTCGAATGACTCTTATTAGTAGGTATTCGAATGAGAATAACCGGAATGACGATTGTTTTAATTCGAATGAAAATATTTCGAATGACGGTTCTTAGCATTCGAATGACGATTATTTTAATTCGAATGAAAACAACTCGAATGACGATTATTACTATACGAATGAAAAGCACTTGAATGTGACTATTACTTATTACTTATGAGTATTCCAATGATCATTGAAGTATTCAAATCAATTGAATACTTTTTTCTCTATTAATGATATCATTTGATTATGCCCATTACTAATTTAAATAAGAGCCGGCTGAACAGACCAGCGGCTTCATAGCTGCGTACGACATGATTCAGCACCAATAAGAGCTTTTGATGGTTGTTTCTGAACTCAGGACCAAGCATGATCTTGCGGTGTGTAAGTTTGAAAAAGTTTATCCGAGAAATTCAAAACCTATGAAGTTTTTATGTTAACAAAGAGATGCGCTGTCATGTAATTTTTTTTTCAACATAATTCTAACAGACAAGCCAGTACATACTTGTAAACACCAAAACCCTATTATCAGCAGTTTTACCTAACTCATCCCACGATTTTGCGGTTGGCATTAACGACCGAACTTTCACTTTAAGGACCAATTAACTGATGCATATTCTAATGCTTTTGGTTTCGATGCAACGCGACACGGTTAGAAATCACATGCTAGAGACCATCCCAATGGAAGATTCCAATATCTCTATTTGTAATCTTCTAAATAAAATACAAAATAAATGTCTACAACCTTTCTGTCTCGGTAAAAATGGTAAAAGAAACCGAAATGCAAATTTACCAAATGCAATTAAAAGGTCTGCTTCTAAAAGTCTAAGAAAAATTCGAATCGACCGGAGGCCTGTTTATGTAATAACCTTCCATGCCAGAACATCATTGGCACTTTATCGGAAAATGTTGATAAAATCAGTTTGAAAATATTAATTCCTTTTTATAGATAAATCCTTACACATCCTTGACACAGATAATTTGATCTATGTGCAGAAGAAAACCAAGATACCAAAAATTAATTTCTTCCTAAAGAACTTCTAATAACATTAACCTACACATCACTGATTTTCAATTAAAACCAAAGCATATTTAAAAAAAAAATAAATCTCTCCATCCTGCAAAAACCCAATGCATCATATTCCATCGAGCAATGCACAAAACAACGAAAAAAAGAGAGAAAAGAAAATTACCTACCTTTAGAAAAAATAATCCACCAGCTGGTAATAAAAGCCGATGAGATCCCGTATCGACTTTTAATTCCTGTCCATCCTTATACCATTGTATCGATGGCATCGGATCACCCTCGGCTTTGCAATTTAACGTAAGGGGATCATTTTTTGGCACAGTCACGTCCATTGGATGTTCTACGATGCGGGGATTTTCGCCTGAAAGAAAAAAAGAAAAACAGAAACATTTTATAAAATGAGAATAGGTAAGGTATGGAGGTTGAAAGATTGGAATCTCTAAAGCGAAAAAATGGAAGCAGATGCACATTCCAGAACAAAGCCTTGTCAAGTCTCAAAGCAGTATGGAAACAAAAAATTGAAAATTACCTCATCAATTAGTTGATTCAATGGGCACAGGGTACACAGAGCCAGTCTTGTATTTGGTTTGATAACTAAGGCAACTGTTCTGCTATGGTTGGGGGAGTCTTATTCATTTTTTCGTGGGCCATTAAGTCACCAAGGATATTTTTAATGGTCCCAAAACTCATCCCTTCTCGAAAATTAAGATTCGTTCTACCAACCCAAAAAATATGCAAACAACTATAAAAATGTCCTTAAAAAATGCAAATTAATAACTTCATTTCATAAATTTCAATTTAAACAGAAAATCCCATAAATAGAACTTAATCGAACATAACAGCAAAAATGTCTGTTTACATTATTAGAACTGACATTTCGCTCGTCCGTAGAAATTTTATTGAAAGAGTACATTCAGTCCTAAAAAAGGACCTTTGTCATTCAATTCAATTCAAATTAATTTGCTTAAAATCGTCCCTACACATTAATCTCCCATTTCCATTCTTGCGAAATAATGGTTTTCATTTTCAATAATCATAATCCCTTTTATAACTACTGCCAGTAACATAGGTAGGTATCCTGACAGCAAACAAAAAAAAAAATTCTCATAAATATTCACTGAAAGGTATTTTTCAGTTCTTAAATAAAACCTTGTTTATACCTTCCGGCGCCAGTATGCCGTCCACCCCCGTCAAGATTGTACGTGGCATCAAACGTCTCAAGGACATCCTCAAAATCAAAATCAACAACAACAAACAAAACAGCAGAAAAAAAACAGTAATCAAAAAAATAAAAATAAAAAAAGGACGAGAAACGTATTTTTGCCACATAATTGAATCCGAAGCGAATTTAATGGCAGATTTATGGCATAATGGAGTGGGACGTGGGAGTAAAGTCAAATTAAGTCCTGGCATATTTATACTGTTTTTTCCCCGTCTTCCGTCTCTATTTTTTTTTTAATAGAGTAAACAAAAGAGAACAAAAGACGTAGGACGAACGCAAAAAAACTGATGACAATAACGTAGTTCCCTGCAGTTATGGAGGAATTATTAAGGAAACATTTAGATGAAGACAAAGTGGTGAAGGTGCTCTGCGGAGGTAAATCCACCCAGCGAAGAATATTCATGATAATTGCTGTTGTCAATTTGCAATTTTGTTCGATAAATTCAATCTGACCTTAGTTTCGTGTTCAATTAGATGTCGTTGCTATGTTTCCTTTCAAAATATGTATTCGAGAACAAGGACCCTATCGTCTAAGCCTGAACGGACTCCTTGCTGATGATGGCATTTTAAATATTTAAAATTCCAATAGGTTTGCTGCTCTCTTTAATTTCACCTCGAAATCCTGAATTCTTTGGGAATATCCTTATGTCCGTGTTCCGTGTCCCTATGCTTGCCTTTGCTTTTTTGCAAGCCCTATTAAAGTTTAAGTTTATATAACAACCTTTTTCTTTGCAACGTCCTGCTTGGTTGGGTCGGTTTGGCTACGGCGGCGAACGGGGCGTATGGGTATGCAAATGTTCTTCGTTTTATTCTGTTCTATGCCATAGTTATTTTAAGGATAAGAAAATGTATTTTTTGAGCTTTCTATGGTTCATTTATTTCGGAATTGCAGAGGAAGCTGATATAGAGACAAATTTTTTTTTTATTCTCCTGTAATAGTGAACCAAAAATCCTTGAAGCAAGAAGGAATTTTCCCAGGAAGGTAGATTTAACAATGCTGCAGCAAATCCCTGCAAATTGCAATTATAAAATAAATACATTCCTGCTCCTTTACCTAGCATCCTTTAAATTCATAAAAACGTGAGTCGGCACACATTTAAGTTAAACAGAGAGAGAGAGAGAAGGAGGAAGAAAATCCTTAAACGTTGTGCTTTACATTTTCAAAATACCAAGTACAGCTAATAGAGAAGAAAAAAGGACATGGGTATTCATTCAGGTGGAAGCTAGAAAATCGGTCCTTATGGGTGCGAACAAGTTTGCATAAAATTCGAATAATCGTGGTAATTTATAAAACAGCAAAAAACAAACCAAGGGTCTACTACACATATTGTAGGTTATGCAAAGGTATTCAATGTCACCTTTATTGCTCCCCCAAGTAGACATGTTTGGGTCAGTAATTTTAAAGAGAAATATAGGTATTTGCCTAGGTGAGGATTAGTGACACATTTTTAAGGGGTTGTTGTTGTGTTATTAAATGGGGGTGACGTTTTGGAAACATTAGAAAATAATTGAGGTGATTTTTATTATTTTTTTTGGCTTTTTGTGAAATTTTTTTGAAGTGTTAATGTGCAGGAAATTTTTGGTTTGTGGGTGGAAGGTGAGTTTTCACGTGTATTGAGGTTTGACCCCATGTTAATGGTTTGTAGAAACTTTTTTTGGAAACTAATATTTTACACTGTCTTCTCAAATGAATTTTTCTTTGAAATTATGGTACCGTCATACTTATTTATAAAGGGCTCCATAAAGTATAATGTAGGTCTGTCCTGCGAACGGGATAAGGAAACAAGCAATGTTAAACTGAGTGTCAATGAAAGCTTGGTACATGAATAAACGAGTGCCTTGACAAATTTGTACATTCTGAAATTACCCCGCTATCTTACTAATCATCCAAAAATTCACCTGATTAACCATTACAAATGATATATCAAAATAAAGATGAAAATGTCTTCTTTATAACTCTGAAAACGAAAATGTTTTACAAGTTCTAGTTTTCGGTAAAAATTTGTTTAACTAAAGTGAATATTTAAGACATAAACCTTCATTCTCCTTGATTCTCATCGAATCGAGTCACCATACAAATTAGCATTAATGAAGCGAAGAGTTACTTTCTTTTTGGAAAAAGAGTTATCGTGTCGTGAATCTAAAGGTATCATTTGAAGAGTGACAGAAAAAATATTTTAAGGTACTAAATTTAATTAAGTTTCCAGGAATTCGATAGCCGGATAAAATGTGAACATGTTCAATGGGGATTAATCAAGAGAACACAAAAAGGATTGTGAGAGGGATGATTAAGAGAATGAAAAGAAGTGACCTAAAGATTCATGTTTGAAAAAAAAATGAGCGTTTGGGTAAAAAATTGCATCTATTCACAGCAGTTTCTAGTTGGAATATATTTTCAAGTTCGAGTCTCTTGTATGGGAAGAGCTGTGTGGAGTTGAGTTGTGGATGAAAATGCCGGAGAAGCCGAGGATATCAAAATGATCATAACATTTCTAAATTTCTAAATCTTATAACTTAAGGTTCTAAAAGATTGGTCTTTATTAGTGATAAGGTCATAACATAAATTTTGAACAAGTAATATCTGTTCAAAACGCTGTCAATTTGTAACAGTTTTTAAGGTTTATAGTTCTTCAGAGGCAATAGTTTTCCATCGATAATCACGCCCTCTAAAATCTAGAGCATATTGTCGTTATTTTTAGAACCAAACAGATTTCTCTTAAAATCCTTTTCAAACAAACACAAGCGAACGCAAATTCAAAGAATCAATATAAGCTTAGAAAATAATGATTCCAAAAGAGTATCTCCAATCGTCATAACAACATAACGTAACCATTTATTAGTTGCAAAACAATTTCTATTCTTTTGCCAAAAGCCAAACAAAAGGTAGGCACTTGATTTAAGTGGATATCCATACATATAGACAAAGGCAAACGTACATCTAGAAAGAAGGTTTGTATATGTTGAAAACGAAGTCTTTGCGCCCTTGTTATTCATTCATATTCCATTGAGTTGATGTTGAGGATTCACAGTTATATAAACCTTAGCAACCAGCATAATAACACATCATAGCAGCCAGGACCGCGATATGTAGTAGGTAAGGCACAACCATACCTTGGTATGACGGTATGTATGCTAACAAAATGCACGTCCAAGAGTCAACAATGGAAAGCACTCAAACAATCGGAATGTGTGAACACAAAACACGACGATTGTCGTGTGATTTCGAAAGGTATGTACATACATCACACTCAGAACTCCAAATCCAAATCCATTCGCTAGGATGTTGTGCCTACTACGTGTCTAAAGAAGGTGTCCTACTCTAGCACTCTTTTGCATATATTGCTCTGCATAAATAAATAAGCGAAGTACCAACATATCTCGAGAAAGAAAAAAACGAATCCTCCGCAAAAAAGAAATGAATATCAGAATCCTGACACGGGCAGATGAAGATGACAATGTTTGTTTGGGGCTCGAGGGGGTGTTCCCATCAGTGCAATAACAATTCTACTTCTATCTCTTTCGGGTTTCTTGTCTGTGAGACAAAAGCTTCTTTTACGAGGTGAGATTGAAGGTAGTACCCATTCAAATATACCAGCAGCAAGGACAACTGAATTGTTTGTATATTCTCCTTTATCATGGATATAGCGAACATAGAAGCTTCCTACGAACGAGCGTCTTCTAATGCACTAAAGATGAAGCAGTGTCATGCACCGTTCTATATATGTATGTATGAGTGACAGCAACAACTATGACAACGACGCGACGTTGACAAGGAAGGACGAACGAAGCTGCTGTTGATGATGATGATGGTGATAACCAGGAATAAGGAGGTCTTTCTCCTTTTGCTATACACCTAACTCGGTGATCTATAGAATTAGTTGACGTATTCTCTTCTACCGGAACTGGATTTCTAAGTCATCAGGGTGGTCCTTTGGCAAATAACCTTAAAGATAACGCCGAGAAGAACAAAAAGTCTTTTACCTTCTAGAGAAGAACTTGTATATTTATCTAGCTTGTTAGAGCGAGAGTTTACGTAGTTAGCTCAGGTGCAAGAAAAAAACTCTTCGAGTAGGGGTTGGTTTGGTACCATATCCTGGCAGCCCAATGATGAACATATAATATTTACCTTTCGACCGCCATGCAGGGCAATGCCATAAAAGTCAAGTGGAATTTCGTCCTTTTTATTTAAGTTTGTTTAACATTCGTTGGTTTGTACTTTTTTTTTGTGTTTTTCATTACCCAGGATGTTTGGTTGATTAAGGTTGAATAAAGAGACTCCTGATGAATGCGAGAAAAGGCATTGGCTAGGTTTTTCATTATTCGAACACAGACAGAGCAGTGGGCGATCGCTCTCTGTGTGTCTCCACATTCATCAACCAACAAAAAAGGACGAGAAGAACAAGAGAAAATAACAGAAACGTGGCAACAGGACACGCAGCTGGTGGTCTTCCCACAGAGATAATGAGAATTCATTATTACATCGACTGGGTTCTTTTGCTTGTTTTTCAAGAGTCCAAAAAGTGTTCGGTATGGATGTCACGTTTTACCACCACTTTACCTATGCTTCTTATTCCCGTATTCATATATTTCTCCTTTCATTAACTTTTGCCTGCAGGTGATTCCAATAAAATAAGGTGTAAATAATCTTAAAAAAAAAATAATACACTCACACACAGCATAAATATGAAAACTGCAAAACCAGGAGTCAATATTTAGAAGGATGTGCTGTGCACGCGCCATCAGCCAGAGAAATGGCAGAATGAGCAAACTTCATTAGGGTCTCTCTACCTCATTTATATGCGTTTGACTTAATTACATGATATTTCCCAGCCACCCGCTGCTGCTGGGGTCCTCGTCATCAACAGAATCAACATTCACACAGCAGTACAAAGACAAACTGCCTTGAGGGTTCCAAAAAACCAAAACACAGACAGAGGGAGCCAGCTTCCAACTTCAGCTCTCAAAAAACCAAATTTAAACACAAGATTCTCGTTTCTCTGTTTTTTTGAGAAAATTTCATTTGATTTGTCCTGAGGGCCATTCAAATATTTGTACTGCGTTTTCTTGTGATATGGCACGCCATGACAATGGCATGGCACACACTCAGTAATGGAATTTATGGGAATGCGACAACAGAAACTCCAAAAAACCACTTTTGGTACCACAATTCTTAAGAAGCATTGCCTCCCTTACAGTCTGCCTCTCTTCCGGTGTTATGTTGGTATTCCCTCTTTATATTGTTTTCTCAAACAGTAAGCACACATATTAGCATAATTTAAATTTAGTTTAGTCCTTTTACCTTTGCCTGTGGCTACAATTATTCATCAGCGCAAAAATCAAAGAGGTCCTTTTCGGAATTTATTCTTATTTTTTTTCTTTCTTTTTTTCTTAATTCTTAAGGGTATTGTCTGTGTTGTTTTTTCCCATATTATGCACATACAAAGGTAGACTCGTTTTATATGGACGAAATATGCTAAATAAGTTTTGAATCAAGTCTTGAGCTTAGGGTTGCCAGGAAGGTATTTTCTGCTCTGTAGAAATCACTTCATTGACTTAGAGACAGATTGACGAAATAACTGTCGGACAGCCGTACATGGAGGAAAAAAACAGACAGAAATACTATTACCCATAGTCCTCCTTATGAAAAATAATGACAATTACTGAGTGAGAGATGGCCATGGGGATAGAAAAACTACGGAACTCCATTTTTCGACTAGAAAACTCTCCCCTTACTATGTTAATTCAATGCAAATCAAAATCACCTACAAAAATATTTTGAGTTTAATTTTTGTTCAGCTCGAAAAGCTTTCAGTTGGCAACCATCAGCAAAGCACAAAAACCCCAAAGTGGGATATATGTGTAACTAACCAGCAGGAATATTATCTTCTATCTCTCTGATGGGTTTTATAATGCAAACTGTAAGGACACTAAAAACTTAGAGATGGTTAGCTGAACTGTGCTCGGCTCTGAGCGCTGCAAGTGCGACGACGATAACACATGTTATTCTATTCGTGTGCATATGAAATTGTACGCTTGTTGCCACTTGACACAACACAGTTAAAAGGTATCCATCTATCCATCTATGCATACATATGCAAAGCAGATACACGTTTGGTTTTTCCTGATCCTGGAAGTAGTGTCCCGGAAAAGTAGCCCTTTAAAGCTGTTTATTCAGCTGAGTTAATTTTATTCCAGTTTCGGTTCGGTGCGAACGACGACGAAGGGTTAGAATAGAATCCTTCCGTAGGGCCCAACCACTACATCCGCTTGCCTTCGCACCGTGTCGATCAAAAACTCTGTCTAAAAAGCGCTTAAGTGTATGAGCTAAAACTTTTCACTTGCCTTTATATTATTTTCTTTTTCGCATAATAAAATGCAAAAAAATTAGTTTCAAGATGTGATGCACTCGCATCGTAAAAGCTAAAAAGATAAACTTTTTTTGTCAGGGTATGCACAATGAAGTAGTGAAGCAGAGAGAGTATAAACAAATATGACATGGTGAGTTTTGAGTTTTTTGAAAAAGTTTTGCTTGCGAGTTACGAGCTTGCCTTGTATTGCTCTTTGCATCTTGTTCGTTCTTCTCTTCGACTTCTGGTGAGATGTTGTTTGAAAGCAAAAGCCCTTAAGTAGCGTTGGGCTGTCAATTTGAAAATTATCATTTAACTGAGAATAATGACGATAATATGACTACGCGACGAAGACACAAGCATGCGGATGCGGAGGTGTATGAGCACTGGGAGGAGGCTAAGTGGCTTTTAATACTTCCTGATGGAGAGAAAGATAGTTGATGTTTGTTGCGCGATGATGATGGCCTTTAGAGATGAAATTGTTAAAATACACGAATGCGGCTTTTGGAAGGAAAGAAAACGACCGATGAAAAGGTGAGGAGTTGTTGTGCGTTTGGATTTTGGTGTTTAAAATATTAAATAAGCTGACAAAGTTGTTGACAGAAGTTAATTTTATGCCTTTTTTTCGCCCTCTTAGTCTTAAGAAGTCTATCTTGGTGAACGATTAGGACCGAAAGCACCAGAAGGCAGCTCAAAGTACTTAATCGGATTTTAGACAAAAGAAAAAAATACTGTTTGACAGAAGGTTCATAAAGTTTGTGATAAGATGGCTTTTAAATAGAATATCATTCAATAACGGAGGGTTTTAGTTTAAATAAGAAATACAGTACAGTACAGTGGGTTTATGTCGCTTCATAGAAAGCGCGTAAAATGCAGAAAGGTTTGAAACTTCTTTGTTTTTGTTCTTCAGGAAGTTTTATGAATTATATTGCATTTCTTCTCATAGTTTGGATTTTATGTCAAATCAATGCAGTAGCCTCAATTTTATGAATGAAATGGTTGATCATTAAGAAAATATATGATAACTTTAAGCTTTTCTGAGCCGATAAGTTTCAAGCTTTAATGTATTTAACATAAGCCATAAACGATTTCCCTTTTTACGATAGTCAGCACCCACTTGTCTGTTTTAGGTCGTGTTACCTTAAGACAGTTTTTTTTTGTTATGGAAAAATTTAATCCAAGGTGGGTGGAGTAGGTAATTCTTGAATGGATAAACATAAATATCTCTGATCAAATATTAGCCCAATTACCGGACTGTTATTTATTTAAGCTCAGCTTGAATAAGGTAAACGAGTAGGCAACTGACTCAACTGATAAAAAATAATGGAATGTGAAAATGAGGAAATTTGGGCGGCTAGATTTACATAGGTTCACTTTAATTTTCTGTTAGTGGAAGTGTGCACTTTTTGTCTTAGAAGACTTTTAAGACTGCTGAACCATTTTACCAGTTTTTACTTGCGACACATAAAATATGTGGCAAATGTTGTATTCGTAAAAAAAATAAAAAAAAATTTTATGGCATCGATTTTTTTCATATAAAATGTATTTTTGAGGTATTTTCAATTTACATTTTTTATTATGAATTTTAATAAAAAAATAAAAAATAGAGTGGGGCGACAGCTCTTGAAGAGCCTAGACCTAAGTGACTTACTCTCATCAACAATTCTCTGGGTGAGTGTGAAGAATTGAGGGGACCTACAAATTTCGAATAAATGGATAACGCCTGGTCTAGGATTTAAATTGGGACAAAGTGGCCTTACGTTATACTTCTTTAAAAAAGAATCAGTCTAATTGGCAGCTACAAGGAAAACCCAAAATGTAAATTCCTGTGACGGACCGTTCTCAAAGTATAAGATCATGCTAAGGTGATCGGCGTGATCTTGGACGCAGTTGGATCACATTCAACTTATATAGCGACTTTGTGGTTAAAGGCATGACTTTAGGGTCAAAGGCAATCTTGTTGCTTGGGTCTATTTACCGAATCTATACGCCTTGCTTCACAGCTCAAATGATTAAATTGTTAAAATCCATTTTGTTCAAATATAAACTTTAAGAAAAACAAACCTTTTCCAAAAATATGCTCTTAATATTCTTTTTTATTGAATAAAAGGGGTTTTTTTAGAAGCTTATTTGAGTAAGATGAGAAACCCCCATCAAAATCTCCATCTTAAACAATTTTACTAAGTGCAATGAAATTAAAAATTAATTCAATGCCTGACAAACTATTTGAGCATTCAAGTAAATTCTCAAAAAGTATCAGACTTTGTATAGAAGCAACCTTTCCAAAACCTAATTCCTCCATCATGCCATAATGTGCAAGTTTTGCACACCATCCATCAGTTTATAAATGCAAGCTGATGTAACAGAAAAAACGATTATTTTTCTTTCGAACTTTCCATCTTCATTTAAATTCATTTTCTAAAAGCAAAACCCTTCCTTTTTTTCGTCTGGCAGTTTCCTTCGTCAAAGTGCAATGTTTGATGCACTTTCCTTAATCTATTTTGACGCGCTTTTCTTTCGCTATTTCAACACAATCCTAATTAACAAAGTAAAAGTATCTATAGACGGTGTACAGAAACGTTGTCTGTGTAGTGGGTTCTGTTTTCTTAATTTACCTTTTAACATTATTCTATTCATCAAACAACCTTTTTTCCAAATAAGCACACACAAAATTAAAGTAAGAGCTTACTTAAAAAATTTCATCTAAAAAATAAGACACAATTTTTCACTGTTAAACTCATATACATCTTTTTTATCCCGTTTTCCCGCCTAAAGCCCTTAAAACGATGGAAAAGCTAGGATTTAGCCAAAATCCATTGAATGGTGGTGGTGAGTGGTTGTTGGTGTATTTTGTTTTTCCTTTTTTGAATGGAATATAAAACCCAACAGAGTGGTTTTTGTTGCATCAAGTCAGTCACGCAGTTATTCAAATATATTTTGTTCCTTTGAGTTGAACTCGCTCTCGTTGGTTAAATGATGGAGGATATGGAATAAACAAATAGGATATTTTCCAGCTTCCACCCACGCCACGTTATATCCATCCGCATTTATCCACCAGATGGCCTACATTTGCCAAATTGGGTGAATCTTCATCATCATCATCATCATCGTCGTCATCATTCCACAGAATAAAACATGCAAGTTTCACACAGTAGGGGGTGAATCCAACAACTCAGAACTCGACAAGGAAGCACCAGAACGAAAATGAAAAAAAAAAACAGAAACGGATTTTCAATTTAATCCTAGCACGTACTGCATCCTTTCTGCTGTTCGGCTTAAAATATGTACCATAGCGTTCGAGTGATGCCGCATAGAACATAGCAGCGAATGAGTGGTTCCGTTTGAAAAGCCGAACTAAGTTAGAAAAAAAAAGTAGATAGAGTATAGGGAACCCTCAACGGCATTTAGATTGCCGCAATACTCGTTCTGGTATCTGAATTATGCTCATATATGCAACATCCTTAGGTATATAGACTCTCCAAATCTAGCTCTCCCACTCAAACCATTTGATCGTATCTTTTATGATAAAATCCCATAAATAGCAGCTATCTTGTTATCATCAAAGCTTGATATATTTTTTTATTCGTCCTTGTTTTTGGGTGATTTTTGTATGCTTGTCTTCTCTCCCGCAACACAACAAACAAAATGTAGGCCACAGAAACAAATCGGAACAAATATGATATGAGGAGCGAAAAAACATCTCACAAGGATTTGATGAAATATTTAACAATTTAACTCACCACATTGTGATTTGTATTTTTTTTTTTTTTGCTGTATTGCGGTTTATCGTGCAGTAGGTGAATGGAAGGACCTTGGCAAGGATAATGAATGAATAAGCGAACTACTTTATATTCATGTTGTACTAAGTTTGAATTTTATGAGTTTTTGAAAATGTTTATAGAGTTTAATTTGGTCGAAACGCTTTTTAAGGACTTTCGGCATGGGTATGGGAATGGGGATAAAGAAGCTTCCTTCGAAAAGTGGGTATGAGTGGGTGATTTTGGCAAGCTGTAGATTTTGAACCCGAAACCACGGTTGATGGCGACATCTATCACGCCGTTATCAACTAGAAACCTCCCTCCCCTCTCATTTTCACATTTACATTTTCTTACCCAAACTGCAGTAAGAGATCCTTGACACTGCATTCTTTCGTCTTATATAAGTAGTTTCCAAAACCGCAAACACCACAATTCACAGATCCATAAGATACCAAGCTCACAATAAATCGTCGTCAAGCTATGAGAATTTTCGCCCAAAATCCAAACCTAATCGTTTGAAGTATTATTTTTGTTTCAGAACTGTGTACCTACAAACCCATAAAACTATCTGTTAACAAAATAATATCGAATACAAAATAACAACACTGCCCATTATTCAAAAGATAAAACACTCTATAATCTTTGTACCCTCTCAAGTACCCACTTCATCGATAAATAATGTTTTTGTTTATGTTGTAAAACCACAAAAACACAGCGAAACACAATTTCAAAATTGATTAATATGCTGAGAAAATTTTTCTTTCCAAACAAACAGTGAAAACAACAAATCCAAAAATAAAGAAAAAAATCCTATGTAGACATCTTAATGGCAATCTTAGCCAAATAATAGATCCAAAACAACTTTTATTATCCAAACCCACAATAATAAACCTAACTCGTAGAGAAGAATAAACGGGTATCCTCAAGGAGCCATAATTACCGCACAATATTGGCCATTTTACCATTTTGGTTCCGCAGGGTTTATTTGGTTTCTGTCTCTCCTTCAGTTTGTCTGTTTAGCTGTCTAAAGCACAAATAAGGAAACAAACTAAATTCAGACTTTGCATCCTGAAGGATATAAAAAAAAACTGTTTTTCCGTCGTCAGTCGTCCTCGTCATCATCCTTGTGGTTGCTCTCTTCTCCCAGCTGAAGGAATCCCCCAAAAAAAAACACTAATTTCCTTTAAATCACTTTTCATGAAAAAGGAAATCATTTCGGTTATCAATGAATTGGAGGGTAATTCGACAAAAGAAAAAAAAATAAACGACAATCCTACAGAAATCTGGCAACCGAATAAGGCCTCTGCTCACTTGGGATGTTCTTCAAGGCGAAGAATTCAATTGATTTGGCAGATTGGGGTTGATTGTGACGAGATACCCAATAAAGAGATCGACATGGGGGCACTTAAACTCCCAAGTATTCAAAATCGACAGCGGCCGTATTTGGTTGGAAAAATGTGCGATTAAAACGTAAAATAAGCAAAATGTTTTTTCAGATTTCCTTAGTCCCGGAAAAAATCTTTGTCTTAAGTTTGGCGACAAAGTGGCCTGTCATTATTTAAAAAAAAAGCATTTTGAAGAACATTATCGCAGAACTCAAGCACGTGGCCAAAAAATATTTGTTGCACTCAAAAGATTTAACTTTTTTGAGTTGTTAATTCTGAAAAATTATAAATTTATGTTTTTCTAGTTTCAAAATTTCTTTTACCTGAAAAATTTAAAAAATCCCTCAAATCCGCCCCTGTCACCGACCCTTATCAGTTTCAGTCAACTCTTCGGCAACGGGAACCAACAAAAAAGTACATACCACACATAAAGACACACACACACACATTATCAAATAACAACCATTAGTCTCCATTGCCTCGAGCAATATCCCCATCCAACTGACTTGAGTTTGTTGGACGCATTGAAAAGCCACCAGCAAGCAGCAGCACAACTTATTCTGAATAGCCCAAATTTGTGTTTGTCATTTTCTGGCTGATTGGATAGTCGTAGGATTAGATAATTTGCAAAGATACCCAATTTCGTCTCCAATTTAGCCCACTGCTTGAGAGTTTCCTGTCTGTCTAACTCCGTGTATGTATGGCGCGTAATTGTCGGCGGACTGTCAGTCAGTCTGACTGTGTGTTCAACTCTTGAAAAAGTTCTTGGCATACAAAACAGTCTAGCGGATAAACCGGATTGAGTAATATGCTCTTACGACCACGATGACAAGTCGCCAGGCTCGAAAAAAAACATCTTCTTCTTGGCTATTGTTCGACTTTGTCGTTGTCGTCGTCGGAGACTTCTTCGTTTTGGAACAACAAACGATACAGTGATCTGTCATAAATTTATGAGAGTGTAATTTTTTCCTCTTATGATGATGTGTCTTGAAAGCGGGACAAAACATACTCGAGGCTTAAAACTCAAGCATCAACTATGTGTGGATGTGGAATGGATGTTTGCCCACCATACCCATTAATCGTCCTTGACAGGACTTGGCTAAATCTCTGTCGGATTAGCTCAGCTCACAGTCGTCGTTGTCGTCGTCGTCGTCCGCATTGTATGTCGTTTAGGGTAACCAGAGCAGAACCTTGCCTCAAACATAGAACAAGGGGCAAAAGTTGATGTCGTTTCTTTAGCTTGACTGAAATTGGCATGCAAGCGCCAACAATTGTCATAATTTGATAATGCAATAATGGAATTGCTGCACATTTCTTCTTCGTCTTCATCTCGCAGCTTTCAAGTGCTCCGATGTGGTGCCTGATGCCTTGATGGCCATCCTATGCGAAAGGACGTAGATTAAGTGGGTATATGTATATAGTTTTCGTATTTTATTTTTCATTTTTAAGTCTGGCGATGGCATGCTGTCGTGCGTTGGGAAGAGCTTGAATGGGTTGTGGCATCGTTTGAGATTGTTAAAGTAAATTGTTTGCAGACAATTGGAGTTGATAAGGTTATTGGATTGAAATAATAAATATTTATATTCATTCTGCAATCTGCACTTCTTTTATTGTCTGCTTGCTGCACGGTTTGATGCAGTTTTTTTGAGGTTAGGTATAGCTATTGTCAGTTCGATGTTTTCATTTTGAATTTGAAATTGAAGAGCTTGCCTTTTGTCAATTTTTTGAACTAAAGTCGAAAAGTAAGGAAGATTATGATCCGATTGAAAATGTTCATTGAGTTCTCAACAAAGAGCTTTGGCCATACCTCCATTAGCCAACAGTTAACACTAAACAGACTAAACAAAAACAACGGCAAACTTAAGCTCTGAATCTACCTATTCTACCTTTCGATTTAGTGCACCTGCTTAGAAACCCAACAGAGAGCGAAGCATTTTCACTCATAGGAAAGAACGTAGGTACACAAATCCCTTAGAACGATAAACGATGTTCCAGAACCCACTTAGGACTTACACAGTTATAGATTCGAAGTAAAAAACTTTCTCCGAGTTCCGAGAGCTCTAAAATGACGAAAGAGCCACAGAAAACAAAAAAATCATAAGCCCAATCCGATACTCTGGAAAAGAACATCATAGTGATGTTTGGTCTTCTGGCGAGTTTACGTTGCAGTGTTGAACAATCCCACGCCAAATCGAAGAAGGAAAAACACAAAAATCGAACTGGTACTCGAAACAACACTCCATCAAAAATTGAAAATGTGAAAAAGGGTCCTTTTCCACTGGTCTCCCTTTTCAAAAACGCATCATCGGAGCTTCCTGTGAAAAATACACAAACGTAAAAAAAAACCGAATCTGAAAATTTGTACTCCCGATTCTGCATCAACCAACATGCAGCCATAGTTTTAGAGGTTTTTTTTTCTTCCATGTAGTGTTTGCATTGCAGTGCGATGCTGTGCGTGTATGTTGTTGAAGTTCGATTCGTTTCTTCTTTTTTTTTTGTAACGTAGGATACAGGTGCTTTGTTTGTTCTCTTCAACACAATTCCCATGATTAAAATCAATCAGTCCTGCGGCAGAAGTGGTATTGGCGGACGGGTGGTGAGAGACAGATTTTAGTCGAATCCTTTAGGAAGAGGGAATATACAAACAAATAAAACACGACTGATGCACAGAATATTACCTCTGTTGAAGTAAATAGTTTAACGAAAAGTCCTGGAGCACCTTTCAGATGCAGATGACTCATAAAAAATGCTTTCGAAATAGAACCGAAAATACTTTGACCAAAATATGCATAAATCCGCGCGTTCGGATGGCATCTAACTGTTATTCTGAAGAGTAGATCTTTCACGCTGGCAAAACCCAGTTTGAGCTTTGCCACCTGTCCTATTCTTTTTCACTCGTTCCGCACAGCATTTGTCCAATTACATAAATCGACACGTTGCACTTTTACATCCCTTCTTTCTACAGTCATGGAAACGCTGATTAAATTTTAGCTTAACACGTATCTTGAAGAACAGAAACTTCTTAATGACTAGAAGTACGGCTTTATGGTGATCTGATGGTTTATCGCACCGAACAAATTTTTATATAATTTTGGAGAAAGAAATATTATTGCGTTTGCTCTCTTATCAAAGCGTGTTGTTGGTATCCGATGAATCCCTTGGATTGGAAACTGTCTTTCGGAAGAGAAGGGAAGCTTAAAATGTAGTTGAGAAATAATACTGGTCGGAGAACTGAGCTTTGTGGAACACCAATATTCGTCGCCCTTGAGTCAATAAAATTGTTCGAAATTTGATTCCTACCATTCTATTTATACAAGTTGTATTGGGCGGATTCAAATTTGAAATCTACAACATAAATGCTGGTAAGCCCAACACTCATTTTTCATTTTTGTAAATGATATCTTGTCTTCAACTTCGAAATCCAATGAATTGTTTCACTGACGATCGTACCCTAAACTCTTCATATTCATTCCGAGACTCACATCTCTCCTCTTCGAATACGGAACTTCAACGGCTAAATATGATAAGTTCATTACTTAAACAGCCTTGTCAATGGTAGCGAACACATTTGCGATGTCGCCAAAAATGTCACAAAATTTCTGGGTTTCTTAAGACGATGCAAGAAATTTCTCTCTCCTTCTAATCTGGTTACAATTTACAAGTCGTATTCTGGGCTGGTGTTCCAGTAACATACTTTAACCTCTCCTCTGTGTGCATTAAAAATGGTTTCCGACAGAAAAATAGTCGAATCATTTCGATCTTGGAACAGCATCGTAACGATCAATTCTCCAGTGGAATAGCCAGTTGCACTTCTCCCCTTATACAATTCGTGCTTCTAGTAATGGCCACTAGTTTGCTCTTAAATCATACTTCGGATGTACCTACTGTCAAGTACAGAGATTCGTTCTCCAGCCATACGAAAATTCCTTAATAAAAAAAAAGAAAACAACAAAACTTTTTGGCTTTACGATACTTGCGTTTCAAAATTTTCAGTGTAGTTGTAAAGTTGATACTAGGAGTAAGCCCAAAATATGTTTTACAAATTTGAAAATTTGAAATGAACTCAAAATTGAGTCCACTACAATATTTGTCACCTAACCACATTCACTTCATTTTGTATACTCATTTCATCTTACCATTATAACAGAAAATTCACAGATTCACACTTCCATCCAGAACGAATTGAAATTGGAATTCAAATGAAATACCAATCACCCAGACGTACCCATGTCTCCTCATCAAGCCCAAGAAAGTCACATAAATTATATACCAAAAAATACCGAAAATAGGGTGACATTTCAGAAATATTAAATGCTTGCTACGGACACTTTCAAGTGTCATCTCTTATTTCATATCTGCAAATGATTTATTTTTAGTACATTTATATGGCACCCATTAAAAAAGCCAGAACTGCAAAAAGGGAGACTTTTGGCAAAATCTTATAAAAACCCATCAAAAGACACAAGACTGAGAAATCCATCTTCATTGAATCCCCTTTGCCAGATTCTTGCTTAAAGTCATAAGTGAATTTGTTCAGGAAATTACAAAACTGATGACAGAGGGTAAATACCGACGAAAACGGCATCCTCATAAGGACGAGAAAAAAACATCCATTTAAGCGTGAAATCAATCATACTCACTATGAAAAACAAAAAATAAACAACAACAGCAAACGCTTCCCAAGGGGTGCAGGATTTTTGGATCAATATCAGTCCGGTGACAGAGAGAAGAGATATTTATCAATTTATCTTTGCGACTGCAACTCTTGTCTTCTGAGTTTTTCAAATTTTTGTAACCCAGTTTATTCGTTGCAATCAAAAATTCCACTTCCGGCACTGGTGGAATCCCTCCCTCGCACAGTCAATTTAATTTCTGCATTTTTCTCCGAGTCGCAGTATGGAGAATTTTGGACAATCTAAAGGATAACGTCATTACACATGTATGCACGCTTCGTTGGATCAGAAATCGCATCAATTTCAACCCACTAAAAAGGACGACCGAACAATCCACCCCCCAGGAAACAGTTGATTTCGTGTTGTTTCTGCAATTTTTTTTTATTATTTTCTTCTCAGTTAGTTTAACTTGGAAAATCTAACCGCCCCCTGTGGCTACATATCCCAGATCCTATATATGTAGAATTTAGATGAAATGAAGACACCCCGCACCATAAAATGCAGTGCTTCGTTAGTGGCATAATGGAATCTCACCTAAAACGACGTAGCTTGCTGCTGAGTTGCCTGGTGCGCCCCGATGTGCGAAGCTGAATCTACTGACAAGGATGAAAATTTCATTAATTCTATTTCCACTTGCGTGATGCCATATCCTGAAGAGGGAGTGAGACGTATGTAGCTATCTACATTTACTTTCCGAGTTTCGATACATAAAGCTTTTGCTGCACATTTAGTTGTCAGCGGTAAATTTTCTAGCGGATGGTTGATTTCCCATATAAATTCAACACATCATCATGTTTACAGAAAAAGGATACTTGCACTTGGGTATCTTCTTAACCGTACTGCTGTTTGTTGAAATTCATAAGTGCAACTCTTGAAAAGAGGACTTCTTGCAAAAAGGAGGACATCCAATCTAAAGCTATAGTAAAAGAGTTCACTACAGACAACACAAAAAAAGAGTACAAAAACGGAACTACTAAAGTCGATTTTCCATTTCACGGATATGATACTGATAGCTACAACAACAACAACAAAAAACATTAAGGTTGAAATTCGATCATGACAGTGGAGAACAGAGATAACATTTTGTTTATAGAATTTTTTCTCACTCTTCCCAGCTCTTTCATGTTCTTGTGCTGTCTTGTGAGTTCCGAACCATTTGGTGTGCTGCACTTTAACATTATCTGACCTTTGGCATGGCACTCTGCTATCGGTATGCTGTTACAAAGTGAGCTTCGGTCTGTATCTAGAATAATGGTGTCCTGCTGCAGGAAAACACCACTCAACATGAACTTCTCCAACTTTGTTTGTTGTATAGATTTTTTTTATAGTTTTTTTTCTATTTCAATTTGGAAAGTATCCATAAAATTTTTCGTTCTCTCTTGTATTTATTTCGATGTGACAATGGTGGACAGAAAATTTTCCGGGTAAAATTCATAATTTCAATTTTATGAGATTTTCATTACACAGGCATTTTTTTCGTTTGATATTTTGAGTATTTCTTCCGTTACAAAGAGAAAAGTGTCTGGCACTTCTGTTTTTAATATTTTTTTTCCGATAGTTTCAGATTGAAATAAATTTTCGTCGTTGATAAACTTTGACTTTGAAAGGAAAAAATTCGGTGTTTATTTTTTTTTCTGATTTCGTGATGACATTGTTGATGGATTAAATAAAAAATTTTAGGTGGCTTCATTTATTTGTTTTGAGGGAATCATTTTTTTTCGACTGGTTGAGGAAGTGGTTATGGGTATAAAATTTGAATTAAAAATAACTACATTTTTTAGTGAACTGAGAGAAGAAGATTAAAAAACAATTGAATGTTGGTAATATGCGATAATCCGTAATGTAGAATTGCACAATGCACAAATTAATATTTATACATTTTTTTTTGTATTTTGGGAAAAGATAATGGTTTTGTGAACTGGATTCCTGAGGGGAGAATTCAATTAAATAAAGCGAAGGTGAAGGATTAAGTTTCATTAATTTTTCAGTAAATTTTTATTTTATCCTGATTGTTAGGTATCTCTCTTAAAATATTTGTTTAAAAAGAAATTATACGTACATTTTTTAAATATTTAATTTGTTTAATTGTGTCAGTAGGTTTAACAATATTAATACTTGGATAAAGGATCGAAAATCCATGTCAAGCAATTAAGAACCTGCTGAAAAAATAAAATTAAAAATTAGTATTATTGTCAGCGCTAGCAATATCTACACGCAAGTTCGTCCTAAAAGTTCTAGAGACATGTTTGCTAGTTAAAAACACTGTAAATACTACAAGATAATGCGCATGCAGGCGAGAACAAAACTGCTCTAGTAGATACAAGACAAAGGGTCATATTCTTCTTCACCACCAATTGGACTCCTTCTTTCTTTATGAATTCTTTGTCCGACAAAATTAACAATGAATTCGGCCATCCTTACGGTTTTAAATGAACTGAGTCCGAGAAAGGCCATGCTTAACAATTTGTGAGATCGATCTCATGTAACCAAGTGTTTTCTCATCTTTTTGCATATGAAAACGAGCTCGATTTCATGGCGAGCTTTCATTGTGGGATCGATCTCATCCCTCGAGATTGGACTAACCAAATTGAGATCTTACTCCGCCAGCAATTTTTTTTGTTTGCAAACTACCTTAAGAAAGTTCTCAAAAACGTGAGTTAAGAGTTTTATCTCATCTTTTGGCATACGACCCAAAGACTCAAATAATTCTATCACAAGGTTCAATTGAATCCGGATCCGAAAAAGCCTCAAGCTAGTGTGAGCTAAGGTCTTTAAACACTACTTGAGATATCCATATGAGCTAAGCTAATAAACAAATTCAATGTTTATTTCAATTCAATATTTTATTTGAGTTTCAAAAAGAAACTTGATTTTGACCCAGCCTAAGACTTGTTAGTCAAATTAATATTGCGTGGGTTCAATCGAAGAGAATGTTAAAATTAATCAACTCTTAAGCAATTTATTCTACGATAACGATGAAAAATATCCTCACCCTAACCTCCACTGATTTTTTCCTCAACCTGTCCAGACAAATAAAATCCACACAACATCGAATCCCTTAAAAGAAAAAATGTATTTTATTCAAAGGTCATGACCCTACAAATTTATCGTGTACCTTCATTTTTCATTAAAATTAAAAGAAAAAAAACCTCGTCAAAGCGATTGAAATAAAGTACACTAAACATTCATCTCATTGTTAGTCAATTTACAACAATATACCTTCATATTAAAGCTACACACCATGATCCATATGAAAAATATTTCACTTGAAAATGCTCAACAATTAATTTCACATCACACGGACCAAGCCCCTTAAAGTGACGGGATAGGACTGTACAGTCAGTAGAGAGCGAGGGAGGATGAACCAAAATGAAAAAAAACACCCATTTATGATATTTACAGAAGAAAAGAAAGAAAAATGTTAGACTTAATCAAATATTGACATCTCAATAGTCTCCGATTCATTAAAAATCCCCAAATTTTTTTCTCATTTTTTTTTAGAAGAATAAATTGAAAGAAATATGACCATCAAACCGCCGCATTATTTATTTATTCATAAGACCTTCTCTCATCGGTTCGTTTTGAGATGTTGGCTGTGTGATCTCTCTCCTCTCCAGACGAACGACACGGCGACGACGATGACGCTTCCCACTATACCTATACAGCCAAAACACACCTCACTCCGTTTCCACCTACTCGTTCTAGTCAATCATCGAATTTACAAAAGTTTTTTTTTTGTTTGGTTTATTTAAGAACAAACGAGAACAATCATCAGCGCAGAGGTGGTCTTTTTGGTGGAGCCACCGTCAACATCTCAATCGTCTTCTTCATCCTCCTTACGTCGGTCTTCGTCGTCGCGACTGGCCGACAGTCGGTGCTTGTGCTTCTGCAGGGCACTTAAGAAAGATGAATCTTTTTTTCTAATGTTTCCATCATCGGTTCCGGAACCAACGCCAGGCACCACTACCTTTAAATAGTAAACAGAAAATCTAATATTCAAACTAATCTCATGCAGTGGTTGTTGTTGGTTGATGGTCGAATGGAATTCTGTCGATCGGGACCATTAAAAATACCATGGATTTATATTCGAGGGAAATAGATAACCACCACCATGCACCGCATCGGCCATACTCAAAGTTGCCAACAGAACATGATACAATTGCTGTCCAATGAATTCAATTTAAAACGTCAATT
Organism: Sphaerophoria taeniata; assembly: GCA_943590905.1. NCBI lineage: Eukaryota > Metazoa > Arthropoda > Insecta > Diptera > Syrphidae > Sphaerophoria > Sphaerophoria taeniata. The sequence goes on along the minus strand of OX016540.1, from coordinate 83,483,964 downwards.
TTAGGCTTAACACTTTTTTCACTTTTTGGTATTCTTTGAATTTTGACTTTTTTTCGACTTACATTATAAGATCCTCTTCTATTTTCAAAAATAAAAACATTTTGGCAATAGTGAAGAATAAAAAAATAACCTTGCAACTTGCAACCGGGTACCAGCAGCAGCAGATGCACCGCACTAAGATCATAATCATGTTCAAATAAATCACCTACATACATATATGTATGTATGTATGTTTGTCTGTACCAAATCGAAGCTACAAAAATAATCGAAACTAAGTGCGGTGCCTGAAAGTTGCATGTAAATCCCATCGTCATCGGTTGATGTGTGTGGATGCCCAGATATCGTGCCTAGAATCGCTATTCAATTAAGGTAAAATGTCTTCGGTCGAATGGTGGCCAAGGCTTTGGTCAAGACAGACCTTTATCCCAATATGGAAAAAAGTTGCATTACCATGGCTAAAAAGAAAACCGCTGCTGGATTGAGAAGGACCAATGGAATGCCTAGATAAAAGTTTTGCGGTGTGTGCATCCAACAAACGACCGCATCATTTGTTGCCTTTTGTTAAGAACGAATCTTGGTGGTTTTTCTTTTTTTTGTTGCTGCTTCAAGCCAAGATATACAATAATCTTGTTCGGCCAATTTTAATCAAGTTGTTTATGAGCAATGGGTGGTTCGGAAAGTGCTTCGCTTATCCATATTTTCAGTAATTAATATGTAAAGTCAAAATGATGTATGGCAGTAAAGTTGGGGGTTTGTCGCAGTAATTAATATTGTTGTTGTTTGTTTTTTTTTTTTTTGGTTTTGTAAGTTGAGCGCGAATTAAAGCGCAGGCAATTTTGCCAGGTATTAACTTCAAACCACATTTCCAAGAGGCCCACATATCCCAGACAGGAGGCCGGAATTTAAGAAGGAAATTTGCTTGGGGATAAAAAATACGTCTTGTGTGTTCTTTGTTAACAATGAACACGAACCTTTAGTAAGTAATTAAAACATTTTGTCGAAGGACGATGAGTATGTTAATGGAGAATGAAACTTTTTTTTTGTAATTGAAACCAACAGAGGAAGCTGCGGAGGATGTTAATTTTAGGATTGAATTTTGATCATTCGTTGCTAGGCAATGATTTCTTTTATAAAATTGAAACAGAAAATGTTTCTTAATTCGTTTTCTCATACATATTTACTTTCTTGCATTAATGACGTCATACGTGTTGTGGAAAAATTACAAAAATTTCTTAATTGAATTGCAAGAAATACCTCGACTTTAAAAACAATTTCAGTTGAGTCTCTCAAAAAAGGCAATCAATGTAGATTTATCTAAGTGAGTTGACCAATATGGATATTTTAAATGTGTGACCTTGATCAAATTGACCTGAATCACATTATGTTTGCCTTATTTTCGAATGGACTGCTGTCGACCCGGTTTGGTTGCGCCACTAGAGAAAATTATTAATTTTGCTAACAATTCCACCGCAAGTGCTCTGTCTCATAGAAATCCGTTGAGAACTCACTAGTTTTGTACCAGTGGATTGTTTGGCACCAAATTTTGGGGGAATGTTCGGGTACGGGTAGTGGCGTTGATGTGTTTTGTGGCCAGAGTAGCGGGTAGTGGTGTAGTGGGGTAGTGGATAGCAGGTATCTGGTAGCGGGGTGACGGGTAGCGGGTAGGGGGTAGTGGGTAGCATGGTAACGGGATATCGGGTAGCGATTAGCGGGGTAGAGGGTAACTTGAAGAACCGTGTAGCGGAAAGCGGCTAGTAGGGTAACGGGGAAACTGGGTATTGGGGTAGCGGTTAAAGGGTAGTGGTAGTGCGGTAGCGGGTAGTGGGAAGCGGATTGTGGTATCGATTGGGGCAGTACGAAGTCCGCCGGATGAGCTATAGTTTGAAATAAAAAAGTTAATTTATCTTCACGATTACCGAAAATAAATTTAAATTTGGCATTTCCGACGCCGAATTTTAACTTTCCCATCGGAATGCGCTATGGGGCATAGCGTGCTATCCTGGATGAGAAAAGGATCCTCTTGATTCTCAAACAAAATTATTAAAGAATTTGTTGTGTTTCCATTTGGTCTGAATTTCTTTCATAGTAGCGCACGTAGTTCAATTTTCCAATTTGGTTCCGATTTTCAGTATTCAATATCTTTACCTACACAAAATACTGAAACATAGCTCAACAACTATTTTCCTTCACTGTCTAAATCCCAATATGCAAACGGGAATGTCAACACTACGGCATTAGCTTGATCCATGTTAATACCGCAAAAACAACATCTTTTGTTGTAAAACTAACATTCTTAATGCGCCTGTTATGAAATTAAAAAACCAAAAAAAGGAAGAGGGATTAAAACACCCATAAACCAGTTGCTATACTATGTAATTGTAATGTGCTTAATCTTATTCTCTCTTAAAACAGGATGTGATGTCTCTTCTATTAGGTAACGTTGCCATCGTCATCATCGTCATCAACATCCTTTTTGACTTACCTACTTACGTTTCTATTGTTCCTATTTTTAAAGTCGTCGTGTTGTCGGTACTGTCACCAGAGTTAGTGTTGACAACAGCGACTCGACGGACGCGATGTTGGTGATAGAAATAAAATATCAAAACAAAAGGAAATCTTCCAATGAAAAAAAAGATTAAAAGTCTGTACGAACACCCTGTTGGACCGTCAAATGAAACAGTGAACAAAAGGACGATTTATGTTAACAGAGAATTTAAAAATTGCACCCTGATGGTTGAATGTCCTGATGCATTTTTAAGGCTGGTATGTCGTTTATTATTATTTTTTTGTTCAATGTCCTTTCTACCTTCTGCAAAAAGGATGTTTCACACACAAATAAATGTTGAAACAGGGTAGTTTTCTGAGTTACGAACAATTTCCAGGAAGGTAGGTTCCAGGTATATCCCAAAATCAGAAAAATAAATGCAAGAAGGTAGGCGGATGGAACAGTTACAGATATGTACCGTACCGTACCTACAGTGTTTCATTACGCGATTATCCTTAGATTGGTTGCCGCTTGACTACCTTTTAAGGTTTTTCCTCTGCGTTCATTCTCTTTATTCTTTGTGTGTTCTGGAAATTGTCTTTTTTTGTTTTGTGATGTGCAAAAAATAAAATTTCAGCTCCAGCTGCTACGGGTAACAGCAACACACACAGTTAAGATGTTATAAAACTTTATCTCATTTCATAGTGAAAACAATTCAAAAAGTAGTTGTTTCCTTTCCCAAGGATATTTTAAGAAAATTTCAGAAAAAAAGAAAAAAAATCTGAACAGGACAAAGCAAATACACATTGCATCGCAAGTTTTGTTTGTCTGTATTGTTTGTTATTATTATTACTCTCATTACAGTTATTCCAACAACAAAAATCATAAGAAAAACAATAATTTTCTTACTTCTTTTAGGGTTTTTGGTTTTTTTTTTTAATTCCGTTTTTCCTCAAAAATCTTCTTGGTATATCTTTGAGGACCACCCAGAGATTGTTTGGACAAACACTTATTCCATCTTTGAGGTTATTCTACTTTCGTTTGCACACTCTAAGAACTTCTGTACACAACACCAGCAAGATACCAGCTCGTATTCGGTTGGTTGTCGTATAGGTTAAGGTATGTGAGTAAGTAAAATACATTTTTTCATTCTTAAACAAAAGAAGAAGCAGACAAAAAAACTTGGAAGAAAATAAAAACAATTTCTCTTCAGGGCCGTCTACAATAACATTAAGCAAAAAAATAAGATAAATAAGACAAAAAAAGGATGTTAGAAGGATGCGAGCCAAAATATAATTTATCATCGAGATACAGCCAAGCCGCGCATCGCACCGCACATTCAAGAGATATATTCAACTTCCAAACAACCAAGATTCTTCATATCGAGAGAAGTGGCAGCAACAAAAGCTGGATGCTGGATGTGAACAAAACAAAAAAAGGAGCACCGCCGCAAAGTATCTCTCACACGATACATTTTTTTCATATAGACACATTATGTTAAATAAAGAACTAAGATACACCATTATGCACATATTTATACACATCTACGATATGAGATAAAAACGATGTGTGGTGTCAGTGGGTATATCCTCTCGGTGTACCTACACTTAGTAATTATTTACAATGGAATGGAAATATTTTAAATTGAATTACACCAAAGAATAGAATGGAGAAAAAAAAGTGAGCTCCACAACTCATCCAAGAGGAATTTATCGCACAAAAGTAATAAAAGCCAAACACACTGATTCTCTGCTGTTCCCAAGTCCCCATACTTATTTTTTCTGTTCTTTTTGATGAAAGTCTAAGGATCAAGCGAAACATGGAGGCGGGAGTTTGACGGTGTGGCTGGCAGAATGGAAATATTAAACAACTTAATCAATTTGCCATGGACGAGACCAGACCAGCCCCAGTCCCTATATGAACAGCGAGCGCGAGCTCGAATATTATTTTAATCTTTTCGAGATTTATTATATGGATGCACTTCATTTGCTTCAGTTAAGTGTATCTATTAATTTAATTTTTATTTATTTTCATTTTTTCGACTTTTTTTTGTAAGAGTAAAAAGATTATACTCGACGTTGAGAAATCCAACATACTTAAGACGTAGTGTAGAAAAGGGAATTTTTGTAAGACCGGATCTGGGATTAGGTGTTTCCGTTCTTGTGTGGTGACTGATTCTTAATAAATTTCTTGGTTAGTTCCAGTGAAATGTTTTTCTTCGCGACAAAAATCGGGAGAAAAATTCAGAAATAAAGAACAAATGCACTGTAAATTATAAGTATAACGTATGATAATAGAGTGGCTCCGTAAGCTTTTTCAGTAGGTAATTCGCCAGAGGCTTCCACGAGGGATAAAATAAAAACGTTTAGTAGGTAAGTTTTAAGCCCATGCTTTCTTTGTCACTGATCAACCTTACGGTTACCACCACCTTTACGGTGGTTTTTTATACCATTGTTATGCCAGAGACGCAGTGAGTGATATAAAGAGAAGGAAAGGGTTGAAAAGGAGGCGTCGGTGTTCATTGGTCCTGAACCTTACAATATGATTGGGAAAGACAGTGTGTGGAAGAGAGTTCATCATTCGCATAGTACGACTAAGGAACGATTCGCTATACTCGATAGTACGTCCGAAGTTGGTCTCGATATTTCCAAACTCTCCCAAAAATCAAAATTTCGTTCGAAATGTGCAAAGAAGTGACTAAAAAAATCAAGGTAGCCATTAATGGAAACGTCCAACTTCCTATTGAAAAAAAATTGAATTCAAAAAACTTATCGCTGTGTGAGTTTTCTTCCGCTTAACTTTTGAAGCCAAAAATGTCAAAAATGATCAATTCAATCAGGAAAATATATTTTTCCGAAGCACCAGCTGCATTGCTTGATTTTGTTCTCATGATGATTTAACGTAACGAAGTCAAACGACAGTGCCAAAAGTGTCAATTTCGAAAAGTTCTGTCGTCAAACCTATTATCTAATTTTCTTATTTTATAAATCAATTGAAATTCAGTCGCTCGTCAAGTCCATAAATTCACTTCCCCAATAAAAATCAAATGGTTCTACTCAAACTCTTCCGTGCAGACTAATATTTGAAGCGTAAACAAAACTCTCACAAGTCACAAACGACCTTTCCACTTAACCGCTGATTGACATGCTCAAATGTTCACTGAAACGACAACAAATAATTAAGTCATCATTAAAGATTCCTCCTTTATTTCTTCCAATTCTTGTTCTTTATTCCTAAATGCCATCAACCCATTCGTTTTATAGTTTTAAATTGTATGCATGCATTTTTAGTTTTTCTTGATTCCGAAATGCATTCAAATAAATTTCCAAACTCAACCCACGTATCTCACACTTTTAAGAGTTTTTCCAAGAATCTTCATCTTCAGAATCTTTCAGAAATGCACGGCGTCACATTATAAAAGTCATGCAACGTGCTACATTTTTATTAAATGTATCTGAAATTCAAAAAAAAAACACCTCCATCACCTAGGCATCAGTCACAAATCATTAGTGCAATTAGTACGAACACATAGACAGACTTGACTTACACAAACGAGGGGAATTCATTTTGTATGCACGAAGGGCCTACGCTCTTCTAGGTCGCACCTTTATAGTTTGGCTTTGGATGGTTCTTGCTTGCATTAAGAATTAGAAGAAAACCAACTAGCTGATAAATCACCTCAAAAAAAGGTCTTCCTCTTTGCGACACGATGACGAAGAACGAAGTCGAGACTACAACCGACACGACGCACGACGACAACAATGCACCGCATGGACATTTTAAAATATATTATGTAAGTACCTGTGCGTCTGACGGGTCGTCTACGGGTATGTCATCTCAAATAACCACCTTTTTGAACTATCTGTAGCCTAACCGAACGTCTCTAGAAAAAAAGAATCAGAGATAAGACCCATTTTTGAATCTTCAAACAACCAACCCTCACTTCGTTTTTGTAACGATTTGTAGAAACACTCTGTCGCCAGAAATTCAATACTTGTTGGTTTCAGAATGATTTCCTGCCGTTTTCCATCGAATTCAAATAACTTCCTCGATAAGACGAAACAAAATACCTATCTCTCTTTCGTTTCTGTCGTATTAGGTGGGTACTGTGCTTTTCTTTTGGTGTCTTAAGTGTCACTCTTGAACCCCACACACATGCTTCTTAACAGGCTCAGAAAACAGCATTACACAGAGCCGATCGACCGACATGGGCTGACAAAGCACACAAAACTCCAGAAGTACCTACTTTCTTGTTGCATGTTGTAACGAGTGTGTAAGAGTTTGGTTGGATGTTGCCTACACTTAACTAATTTGCTGCCATCTCTTGAGACAGTTTATGGCATGAGTTTCTCGGTCGTTTTGCGTTACGATGTTTTGCCTACAATTGTGGAGAAGGTGGATTTCAGCAGTTTACTAAATTTGTATGGACTTTATAGTGTCGCTAGTTTTGGCCGTTTTGAGACATGTTCTTTGGGCAATGTTAAGTCTGATTTAAGGTTTTGTTTTACGAAAAATTAAGTAGTAAGCTTTATGCACCACTTTGCAACTTTTCGCATGTCATTTTTATAACATTCGAGTTTTCCCAAATGTTCCTGAGAACTTATGCGTATATTTGTTAGTCTATGGGAGGTTATGTATGACATTTTTTCAATCCTTTTGAACCAAAGAACCCTAACTGGGCTTTCTCGAATAGCGCTTTTGAGCACTTATTGCGAAGTTGGCAACGAATTCTTAAGGTGTTTAGGCCATGTGATCATTCATAAGCTTTCAAAGAGCTTTAACTTTGAGAACTTGATATATCTAATGTAAGAATGCAAGCATTTCGCAGTAATTAGCGAACTTCGCAAACCGTCTGCTGTGTGCTTAAAAATGTTCGCATCTTTGCATTTGTGATTCAAAATCATAAGACGACATTAAACCGGTTTTTTTCGTGTCAGCTTAACTGCGAATTTTTCAAATATTTATGTAATTTGTTTTGTTAAAAAAAAATCAAGAAATCATTCAATTTGTGAAATTCGCCCTCGACCAATCCCAAACTGCTTTTTGAAACTGCCACACCATATCGAATTGCACAACATCGACTGCGCGTAAATGGGCGACAGCAACGCATTCTTTTAACCCCCAAACACTTGAGATTTCTTATCTTCTCCGATACTTGTTGCAATCGCGTAGGTTGACATTCATTTGGATTTATTAGCCTTGCAAAACAGAAAACCGACCCTCCGTTCAATATTCCATCCTACTCTGGGTATTAAGCTCCAACAGAGATATGCGCTGATGCTGTGCACGAGCGTGTGATTCTAGTGCAGAGAACCAGCAGCGCCGCCGCTTTGCGTTTATTTGTCCCGTTCATCATGCTTCCTATCATCATTGGCATCATGGTCGTCAACATCATCGTCGCAATTCTATACAAGATTATTGTGTGTACGTTGCAAGTACTCATGTTTCTCAATCTGAACTGAACTAGAACCTGTGTGCCTCTGTGTCTTTGTATATTTATTTTTCAGATTTTTTAACCGGACCGCGAACGTCCGCTGTGGAAATAAAAATAAACCGACCAATTTTTTGTGGTTCTTCTTGTTTAATAGGAAAACTGGTCGTGCGTCACATAACCGAGCCGTCAAACATTGAAGTCTTCGCAGACTTGTCTTCCTTGTGCAGTGTTTGAGTTAGAAGAAATTTTCCCTCGTCTTCCATCCCACTGAGAAATTGTATCGAATCAAAAAAATTACAATAATAAAACAGACTAATTTAGGATCATCATAAGCCAAGACCACGAGCAAGGGAAATGCTCATTCGTTCCGCTTGCTACAATATTATTTTCGAACATCATTTTCAGAGGCCTATAAAAAAATTATTTTTTTCGGGTGACCCGCATTCCCCGATGCAAATACACAAATCGAAATCCACATCCCGAAACGACATATACACAAAAAATAATCAATTAATCCCCCAGGCAGCTTGATCGTGCCGGGGCACGATTTTTCGATTTTTTTTTTTTATATTGTCAAAATTCTTGTTTTTCTTTTTATATGTAAACCAGGGCCACATATGGCTTCGAGAGAACTCATATATCAATGTTTTGAGAAAAGCAATATCTGCTGGAGATCGGTTATTGTTTAAAAATGAAAAGAAACGAAAAAAAAACTCCGATCGAGTGTATAAATTTTGGAATTCAGAACTCAAAGTCTTCGTTTTTTTTTCAGTCTGGAAGCGCGTTATGTCCTGCTGTTTTTATTGACAGAAAATAAAAAGATGATCAATGCGATCGGCTGAGGCGAGAAATGGAATGAATTTGAGCACTGATCATCGGCATTGATGGGCTTGGTGAGGAAAATTAATTTTTTATAAAGTGATGCCATGTGTTATGGGAATATATTATTGTGTTGGAGTGTTGTATGGAAATTCTTCTCGGTTTTGACGGTAGGTTGTAAGAAAAGGAGGTGTGCCATATGACATCATGAATATCGTTAAAAATTTACGATAGTTGAAATATTGGTTCGTTGACCGGATCGTGGTGGCGCGGTTGCTTAAGAATGACTAATAAAGTGTGAAGGATCCATCAAAACAGGATTAGGTTCAGTGGATTTTAAAGGATCCTATAGTAAATCAACGAGTTATTCAATTAAGCTTCTGACAATTAATGGTGATCATAAAATAAGGAATAAGAGGGTTTATATAACTCTGTTTGCATCATTCAGCAACATCATATAATTATGTAGGTAGATACATATACAGGGTTTCCGGTAATTCTTCTGCCATACTTTGGAATGTGATTCTTGGTACCGAATTCTTTTCTAATCCACAAATTTGGGTTTTCAAAATTCATTTCAATGTTTAACAAAATTTCATTTTTTTTTCCTAAAAACAATTTTAATAAACTTGAGGAAATTGTTTTAATTTCTTTGTATTTTAACTTCTGTTAAACAGTTTACAAATAAAAAAGGATAAGGATACCAAATAATTTCTTCTTTTTTTCGGAAAAAAGTCAGATTTGTTGCCACATGACTTCATTTAAAATTCAAAGTAAAACAGTGAATCGTAATAAGCTTCTTTTAAAAACTAAACAAGTTTTTAAGTGATCAACTTTTAAAAATCTGGAATTTTTCCAGAGACAATTTTCACTATATAATAATACAGAAATTAAAAAGGCTTTAATTTTTTTATTTTCATTAATAGGCATTTGGATTATCAAGGCAATTTTGTCATTTTCTATATTATTTTGGTTGTATGTATTAAGAAAAAAAAAAAAGGAATGGTGCTCAATTCATTTATTTTCCTTACAAAAAAGCAAAAAGGAAGGAATTTCCATAAGGTTTTGAATATACAAAACATTGCTCCGTTTTTAAATTGTCCAGTTTGGAAAAATATTAAATTATGCAATGGCACCCGTGTATATTCACATCTGCAGCCTTAACCATTGGGTCGAGAATCTCCCAAGAAATTTTATTTCCCCGGAAAGAAATTATACCAACCTTAAAATATTTAAATGATTTTCGAAGTTATTTTGAAAGCTTCAAATTTAAATAAAATTTTTTGTTTATGTCAAATTCAAATAAAAATAAATGAAATTGTGGGATTTCACATCAAAACAAAATCGATTTCGCTAGATCTTACAGACATATTTGACATTACTTATTATCCCGAGCCTATTTTAGAAAGCCAAAGTCATTTACTAGCCCTGGTTACAGATGAATTTGCGTCAGAAGATATACATACATACATTTACTTTAAATGGGATTACAAGAAGCTATAAGAACTTAAACCAGGAAAAATGGATTTGGGATCATAAGTCATACCTCGGTAACCAGACCTTAAACTAAGACTGCCTATTGTTGTTTAAACGCATTTTACCTAAGCTCTGGACATTACGTCCGTGGTGTTTCCTTTGCGGGTCATAGGGTCTCTTCTACTATGCACCATCGTCGTGCTGATTCCTGTTCATCGCCAAGCCAATTGCTTGCCAGCCCACTTCTGCTCTCTTGTGTGAGCAGGTTCCACTGCATGGCAGTCGCCTTTTCGAAGCGTTTGGGCAAAAACCTCAAGATGTTACAGAGACTTCTTTTAACGAACGTTTGAAACATTCTTGTGGCAGTGTCTGTGAATTCCCAAGTGCTGCACAGCCCGTAAAGCGCACGGATTCAACATTGGAGCGGTACAGTCGAGGCTTGGTCCTTAAGCTAAAATAGTTTTCCAGAAATATTTACTTGGATTGATGATTAAGTTCCACGGATGATCCCTTAAGTTTTTCCGAGTTGATCTTTAGCTCCACGACTTCTGCTCATCTCTCCCCCATAGAAAGAAAGAAATAGTCTTCCAATTCACTTCATGGTGATGCACAGCAAGTTTTTCCCTTACAACTAACTTGGGGAAAAATCTGTTCCAAATAGGAAAGTTCCCTGGAAAAAATTATTGGCGATACGAGTTTTTCGAAATTAAGCTTTTTTCCCATGCTCGAAAATTTTTCATGGTAGCAAAATTTATTCGTGATAAGGTTGTATTTCTATTAGTGTTTCATTTAAACCTTTCTCAGTAGTTTGGTATACGAATGAATTGAAAGTAACTTTAAACATTGATTACATAGGATTTATTCTAAAAGAGGGTGATTTTTCGGAGTCTCCGGACGATTGTTCTATAGTCTCCGAACGATTGTTCTAGTCTCCGGACGATCTTAAATATAGTCTCCGGATGGTTCCACTTAAAAACTCAATATCTTTTCTCTCTTAAGTGTTGAGTTAAGAGCAATTTATCTTGTGCAATTATACATACCTAATTATTTCCTGATTGTTTGGCATCTTATTAATTTAATAACTACCTACATTAATTTGATTTTTTTTATAATTGAAATTTCAATTGAACCTAAGAAAGTATATTTTTTAATTTTTAAAACATCACACAAGGTACAAGGATTAATTAAGTTCTTAGAAAAATTGTATCCGGAAGAATTTGTTTTTAATTCGTGAATCGCAACCGTTTAAAAACAAAATTTTAATAACCACCAGCAAAAAAGTAAGAGAAGACAATTGACACATTGGCCTAGGGTTCTGATACTAATGTCATATTTCATATTCTTCTCATTCGATTCCTCATTGAATGTATTTTTAAACAGTTTCATCGTTAGTCTGATAAACATATTACTTCTGATTCTTCTAACATATCTACAAGTCTTGAAGAAGACCGGAATTATTACCCCAAAAAGTCTACCATTAGTTTTCAATGATGATTATGCACTGTTTTAAAAAGACACTTTTCCTAATTTCCAATTTAAACTGTTCCTGTTGAGTCCTTAGAGAGTATGGATTCTTATCTTCCCCCTTACAAAGTTTTTATTAAAAGCATCATCCAAGAAAATGTTCAAGTTTAGTCTGCCCAACTTTTGAAGACCCTTAAACCTCTCTTCCACAAGAGATTTCTAGCCACAGAAGATAACTTATTGCTCAACCAAAAAAAAAGCAAGAAAACTTTTAACCCAAAACTTTACCCCCAAACAAAAATTTGCATTCTAAAATATAAATTCAAAGGAAGATAGTACAATATCTTACACAATACGAAATCCCACATGTGCTTCATTCAACTTTATTCAAAATTATCCAATTCAATCAAAAAAGAGGGTCGATGGGATTATAAAAGAACATAAACTTAATGTTACGACTTACGACAAATAAAACACCAATAGAAACAATTAAGTTTCAGCTTGCAACCAGCCTCAAGGATATTTGAACATAATACATTTGCACTCTCGCAGTCTAGCCTATAAAAATGACTACTACACGAATATTTATGTTAAGTCAACGCCTTTGCGACTTGCGACTTAGCTAAAGTTGTCCCTTGAGTAAAATAAACTCGAAAAATTTAACCCTGTTTTTAATACATATCTTGCCTTGGCCTCTAAAACCACACGCACTAAAATAACAGATTTCAAACGCCCGAAACCATCCCACCACCACCATTTTTGGGTTTCCTTGTTGTATATTTTTTGTCAAGGATAAAAAATTGACGTGCGATGAGAAACAATAAAAAATGACGAAGTGACAATTTTAATGGACCAGCAGGATGTGCAACTAACTGAGAAAGAAACGCACCCCAATCAAAATAAATTTCGACTCATTAGTCATACACGGACTTGTAGATTTGTGTTTTTGAAATCGACACGTTTCGGTGGTTAAGGGGGATTTCCAAAAGACCGACTACAAATAGAAATGGATACAAATGACAATTAGTATTTCGAAGTTATTTTTATCAACACAATCCCCCATCAAAAAAAAACCTCAACTATGGTCGCTGCATCTGCCAACACCATTACTCTCATCTCGACGCACAACGACGAACGCGACAAACTTAAAATCACGTACGACACAGCAAAAGTGAGATGTCACCATGCAGGCTATTAATGTATCCCCCGAGATCCGGGAAAAATCTAGGAACACGCGACCAATTCAATTCGAGGAAATAGCAATACCAGGGGGAGACGCGACAAATCTCCTAAATTGCCATTCAACGCAGACAGACGCACCTAATTTGAAACCCATTTTCGTTGATGTTCGGTGCATGTTTCGAGAAACTGAATCTTTAAAATTTATAGAAACGCACATGTCAACCAAATCCAGATAACAAGATGTCTCGACTATGAAAATTCCAAATTGGATGTTTCAACAATAACAGACACGAATAAAATGTGCCCAAGTAGAGAGTTAACAAGGAAGCTAGACAACATTTCTAATAACTTACCGTGTGCAGCAGCTAAAGTGCGCTGTTGAACGAGTAGACTGCAGATTAATATCACCATAAATGTAAGACATCCTCTTCCTCCTCCTTTAGATTTTGCTGTAGTTGTCAACATATTTGACGATGACGATGGCGACGACGAGCGTCGTTGGTCGGCCAGCCGTTGACAAGAAGTATCAAGGACGAAGAGATGCAACGATGTTTTGTGCTTGTGCTCAGGGGCACAATTTACACACAATTACAGTTATTGCGTTGTCCTTAGATCGATACAATTTGTGTTGTCTAGATTAATCCAAAGTATATGTATCCGTTCGTATAAAAGATTGTCGATAAACTCTCAAGTCTCACTTTTCACAGTTCACTTGCACTATGTAAGAAATTTTTAATTTCCTTTCGTAAATTTTTAAAATTTCAATATTCGAAAAATTTGAGAATAATCTCAAAACCCCGGATTTTCCCAAGCATCCATCGCGTATTGGAAATGCACGCACACGAAGTCTCGATTTAATCCCTTTTATTAATCCGAAGGAAAAAAAAATCGTAAATCCCGCAGATACACTTGACGAAACCGATGATGACCAAACGATAAGACGGCTATTCGAAAATTCGTTAATACCGTTAAATGCTAAGCCGAACCGAACGAACCGGCAAACAATTTCCAACTGAATGCCAGAAAATGCACCATCTATCTCCATCCGCTTGTCATTCTGCTACACGTTTTTCGATTTTGTATCTCTTTACATTCCTCTCTTCTTTCGTATTGTCGTTGTCGAATATCGAGTCGAATGGAAATGGAAGGAAAGATACAAAGATTCGACAAGAATCGGATTTGAAAATTCATTGCCAGACGCCAGAGAACAGAGATTTGAGATTGTTTTGTATTTCGTTTCGATCTCGTTCCTTAGGGAATTTAAGATTGCGAGAGCGACAAGAAAGAGATTGAAATGGAAACGGACTGATCAGGAATTCGAAACAAAGCCATGCTCCTTTACCCCTACGCATACGTTATCTAAGGGACACTCTGTCCGAACTCTGGCTCTAAAAGTGGAATGGATTATCGGAATTGGAATTTTGACGTTTATGTTTTCATAATCGACTCCATGCGCGAGAGCGCGACTTAGTGAAATTGTTCGGAACTGAAACACAACCCCATTCATGGAATGATTATGAAATAAAATTAGTTTCATAAATGGCCTCGTGTTGTTTGTGGGGCCGGTTCCCAGTGAGTGTCTCAGTAGATTGGAGGCAAAAACCTCAAGGTCTTTTGCTAAGGGATATTCGCATTCATATCTCAAGCATATTGACTACGGTGACTTCAGATGGCTTTCGTAGTTTTTGTTGATGTTGATGGAAAAATTGCATATGAAAGCAGAATTCAGTTTTCAACCGAATAATTTGCATTGGTTAATTGAAAGTTTTAACGTTTATTTTTTTTCTTTATTCGGGTTGCATCACTTTGCATAACTTTGACCTGACCTAGGCTATGAAAATTCATAACCTCACAAGGGAATAGTTGAAAGTTGAATAGGTGGTTTGTGTATTAGTGTAGGTAGTAGGTACTTATGTGTTCCTCATTTTTTTTTTTAAGGCAACGGAAGTTCGAGACAATAGATTTAAAATTCTCATCTCTAGACATGACCGTTTTAATGGTAAAATATGGTAAGAGGTTATTCAATAAGACGAAGATGAGTTTTGTGTTTTTATTGTATTCACATTCACTCAGCATTCATATCGCAGTTGTTGGGTTTGGTGGATGGGAGATTGAAATGAATCTAGGGCGACCTTTTGTCAGAATCCTTTGAACTGGGTTGTGATGTTTTATGTTAATGAGTTTGTTATTAGTTTTGTTATATATTTTTTTTTATTATAATTTATAGACTTTAAGGTATGGCTTGTGCCGGTATGGAAGATGAGGGTTCTTTTGAATAGGTTGTGGAGATCGTTTGTTGTTTTGCTAGAAAACACCCTGTAATTAGTATCAGTTCTCGTTCACTGAATAGCTAGTAATATGAGATTTTTATGTAAATCGGAAATGGAAATTATGAAAATAGTAGTGAAGAATTTGATTTTCGGTGCTAGGACAAAAAACGCTTTGGTCTTATTCAGTATGTAGGTAAGAAATCACTATAAGAAATTTTGCTAAAAGCAAACAATAAACCAAGTGTCTCAGCAACACAAAGTTTCTAATCCTCTTGGGTCCTGCAACGTTACGTTTTGAGCAAACCATAGACAAACATAAATGGGTGTCCGTCATTAATTGAAGCATAAATTTAATAAACCTAAGACGTCCAATTTTTTTCTTTGAGAAAGCCAATTAGATCAAATGTTAAGATGTGATGTGACCGGTTTTTCTTTATTTTTACCTGTGGATCTAGAAAGGTTTGTAGGTCATAAAATTCCATTTCAAAATTAACCGCGTTTCCCTGTTACCTACAAAAAAAACTCAGGTTGGCTATAAATTAAGAAAAACACTTAAGTCCTTCGCCGAAAGGAAGTCGATTCGTTTCCTTAGCAATGTGCTGATAGAATTCTTATACGTTCCCTCTTCTGTCCTGTGAAAAATATCTCAAACAATAAAACGAAGATGAAACGAACAAAAAAATTCAACCAAGCAAATATTTATCGACAGGTGCTGGGTGAGAATAGATTTCGATAAGGAATCGTCGTCGTCGCAGGTAAGTAAACGAACAAAATAAAGAAAGACCCAAAGCCAAACAACACTGAGGAATCTTCTTGGGATTGGGACCCAAACAGGACAGAAACAAGAAACAACACAAATGCATTGCCGACTTATTCGAAATTGACGCCTTTTGGAACAATATGACCAAAAATTTACATCCTCCTATGTGTGCTGTGTTTATGTCCTTTGTGGATTAAACCAAACGATTTCTTATTTTGTACACTCGGAGCTGGACGTCTGAATTTGTTTGCATGGAATATTAAGAATGTACATGTACAGAAACCAAACCTAATCATGACAGAGACTTGCAGGTAACAACTTCTCTAACGAATACATCAGAATCAGAGATGGAATATTTTCAACAATTGAGAGCTTGTATTAATATGTAAACATATGCCTGACATTAGGGTCTGTGTTACACGGTATCGACATCGATTCGGATTCGGATGCAAATTCTTAGAACTTCAACAATGGATTATTGCATGTTGGTTGATTATTTACACTAAATAAAAGATTTTTCGATTTCGTTTGTTTGTTCTTCTTTCTTTGGTAGAAAAACAAAGTGTATGCTTTTGTTTTGCTTACAAAAAAATGTTACTCTCGAATTTGTTTGCAAAATACATTTTTCGATAGCGAGAATTTGAAGTTAATTAAAATAATGAGGATTTAATGTATACAAATCTTTTATGCTGTTTATTTTATATCGGTTTGAAATTTGAGAAAGAACATTAAAGATTCTGGGAAAGAATTACTTTTGGTGTAATCAATATCAACAAATTAAAGGTGGCGCTACAGTAGGAACACTAGGTATATAAGTTGCAAGCTGGATATCTAGCTTGGTACCACATGTCTCGCATTGTCCACTGTCTAATCTGTCAGTATCGTCCTCAGAAACCGGATTACTCGTCCTCGATTTCCAGACCGGATTGCTTTTGTCCATTAGCTCTACATCTCCCAGTCATCCAACTTTTGGATCCATGACTTTTTTGGCTATAGATCTGTTGCCGTTTAACGTTGAATATTCTCCTTGGCACAATGACGATTTAGTAGTTCGTTTGGTCGAAAAACATTCCGCTGCCAAGTGTATCAGTGGTTTCAAGGCAATTTCTTATAATGATTACCTTACTGATATCAGCGGTGTTATTCGGAGTTTTCGGAGTCTTTTGACTCGTGGTATACTGGTTTTTCTAAAGGTTTACTCCTACCTTATAAACCGAAGTATAAATAGGGTCTCGTATAAATATTCACCGGTTTCTAAAAGGAGTTTCTTTCCGCTTTTGAACGACTCTATTCTTAACGGACCAGGACCTTAACGGACGAGTTTAACGGTTTCATTGGCTTCAATCACGTTTTAACTTTACTTCTACATCATTTTTGTGGTCATGACGTTTGGATCTATATAGTTGTAACGATTTTCATAATTATTTATTACTTTGATTCCGATAAATGATGTTTGAGCACATTAAGTGAAAAAAAACTTGAAAATCTTAAAAAGCAAAAAGCCAGACAACTTAAACTGAAACCTACAATTTCTTTCATCAACTAAACGAGCGTACTTAACGCTACGAACTGTTATCTCCCTTGAATGACCTAAATATGTTACAGGTCCTTAAAGGGGTGTCCGATTTCTTTATAACTTTTAGGCCTGCTAGTCCACGCTCATCCTAGCTTGTCGGAAGGGTGGGATCTTGTTATTAGAAAAAGGACGGTGTTAAATTTTTGTTCAGGCCTAGTATCGAAGATGTTATTCGATTTAAAAAATGTTTAAAGAATTGGAGCCCGAATTCAAGCTCCCTTGATCGAATTTTATAAGTCCAGCCAGTAAAGAACATAGGTGGTAGTGTTCTTATTAGATTTCGCTCGAGTTGTGACAGTGATGCCAGGGGCACTTTCACCCATTAATTTACAGCGGTTCTTGATAAAAAAAATCATATATCAAGAATTTCAAAAACTTATATTTGTTCTTACAAAATTAATTATGGAGATTATTGCATTAATAAAAAATAGCAAGTATACGCCCGAGTGATTCTTTTTGTATTCAAAATATATTTTATGGTAAAAATGGGTGTATGTTATTTCCGATATAAAATGGTTTCCTACATAGTCAAAGCCTACATTGAAGTTCAGAGACAACCACAAACGATTCCAAACTTGGATCCCCTTCTCTTCAACTCTGTCGTGGTAGCCCTACAAGATGTTCAACAAGTAGTTTATCCTCAATTTCTTCCGCTGGCTTCGGTGTGACATCCTCAATCTCTGATTTGCTGCCCCATCAACTTTACACTTTTTTCGAAACTCGATCTTCACTTGAGATGGTAAGCACCCGATGTAAAAGAGGAGTAAAAGTTGATTCACAGAGCTTGAAACCAGGGAATACATACATACAATTAAAATTAATTAGACTCTGAAAATAGTGTGTATACACACTTATTGCTTTAGTAGTTGGGAGAATAATTATGCTCTCATGCACTCTTGTTAGTTTAAAATGCAGTAACCTGATTTCTTTTTCGTTTTTGAATCCATATTTATGCATTTTTACAACTTATAAGATTGTCAAATGACATCACATTTAATCTCCATTAAAACTTCTTTTCCAGTTAGTAGCCTCATCAAAAGTCTCTTCGCGAAATTAAATCGAGTCGTAAACCAGCAACACCCAGTAATAACAAATTTTTATATCGATTTGAATACTTCCAAGAGCTTCGCCGAACCGGCCGGCACATTAAAAATCTTTTCATAAAATGAGAAGGTAACCGCCATATGGCTTTTGCTAATCAACAACAGAATTCAACTCGCCAGTCGCAAAAGATTCTCGGAATGCCGCTGGTAATAAAACCTTGACTAAAAGACGAAAGGCTCTCCCTTTCGCCTTCATGGTTCAAATTTCCAATAAAAAATAAAATGTTTACACGCATCACAAGTTGCCGGTCGTATTGAATTTCATATGCACAGAGTCCGTCGCCATCATCGCCATCATCGTCGTAGTTGGTCTTCGCAGCAGCAAAATAATTCGAACTCCGCATCGAACAGTAGAAGGCGTTAAAATTCCAATTAACGCCCCTAGAGGCACCTTCCTTTTTCTTCCTCTTTGTTTCAGAATTTAAATGTCGTATCCTTCGTGACGCGGAAGATTTGGTATCTTCGAAAAAAAATAATAATTCTTCATCGAAGGCTGCTGCACGAAATCAGAGCTCACATGAGCAGATGCAGTAATTGATTTAATGTCAGAGTGTGGAGGATTCCCGTGAAATAGCCGAACGGACAAAGGGATAATTTCCATTCGACCAACTGCTTTACTTTCAATTTTTTCTTCTTGGTTCCCTTCTTCGTGTGGAGAGAGAGAAATATCCCGATTGAGGTGAGAAAATTGTTGAATCTAGCTGCCGAATCAATACTCCTACAATTTTCCCGAACAACTAGGTGCTCGTAAGCCGCTTTATTCGTCGCTTAATTTATGAGAATTTTCTTTGAGATATCCTGGGAAACATTTTTTCTGTACGAACACACCTATCCATTGTGGATCCGTCTTTTAAGTTCGGATTCGAATGAAATTTATTGCTTATTATCATTTTATTGGACACCGTTTACGAACGACGACAACGAATCTTCACTGAAGGAGAAGTTTAATTTTATGGCATTTTCGAATGCCCAATGATTTGTCAGATTGGTTGAGGGGGCGAAGTTTGGTTGCTGGCGGCGGTGGCGGAAACTCGTTTCAACCGTTTTATGAGTTAAATTTCCTGGACACCTGATTGTGCAATGTTGTTCCTTTTTATGTTGGTTTTTGGTTTAATGTCGCCGAAGTTTTAAGGGATTATTATTATTGAATGGTTGTTGGTTTATAGGCGATGTCGAAAATCAATTTGCAGTTAATGTCCTTTGGAGTGATTTATGTGAGTATTTATTTTTCTGTTGTTTTGAATTTTGTTCTCTTCTTTTTTCGAGAGCAATTTTTGTCTACCTCCTACCTAGGGAATCCTTAAATATTTTTAAATGGCTCTTTAATTAATGAATTTTTAATTTTTTAATTATTTTAGTTTAATTTTATGGACTTTATTCTTGAACAAAAAAAAATAATAATGGCAAGATTTTTGGTTGAATTCTGTTTTGTTTTTCATATTTAAAGCCACATAATATTTAAATTATATTGGTAGGTGGGTATAAGACATAGGTTTCCTTTAACATACCGATGCTGAGCAGTTAATATTTTACTTTTAGTTCCAGTCCATTTAAATCAAGAAGAAACAAGTTCTGTGACGAATTCGTGCTTTGTTGTGTTTCAAAACATTAAGAACGAGAAAATATTTAATATGATCAAAAAAACATTATTTTCTTGTCTTAATACCAGGAAATTTTGATTAAAACGCACATGGCAAAACGAGCAACTAAGAACAAAAATTTATGTTTGCTGGAAAAAATAAAAAAACATGCTCAAAACAAACATTTAAATTAAAAAATTACTTTTCCTTAAAATAAATGTTAACTATTCGAAAACATTTTCTCACAACCCATAATAATTAAATCGATAATAAAACTTACATTAATTCACCGCGGCATCCGTTGTATAATTGTACATCAAAATGGACGCTGAAAGGTTAAAAAGCGAATATCATGCGGTTGAAACCCCCAGATCACATCACAATCTTCCCAAGTGGCAGGTACCTTATATCATCTGGTACATGAAAACAAAGGACTGTTCACCCTCTATCAGTGGCTGAAACAAAAACTGTCTGCAAGTTCTAAAGGATTTTCCAATAAGAGGTGTTATTTTGAATAGCCCGCTATTTCGGTAGCTGTCACTTTTGAAGCTATCATTTTTTGACATTTGACTAGTAGAAACTACGCCATTAATAAAAATGGAACGATACACGCTTCAACAACGCATTGAAATTATTAAAATTCACTATAAAAATTGTGAAAATTTGGCAGAGACGGTTCGTAAAACTAAAACATTTTTAGGTCGTCGTGAAGCACCTTGTCGGACTGCAATACAGAAATTGGTGGACAAATTCGAGCTGTTGGGACAAGTTAGTGATGTGAAGAATAAAACCCGTGCACGTCGCTCACGAACAACTGAGAATATTGCTGTTGTAGCCCAAAGTGTTGAAGAAAACCCAGGTTTGTCCATTCCTCGTCGTTCTTTGGAATTAGGCATTCCACAAACGTCATTACACCGTAGTTTGCATAAAGACTTGGGTCTTAAGGCTTATAAAATTCAGTTAACACAAGAACTCAAGCCGGCTGATCATCAACAACGTCGTGTCTTTGCTGATTGGGTCCTTGAAATGCTTGAAAATGATCCGGAATTTCATCGAAAAACCATCTTGACTGATGAGGCCCATTTCCACCTCGGAGGCTACGTCAACAAGCAAAACTGTGGCATCTGGGGCTCGGAAAACCCAAGAGTTATTGTTGAAAAGCCATCCTCAACGTGTGACTGTTTGGTGCGGTTTATGGTCCGGCGGGGTCATTGGACCTTACTTTTTCGAAAATGAGGCTGGAGCAACAGTTATGGTCAATGGATTGCGCTATCGAGAGATGATTTATGATTTTTTATGGCCGGAATTGGATGGTATTGATCTGGACAACGTTTACTTTCAACAAGACGGCGCTACGTGCCACACAAGCAATGAAACCATCGATCTTTTACGGGAAAAGTTTCCGGACCGTGTTACCTCTCGAAGAGGTGATCACAATTGGCCACCGAGATCTTGTGATCTTTGGGGCCACGTGAAAGATAAGGCCTACGCCAACAGCCCAGCGTCGATTCAAGACCTCAAAGATGGAATTCGTGAGGCTATCGAGGACATAGGACAGCCACTTTGCGATTTGGTTATGGAAAATTTCATGAAAAGGATATGGTCCTTTAAGCGTGGTCGTGGCGGCCATTTGGCTGATGTTGTGTTCCATTACCTTCCTCTTTATAATGAAATAAACATCCGATCATTTATCTCAAAAAATTTTTCTTTGAATATCAAAATAACACCTCTTATTGGAAAACCCTTTAGTTACCGAGCTACGACCATGTATCTCGACAACCAGAGCTCGGAATTAAACTTGGCTAAAAGAGTGCAAGGCTCGGGATAACGAGAACTATTAAATATGTAGATTTTAGCGAAATCGATTTTTTCATAATTTTTTGAAAAATATCATGGATCATATGCATACCTCATACGTCATTGTTGAAAATTGAGATTTGATACTTTGATTTCAAAAACTTGGCACGACTTTGCCAGATTTCATTACTTTTTAGAGATAAACAAGCAGCTCCATTGAGACGAAACTTGGCTAGTTTTTAGCAGAATGTTTTTGTTGGGATTTCTCTTCTTTTTGTAGAAACGTGGGCATGGGCATATTGATTTATTTTATAAGATTTTCTTATTTGACAGAGTTTCTTCTTTTAAGGAGTAATTTTTTTTATTAATTCAAATCTTTCTTTCCTTTTTTTCCGGTTCTGATTCCTGTACAGTAGCGACAGTTTTTCGAATTGTCCATTCGCGTTCATTATTTATTCTTTAAGGCGCTTTAGGCAGTTTTTAATTTCTGAAAGATCGGCGAGGTATATACTCCTAAGCCGGTTGTATTCGGTGATCGCTGAAGCTTGAGCTTTTATACTCTTGAAGTCAACATTTTTGAGGTACATCCCGTGAAGATTGGTAATTCGTGAAAGCGCCACGTAGTCACAAGAGAATGTGAAGGGGCCAATGTCCATGAGGGCGTTTTTTAGATTAAGACCTTGGCTCTTGTGAATTGTTAAGGCAAACGCCATACAGATTGGATATTGTATGCCCGGGGTATGTCGATCTCTAATAGTTTGGTTGCGCTCTTTCTTATGTTTTCTAATCAGGGTCACCAAGTATTCCAGATCTTCGATTATCCTAGTTTTTCAAGTTTTCCCTTTATGTGGCCATTAAACCCTAAATCTATACCAAATTTCAGCTCTCTGAGTTTATCGGAAGTCCTAGTACTATTCTGATGATATGCGAGTGAGTGAGTGAGTGTCATAAATGCGAAACTTTGCTTTCGCTTAACTTCGGAACAGACTTGAAATTTTAGATTTTAAGTATGTGATTATAGCTTACTATTAGATAACGAATGCGTTATGGTTTTATCCAGAGGTTCTCAAAAAGGGGCCTGAAAATGCGTCGAAATGGTTCAGTAAAGGATGGTACCGCACTGTTTGCTTCTCCGCGCTTGTCTTGGCCGATATACAGGGTGATTCACGAGCGTTGTGCCAAAAAGCTAGAGCGTGTAGGTTGAGTTGAGACAAGAAAAAAATCGTATGGGAGGGGGGTCTATTTCCCCCCGTTTAGCCGGGAGGGGCAATTTTCTGAAAAATTGACTTATTTTGTAAAAAAAAATATATTAAAAACCAACGGCTTTGTTTACAACACCGTGCTATACCTTTCTGCAAAGCCAAAAACTTCTTCTTTCATTTCGTTTTTAAATTAAATTATTTTAACGAATAGTTTAAAAGATAAAAACTTTCAAACTCAAAATTTAAAAAAAAAAACACAAAAAAACATTTTTGAACTAATTTTTTTCAAAATTTCATGTAATTAAGTACTAATTTTGTTTTAAAAATTTAATGCCGTTGTTAATTTTTAGTTGAAAACAGAAAACCGGATGCAAAAATGTCTTTTCGTTTTTGAGAAATTAAAAAAAAACCAAAACCACTTTTTTCTAAGAAAATCGTTTTTAATTTATTTTTACCTATGTGGACTTTTTGTAAAATTTATTTATGAAACATTAATCTTGCTTTTACTATTTGTTTTGTAATTGAAGTTTTATGAGGACTCAATAAAGTAGAAAAGTATTGGATTTTCCCTGGATTAATCATTTTGTTCATTGATAACGTCTGCCATTGACCTTTCACTTCTAGCTCTCCGTGCTCTCTTAGACGTCAGCGGATTCTTGAAAACATGCTACGACTCGGCCGCCTTCAATTGGGATATCTTTCAGCGTAGAGTCTTTCGGCTTCCCGATCTCTACAACTAGCTAAACCGTAGCAGAGGTGCATGTCCGCTAACTCTTCTCGAGAGTATGAGTTTGTTATTGTTATGTGTTGATGAGTTGATATTTTAATTGGAACCATTTCCAATTGTTGTTTAGTAAATATGTGATGCCTTTTATTTACTTTTAGGTTGCTTATTGTTTTTTTTCATTCAAGAAAAATTGCGGTTTAATTAACTTTAGCCTCTAGCAGGTAAAACCCTTCGCCGGCGAGTGGCCGCCGCCCAGGGTATAATAAGAAAAAATTGCAGGTCAGTTTTCAGACGTTATCAATGAACAAAATGGTTAATCCATTGAATATTGGATTTTCAATGGATTAACTTTAACTTTTCTACTTTATTGAGTCCTCATAAAACTCCAATTACAAAACAAATAGTAAAAGCAAGGTTAATGTTTCATAAATAAATTTTACAAAAAGTCCACATAGGTAAAAATAAATTAAAAACGATTTTCTTAGAAAAAAGTGGTTTTGGTTTTTTTTTTTTAATTTCTCAAAAACGAAAAGACATTTTTGCATCCGGTTTTCTGTTTTCAACTAAAAATTAACAACGGCATTAAATTTTTAAAACAAAATTAGTACTTAATTACATGAAATTTTGAAAAAAATTAGTTCAAAAATGTTTTTTTGTGTTTTTTTTTAATTTTGAGTTTGAAAGTTTTTATCTTTTAAGCTATTCGTTAAAATAATTTAATTTAAAAACGAAATGAAAGAAGAAGTTTTTGGCTTTGCAGAAAGGTATAGCACGGTGTTGTAAACAAAGCCGTTGGTTTTTAATATTTTTTTTTACAAAATAAGTCAATTTTTCAGAAAATTGCCCCTCCCGGCTAAACGGGGGGAAATAGACCCCCCCTCCCATACGATTTTTTTCTTGTCTCAACTCAACCTACACGCTCTAGCTTTTTGGCACAACGCTCGTGAATCACCCTGTATATGAAAATACCAAAAAAAAACTTAAAAATGTTGGTTCATATGGAAAATTGCCTAATATAAGTATTCTTATTACTGGCCTTTGGCACTGTCCTAAGTCAAATTCATAATTACTGTTTTTTTATTTTGTTAAGCTTAGTTTGATTTTTGAATATAAATCCGTTCCGAAAAGAAATTCACTTCTTCTTTTGTTGTTTTAGTGTTTCTTATGAAAATCTCATGGTTTCCGAGATAATGCTTACTAAAGTCTATTGATTGATTGATGTTTATTTCTTCCTTTCGACCTTTAAAATCGAAAATAAAAAAATGCATATATAAATAATAATGAAACTACGTAAAAAGAACTAACTGTTTTTGTTAGTCTGCGAAGAAAAACCCTGTCGGAGAAAAGGACAACATATTTCAAGTTTATTTTTGGGACGCTATTGATACCAAATTCTACGAATTTCGTACCAGATTTTCCACTACGAAGGGATTTTTTCGGGTTTCGTAGCATTTCGTCTATTACGACATAGGTCGTGATAGGCATGCATACTCAAAAATTATTAAAGCACCAGCAGCATTATTTTGAAAAAATGTCACACCTCTTTGGATTCAGAATCCTTAATTTTCAAGCAAATATATTCTAATTATTTTAATACCGCACTTCCACGATATAAAACAAAAAGAGTACCTTAATTTTGCACAAACAAAAAATAGAAGACATTAAAGATTCACAAACGAAATTCTTCAACTTTTCCAAAAAATTTTACAAGAATTTAACTAACACCAACCGCTTATGACGGCGGAAAATGACAGTAGAAACATTGGGAGAGAATGAATTGACTTTTTAATTGCATTCACCTTCATAAAAAATTAAGCCAAAATATTTTCTACGCAAGGATTTAAAATTATATGTTCAAAACAAAAACATAAAATAATGGGTCACTTTCTATTTAGATTTAATCCGGATCAATAATGTTGGATAGGTATTTTGCTAAGGACAAACGTGTTCAAAAGGCTTATACTGATTTTTATTCAATGCTAGCTTATCTACATTCATGTTTTTAATTACAGGTGATTTAAATTTTACGATCTACAATACGTATTTCTAAAATGGAAAATTTGAATTTACACTCCAAGTGAAGTAAGGATTAGGTTAGTTTTAAATTATAGGTACCCGCCCAAACCAACACCTTATTTAACTGATAAATAAAAAATAATAAAGACTATATTTAGCATGCAGATATTTTATATTTATATAAAAATTCCAAAATGTACGTTTTGTTTACTTTTAAAAAGAAATGTGAAGTGTCTTGAAATAACTCGCCAGGATTACAACAAATTTTAAGAATTACGCTTAGTCGGTATATATTGAAGCAATATTAATTCTTTTTTTAACAAGCCGAATTTCAAACTTTGAATATATGTTAGACCGTACTCCACACAAGAAAATTCTTCTCTCGCGGGTGCATTGCAGAACAATAATGATCATCCCGTTTATTTTCATTCCCAAGTTTTTTATTCTGTGGATATTTATTACCTATTTTGCATATTCGTTAAAAATTCTCCCACAAAATTAATTACAAGAAAACTGGTTTCGAAAAAAAGGACAAAAGTCACATGTCATTACACAAATGTTTCATTACCTATTCACGTCGTTTTATTACACCAATTAAATGCATTCACCAATCTCTCCTCATTTCCTATTCATAAATAATAATTTCCAAAAACAGAGACAAACAAAAAACCAAACTAAATCATAAATCCTCTCTGAAGCTATAAGCACCAATGCAAACAATTTGCTGCCACATTTGTTTGCACAGAGTCGTCCTGTGGAATTGAATTAAATTGAATAGAACGTATATATGCCTATCTGCGGCGAAAGCAATGCAATAAGCCTTTTCAACAACATTTCCATAGAAGCGAAAGGCGCTAGGATGCGCTAGGCCTTGGCGACTACAACAGCGTTATTGTGCTTCTGCTCAGTCAATTCAGTTCATTTGTTCGTCATGTTTGTATTAGGTATTCCAGTTCTTCTATCCTGCTATGCAATATTTGAATATTTTTTTATTAGCATTCAGTTCTTCGGACAATATTTATCAAATATTTACATCTATTGTGGATTTTTATTATTCCCCATGTGAGAGTGCTTTGAATAGAATGAAGAAATTAAAGATTAAATTAAATTAAACAAACAAAGAAAACAATAATATGTAATAAAAAATCAAATACACTATACACTCACACTTTCAGTTAGAAATTGTGGTGGATGGTCGTTCTTTTTTTTTTTTTTTGAGAAGCAATAAAAATAAGCAACCAATATAGGCGAAGCGACAATATTGTGGGAAAGCGGCATTGTTCAGACTTGAGACAAAACCGCACCGCGCCTGTCAACCATACCAATCTGAAAATCTCTATCCCACCCACAACACATCGGAAATGAACGAACACTGAATTTAAACACGAAATGTAAATAAAATAAAAAAGGAGGAATCTCTCTAGATAAGCATTTTTATACGATCTTGTGATCCTCCTTAGATAAATATTGTATGTCGGATTTTGACATAGTTTTTTTCTTAATTTTTCCCTAGCTGCTTATTGGTTTTTATGATTTTGTCACGAACTGACATTAAAAAATGTGCATGTTCCAATTTTTGTTCATTAAAAATGAAGGCGTGCTAGATTTTCGTATTACACAAAAACAATCAATAAAAGTTGCTGTTATAGTTTATGATGATTTTTTATTTCATTTGAAAAATCACAATTTCAACACAAACATTTCTAACAATAAGAAATTATCTGTGCGCAAAATGTTCTTATTTTTGAATTCTGAGAATTTTTTCAGAAATTTACTTTAATTTTGCAAATTCTTGGGTTCGAATCCTACTCATGCCATATAGCATATGTACCTACCTTGTGATGCTTTTTTATTTAATGCTGAGGTAAGCTCAGTGTGTCCAGGATCAATTCCAAATAAAGCAAATAAACTTGAGTCAAAAAGTTCCAAGCTTCGAATAACGACCAACCTTTCCAAAGTTTTATGAATTTTTATTTAAGTGTTTCTTATGATCTACAATAACATTCATTCGCGAGCAACGTGTTGATGGGGTCACATCGTTCGTGAAGTTCTTTTGCTTTCTTTTTATTTTATAAACCTTGAATAGTTAAAAATCGAAGTAATCTTTCTTAATTATATACCATTGTGTTTTATTCTTCACTAAAATGAAGTGTACATTGTGCGATTTGACTATTGATCGAGGTGATCTTAAAATTCGATGTAATTTGTGCAGTAATTATTGTCATGGGAAGTGTGCAAATTTAGAAAAAACTGATGTCGAGTACTTATTAAAAAATAAGATTGGACACAAGTGCAAAAATTGCCTACAACAACGTCGCAGTTCATTTTCTGCCGATCAAATGCCATTACATAGTCCCTCTCATTTGCCGCCCGTTCCCATTGATCACAATAACCTTTTAACATCAAACCCTCTAACTGCTGCTGCCGCCACCTCTGCCTCCTCATCCGCGATCGCCGTCTCCACCTCAGCGATCGTTGCCTCAAATACGTTGATCACTGCTGCTGCCTCTGCTGATACTGCTGCCGATAACAACAAAACCTCTTCATCATATCCTCTCGCAACCAATGTCAATAAAGAAGCTATAACTATTGATATGCTTTTTCATGAGATAAAGCAACTTCAATTTCAAAATAATGCTGCTCATGATGATATTATTAAACTCCAACAGCTTAATAGCGAAGCGATTGCAAAAATCTGCACTCTAGAGGAAAATAATGTTAGACTTACGGCGAAGATTGATATCTTGAAATCCAAAATCAATGTTTTAGAACAAAGAGACAAGCAATTGGCAATTGATTTCTTGGTGTACCAAATGTGAATAATTCAAATGCTATGGAAAAGGTTGTTCAACTCTTTTCAAACGGCGTGACAACTCTTTTCAACAAAGTGACATCGAAACCTGTTTTGTAAAGACTTTGAAGCTGAATCGAAATGTACCAAGTAATTCCCGTCATGCTGCTGACTCTTCATCTAACATTGTTTGTGTGAAATTTACCTCGCTCAAGTGCAAAAATATGTTGATGCATACGATAAGAGGAAAAAAAATCAAGTTGCATGCAAATATATTTGGTGATAATAACAACAAAGCGCGTATATATATCAATGACTGTCTTACAATGTTCACACGATCTCTTTTAAGAAATGCTAAACTTCTAAAAAGTC
This sequence comes from Sphaerophoria taeniata, assembly GCA_943590905.1. Lineage (NCBI taxonomy): Eukaryota > Metazoa > Arthropoda > Insecta > Diptera > Syrphidae > Sphaerophoria > Sphaerophoria taeniata. The sequence continues at coordinate 83,454,910 of OX016540.1, read as the reverse complement.
AAGGAAAATGCAAATATGTCTGGATACGAGATTCAACCATTCTTGTAAGAAGAAAAGAAGGCGATAGTGTCATTAAAATTAAAAGTAATGAGGATTTCTTAAAGAATGATTTAATTTTGAATTCATAATCTGAATTGCCATGGTTACTAATAATAATTCTATATCTTCTTTATCAGATCCTCATTACAATAATTTAAGTAGTATTAATCTTTCTTTTATGAGCAACAGTAAAGTTATTTGTTTTTGCATTGATCATCCTGTTATGGAATCAGTTTCAGGGTTATCTATAATTCATCAAAATATCCGTAGTTTACGTAAAAACTTTGACACCTTTCTTGCTCATCTCGCATCTCTTGATCATCTTCCAGATTTTATATTTGTTTCAGAAATATGGATTTATGAACTCGAAATTTCTAATTTTTGTATTCCTGGTTTTACTTTTGCTGCTGCTTGCAATGATTCTTATGCAGCTGGGGGTGTGGCGGTTTTTTATAGAAACGAAATCGTGTGTGAAGTTATTAAACCAAATCTCAGTAGTGCCGATTTAATTTCTTTAAATTTTACTGTTTCTGAAACTCGTTATTTCTTTGTCGGAGTGTACAGGTTGCATTCTTACCCGATCAAATCTTTTCTATATGAATTCGCTGGATTTTTGGATGACCACAATAATAAAAAGAATATGCTTCTTTTAGGTGATTTCAACATTGACATTTGGACAAAACCCCTGATGTTGATTATTTCTTTGCAGTTATCTCGTCTTTTGGCTTTATCTCTTTGGTAAACAAGCCAACAAGAGGACCTTCTTGTTTGGATCATATATTTTTAAGACTTCATAGAAATAATGATGTATGTTATAAAACGGAAGTTATGGAATTGGGTTTTACTGATCATAGCTTAACTAGTATACAGTTCAATTGTAGTCAAAAAAGGGTAAAACAATCACAAGCGAATTCTTTTTCCAAAATTAATTTTACTGCACTTAGAACCGCCCTTACGTTTGAGTTTTGGGAAGATGTTTATGCTGCTAGTGACCCCTCTGTTGCTTTCGATGTGTTTCTAAACAAACTTCAACATTTAATTTCTGATTGCAGTCAAATTGTGAATAATAATTTAAAAATGACTTTTCTTAAACAGTGGATGAATAAAAGTCTACTGAAAAAAATAAACAAGAAAAATAAACTGTATGCAAAAGTAAAAAAGAATCCAAATAACATTAGACTTAAAAAGTCTTTGCAAAGAACTAAATACCGAGATTCCGATCTGCAGAGATAACTATTTTAGGAACAAACTTGCTGAAAACGTGGGCAACTGAAAAAAGGAATGGGAAGTTGTTAATGAAATTTTAAATAAAAATAAAGCTCAAGTTGATATTTCCTTAGAAAATGATGACTCTGTTGTGAACAATCCCTCTTCCGTTGCGAATTTATTTAATAATTTTTTTTGTAATATAGCTCAAAATGTTGACTTGTCCACCAATTTCACAATTTGTCAATGTGCTGGGTCTATTGTTCAAGAAAACAATTGTGCAGAAACCTTTTTCTTTGAAAACTTTTCAGCTATGGAAATACATAAAATTATCATGTCTTTAAAAATGTCTAATTCATCTCCTGATGATTTGATTTCCGCGAAGATATTGAAAAATATTTCGTATTATGTGTCCGATGTTTTAAGTTACATTTTTAATCAAAGTATAACTAAGGGTATATTTCCAGATTCATTGAAATTAGCAATAGTTATTCCGTTGCACAAAAAAGGAGCTACTACCATCATAAATAACTACAGACCTATTTCACTTCTGTCAGTTTGCTCAAAAATAATTGAAAAAGGCATTAAATCGAGGATGCTTGCTTTTCTGGATAAGTGCAGTTTTTTTCAGTGATTCACAATTTGGTTTTAGAAAAGGTAGATCAACAGAAGATGCTGTTTTGAAGCTTTGTGAGGAAATCTATGATAGCCTGAATGAATCCTATACATCTGCTTCCTTGTTTATCGATATAACAAAAGCTTTTGATACAGTGGACCATGCATTGTTACTTGATAAACTGTATAAGGCAGGTTTTCGTGGTTTTGTCTATGATTGGTTTAACTCTTACCTCAATAACCGCAAACAAAAAGTAAAAGTTAAAAATGTGTTAAGTGAGGAAAGAAATCTAAATCTGGGTGTTCCACAAGGTTCTGTATTGGGACCAATTCTTTTTTTAATTTATGTGAATTCGCTTTTCCTACAAAATTTTAATGGTAAAATTACTGCCTTCGCTGATGACACGGCATTAACGTATTCCACCAAGAGCTATTTGGACTTATATATTTCTGTTAATAGTGATTTGGATACACTTCGTCATTGGTTTTTTCTCCATAAGCTTTCTATAAGTGAAAAAACGAAATTCATGCTATACAAACTTTCAGGTTCAATCTTTGAAGATTTGATATTAAGATACCATTCTCCAAGGTGTACCAAATATCTCCTACAAGGCTCTTGCGAACATAGCTTAAATTCAAAAACATTTATTTCTACTGAAACTTGTTGTAACGATTGTTTCAGTATCGAACGTGTTGATAGTTTTAAGTACTTGGGCGTTGTTTTAGATAGTAGGATGAGCTGGAAAGATCATACTACAAATCTGTCCCAATATCTCAATTTAGTCGTAAGACACATCTATCATCTCAGTCTTTATTGTAGTCAACCTGTTTTAAAATTAGTTTATAATGGTTTGTTTAAATCAAGACTTCAATACGGGTTAACATGTTGGGGTGGTACTCACCGTGTTAAAATTGAGCCTTTGCTTATTAAACAAAAGCATGCCATACGTATTTTGTGTAAAGTTAATCGTAGAACCCATAGCTTCGATTTGTTTAAAAACCTGGAGATTTTGCCTTTAAGACACTTATACTTCTATAAAGTTCTGAAAACTTTTTTTGAAAAGTCAGGATATTCCGCTTCCAGACTATATGGCCTCCATAACTTGCGCGTTAACAACCGAAATTTGGTTACAGTACCCATTATTAAGAAAACACACTATTCTCTGTTCTATAAAGTTACTGCAGCACGCCTTTTCAATAATCTTCCTGAAAATCTAAGATGCGAGAGAGTAAAATCGGTATTTTTAAAAAATACTAAATCCTTTCTATTTACCATGAACTATAGTATTATAGATTCATTTCTTAATGTAATAGTTTGAATTGTTTAACTTGTATTTATAAGAAAAAAAAAAAGCAAAACAAAACAAAAAAAAATTGTATTTTACTTAAATTGATCCCCATCAATTTAATCAATAATATATTTTAGTTTGATGGTGCATTCTACACTTGTCGATTGGCAATTGAATGTTCCTAACTATTTCATATCATTAAACGTATGTTTAATTTTGTTTCTCATTATTGTATATTAAACTGTTGTAGCATTAAGTTTTTTGTATATGAAATAAAGTTTGAATTTTGAATTGAAAAAAATAACAGATTATTTCATATAAAGCTTACGATCTATGTACAATAATAATTCTTAAAATAACGGTATTTCATAAACGGATTTTTATTCTTCAAATAAGTTCTTACAATAAAAGTTTTATACGGTCTTATAATAAATAAGCAGGTCTCAAAATGCTGCTTCTATCTCTAGCACCAAACTAGAGAATAAACGGTCGAGCTGTCCCCGATTTGATGGCTCCTGTCTATGGTGCGCTTGGAAGAAGGGCAGCCACAGAATAAAAAGGCAAAAGAGCGGATTTTCTGTCCCCGATACACTTTGAGGAAGTGGATCGAAGAATAAACAAGCAGATCTCAAAATGCTGCTTCTGTCTCTAGCACCAAACTAGAGAATAAACTGTCGAGCTGTCCCCGATTTGACGGCTCCTGTCTGTGGTGCGCTTGGAAGAAGGGCAACCACAGAATAAACGGATGGATTCGGTCCGGCAAAAAAAAGGACAGGAGAAGCCTTCCCTAGTCGGAGATACTCTTGGAAGAAGTGGATTTTCGACTGGCAAAAGAAATACAATTTTAGGGCAAGAAGATTCCGGTTCACTTCTCTGTACACGAGATTGGTACAAACCACAAGAAGAGAAAAACCTCATTTTGCTTTGCAATTTTACTTCCCCTTATGAATTTTTGTGTAAAAACCTAACGTGAATTGAAAGGAAGCAAATGCATGCATTCTTCAATGATCGGTCGGTTTGTATGGTATATGTCTTCGAATAATGAAATGCATGCCATACCATGTACATAAAGTAACTACATATCGAATCAACGCATGAGCGTTGACGTGAGATTCTGGTTAAGAAATGCATGGGCGGGTCGGGTGGTAATTTGACATTTGAATTTGAAAATTCAAATTTAATTTTATCAACGGTCGGTTGGATGGTTCGGTTTATTATTTATTTTCGGTTTTGTTGAGTGGAAGGAAGCTAAAATTTGTAACGCTTCGTTACAACCTATAGTTTAGTAAAGGTATAGTTTTTATTCGAATTAAGCCAACTTAAGGCTGGTACTTCGGTTTTACTACGTTTTCTTCAATTCCTTTCTTGTTGTTGGTGTCGCCTCTAGTCACGATAGTAAAAATAACATCCTATTTTAAATTGTGAAATAAACTTCGTTCTCCATGATTCTCATCAAATCAAATGACTTAATTAATGTGGATAATAACAGAGTACCTTCATACATTCCAAAAAGAACAACTTAAAGTTTTGTTTAACAGTTATGTAGGTACATTGTACCTACAAGCGTCTACGAAAAACTTCCTTTTTCCGCTATTAAATATTCTTTTGTCTCTCATTGAATTTAAAATCACTTTAAACCTTCACTTTCGGATCAAAATACAACCTTTAGGTAGTCAAGGTCCTCTTCGAACGTGTAGGTATCGAACGCGCATCAGCTTAAAAGAAAAAAACTGAACATGTTTTCTAGCCAATTACCCAGATGTCACAAAATATTTATGTATCATTTCCAAAAAACCAAGACGACACATAAGTATGGTTTAAGCTCTTTTAACTACCTATACCTGATACAGAGTCCAATCATCCTTATGAAAGGAAAAAAACTTTTTTTTCACATGAAACTGTTTTGCTTTCGTTTATAAATTATTAAAAGTGAAAAAAAAGAGAGAGGACAAAAAACCTTTCGTCTGCAAGATATGAGTACACGGAAGACTGAAGGACCAAAGTCCATACACGAGAAGCATCTTTTTCTCGCTTATAATCGGATCAGGCATAGATCATTGAACAATTTCTACTGTATGTCGAATGGAACGTATGCGAACTCGATACGAGACAGGACAGGAGACACAGAATGTGACCGTCTGAATTATTATCAAAGGATGAACTGTAGGTAAAGCTTGGTCTCGGAAAATAACGATTTTTGTTTCACAGGTTCGACTGCACATCTACCTTAAAATGTAACATTTGATAAAGGACACTTTTGCGTTAGTTGCTGAAAAACGGTACCGGTACCTTCTGTACAGCCAGCAATGGCTTCCCTCCGCTAGCCTAATTAATAATTAATGTTTGATTTTGTATGTGCAGACCGCAGCAAGAATAACAAAACAAAGAACACTGAAAAAAAAGAAGAGATAAACCGTAGAGACGAATCAAAACAGACATCACATAAACCATGAGGACGAGGAGTTTAAGTCGCAGAGAAGCCAGTGCATTCCGAATTCTGGGAACCGAACAATACGATGCGAATATGTGTGCATAAAATTTTGTATTTATGGGCGAAGGATATGAATTATTGTACTACATCATCCAATCCGACAGAACCATCATAGTCCTTTTTTTTTTAATCCATGCAATACGATTCTGCAGAAGCCACTCAAGTTCCCGTGGATAATCTGAGGTGCCTTTGCACACCGTTTTTTTTTGATCACATCAGATTCCAGAGGTACCTTTAATAATAATCTACCAACAACATCCTTCCTTTGACCTTTGATTTTAATATGCCTATACATCTTCTTTTTTTCATTTTGTTTGTTGCTGCGTCACAATAGCAATAGCAATTTTTTTTTACATTCGAGTCAGCTTAGCGTGTCGAAATTACCCAAACATGGTATTTTATCATCTCCAAAAGAAAAGGATCCATTTTCCGTAATAATATACTTTTACCTAGATTTAATGACAAAAAGTGTCAAAATTAAACAAAGGTACACACACACACCCAAGTGCTGAAAAGAAATGAGATCAAAGAAATTTTGGAAACATCTGGCTTCAGAATAGAGTAATTTCAAATTGCTATTATTTTTCAATGTTTTCAAAACAAAATGAGGAATTTTGGTTTTGTTTTTTTTTTTTTTAGAAGAAGAGTTTCCTACCATCTGGCCTGATACATTGTTTTGTAAAAAAAATTGCTACTTGTGTGTTTTTTTTTTTAAGTTCTGGAAAAGTCACTTGCGTATTGAATAACAATAAAATGACATTTTGCAGCAATTAGAAAAAAAGTCAAATGGAAAAACAGTTTATTCTTCACAGGCGAGAAAAGACAGACGGAAACACACAGAATACTACTTTTCCAGCTATTTCAATGCTTCCAAAACCTCCGAGTTATAAATTGCTTACGAACGTAACTACCTATCGATTAAACGAATTCTTATAAGTTTGCTGAGTTCTAATCTGTCATCATCGAAGAACTTTCAAATATTAATAGACTAGACCGCCTCAACTTTAGCATGTTTTCAATAAAACCATGCATAATATTTAAGTGTGTCGTTTGTTACAGTTTAACCCATTAATGTTGTGACATAACTCTAAATCGAATCGAACATAAATTTGTACTTTATTATGACGCTCGTCCATCGATCGACCAACAATGGAGACCGCTTGATGCGGCATCGGTGGCTATATAGTGACGACCGGTTGCGGGAAGCATCTCTTAACTCAAGCTTCCTCCTTCAACATCGAATTTTGATTCATTATACCTTGCTCTTGCTCTTTGTATTGTTGTACTAAGATCATATAGTGGAGAGCACCGCAGAGTCTGGCAGGCTGGGCCAACCCATATAATCTTTCAACTTCACTTTTCAACTTAAATTATAACAGCCACAACAACAACACTAACCAGGAATATTATTTCGTATTCATTTAATACTTGAGGGTCAAACACAATAGGTAGAGGAAAATCTTAGATTTATTCATGAAGGACCATTACGATTCGAGTATTTTCTTCTGTTCCATGCTCCTTCGTATGTATATGCTATGCTGTGCTTGTGCACAAAACGGTTTGTGTTTGCTATATGGCTGGATTGGATGCTGTATTGAAGGGCTCCTCAGTTTACCTGCTGTTACTCTTTTCATATACTCAAACATTCAAACATACCAACTTGTGTAATACTTCAGTTTTTTGTTGAACTGAAAATAAATTATGAGCACATGAGTACCTGCAAACTGCTTGCGCTTTCTTAGAGCACTGTGGGGCCGCAGTTAACACAGAAAAAGATATTTTACTGAACTCTCAACTAATATTATAAAGTTGAATAGTTTGCCTATTTGGTTAAACGCGTTTACAATATAAAAGAATATGACCCCGAATCACATCAAAAAGTTTGGCACACGAATTATCAGACACCCTGTATACTTGGGTAAAGCTCTTAGGATTACCAGGGTTTTCTTAAGGCTGAAAACAGGACGAAGCCGTTTTGAATTCCAACACACACCGAAGCCGACAGAAATGTTGTCTGATTTTTACTACATTTTGCAAAAAAGAAAATAACGGTAAGAACGATATTTAATAATACAGTCGACTCTCCCTTTGTGGACTATCCCTCTGACTTGAAAACTTTTTATTTTACTTCTGCACCGTTCTCCTTTAGTCGAATTTTTTGTTCTTTAAACTCAAAACCAAAGACCGTCTTTTCACGACACAAAATAAGTCAGAAAATTTTGGAGCTTAGACTTGAGCAAAATATCAAAAAAATGTGCATAGTGCGCAATAATGCAATCTCTTTAGTCAAATGAACTCCCAAAATTCGAATTTAACAGAATGGGAAAAATATGAAATGTGAATTGGTGGTCGCTTATGGTTTTTGTTGGGATTTTGGTGCTTAAATCTTAAATCAGTTGGTGCTGATAAATGCCAAATAATTTGCTCACTAAAGTAGTGGCTTAACGGCAACTGATTTTTGGAGGGATTTTTACAAATTAAATAGGAAATCAAGAAAATATCAGATTTTATCACTCCCCCTCCCCGGAACGCAATATGGGCTTTAACCCAATCAACATTTAGAAAAAGGAAAAACATTGCCCCTCTATAACTTGGTTTTTCCCAAAACTCTGACTTAGGGAGAGTCGACTGTATTTATATTGACACAACCTGGTTCCAGTGTTTAGAAAATTAGAAATCCATTTTGTCAACTTTGCGAAATTCTGTCAACGCATTTTTGTATGGAGCCACTTAAAACAAGTTTCGGGGCCACTGTTCACACATACCCATAATCATTACCGAAGCCAACATAAGCGCATCTGAATAGAATGGCGTATAAATACTACCATTTTCGGTGGCATAAGTAAGTCCTCTTCTTGCTCTTGGATTCACAACTAAACAAACGTACAACGCGTTCAAAAATGCATTTTGTTTTGAAAATTTCCATTATTACCATCATAACTTATAAGATTTCCTCTTTTGCTCTATAAGTTTTGCTTCTCAAAACACTCACTCAACATTGAAAAGTGAGTTTATTCGAAACGAACGAACCAGACAGATACCCACTGCACTCCGTTGTACTCGTAGATATGCACTTGCATTCACCTTAATAGCTCCTTAAATCCTTTTGCTCCGTTTTCAACAAAAAAGAAAATGAAAAACCATTTGAATGCATGACAAGCTAGGTTAAGGTACATAAAATAAAGAACGTTAAGGCAACCCATATTTGGACATAAAATTTCAATCGTTTTGTAAAAACTGAACCCGAAAGGAGAGTAGTTTTTATCCTCATTCTTCACCCACAAAGGTCCTTTTTCGTCATGATTCTTTTCAATTGTCATTTCATTCAGCCACTTTCTTTCGAAATATGTCATGTGAGTACCCTACCTATGTACCTTTGAGAACATTATGATAAAACATATTTTTTGTGAGTAAATATCCTGCTGTGGCCATAACGATTTGCATTGAACTATGAACTCCTTATTGATAGTTTCATAAGCCTGGGTTTTGATCTACCTGGCAAGAGTCCTTTTCAGTTCTGATTTCTTGACACTTTTCTATTGTCAACCGGATGAATCAATGTGGATCCTTATTTTCGGATTTTGGGCAATGAAATCTCAACTAATCTGCTGTGAAAAAGAAGTTAAATGTGAAGAAGGAATAACCTTTGATATCGCACATGACACTTTGTAAGCGATGGAAGATCGAACGAAGACAAGGAAAAATGTCATTATTCATTCTTTCGATTTGGTGGAGGCGAAGAAAAAAAAATTCGGATCAGTAACATATATTATCTTGGAACCTTTTGTTCGGAGTTGAGTGTGAGATGAACCATATCTGGATTTCGACCCATCCTTCGACGACATGAATGAGAGGATTCGCTTCCAAAAGAAATTAAAAGATGCGTTTATCTCTGGTGATGGTCTTTCACAAAAAAAAAAAAACCGTTGTCCTCTCTTGGAAAGGCGTCACGTCGCGTCGGTCGGTCAGAACGATAAGACTATACCTAGGGGTAATAAATTTTCAGCTCTACGGCTGTTGTCGCTGTTATCTATCTTTCTTCTAAATGAGATGGTAGTCGGTCTCAGACTGTCTCTATTGGCTAGCGACAGGTCACATCAATTACAACATGATATTGAATCATTCTGCGTAATGATGTTTTTTTTCTGGAAAATAAAAGTGGAGCTGGGAGGGAATTGAAGGGGCAGTCTGTCAGACATATTTAATAACTGAAATTGTTAATGAGCATAGGCTATTTGGAATTCGTTTCATGTAGTTTTCGGGTCAGAATTTTGTTTTCTGTCACTCGTTGTGGAAAGATAAACAAAATAACAGCAAAGTAAAATTTGACCAATGATCAGCTTGGTAATTGATGAAGCGTTGAAGACATGATGATGATATCTGATTTTCCATGTAATGTATTCGTATATCGTACCATCAAACTTAGTATATCTGGAGCTCCGATATTAATTTATGAAATTTGAAAAAGGTTGCCGGTCTAGTTGGGATATTAAGGACACTCAACCACGACTTTTCTTGTTAACCTTAAAAATTCATACCTATATCTACATCAAATACGTTTTGTATCAAAGTTTAAGCAACCAGAAACCTCTTTGACTGACAGATATTTTTAATGATTGCTTTAACAGACAAGTCGGAATGAATCCAATGACTGGTTTCAGTGATGAGAGCCAATGATAGCTATAACTAGACTCTTATGAAGTTCTTCACACTATTGAAGATATGTTCTATTTTACTATCCTTTTTCCGTTTTCAATTCAATAAAAAAGCACCGAATGAACTTTCATTTCTTGTCTTAAAATAACAGTTCCTAACTTCATAACAGATATGTTTTCGGGGTTTCAATTTACGATGTGCTTCGTTCTCCATGATTCTCATCAAATCAAATGGCTTAACTTATTTCCATTTATTTCAATAAAAATAAATTTTATTTGTTTCTAAAAAAAAATTAAATGCACATAACAAAATATGACAAAAATCAACCAAAATACACTGCAAAATCCTAATTAATGGGTTTCTGGTTTCAGGTTCAAAATCGACAAAATATCCAATTTTGATGCTTTCAACTTATGTACTTAATCTTAAATATTTTCAAAGGAAAAACGTAATTTACTTCAGTTCTAACACATGAAAAAACGGATATAAGTGTTCAAAATGAACACAATAATAACAAAACTTTGACCGACACGGATTTTTTTTAGAAATCCCATTGCGAATAAACACAAATTGTTTCCAAGGTGTTTTCACCATACTTGCTTACTAAAGGAGCCGCTACAGTCCGTTGTGGACCTGGGCCTAAACCAACAGGCTCCGCCCAGCAGGCTCCGTCCCTAGTTAGCTGTCTCCAAATTTGCACTCTAATTTGATTCCACTTGGGTGTGCCAACCGAGTTGCGATCTTCCACTACTTTGGGTCCCTTGGGAATAATGTCGAAGGCTTTCCGGGCCAGATCATTGTAGACCATCCGCTCTAAATGCCGGAGTTATCTGAGTCTCTGAACCTTGACCCTTCTAGCTAGATCCATTTCCTTGTACAACCCGTAAAGTTCGCTGTTGAATCTTCTTCTTCATTCGCCATCAATGTACACAGGGCCGAAGATGACCCGAAACAGCCTTATGTACATTCATCCGATTTTGTCAGGGTCCATGCCTTTGAACCTTTAGCAGGACTGGGAAAATAAGGGTTTTATATAGTCTTACCTTAGTCGAGAGAGGGCTTTTCCACTCAATTGTTTCATTAGCCTAAAGAAACAGCGATTAGCAAGAGTTATTCTTCGTATTTCGGCGCTGGTGTTATTGGCTTATTGCCCGTGCTTATAGCAGTACGTATGTACCTCCTACATACGCACATCTGTTGAAAGCCAACTTGGTCTAGTTTCAGTTTCGGAAAGCGAAATAAGGCCATTTTTAAAAAGTCGGTCTTATTTCATTTACCACTAAACCCATTTTTGCCGTTTCTGTCTCAATTCTCACAAAGGCGTTATTGACATTACGCTGTACTCTTCCCATTATATCAATATCATCGGCGAGCGCGAGAAGTTGAACAGACTTTTGGAGCTTCTCATGCTCCTCTCTCATGATCGTTACCCTCTGACGTCGAATATTCTTGCAACATTTCCTTGTTTGGCCGTTGTCGGGATATTCGTACCGCTACCTTGGCTACAACGACGAGGTATTGGTCCGATTCGATGTTGGCTCCTCGGAAAGTTCGAACATTAAGAATGCTTACAACATTACGCCCCGCAGCAAAATCAGTCTGAATCCGTTAACGGAAATGGTGTCGTGATGTCTGTGCTTTCCGGCTGTTCCACCAAAAATGTCATTTTTTCCCAGCTTTGCGTTAAAATCGCCGAGGGCATTAAATTTGTCAAGGAGCTTGTAAAAGTCTTTGGTTTCGTCTTTTTTTCTCTTATGTTCGCTTACACATTTGAAGTTCAAGACTTTTTTAGTGAGTCTGCTTCCAACGGCTAATCCGCATGCAAAAAGCCCCAGTGTTTGCTCTCGGTAACAATTACCCTAGTAAATGTCGCGGTTTTTCATCTTCCCTTTGCCCGGTCCATCCCATTGTATTTCCTGAATATAGCGTTAATATCTGCTTTGTAGCAGTTGAGGGTCTCCGCACGCGGTCTTTTAAGGGTCCTAACATTCCACGTGCATATCCGAAATTCGTTGCCCTTAAAGCATTTGCTTGGGTTGTCTTTGCTTGGCTTGTCATCAGTATATCCGTCAGTTTCCCAGGCCTGTTGTTGCTCCACCCCAACGTACAATCCCCAACCTGAAGTACCAGGCACTTGATGTGAATCCAAGTGCAAGAGCCCGAAAAAGAGCTCCTATTACGGCCTGGGCTTTGAATAAGTCGAAGTAGCGCGTAAATGTGTCAACCAAGTAGTTCGTCCTAACTAGAACTGAATACGCCACCGTTGATTCCAAAACCTGGAGTATAGCGAATTTTTATCTGATTGATCTTACATTTTCATCCATCGATAAAATTAACTGCTATTAATTTTAATAAATCGACTTGCAACATTGAGGTAATTTTTTTTAATTATTCAACAAACAATTTACAATTGTTTTTAATGATTTTATTCTATTTTATTATTTCTTACTGACCAAATTTAAGCTGGTGCTAAGATTCCAATATATAAAGCCAAAACAATCAACTAGTTAATATCACAAATTCATAATCTAACGCATATAAGTTTTTTATGTTAACAAATTTTCACTTCTAAACTCACAAGTTTTCTTAACTCGTTGAAGATATGAATGAAATACAATGGTTCTAAATGTACTTATCAAGGTACGGCTGCTCTACCCACATAACAAAACAACCAAATGCACCGGGAACATGAGAGAGTAAATGAATTCATTTTATGCATAAACCTTAAAAACAAGATAAAATTTTAATATTGCAAATGTAAATTATTTGAAATATCTTAAAAGCTTCCTAAATTTCTCCCTAGCCCATTTCCCAACCAAATTTTTCCCACAGCTAAATTTTGTTAAATCAAACAAAACAAAATTTACATATGCCCCGCCAATAGTTTAATATCAATTTTTTTCGTTAAAAGTCGAACATGAATATCACGAACCAAAAAGAAGCAGCTCGTAAATCTTGAAATCTTTTAAGTGGATTTTTTTATTCAGTGCTCTCGAAAAGACATCATCATGCCAACAAATATGTTAAAAGCGAACTGAATTCATAAATCACCACACCGAGTGAAGGCACTTTAGAAGACAGCGGGCCTCGGAGCAGACCCGAAAAAAACCAATTCGAGACTCAACAAAACAATCCCGATTCCCGAAAGTCCGTTGCGAAATATTTCTCTCCACTTAATTTCGAATGCGTGAACTCTACCCCTCACTCCCACAAAAAAAATCGAGAAAAACAAGTCGTTTACACTGTTCGGGACAAGTTGATAGCAATTTGAAAAAAAAATCCTAATGGGTATCTTTATAAATTCCAACCACTTGACACATAATGTGTCGCCTATAAAAAAAATCCCATCTTAGTGGAGCTTTAATGAGTTCTTCTTCTCCTCATCTCGAATGAAAATCTGCTCTCCGTGCGTTCGATGTCGAAAAATTAAATGGAAGCCAAATGGTCTTCAAAAATGCTGCAACACTAATTAAGTTCTAAGTTTTATGACTAAGTCAACATAACGATATTGTTTTGTCAAGTTAATAGAATTGGAAAACATGTTCGTGCCCAAAAGGAAAACACTTTGGGGCAGTCAATTTAGGGGTGACTTAGTGTATTGCTTGCATTTTTATTGCTGGTTTGGGGGAAAACCTATTGAATTGAGGGGTTTTATTATTGTCAAAGTGCACCTTTGTCATCGGCTTAAAATTTGTCATCGTCATTGGAGACGAAAAGGTGTGTTTTTGTTGTTTTGGATGAGTGAGTACATGAGCGGTGCTTCGCCTTTGTGAGATGCAACTATGGCAATCTGAAATAAGCAGACAAATTCCAGAGTAATAGCCTGGCTTGTTCTCCATTTCGAAGGAATCTACACACATGCTGTGTGAGCTAAAGGAGTCCATAAACTCCAACAGAGGGTGTTTTCTTAGTTCATTATATCCATTACGTTCCATCGCGTTGCCGCTGTTGCTGCTACCATGCGAGGAACCTGCCAGTATACAAACAACAGTCAACAATTGTATCCGCCGTAAAAGAAAAATGTTGCATAACGTAGGGTATAAGAGGGAAAGTGGTGCCTTGACGTGAATTTGAGTTCATGTTTAAAATGTTAAGAGATATTGAATGCATTTTATTCAATGAAAAATTATGAAAATGGTGATGTGATGATGATAGCGGGCAGTTGACAATTTATTTGTTGATTAAATGTATTCAGGCCCAAGGCGTTTCTCCTATCCATTCAATCGCTGCGAAGACCTGAAGCACAGCTGATGAAAAATTCTCTATCTCTGTAGTTCAGCAGTGGTTAGAGGCCAAGTCTCAAATGTCAATGAATCTCGGTTTTCTTTAAGAACTGTACAAAACGAATGTTGAACTTGCTCTTTGCTTGATAACGAATACGAAAACCGTTTAAAAAAATATACCCTCTTTTCCCTTAGCTGAAAAACTCACTATTTAATGTACAAAAATGACACATTCCAAACCATTGTTGGGTTGGAGGACCCGATATTGGTGATATGGGTGTACCTTGTTACCAGTCAAAGTAGTGCGTTACGCACGAAGTAGTTCTCAAAGCCTGGACAGACAGGCGTCCAATTTTAAGATGAACGATATACCAATGGCATGTTTAAATAAGTGAAATGCGTCCATGTACACTGTTCTTCTGTTCACTATAGCTGATGAAAAGAATGAAAGTATGCGACGATGTTAGGCAAGAAAAATTGAAGCCAACCTAAAAGCACGTACGTTTTGCTGTTTGCTATTTGACATCGACCAACAGAAAAAAAAAAGACAAAATTTAATTTTATGGCGGTGCGGTGTTCTAAAAGTTTTTATCGGTCACACCAAAAATAGAATCACTTAAGATTCCTCAATCCAATCTGAATCCGAACGATGCCGATGTTTTGTCGTTCGTAATGTCGTCTGTCGTGTCCTCTGTCTTTTGTGTTTTTTTTCCCCTTATCCAATCCAATCCAAATCCGTTGCGGCTTGGCGCGTATATCAACTTCATATTAAAGGAAAGGGTATCAAGAGACATTGAATGAGTTAAGATTAATTACCGTGGTGTGGTGGCCTTTTGTTACATTATTATCGGATCGCATCTCGGCAACGAACATAATTCTCTGAATTTGGACAAAAAAAAGCATTTTTTTTTTACAGTTTGACTTTCAAAAAACCAGACGTTTTTTTATCGAGATAATATTTATCTAGAGAATATAATTTTTCATGAGTATTAACCTGCTTGTATAGCGATTCGATAAGGCCAATTTTGACCGTTTATAAAGAGTAATTGATGCTTGAACGCAATTGTCCATGTCAATCTCCAGGGTCGATTGCGGAGCCGATGGTTGTGGGAACAAAAGTCAATGATCTAGCAATTTTTATTTTCAGGTTCAGAGAGGTTTTTTGTGTGTATTTGAATAACTAACAAAGCGCCTTTCTTTGTTAGATGAAAATTGATTAATGATGGTCTATTGGTTCGTATCTAAATAGCTTAGGTGGCTTTAGACAAACAGACTACAGACGTGTTTTTGAATTGTATGAAAAATATTGCCTATCGCTCGTAATATTGGAATAATTGAATTAGCATTTGAATTGAATATAGAGATTTCAGTTTGGGACAACAAACGCTTTGAAAGTCATTTTTTTTAGAAGCTTCTTGCTGCTGTGTCAAACTTGTATGTTTAACTTTTAAGTATTCATGACATAGGAAAAAATCAATTCCCATCTCGACTTAATACCGAATCAAAAACAATACAAAAATAAATCGTCTGTGTACAGATTTTAAATATTCTTTTCTTGTTAAACAAATCCCAACTACATACTAACTCCAAATGATCATCACCACTGGCTGTTCCTGACTACATGGGCGCCTAGTTAAGTTCCCTTTCGAAATATTACAACAATCACGAATGAACTTTTACCTTAAGCCTATAAATAACAAACTAGTTTTATTCGACCTTTTACACGCATTTAAAATGCCACCTTATCCCGAAAATAGAGGTGACTAAAACACAGAATTGCGTAAATAAAAAAAAAATAAAAAACTACAAGACCTTAACCAAAGTGAATCATCATCATCTTCTCCACATCTGATTTAGCTATATTTTTTCCGATCCCCAACTCAGACACTGAGGGATATTTCTGTTCGTAATAGCCGGCAGTGCATTGTACTAATTAATCAGCCTAAACACTTAAACGATGCTCTAATTTAAGACCGAAATGCCCATGTCCAATGTAAAAACTTGTACTACGTCTAATAAACACAAGACTCGTGTTTAATGCTGCAACAGTAGTATTTTTTTTTGCCACTATTTTGGGATACAACAAAAGGAGCAAATTCGCTAAAATATTCTATGATCCCAAGAGGAATTGTAGAATCTCGACTGCGGCGTTAATTGCTATTGCAGATCATGCAGTTGGAGCAAGTGTTTTTCTTTCCTCGGAATGGATACTTGAACACTCTTTTTTATGTGCGCCATTTGTTGAAATTTTTGCGATCTTATTTGTCTGTTTTGTGGCTCCATCTCACCGATGAGATGTATGAACATTTTTAAGTTTGCTGAAATGAAGATTTGTATTGGTTTAAGGAATTAGAAGTTCGACGATATGAATATCGTTAATATCAATGGAATTCTCATATTTACACTTCTGGCACTACTCTAGAGGTGCTAATGAGTGCATTGTTGACTGAACTTATTTGTATTGCAACACCCAGACTCGACTGGATATAAGGCGGCTTTTAAGAAAATTATCATTGTGCAAAGAGTAAATACATTATTGGGCGGCTTTGAAATTTGTGTGAAAAAGTCCAGGATCTGCAAGATGACTCAAAAATGTTGAGCGAAGAAGAGGTAAACAAGGAGCATCTTAAAGAGAATTTTTTGCTAATAGCGTTTAGTTAAATTGCTGAAACCTTTAAATTAATTTTTATCTCAAAATTAACTTACAAGTTTATTTATAACCAAGCATTTCGTATAGGCTCTAAACTCTTTTTTCTATAGTGAATTGAGCAATCAACGATTTAACATGCTTTGACTATAGGGTCATTGTGGCACGTTTTAGGGTAAAAGTTGAAACAAGGACTTGTCCTTGGCAGTAAGGTAAAGAATAAACGTAGTAAGTGCGAGGCGATCTTGTCTTGGATAGAGTCAGATGTAGTTCATGCAAAGAAATCAACTAGTGAAACAATTTTGCTCGTCGTATTACGCAAGAGTTGAACAGTGAGTGGCAACCTTGCTATTGGGCTTTTCGGCACACTGTCATCATAATCCATCAGGGAAGCTTCGGCGAATTTCTTGGGTTTAATTTGACCGACAAAGACAAACTCCTGATTTAGTAATGAGTTTCGGCTAGCACATGAAGGCAGAAGGTATTGAACGTATTGTGCTCAACTGTCGATTCAAATGTTGACATAAGTAAGTTTCACACGCCAAGTTGGTTGAAGTCCTCTACTGGCCTGTGTGATCCACCCGATTCGCGGTCTTCCTCTTCTACGACGTTCTTCCGCTCATACAGTTCTTGATTGAATCGTCGGCGTCGGTCGGTCGCCTCCATTCTGAATTTATCCAGACAAGAACAAAAATCGCTAGAAGAATTTTTCTCTCGAAGTAGCCCAAAGAGTATTCTGCCGATGTTGTCAAAGTCCAAGTCTCTGCACCATAGATGAGAACCGGGATGATTATAGGCTTTGCTACAGGACACTTCAGTTCGAGAGAGGGCCTTACTTCCCAATGGGTTTCTAAGTCCAAAGAGGCAGCGATTGGTAAGATCGATTCTTCCTTTGATTTCAGCGTTAGTGTCGTTGTCTGAAATTGTGGCGGATAGGTAGACAAAGTCCTTAACTACCTTGAAGTCAAATCTGTCTATACTGGCGTTGGTTGACAGCATTAACTTGGCCCTCTCCATCTATCCTAATTTTCCTAACGCCCGCACTGTGCTTTGGCATAAAAAGGAAATAAAAACCCCTTGAGTGCGTGCTTATTATAAAAAAAAAATTAACTTGGCCTTGCCCTCGTTAACCTATAGACCCATTTCCCTGGCCTCGATCTCCAGGCTCACGAATGCTCCACTGAATTCACGCTGTGTTCTTCCAATTATGTCAATGTCGTTTGCATATCCTATTAGGAGGATGGACTTTGAAAGATTGCGCCTCTGGTGTTGATGTTGGAGTTTTGCAAAATCTTTACAAGAATGATCTGGAAGAAATAGCATGACAGCTCATCGCCTTGTCTAAAACGTTGAGGTTATTTCTGACCTTGATGATGATGAACAGCGTAAATTTTCCATTGCTTTCTTACACAGACGGATGCCAAAACTAGACATTGCTCTGTATGTTGGTCTCTATAGACGCTTTCATACGCGGTCTTGAAATCAATGAAAAGGTATCGATTTGAGGTTCCCGTAGAGTGTATATTTGATCAATGGTGGACTTTCCAGGCCTGAAAGCCACACTGATATGATAAGGACGGTGCGAATGCATAACTTCACGGGTCAAAAATTCACATGGGTCATAATTTCACCTCTAGTGAGTTATAATTTCACTTTTGGTGAAGTTGTGTCCCATCTAAGGTGGGAATTAGCTTCACTTTTTTGTGGGCCAGAATTTCACTCCTGTGTGAAGTTATGTCCCGCTCAAATTGGGATATAATTTCACTTTTTACTACAGTTGCAAGAAATTATCATTTTGTACTCTTTACCTATACATAATTTGTGTACCAAAAACTGCATTACTCTGGCGCCATTTTTTAATATTTTCAGAGTCTTGAAAACTGAATTTCCGAACTACTAACTATAAGGTGCAGGGAACTAACTTCACTGGGAACTAACTTCACATGGGAATTAACTTCACCAAGTGGGAAATATCTTCACTTTTTTCTGGTGAAGTTATATCCCAACTATGGTGGGATATTACTTCACTTTTCTGTGGTCAATAACGGTGCAGGGAACTAACTTCACTGGGAATTAACTTCACATGGGAATTAATTTCACCTCAAGTGGGAACTATCTTCACTTTTTCTTGGTGAAGTTATAGCCCAACTAAAGTGGGAAATTACTTCATCACAAATTTGTGTGAAGTTATTTCCCACCCGTTGTTCATAGATTTTAAGAGAAACAATCAGCCAAATGAAAAAAAAAATTATAAACATACAAATTCAAAAATGCCATGTTTTTATAATAAGCAGCAGGGTTGATAAAAATCATGATTTTTTTGTTTCTGACAGATTTTTTTGATTTTTTCAAAAAAATCATGATTTTTTTTATTTATTTGATTTTTTTTCTGTTTTCGCAAGATACCTGTCTAATTGCTCATCGTTAATGATAGTTTTATTTTAACTAACTACTCCGTACTCAAAATACGACATTTCTTATTCAAGACGGCATTTTTTTGTATAGATTGAGAACTGAAGAAGAAAACACAGACCTCGAGAATGCCCAAAGCAAATACGCAAGACTCAACCTTTTAAAAAAGTTTTATATTCAAAATTTAAAGAACTACAGTGGTGGAAGTCTCAGCCGGGTACAAAAGCAAATGATGAGCATGACCAGTTTATGCCTTACTTTGACTAGTTGCTTAACATCATCTGCGTCTGTGGAAATGATGTTTTCTACATTTGGCTTGGTTCTGCCTTAGCTACGAAACAAGCTGTGGAATGAAAAGGCAGAAAAAATGGTGTTCTTTTTAAAGATTTTAACAACAAATTAATTATTTTCAATTTGCTTTGAAGTGTGAGTTTTCAGTTTTTTAATTTATTTTTTAAAGTTCCTAAATAAAAAAAATTGAAAATTTTAAGCCGAGTTAAAAATAAGTTTCTGTCTAAATTTTGTTTAAAATCATTGATTTAAATCATGATTTAAATCAATTGATTCAAATCAATCAACCCTGATAAGCAGCCAGAGCAGACAAAGGCCTTAAATTCATAATTTGAGCTTCAGCTTTTAATAAAGCGAGTGCTTTTTGTATATTATTTGGACTAAATAATGGTTAGGTAAACAAGGAGCTTTATATGGAGATTGGGATTGGTCCTCCGCTTTGGTATAGTACCGTGAATCTGGCTGCGGATTGCCCGCGTATAATGGAACCAACATCCTTTGAGATCTACTTTGAGAAGTACAATGTACAAAGCGAGTCGAAATTTTTTTTGCCAAACAGAGAAACAATTTGGGGTGTGAAAATAAAAAAAATCGCGCGAATTTTTTTATTTTCACACCCCAAATTGTTTCTCTGTTTGGCAAAAAAAATTTCGGCTCGCTTCGCTCGCCTTGCGGCGCTACAGTATAAATTAATTTTTCTTGCACAATTGCCACTAGCATGTTTTTTTGGTACGATGATAGTTTTAACAAATATTATTTCATTTTCAAAAAAAAATTGTTAATTTATATTTTAATTGATCAGCTTAATGCTTAATTTATATTTTGTTTTAGTAGGAAATGAATAGTTTTTTAACATTTGCACCATTTGTGCTTTGAAAAGTATACATTTTGTTTATCCTAAATCTACATTATTCTTCTATAGAAAATATATCAAGAAAATGGGTCAACCGGTTTAGCTGGTTAGTTAACGTACAGAAAAAAGCTATTCATTTATATAGATTCTTAAAAAAATCATACTCTACTTCCAATGCTAAGCAGTTTTTTCAATGCAAACATTAAAACAGATAAGCATCAGGGACCCCTCGTAATTTTCATTCACCCCACCACTGGAAATAAATTTGTCATTGATTTTGATGCAAAAGTAGACTACACAACATGATAATAATGTGTAACTCTTATAAATATAAGTGAAATTAATTCCCACCTTCTATGAGAAATAGCTTCACATAAAAGTGAAGTTATTAACCACAGAAAAGTGAAGTAATATCCCACCATAGTTGGGATATAACTTCACCAGAAAAAAGTAAAGATATTTCCCACTTGAGGTGAAGTTAATTCCCATGTGAAGTTAGTTCCCAGTGAAGTTAGTTCCCTGCACCTCAATAACTTCACTTTGATGTGAAGCTATTTCCCACAGGAGGTGGGAATTAATTTCACTTTGTATATTAGAGTAACGCATTTATAATCATGTTTTGTAGTTTACTTTCGCATCAAAGTCAGTGACAAATTTATTTCCAATGGTAGGGAAAAAGAAACTTTCGTGAGATCAATGGTGCTCTTCTGTTTTAATGTTTGCATTGAAAAGTCTGCTCAAATTGGAACTTAGTCATTATTTTTTAAAAGTACCTTATTTTTTGAATCTATATAAATGAATAGCTTTTTTGTCTGTACGTTCTATACCGAGCCAAACCGGTTGACCGATTTTCTTGATTGTTTTTTTTTCTTTTTTTAACTAAAGAGGAATAATGTAGAAGGTTTAGGATAAACAAATTGTAAACTTTTCAAATCACAAATGTTAAAAAATGATACACTTCCTACTACAACAAAGTATGAACTGAGTTAATCAATACACAAATAAGTAGGTACCCAATTTCCTTTGAAATTTTTTTCAAATTCTTTTTTTTAAACTATCATCGTACAAAAAATAAATGTTAGTGCAAATTGTGTAAAGAACTTAATTGTAGCACTGCAAAGCGAGCGAAGCGAGCCGAATTTTTTTTGCCAAACAGAGAAACAATTTGGGGTGTGAAAATAAAAAAAATTCGCGCGAATTTTTTTATTTTCACACCCCAAATTGATTCTCTTTTGGGCAAAATTTTTTCCACTCGCTAGCAATTGTACCTGCTACATTTGTTGGTTCAAGCTCCAAATTCGTAATACAATTTTCTAAAACTTTTAAGAGTGATTGTAGAGTTAAGGTTTAGTATTGAAGAACTCAATAATGAATACGTTTTCTTGATAGGAATTGCCGACTGATAGCATTGAAAAATAGTTTTTTTTTTCAAATTCATTTTTATTCATTTTCCTTATAACTACTTAATACTAGACAATAGAATTCAAACTAGCTTATGATCTAACATCTTATATTTACTTACTGACCCCAACCGGGCACTCTAAGAAATTCAGGGTTTACTTAAAACTAATGCCTTTCGGCCTATGAACTATGTTTTTTTTATTAACTTTATTGCTTTTTTTATGTTAGAAAACTTAAGAAAAAACTAACTCGATATCATTTTTGTGTTTTCCTTACATGCTACTTAAAATTATGTCCTTAAAAATAAAACTTAAAATTAACTAAAACTACCTAATCTACCTAACAACTACTTACAAACTAGAACAGCCACAGCAGCAAATCTAACTTTTTTTTTCATTTCACGGTTTTTTTTTTGTTTTTTTTTATTTATTTTATTTATTTATTTTTTTAACTTTTTCTTTTTATTTCTTTTTTTCTTTATTTTTCTGTATTTTTTATTTGTTGTCCTTTTCAATGTGTGCCACCATGCCTACTCTACTTAAACCTAAACCCAAAACCCTTACATTAAAACAAGTATGCAAGCCGGCCAAGGCTTAAAACCCTACCCCGACTACTCATTATCAAGTGCTGACTGAAGCCACCAGAACTGGTGCTCCTGCTTCACCCTATCAATTCGGTCCCGTTCGGACACAGCCCTACTGAACCGGTAAAGGAGCTGCCGATCGACTGACGGTTCTCCGCCTGACGTGGTAGATTAGCGGGATCGCCAATCTGTCCTGTATCAGACCGCATTTATCTAGGTGGAGGAATGCCTCTGGTGGAATGAAGCCGCTCGAGCGTGCACTATCAAAATATTCGTCGTTCGGATAGAACGCCCCAAAGATCAAATTATTCGTCGAAGTCATAGCTCTCGCAATGTGACCCCGAATAAGTCTTATCACGAAATTGTCAATTCTGTTGATCCGAGCCTCGTTGTACAGAACCTCGTTAGAATAGTAATGTACATAAGAAGATTCCGGTGTCCGATACAAACCGAGACAGCGATGAAGACACTGCCTCTCGAACACCCGAAACTTCTCCATTTGAGATGGTGCAACGTTGAACCACACTGGACAGCCATAAACGATCATCGGCCGTATGAGGGCCATGTAGCAAATTACCTTCACTCTGGGGTCAAGCCGACTGCTGTAAAACAGCCGTTTCGTCAGAGCAGCATCTATATGTCTGTCGAAATACAGATACTGGTCCAACCAGATACCGAGGTACTTCACTTCACTTTTGCTCGTTAATCGCTGTCCGTGCGGCCCAACGATGACCATCTTGCGCCAATTCTTGCGCGTATCCCTCGTGGCCCCGGCCAACGAGGTCCGGAACCAGGCACGTAGCCAGAGGGGGGGCTAGAGGGGCTCAAGCCCCTCCTGAAATGATTTAAAAAAAAATATTTGAACAAAAGTTTGTATATTCTCTTATTAGTTCCTCACTACTTATGTAACCACATCGCAACCAGTTCAAAAAATGCAACCTATATAAGCCCAGATATCCAAAACGAAATCTTGGATATATGCTCTGATATTGTCACCAGAAAAATATCTAACCGGGTTATAAGATCGAGTTGTTTTAGCATTCCCGCTGATGAAACAATGGATGTTTCTGGCACTGAGCAACTTTCAATATGTGTCCAATATGTTGACTGCTGTACAGAGCCCACGAAAAGTATGCTTCGGGAAAATTTTGTAGGTTTTATTCCGACACCGACGCCTTGGACAAAACGTCACGATAGACGCATATAATTTCGAGGTAGTTAGGGACTTTGTATAACTTGGCTCCGCTATCAATACGGACAACGACATCAGCGCCGAGATCAGACGAAGAATAACTCTTGCTAATCGCTGTTTCTTCGGGCTAAGAAAGCAATTGAGTAGTAAAGCCCTCTCCCGAAAAACTTAGGTGACGCTCTATAAGACCCTCATCATCCCCGCTATATGGTGCATGGATCTTGTCAAAAACGGATGAGAACGCACTTGGCCGTTTTGAGAGAAAGATTCTACGTAAGATCTATGGTCCTGTCTGCATAAACGGTGAATGGAGGAGAAGATTTAACGACGAACTGTACGGGCTGTACAGCGACACTGACTTAGCTAAAAGAGTGAAGGTCCAAAGACTCAGATGGCTCGGTCACGTGGAGAGGATGGACACCAATACTCCGGCCCGTAAAGTCTTCGAATCCACCGCAGAGGGAAGACGCAGTAGAGGAAGACCAAGGCTCAGGTGGCGCGCGCAAGTTGAAGATGACCTCAACCAACTCGGCGTGCGAAACTGGAGACAGCGAGCTAGGGACCGAGCTGGCTGGAGAGGTTTGTTGGTTGAGGGCCAAGTCCACCCCGGACTATAGCGCCACCTTAAGTAAGTAAGTAAAGTAAGTAAGGATCCCTCTTCCGATGTTCTGAAACTACTAGATATATGTGAGAAGACCTACTTCAGGAGCATAAGCTACTTGCTTACAATTTTGGCCACACTACCAGTTACAACAGCTATCATTGAAAGAACCTTTTCAACGATGAAAAGGATCAAAACAGTATCCCGAAGCGTTATGGGCCATCCAAGACTAAGCGCACTTGCAATGCTGTCTGTTCACTCAGGTATTGATGTGGATCCAGATGAAGTGATCGACATTATGTCTAAAAAAAAGACAAGGCGTTTATTGCTGTAAAAATCCAAACTATTTATTTAATTAAATAAAAAAAAATACAAACAAAAATAAAACATTTACATTATGTAGTTTTTTTTAAATTTTTGTATAAAGAATTACTTCTTCGCCCCCTCCCCCGAACCGAAATCTTGGCTACGGGCCTGTCAGTACAGGATTGTTTCGCATTTCTGGACATTTATTTTCAGTTTCCAGTCATCGCAATATCGCTGAATCTTCTCGAAGTCACGTTGCAAGAGAATTCTAATGACTTCGACCTTTGGGGCAGTTCTGTACGCAATCAGGTCGTCGGCATACGCAATTGCCTGGGAAAGGCTACCTATCAGATCGCGCGCTGGTGTAAATGCTGAAGAGGATCGGCGAGTTCACTGCTCCCTGTTGAAGACCGTTTTTAATTTCAAAGGTGGTGGTAGAAGTTACATTGCCACTTTTGACAACAAACTTTCTACCGTTGAGCATATCATGAAGCATATACAATAATGGTTTACTGATGCCTAGTCTGGTGAGTTTAAGGTACAAACCTTCTTACCATACGGTGTCGAAGGCCTTCTCCAAATCCACCAGAACAGCACCCGTGCATTGTTTTTTGGACTTGTTCCATTGGATATCAGAAACGAGCTTAGACGCGGCATGAATAGTGTCATGTCCCGCCTTGAACCCGAACTGGTTATCCGGAATTATTTTGTTGTCCGCAGCCCACTCACCCCATTGAAAAATAGTGCTTCCGTCTGCATTCACATGATGCAAGGACACTGAACAATGAACATCCCATCAATAAAAAATGTCTTTCCGAAGGAGTTGTTAATGTCATTGCAACAGCTGAGTTAGTTTAGATGATAAAAAGGTGCAATAAGATGAAACTGGATTCAAGTACAGTTTGCTTGCATTACTCTCACCTTACCGAATATCAAAGTTCAGAAGATCGTTTGCATTAGAAACAATTTTCTTTACGTCACATAAACTTAGAGCATGCGGTATATTTCAACCGTTATGCACTGAAAAAACACCCACCATAGTGGGTCATTAGTCCCGAAAACCATTTTCGAGACTTCTGAATTCGGGACCAGATTTTCTGCGCCTTGGAATGATTTAATAGGTGGGAAATAATTTCACCCAAATTTCAGGTGAAATTATTGCTCACCTAAGGTGAGAAACAATTTCACCCGAAAAAAGTGAAATTATAACCCACTAGAGGTGAAATTATGACCCATGTGAAGTTATGACCTGTGAAGTTATGCACCCGCACCGATAAGGACCTATCAGGTTCTTGACGAAAGGCTTCAAACGTTCACACAGCACAGCAGACAAAATCTTAGGAGAGTTGAACTGCAGATATACGATCCTTCAAATGTCCGCTCAATTGCTCGGCTATGCGAACACATCACTTTCGAAAGAATAAGTTCTTTGGGTGATTTTTGATTTTTTTAATAGTTTTTACGGCTACTGGAGAAGAATATTCAACAGCAAACTTTAAAGAAGGACCTTCAGCTGTCCAGTTACGATGGAATCGAACGAATAAGATGGCTTAGTCACGTCGAATAATTGAAAGCAATGCTCCAACTCACAAAATTTTACACACAAACCTGATGATAGGGATTTTGTCTACTTTAGAACTTTAGCTTAGGTTGGAGCTACCTGCAAGGAAATGTTTTATCCACATCGCATTGTGATGGCCTTGACTTGAACAAAAGCTCTGTGTCTGTGGTTGCGCTGATACTTTGGAAAGTGTATTTTCTTGAATGAAAATGAGCTTCATAATGTAGGGAATATAAAGAGGGGCTTGAATTTAATAGTCTTTTTTTATGAAAATACATTGTGTACTACAGTCAATTTCTTTAAATTCTCAACCTCAATTCAGAAAGACATTTATGAATATTTAGATCAAACTGTAAACAACGATGCTATTCAAAATCTTTAGTTTGGAAATAACAAGAATCTTCCTTTCAAATACATTTTCCTTTTCTAACCTTCGTATATGAGAAATCAAACCATTCAGTATTTTTATAAAGGACTAGAATCAGAAATTGGGTCAAATTTTCACATTTCTGCCTTTAAAAGAGAAAAGTAATTTTTCCGATTAATAAGCTTCAAGCAAGCTGCATGCCTTTTGATTGATTTCAATCCTTCATCGCATCTCCCTTCTTGAAAATATCTTCAGTATCGGTAAACACACTTTAAAATAATTGCACTCACGTCACAAGCGCCACTCACATCGATTTTCCAATTCACTGTTTCATTGCTTTTCAAAAAAAAGTACACAAAGTACCTCCTCCCCTATCACATTGTGCACTATAAAAGTGCTCTAGCTTCAGCAACGTTATATTTTTAACAAAACGAATTTCTATATCGATGCATGTGCATTTGCTCCAGAAGCAGCAATTGTGCACGGATATCCTATTTGCTGAGCTTCCTAAATCCATGAGATGAGGAGATCTATAACTTTGCTCTTATTCGTGATTCGTATCTTTAACTCGGGGCACATGCAGGCAATGCAGTGTGAAAAGTGAGACAACACACCAGAACGTACCTACTTAAATTTTATCTAGAAATAGGAGGTCATGTCTAGTTGTATAGTCATCGTCATAGAATCGAACATGAATTCATCCAATTTTTGCAGTGCATCTTCACAAATTGATGCAATCGTTTTGAATCTACAAGAATTCATTCTGCTGTGCTTACTATCGGCAAAAAAAATTAAAATAAATTTGTTCCAAGGTTTAACCTCGAAAATTCATGTGCACAATAAAATTTTATTAAAAAAACCACACCGGTATTGAGTAATCATAAAGGAAATTGGTTTTTGCGGTAGACGCACAGCGAAGTCAGCACAAAAGTTTGAATATTGTCTTTTATCAATTTTTGTGTTTGATTGTGTTTCTGTTCGTATCTAGCTTACTTAGGAAACTGCAAATTAATTAAATTCCTGCTAGATACGACAACAATCACACTCAACGGGGAGTTTTAAAGGAACAGGAAGAATAATAAATATCGGTGCATTGGTGAATTTGTGTGTCCTGCAGGGAATAGAGTCTATTCAGGATGGAATTCCTGGAAGGATCTCTATTTATCATTATTTGCTTTGTTTCTATTGCAAACCAACTGCATCCGGTATAATTGAAAAGTGATTTTTGCTTTGTACAGGTGGGAGAATAGAGCGACGAGTCAAAGGAGAAGAGTGACAGAGACAGTGCCAAAAAAATATAGGATAATGCACTAAGGGCTAATTACGACACGGACAGCATGATGTCAATTTGATTTTGAGTTTCGTTTTTAATTTGAAACGTATTTTTTTGTCTTTTAAAATAGAACAGGTGTACCACACGTGTGGTATAGATCTACCGAAAATTACTATTCTGTTCAGGATCAGAAGAATTTAACTAGTTAAACTGATTCTTTAGCATTCAGTTTCTACAAACTACGGTTTTATTTTTCAAAAATACAAAGGAAATCATTTCACTTAACAAGGGGTTGTCAAACTGATATGAATCGTAAAAAAATCAGTTAAAAATATAAAAATTCTCGATATTTGTTTGCTCACATTCTCAAAGGACATTGCCCAAGTCCAATGCTTAGCAAACAATCCAATCCCCTCTGCATTTCAATTTCAATAACCCTGCTACTGTTTGCAACACAAAGGACAAAGTAAAAGAAGCGCACTTTTACCTCATTGACCCGGATTCGATGATTATTATTTCCACACATGACAGGGCTACCAATAATAGTTGTTCTTGCAACCGTACGTGACATCCTATAAGGAATGTCTTTGTACCCAGATTGGGTTAGCGATAAGACGCATTTATTTCATTTTCATTTTTATGTCTGACATTGTCACCCGGTCCCAGACTTTAAGGATTCGACTATCGCAACAAAATCATCTTCCCTTGGAAATGTTCAACCGTCGCGTCGCATCGACCGTTGTTCCCAGACGTTCCACTCGTTCCATTAAATCATATCCCAGTAGTCGGTCGTATAAAAAGTTCCTTTTTTGTAATTCGAGCAAGTTAACGCGCGAATTTTCCAAACGCGCTAATCCCAACTATAAATTCCAGCCCATCTCATATATCAAACAAAAATTGCAATATTTTCGCGCAACCACAAAATTTGCTTTGGCGAAAATATCAAATATGTTCGCAATCCATGTGTTTTTCTAGCAGACAGACAGACAGATAGAATAAAGAATATTGAAGATATTACAAAGAGTGTAAATAGAAAAAGGAGATCTTAATCTTAGGGGAAAAGTCCCTTCTTTTGGCGTTTAACTATGCGCGACACATAAAACTGACGTGGCAGATAAATTTCACATTTAGTAAGCAATAAGAACGATGACTGAAGACCGCAGACGGCTGCTGGGCTATGAATTCTATTTTTCGATCATTTTATATGAAAAATTGAAGATTTATTTGATAATTTTACATGGCTAGATACCATTTATGGTTTTTGGAAACGATGCTTTTATGTTTTCAATAATAATCTGCTAAGTTTGTTTTTATCGTCGAGAGTGCTAAGAAATTGTTTGTTTTTCATTGTTTTTGTATTTTCTGATTTTTATGTTTAAGATACCTGAGTTCATTCAAGCAAATCAAACAAAAATACTCCAAGAAAATGAGAATGAAAACAATTAGAAATTTGCAGATACACTAGTCAAAACAATTAATGGAACACTTGAAAAAACTCAAAAATGGAGTGGTTTTTTATAAGGCTGTATCTCAGTAGAAAAAAGTCGGATTGAAGTGAAATAAAAAGTTTTTCAAAGGTTATAATTTTTTCTTTTCAAATTATTTTGAGTTAAAAAAGTACCGTTAGTTGTTTTTGCTTGAGCGTAAAAAATGTTCACTCACACAAAAAAACAAACTTTCCTTAAAATTGAAAAAAAGTGTTTTGTAAGTTTGATTGAAACAGAGAAACGGTTAAT
Source organism: Sphaerophoria taeniata (assembly GCA_943590905.1). NCBI lineage: Eukaryota > Metazoa > Arthropoda > Insecta > Diptera > Syrphidae > Sphaerophoria > Sphaerophoria taeniata. The sequence continues at coordinate 83,425,168 of OX016540.1, read as the reverse complement.
CGTATTGATGTGAAATTTTCACCAAAATCAAGGAAATTTTATGAGCTTTAATAATTAAGCCTCAGATTAGTTGTATCACTGAAAAGCACAAAATAACGGTAGTTTTTATGAAAAAGTTGAAAAATGCGTATTTTGGACCTTTTTTGAAAATGATAGAAAAGATTGAAAAAAAGCAATATTTTTATTTTTTCAAAATGTTTTTGTGTTGAAAATTTAATAAATTTTTCAAATCTGCCTTTAGTTTTTTTTTTTGTAAATCAATATTAAGCAGAGTTATTAGGGTCCAAAGTCAAAATTGTGTTTTTGCATGTAAACCCATTTTTTGATTAGAAAAAAAATCGTAGCGATCTGAACTAAACAGTGAATTATAGCCAGCTAAATTCTCAAATTGAATCTTAGATTGGTTGGATTGAAAAAAAATTTCCGCTCATTTTATGACAACTCAAAGTTTATTTTTTTTCGATTTTGAAATTGAGTGAACATTTTTTACGCTCAAGCAAAAACGCCTAACGGTACTTTTTTAACTCAAAATAATTTGAAAAGAAAAATTTTTAATTATAATTGTTTTTCAATTCTACGTAATTTTTTAAATCAGTTTCTGAATTTTTTATGTTTATTTTTTTCCTTATGAGGTCCCTAAAAATAAAACTTAAAATTAATTATAACTACCTAATCTACCTTACAACTTCTTACAACTAGAACAACCGCAGCTGCAAATCTCTATCTTTTTTCCCTCTTTTTTCTTTAATTTTTTTATCTTTTTCTGTTTTCTTTTTTGTGAAGATTATTTTCTTATCCATTTCGTTTGATGTGCCACCTAAACCCTAAACCCTTAAACTAAAACAGGAATGTAAGCAGGCTAAGGCTCAAAACCCCATCCCAACTACTGATTTTCAAGTCCTGACTGAGGCCACCAGTCACCCTATCGATTCGGTCCCGTTTAGGTACTGCAAAATATTCGTCGTTCAGATAGAACGCCCCTAATATCAAATTATTCGTCGAAGTCATAGCTCTCGAAATGTGACCTCGAACTAAAACTTGTTCACGAAATTGTTAATTCTGTTGATCCGAGACCTCTTGTAAAGAACCTCGTAGGTATTGCAATGTTTATAAGAAGATTCCAGAGTCCGATACAAACCGAGACAGTGCCGAAGACACTGCCTCTCGAACACGCGAACCTTCTCCATTTGAGAAGGTGCTAAATTCAAACTCGCTGGACAACCGTAAACGTCATCGATCAATAAATTACCTTCACTCTGGGGCCAAACTGAATGCTGTAAAATAGCCGTTTCGTCAGAGCAAAGGCTTCTCTGGCCCTGGTTAGAGCAGCATTTTTATGTCTGTCGAAATATAAACACTGTTCGTTAATTGTTGTCCGTGCGGCCCAACGATGACCATTTTGCTCCAATTCTTGAGCGTATCACTTGAAGCTTTAGCCAACGTAGTCCGCAACAGTCTCGCATTTCGGGACATTTATTTCAGTTTCCAGTCATTGCAGTATCGCTGAATCTTTTCGAAGTCGCCTTGTAAGACAATTTAAATGTCTTCGATCATTGGTGTAGTTCTGTACGCAATTAGATCATCGGTATAATCAATTGCCTGAGTAAGGCTATATGCTACCACTCAGATCGCTGCGCTGGTGTAAATACTGAAGAGAATCGACGAATAAACCACTCGCTGCAGCTGTTGTAGGCCATTTTTTATGTTGAAGGTTGTGGTAGAAGTTACATTGCCACTCATAAAATATACAACAATGATTTACTCATGCCAAGTCTAGTCAGCTTTAGATAAAGGCGCTCTAACCATACGGTGTCGAAAGCCTTTTCCAAATCAACCAGAAGTGCAAGCGTGCATTGTTTCCTTGATTTATTCTATTGGGTGTCAGAAACGAGCTTAGACGTAACATGAACGCTGTCATGACCCGCTTTATCGTGCATAGCATGATGATCTATTCTAATACCTTGCTGATGCTCAGTAGAAGACTTTTCGACCTGTAGCAGCTATACATATATTATCATTATCATTCATTTATTTAACTATTTAAAATTTTTCATTTCACTCAGTTTCAAATCAATATTTATTTATCAATGTATTCGAATCACTCTATTTAAATTAACTATCGTAGTAACCTTTGAAATTTCATTTCATTACTGAGAATTTTACTTTTGACATTCGTTCTTAGATTTTCATAGAATAATCTTGTTTTCCTTAAAATTAATAAATTTTGTTTTTGTTCTTTGGTACGCTTCAGTCTTTTAACTTTTCAACTTGAATTTTATTGAATGGGTGTTGGTCAAGATTGATTCAAGACCATTATCCATATTGGCGACCCCTACGTTGAAAAAAAGTACGCATAGCAAGAAAATAGAAAGATTTTTGAATTTCTCGAAAGTTCTACAGAAAATATTTGAAAATGCCAGATGATGACCAGGACAGACAAAACGTTAGCGGCGAATTGCATCGTGTTTCTATCAAACCACCACCATTTTTGCAAGACCAACCTGACCTATTTTTTATTCAAATGGAGACGCAGTTCAACATTGCTAACATCAAATGCGACATAACAAAATATCACTACCTCGTTGCTTCATTAGATCAAAATGTTTCTTCACGTGTCAGTGATTCACTTAGAAATCCACAAGAAACAAATAAATATGAAGAACTGAAAAAAGTGATAATAGCAGAATTTACCGACTCTGATCAAAAGAAGTTGCGTAAATTGATAAACAGTGTTGAGCTTGGTGACTTGGATCCATCTAAGCTTCTGAAAAAAATGAAAGAACTTGCGAAAAACCAACTTTCCGATGATGTGCTCAAAACATTGTGGTTGGAAAGACTTCCGAACAACATAAAAGCTGTTATTTGCATTGGTTCAGGCGATTTAACGACGCGACGCTTTCCAAGCAAGCTGACACGATGGCTGAAATGCAGAGCATCTCAAACATATCAGCAGTTGGAAGCCAAACTGAAATTTTATCAAGAATCGATGCGCTTCAAAAACAAGTCGAAGAACTAAGAACATCAAGATTAGGTGGAAGCAGAAAGCATGTCTCACAAAAGAGAGATTTAAGCAAAAGTCGCAGTAAGTCTAAACCACGTCTTCCACTTTGTCGCTATCATTTCAGGTTCGGCAATGATGCAAAAAAATGCGTTGAGCCTTGCCAATTCAAAAAATTTGACCTCTCGGAAAACTAAAGGAGGCTCTGTCATCGGAAGCGACACTGCACAGAGCTGACACAAATGAAAGCCGTCGCTTATTTATCCGAGATCGAAAAACAAACCAAGGATATCTCGTAGACACAGGTGCAGACTTTTCGGTCCTACCTCCCACCAAACATGACAAGCCAGACAACAGATACTCCTTATTTGCTGCCAATGGAACTCCAATCAAAACATACGGGACAAAAACCATTCAAATCGACCTCGGACTTAGAAGAAAATGGATTGGATGTTTATTGTTGCGGATGTCACTCGACCAATAATCGGTGCAGATTTCATTCACGAATTTGGACTGCTTGTTGATCTACGAAGAAAAAAGCTCATCGACACAACAACAAAACTTGGGGTAAGTGCAATTGCATGTAATAAAAAAATCGAACAAATTTTTACCTTTGCACAAGATTTGCCACAAAATATTAAGTCGTTGTTAGAACAATACAAAGAGTTAACACAACCATTCAAAGCTTCAATTTCGCCGTCAGAAACAAGAGTAAGGCATCACATAATAACAACAGGTCCCCAATTTTTTCGAAACCTCGCCGATTAAATCCTGAAATGTACAATATAGCGAAAGCCGAATTCGATTACATGTTGAAACGAAACATCTGCCAACCAAGTAGTAGTCAATGGGCTACACCCCTTCACATGGCTCCCAAGAAAGAAAAAGGTAAATGGCGACCATGTGGTGATTATCGCCGCCTTAACGCAGTTACCATACCTGACCGGTATCCTATTCCACATATTCAGGATTACACCCACAAAATGTGCGGCAAGTCCATTTTTTCAGTAATCGATTTAGAACGTGCTTACAATCAGATACCAATCGCCAAAGAAGATCGCGAAAAAACGGCCGTTACAACCCCATTTGGTCTGTTTCAATTTAATGTCATGGTTTTTGGACTACGTAACGCTAGTCAAACCTTTCAAAGATTCATGAATCAAATTTTTCAAGACTTAGATTTCGTAATTGTCTACATTGATGATATCTGCATCGCTTCATCGACTCCAGAAGACCATTTGGAACATATTCGTATTGTTCTCCAGCCTTTACGCGAAAATAATTTGAGAATTAATATATCAAAATGCAAATTCGCCCAATCTGAAGTAAACTTTTTGGGACATAGAGTCTCAAAAAATGGTATTGCCCCTACAAAAGAAAAAATCGAAGCTTTGTCATCGTTCAAAAAACCTACTTTAGCTTTTGAACTCAAAAGATTTATCGCAATGTTGAATTTCTATCGTAGATCTCTTCCACATGCAGCTTTTGTTCAAGGAAAATTGCAAAAACTCATTAAGGGCAACAAGAAAAACGACAAATCCGTCATTCAATGGAATGCAGAAGCTGAACAAGCATTCGAAAAATGCAAATATGATTTGGCAAACGCAGTTCTCTTAGCCCATCCTAGTCCAAATGCCAAACTCGTGCTCCATGTCGATGCAAGTAATCATTGCATTGGCGCTGCAATTCACGAACTGGTAAATGATGAACTTAGACCATTAGGATTCTATTCGAAGAAAATGACTGAGTCCCAAAAAGTCAAAAGCACTTACGATAGAGAGTTACTTGCAGCGTACAAAGCTGTCCAATATTTCCATCATCTTATTGAAGGCAGAAGTTGTACAATCTTAACAGATCACAAACCGTTAGCTTTTGCCTTTACACAAAAACCAGATGCCAAAATTCCTCAGCGAATCAATCAATTGAATTACAATCAGCCTTTTCACCACAGATTTTCGTCATATTAAAGGCAAAGATAATATTGTAGCTGATTTGCTATCTCGAGTAGAATCGATTTTCAATGGCACAATGGAACATATTGTTATTTAGAAAAATTAGCTGATGATCAAGAAATCGACGAAGACCTCGCAAGTTTGAAAGATGACACTTCATTGCAACTTAAACGCATCGAAATACCTGGTACAAATGTTACACTATTATGCGATGTTTCAACGTCTCGTGTTCGTCCATATATTACTAAAAACTACCGCAAACAAGCATTCGACTCGACCCACAACATCGCTCATCAAGGCATAAGATCCACGGTCAAATTGATGACCGAACGATTTGTCTGGCCAAATATGAAAAGTGATATCAAGCAGATGGTAGAAAAATGCGTTAACTGTCAAAAAGCTAAGATAGACATTTTTGGCCTGCCCGTGCTTTCAACAAGCTCCCGCAACTTGTTTAAATTCGATAGTAAATCCTTGTTCTAAAAACCAAGTTTGATTAAAATACCGTCATTTATCAATTTGTTTCTTGTTTCACTTCATTTCAATTAAAGTGTTTGACATTATATTCTTTTTTTAATTGACTTTACTTGACTATATTTTGATTTAATTTCATCATAAATCGAGTGTTTGAGTGATTTTTATCTGGTGCTCTCAGTTCTCACAATTTGCTGTTAATCGTTTTGCTATTGTCTCCCTTGGTGAGTTGCAACTTTCTTAGTGTATGTTCTGCCAATGAAGCAAATTTGAAGCTACACAAATCTGTATCGGTTTCGTTTCATGCCGCAACAAGTTGCAGTCTTACATCTTCTGGGCTCTTTTTCAATCAATTAACACCAATATTGGCACCGTCATATAACTTGCTTGTGCTTGTGCTTGTGAAAGAATCTGTTGCTACCCGTATCGCAATCTCTGACATCTCTGAAGACGTACGAAGTTTACATAGCAAAAATAGAGATACTTCACCTGATTCAATTGTGGTTCATAACAACAAATCCTTACATCAGGAGCTTCAGGATCATGACTCTTCATCAAACGGAAGCATTTTGGATATTCCCCCTAACACAACGTCTTCGCACATACCAACGCTACCAGCTCCACAAACTGGAACAACCAACTCACACAAGGATAACAACAATTTATCATCTCCTATACTGTCCACTAATTTGAAAGTTTCCAAGTTCTTTGTCAATGAAGCTCCTCGTCATGCTAACATTTCTTGGATTATGAACTTCTTCAAAAACAATTACTGCTTTCAACCCTCAAGATGTAGCCGAGTTGGTTACGGAATGTTTAAATTATCTATACCGGATATCTATGAATGGTTATTTGTAAATCATCAGTTTACTTTGAGAAATAGCGACATAAAGATTGTACGTTGGTGCGATCGTAAATCCATAATTAGTAATAGAAGTAATATTAATAATAATCTTAAGTTTAATTATAACCATTTTTCTTCCTTTACAGTACCTGTAGTTCATAGTCCTAACAATCCTTTACCCCACACTTCAAGTTTCAGTATCTCCCAATTACATGATCCTCATAGGCAGTTTAAAAATCATTTTTTTCGAAACTAACCAGTCATTACCTCTTGACCAAAATTGCATCCATTGTCTATCAATTTACTACCAGAATGTGAGAGGACTTCGCACAAAAACTTCCCAACTCTACCTTAATGCCCAAAAACTTCCATACAACCTCTTTGCTTTAACGGAAACCAATCTGACATGTGACATAAATAACAATGAACTTTTTACATCCGATTTCAGTGTTTTCCGAAAAGATGTTGTTGTTTCTAATTCTTCTAGCAAGGGCCGTGGTGTTCTAATAGCGATCCATTCTGACCTAAATACATCTTTGATAACAATACCTGATACTCTTGACTTAGAATTAATCTGTGTTAAGATTAATCTTCCTAATCGAAATATTTTTATCATTTGTTGTTATATCCATCCAACCCAACCTACATCAGTTTACAAATGTTTCATTGAAGCTATTGAATATATAGTTGATTTGTGTAACCCCAATGACGATCTCATTATTCTTGGAGATTTCAATCTTCCTTACTTGACATGGTCCCTCTCTGAAGATGGTACCTATTATACAGCTATAAATACAACGTCTGACATAGAAATTCTTTTTACTGATCGCCTTCTTGCTTCAGGGTTTGTTCAAATGAGTGGCATCAAAAATAGTCTTGGTAGACAGCTTGACCTCATTTTTACATCTGATGTTGAGAACACAATTGTCACTGAAAGTAAGCATCTGTTGACTAAACTGGACACCCACCACCCACCCCTTTCAACAATTTTTGCTTTTGTTAGTCCCAACGTACGTCCGGAGTTTCAAAGTAACACTAAATTCAACTTTCGTAAAGCTAACTTCAACTTATTAAACCAACTTATTAATGATATTAATTTTGACTTTTTGCTTGACCATAATATATGTATTGACCTCAAACTTCAGACGTTTTACTCTCTCTTACATAGTTGTTTTTCTCAATCTGTCCCAATTCTTATGCAAAAAAACGTTTCTTCATCCCCCCCTTGGTATACAAAAGAACTTCGTTGTCTTCGTAACAAACGTAACAAACTATGGAAAAAGTTTCTAATGAATCGATCTAATCAACAATTCTCTGACTATATCGAAGTGTATAATGATTTTAATACTTTATGTGAATATCTTTATTTTAACTATATATCTCAGATGCAATTAAATATTTTATCCAACCCGAAAGAATTTTTTCAGTTTATAAACAGTAAAAGAAAGTCTGATGGTTACCCTTCGGTCTTTAAATTACATGATCAATCATCTTCCGATCCTGTTACAATCTCAAACCATTTTGCTGAATTTTTCAGTCAATCTTTTTCTTCCAACAATTTCGAAATCGATGAAAATTATTTTAATTACATGAGCACATGCAATCAAACATCTTTATGCGCTATTAATATCGACATTTCTATCGTGATACAAAAAATTAATTTACTCAAGGACGATTACTCTTCTGGTCTTGATGCTATTCCTCCAATAGTGTTAAAGAAATGTGTTGACAGTTTAGCAATACCTTTAACAGTCTTATATCAACTGTCAATTTCAACAGGTATATTTCCTAAGGTTTGGAAAGAAGCTTTTATTATTCCTGTTCACAAAAAGGGGCCCAAGAATGATATAAATAATTATCGACCCATAGCAAAACTTTCTTGCATTCCCAAACTTTTTGAAAGTATAATCTATGACAATATGTTTTTCCACTGCAAACCTATCTTTTCGCCCAATCAACATGGATTTCTTAAAGGAAGATCAACCACCACAAATCTTATTGAATTTGTTTCTTTTAGCTTGAGCGCTCTAGAAAGTGGAAAGGAGGTCGATTCCATAGCCACAGATTTTAGTAAGGCTTTTGACAAAATCTCCCATAAGCTTATTCTGTTTAAACTTAATAAACTTGGCTTTCCACCTCTTATTGTCTCATGGATACAATCTTACCTATATAATCGCCAGTACAGGGTTTTGTTTAGGAATAGCATTTCAACGGAAATAAATGCAACATCTGGTGTTCCCCAAGGTAGCCACCTCGGACCTCTTCTTTTTATATTGACCACCAATGACGTTGAAAAAATTATTTCCAATGCTCAACTACTTATATATGCAGACGATATGAAAATTTACAAAGAAATATGTTGTTCCGTGGATATTGACCTACTCCAAACTGATATTAATAACTTTAGTACTTGGTGCCAAATGAATGACCTTGAACTAAATATTAATAAGTGTCAATCTATAACGTTTTCTCGTAAGTGTTCTACAGTTTCTTGTAGAACTTATACTATCAATGACGAATCTATTCCAAGAGTAACATCGATCTCTGATTTAGGCATATTATTTGACTCCCAATTGAATTTTAAATCGCATATCGACAATATTATTAATAAGGCTAATTCCACTTTAGGATTTATTAAACGCTGGTCTAAAGAGTTCTGTGATCCATATGTCACTAAATCCCTTTATATAACGTTCGTTAGACCTGTACTTGAATATGCTTCCCAAGTTTGGTGTCCTCACTATCAAGTTCATATTCAAAGGATTGAAGCTGTCCAGCGTAGATTTATTCGTTTTGCCCTTCGTGACCTTGGTTCTGGCTGGGAAGATCCCTTTAATTTACCACCTTATGAGTCTCGCCTTCTTCTGTTGAGCATGTATCCCTTATTTATTCGCCGTAACAATGCTGATATCGTCTTTATACATCAGCTGTTAACCGGAAACATTGACTGCCCATCTTTGCTTCGAAAGATTTCAATTAATACCAACCCACGTCGCTTGAGATCGGTTAATTTTTTTCATCTCCCTTTTCACCGGACTATATATGGCCAAAATGAGCCTATGACCAGAATGCTACGTAAAGCAAATAATTTAGACATTTTTGACCCCTGCCTTTCCAAATCCTCACTTAAAAATTATCTTCTTAGTTTACCAACCTAACTTATTTATAATTTTATGACTATGTACCTATACAATAATATAATGTTAATCATATTAAATTTTTAACCTTAGATTTAAGATATGCTTGTACTAAGTATTCAATAAATTGCTAAATAAAGCAACACAATCGAGCAGCGTTAGAGGAATTTAAAGTACCAAGTCGTAGATTCAAGCACATCAATATCGATCTCATCGGGCCATTACCATTGTCAAGAGAATGTAAATACTGTTTGACATGTATCGACCGATATTCAAGATGGCCAGCTGCAATTCCGATCCCAGACATAGCAGCGGAAACTGTTGCAAGAGCTCTTGTCAGTGGATGGATAGCTTATTTTGGTGTACCTCAAGCAATTACAACCGATCAGGGTAAGCAATTTGAGTCTAAGTTATTTAAAGAATTGTCAATTTTAATAGGCGCAAAGCATTTTCGAACAACCGCATACCACCCGCAAGCAAATGGTATGATTGAGCGCATGCATCGAACTTTGAAAACTGCTATTAAATGCCACACAGACAGCAATTGGACTGAAAGCTTACCTATCGTACTTCTCGGACTCCGAACAACTTTCAAAGAAGACCTGAAAGCAACACCTGCTGAAATGGTTTACGGCGAAACACTCGCATTACCAGGAGAATTCTTCAATAATCCGACAGATGAATACATTGAAAGCGACTTTGTTGAGAATCTCCGAAAAACAATTCAAAACATTAAACCTGTTCCAGCCTCTAGTCATTCTTCGAAAAACTCCTTCATTCAACATGATCTCAAATCTTGGACCCATGTTTTTGTTAGAGATGATACAGTCAAACCACCTTTAAAGACACCTTACGATGGTCCTTTCAGTCATAAATCGCAATGATAAAAATTTTGATGTTGAAATGGGCAAGAGGGTGGTGAAAATCAGCATAGATAGACTAAAAGCAGCCCACTTATCCAAACAAGACGAACAAGCTGTACCAAATTTATCTTCATCATCAAAAGTAAATTTTCTTCAACAAAAATCTTCGATCATGCAAAAAGACACTAAGTCATCGGTCGGAGTTCAAAATCAAAACCCTTGCACAAGTCGCATCGGAAGACATGTGCATTTTCCAAAAAAATACACCAACTTCATCTAACGATCATCTGGATGTTGCAGCTATACATATATTATCATTATCATTCATTTATTTAACTATTTAAAATTTTTCATTTCACTCAGTTTCAAATCAATATTTATTTATCAATGTATTCGAATCACTCTATTTAAATTAACTATCGTAGTAACCTTTGAAATTTCATTTCATTACTGAGAATTTTACTTTTGTCATTCGTTCTTAGATTTTCATAGAATAATCTTGTTTTCTTTAAAATTAACAAATTTTGTTCTTTGGTACGCTTCAGTCTTTTAACTTTTCAACTTGAATTTTATTGAATGGGTGTTGGTCAAGATTGATTCAAGACCTTTATCCATAGACCGATGATTTGACGGATTGGAGTTGTCGTGTCGGAAGAGGATGAACCACAGCTGTCGTCCAAAGCTCTGGATAATATGCATTATTCAGCGCATTGTTGAACAGAGTGGTGTAGATGTTAATTTACAAAAAACCGTGTTATGCCGAACATTAAAGGGTTTCTTCATGAAACTACGTTTATTTTTTCACGAATATTAAAAAATTAATAAACCGACATGTCGTGTTATTTATTTTTTTGGTATTTTAACCCTTAAAAAAGTTTTTTTTTTGTTTAAGTCATTCAAAAGCAAATGAATTGTAGGATACTCGAAATTATGAGAATCGTGGAGAACGAAGCAAGTTATTTTTTCATTCAAAGTCTTTTACACAAACAATTGTTGTTTGGTGAAATTCAGTAGTCCCAGATTGATGGTGCTAAATAATTGAGGCATCGTCGGGTGTATTGTTTAATAAACAAATAGATATCATGATCATGACAGACGAATTACTGGACACCCTGTTTAATAAAAGGGATTTCTATTGATGAGATTGTTATAGGTTCTGTTTATTTGTAGATAAACAGGGCCAATGGCTTAGGAAATGATGCTCACATGCATTATGACGCCAATCTTTATTTTGAACCTCTTGGGCTTGTGAAATAACTTTTTTCATAAACCTTCTCTAATGTGAAATTGTATTGTTTTCGATTTCCGTGCTAGTCCAGTGTAAATTTTTTGGGAATGATATTTCCGTTTTACGTGTTTGTATTTACACTTAATTTTTTTCGAGACGAAATTCTCTCACAAACTCAATTTGCCAAGATTTATTTGTTCCATTACAATCAGTACTATTATAATTCTAATGTTCAAACCCTTTTTTACTCAAGGCCAATAATTCAAAAGCATTCACAGCTCTTGATTAGAAGAAATTCCTCTGAGTAAGAATCAAGCTGATATCATCGCTTCTGTATTCCAAAGAATTAATTCCAAAAGTATCATGTCATCAGAAGACGACGACACACGAAACAAACGAATAATATTTCTCCGAAAAGGCTTATCAGCTCTTTTATTGTTGATTTGCTTACCAACTGACAGAATGATTAACTGATTCCATTTTCAAATGCACACTCATCCTGATTTCGAATTAAAAATCAATTCAAAGACCAATCTTCACTCCATCTCTAAGGCAACATCTTCACACTGACTCATGTGTCACTGCAATCTCCCAAAGCCACATAGTGTATCGACAATAATCCGTAACAAATTGACAATAAACGTCTAATGGACCAGTGACACGTTTTAAATTGAAAAAAGGCTTGCAAAATTAACGGCCACCGAAACCTCCTCTTCATACGTGAATGCTTTTGCAGATCAAATTTCTTCGGAATCGATACACAACTAATGAGGATCATTTTTCATTCGGCTATGGTCACTATATGAACTGTGTCGTTCTTGCGTGTCGTCGCAGTGGACGTGGAGTGACTAATTTGCAAATTATTATAAAGTTGAATTAACCCGTAAAAATAATGAACCTGATATTTAAAAATAATAAACAAAGACCGGTGAGATCGTAGGGCGATGAAAGCAGTGGCAGGAACAAACACAAGAAATTGCGTTGCTCAACAAAACGTTCATTTGCAGACAATAAACACATGTAGTGCTGTCAGAGGACAGGCGTTCAGGCTACTAATTATGTGCGCAACGAAAACGATGTGCCAAACTGCGAAGGCAATTTGGTGAAGAGCAAAATCTCAGATTTCTTGCGCAACAAATTCAAGGAAGATTGTGCGAAAGGGCTTGCTTCTACTTGCAATGCAAATCGGAGAATTGGACCAAACAGAATGAAACACTATGAGAAGCTGTTCTTTTGCAATACAGTGAGTCAGGCAATATTATATAAAACTAGAATTCGAATATTCAGTGAATACTATATTGAATTCCTAATTACTTTGGCTGTAATGGGAATTATTATTGAAAATTTTGTTTCATAAATACTTCGAGGATATTTTAAACAAACAATAAATGTAAAATATACTATTGGAAATATACATTTTAATTTTAATTATTGATTCGAGTTTGGGAAGTGAGAAAACAATTTAAAGAAACAGTGACAATCAATTGGCCCTAAATATAAAAAAAAATGTTGCTCATACGCCCTAGAGCACCCAGCAAACGATTTGTTTTAGCTCAGAAAAATTAGAAAAACAGATAGCTGTGCAAGACTGAATTAAATTAAAATTGTTTTAAGGAAATCAAATACACACATCAACCCTCCTCTGGTTATGAAATCATTTTTTTCCAGGCAAGTCTTTGCAAACATTTCTTCAACATGTTGATACGGTAAGTTTTTTGTCGCACTGTACACAGTAAGTACTGTAAATCTAGCCGTCCATCGTTGTCGTCGATAACATAGCCAACATTCGATGAAGACCTTAAAAGAGAAGGCTTACAGGAAAAATATATTACCAGACAAAGTATCCAATTAAACTTTTTAAAACATTTTCCTCTTATGTTCAGCCTCGAATTTCAGACTCAAAAAAAAAAATATCATTCAAGCGTCCAAAAATAACTTTTTTTTGTTTGACGTTCGTCCCCACATGGTGTTGAAACTGAACTGCTGATGCTGGGGTTGGCACTGGTTCCAACACTTTGGCGTTCAACCGACAAATCCATTCAGTCTGGGCCCGAAAAGTAAAACGAAGGCGCAAACAAAACAAAAATTAAATTCCCAAATCATCTGTAAGGATGATGCTGATGACGGTGTTTCCAGTAACGAAAAATGTGAGGCCAGAGAATCGAAGAGAGGACCTACTAAACACACCGCTTGGCAAGATAAATGCGAAATAACTTTCGGAACACTTGAAATAATTAATTATGGCATTAAGTGCTAATTTCTCGACATCTCGACTATTAGTCTGGGCGGACAGCTGCTGCTTCTGCTGGTTTGGATTGGACTCGTTCTTCAGTGTGACATGCCGATTCGACTGTCGTACTACCTCATCTATTTATTTTACTAGCACCAGAGGGTTATCTATATAAAATGCTCAACTTTCTCCCCCTGTCTCATGGTACTAATGGAGTATTGTATATGATAAAGTAACCTGGCCACTTGCACTTGGATTGATACTTGGGACCACAAATCATAAGCATTATTCATGTTTGTTTTCCTATGCCTTCAAGACGATGCGTCACGGTTCTGTCGAATTTAAGTTGTGCCCAAGTGACATCCGCACGACCGGTGCTCGACGCAATGATGGCTCTGGTTGGATGTGGAACATCAAAGGTGCTGCTTTTACTTGTTGTGTTTGTTCTATGGAAATGGAGATGTTAATGAGCTTCTTCCCACCCTACCCACATGGAATATGGCTGACGTGACGCCCATTCGTTGCCACATCCCTACTGTCTCCACCGCACGCCGCCACACCGTCCCGGAACACACATCATATGTTTTTTTTCGGTTTTCGGAGAATATTTCATATTAATTTTTTTTTATTATTTTTGGGAATGCAGATATACAGAAAGGAAAAAATCAGGAATGGGATTTTGTGTAAATGTTTTTGGTGTTTCCCGAGCAGAAGAAGATGTTTTTGTTTACTTTTGGTTAATTAATATTAATTCAGTGTGGAATGAGGTTGTCAGCAGGGAGAAAGGAGGCACTTTTCGGATGTTGAATGGTTTAAAAGATTAACTTTTCATGAATTTGTTATAAATTCTGTGTTGGTTGTTATTTTGGGATTGACAAAGTTTAACATCCTTCTTGAGAATTTTTTTTTTCTGGTATGTTAAAGGATGTGCGGTGCACGCCGAACGGTCTGCTTGGTATTTTGGTTGGATGGAAATGCAAGTGGGGGAAAATATCGTATAATGTCTTTTAATGAAATATGAGATGAGCGAGATTTATCTTAATGGAAGTCATTGTGTTGTCGAGAACTTGAGACTCGCAAAAATGCACTGACTGTTGTGGTTTTTTCTTGTTCGAAAGAGCTTTAAAAGGGACGTTAATTGAAAATCTTACGACATAAATTTATCTTTTGGTAAAAGCGTTTTTGAAGAAAAATATGAGTCTTTTATCAGTTTATACCAGGGTAATATAGGTAAACTAAATGTATTATATGAGTCATGCTTCTGAATGCATAAATGATAACTTACTTTCTTACTTAATACAGCGCTACAGCTGGTTCAAAATATAGTTTCATCTTTCATCCAACGAATGTCTTTAGCCACTGGTCGCCAGCAAGTTGTCTCCAGATAAGGTCCTTCACCTCTACGATCTGTTTGTCAAACCTAAGTCTTGACTGCTATACCGTACTTACGGACTCCAGCAATTTAAATAATTGGACCTTGATACTAACGTCTTGTACTGCCCTTACATTTCATTGTTAAATCTTCGTCTAATCTCTACATCTCTACACAGACTGGGCCAAAAATCAGTTCGAAGGAACCTAACGCCTGCTCATACAGAAAACCTACATACGAACCAGGTTGATGAGGCCACTCAAGTGGAACTTGAAGGTTTAAACTGTATTTGGCCATGCTTTTTTAAACAGTTTCATGCAGTAGTTATTTAGTACCCTCGCTTACCAAATTGAATGTATATTGCTGCAATATGAGTCAAGAAAGAAGAGTTTGCTGATATGGATTCTATAAATTTGAGAATCTTGGACGAGACTCGGAATATCAGAGTATTTGCAATCACACTATCTTTTAGCCAAGACAAAACTAACTGAACTTAAGATTTGGTTCAACTTCTTCAAAGTTGTTTAGGCAGAATTGCTGATGTGAGACTATGGTAACACAACTTTATTCTCCTGGTCTCTACTTGCATCGCATCGGTTGAAGGTCTCAAACATGTTTCAGTAGTCGCCATGTGAAACCTACAGTCCGATTCTCCCCATCATCAATGATACCTCACAAGTCATAAGAAGAGGTCAAATTGATTTTGTGACTTTTTCGTATTCTCCCCCAAAGTCACAACTTGCGAGAGTCACAAAAACAATGAAAATTGTGATCTCCTTCAGAGTGAAAAAAATGGAAGTTGAAATGATTATGACGCATATTATTGACGAAGTTTCCTCCGTCAACGAAAAGTAAGAATTTTACAACAGAACATCATTTGAAACAAACTAATAAAATTGATAAGATTGCAGCGAAGACAAGGAACCCTGAGAGACACCAATGACATTCATGGCATTCAACATTTCTCCCAGCTGACCCCATAATTTTTTACCCTTTCCGGATCGGTTGGGCCATTTTTGTTGGCCATGAGCTGCAGGTGGTCGGTCATGAACGCCGCGAAGTATTCTAGTTGCTCCACCGAAGTCCTCTTACCATCGCAATTTTCTTCTGAAAATATATTAATTTATTTATTTATAACTTCAATTACAAACATTTCTATAACATTTATCGTACCTGTTGCAGACATTATAGAGCTGAGTTGTTGATTGGCAAATTTGAAATCTTTTAAATTTTTTCAACGAGAAGCTGATGACATTTCCATATTCACATTGGCTGTGGTGAGTTGCGTTGTGACTTTTCTTGTGAGGATTATGGGAGAATCCGACAAATGTTATCGAATCACAACAATTCTCGCAAGAAATTGTCACAAGGGCTTATGACTTACTTGTGATTCCTCACAAGGGGGAGAATCAGGCTGCTAGTCAATAATTTAGAAGCAAAAGATTGATCGGAACATGGTCGGAAAGCTCTTGGTGGTCTTTTGTCGCTGCCTGACACCTTCGAATTCCTTCTTACAATCTTCTTTTGTTGGCCTAAGTCAGGGCATCTGTCTCCATACTTATTTCTTAGTAGAGCCTCGACCATAGAAATATTCAATGTCAATTCTAGCTTCAACTACAAACATCCCAAATCACGTTATTCCTGGTGTGTTGGTCGATAAAGTTAAGATAGACGCTTCGCTTTTCGTTGTTGACACTGATGACTGCTTAGTTGCGCTTAAGAGTGTTCCGGTTTGAAACTGAAAATTCTTACTGCTTGAAGCGCCACCCAACTGCAGACGACAAATTTTGAACTAAATGCATCTTACTAACAGAGAGAGAATCGCCTTCCCATGAGAATCGTGACCTCCGTCAGCCGTTACTGATTTGAATTTTCAAATTTAGGCAGATTTGGCTAATTTTGAAATAAAATGTGTTTGATCAAAGTTTTTTCAAAATGTTTTGATTGCTATGTGTTGAGAACAAGTACGTGCTAAATAAATGAAGAGATTTAAAAAAAAAATAAATATCGCATCATAAGAAAAATTGCTTATCAATAGGGCAACCAAAAATATGCTCTATAAAAACCGTTTATAGCGCTTTAAATATGCTCTAAAAAGCCAATTATATGCTCTAAAAATATGCTCTAAAAAATTTTGAAATAGCAGAAAATCTTAAATTTCGTGTTTTTTCTTATAGTTTATTGACTTGTCAAAAAAAACAGAGGTCAAAACATCTTTAGAGACAAATAAAAGAACAAAAAAAAAAAAACAAAAAACAAAAACATAAAAAGCTAAATAAATACCAAATATCAAAAATGAAAATATAAACCAGAATAATTAAAAAAAAAAAATATTTGTTAAAATTTTTGTTGCAATAAAGGAAAATAGTTTTCCTTAAAATTTTTTCTCAGAAAACATTTTTGTAGGTACATCATCCGCCAGTTATACGTGCAAACTTTAATGCCATTATTTGAGATGCAGTGTTTTTTCTACGAATAAATTCTGCCATAATAAACAATTTGAGCCCTCTAATTTTCCCAAAATATCGATAATTTTTTTTATTTTTTCAATATTGGAGTCGATGGTATTAATTTTAACTTGGGCATCGATCAATAAAAGCCGCTTGTTTCCAGTTGTGCAATACATTTCAATAAAAATGTATAATTGGATGATAGAAATATCAAGTCACGTTTAAAACTATTTTTTAACAACTCGTATTGCAGCTGATTCCTCTTCATGTTGTGTTTCGAAAAGGATTTCCTGCTTCCCTCCAAGATACCCAATTAGTCGTAATCGTTTGCAAAGGAAGTGGTGTTTCCGATGCAAAATCCTTGAATACCCTTATTCTTGACGGAGCTTTTTAAATACTTTTTTACGTTTACGATGAAAATATCAACTTCTGGAAATTGACCTCGAAGTGTTTCACAAGTTCTATGGAGCCTGTGGGCCTCACAAGTGACATGCGTTACTTTTGGATAAAATACTTGAATAGCATTGCGAATTTTTCGAAAAAAAAAGTTTTAAAAAAACTACAAAATAATGATGAAATATGCCAAAATATGCATTTTAAAGCAAAATATGCATTTATAACAAAATATGCTAAAATATTCTCTAACGAATAGGGTCCAAAATGTTTGTTTTTTCATGAAACGTATTTCTATCTTGTCAATTGTCAAATTCGCCGTTCCAAAAAAAACATGCTCGAGCATATTTTTGGTTGCCCTACTTATCAATAAAACAAATTTTATTCATAATTTTTAAATTCTTTTTTGTTTAAAAAGTTAATTTTTTCTCCAATAGTTATACAGTTTAAATGTCGAATTTTATGCTCATTAAAAAATGTTAGCGAAAAATGTTTTTATTTTGATGGAATTCTCTTTGAAAGAGTACGTTTTTTTGGCCATTTTGGCGTTTTTGAGCCTTTACTGCTAAGTAACGAAGTACTAAATTGAAATTGTGATCCAATAGTTTTTTAGAAACAGTTTTTGTCTACACAATGACACCTAAATCATTTCGATAAGACATACAATCGCTTCAAAATAGCATTTGAAAAAAACGCAATTTTGTTCAATTTCAAAGAAGTAATTCTATATACAAAAATTTAAAAAAAACTACATAATGTAAATGTTTTATTTTTTTTTGTATTTTTTTTTTGATTTAAATAAATAAATAGTTTGGATTTTTACAGCAATAAACGCCTTGTCTTTTTTTTAGACATAATGTCGATCACTTCATCTGGATCGACATCAATACCTGAGTGAACAGACAGCATTGCAAGTGCGCTTAGTCTTGGATGGCCCATAACGCTTCGAGATACTATTTTGACCTTTTCATCGTTGAAAAGGTTCTTTCAACGCTAGCTGTTGTAACTGGTAGTGTGGCCAAAATTGTAAGCAAGTAGCTTATGCTCCTGAAGTAGGTCTTGTCACATATATCTAGCAGTTTCAGAACATCGGAAGAGGGATCCATCGATGAAATTTTTTCGCACCAGAGTATGTACTCCGCTTTAACAGCTGACAAGGATATTGCGTTATCGAAGTAGAGTGTTAGATTTTCCATTTCATTTACTCGATTGGCAGCAGCAAAACCTGGAAGCAGAGCTTGAAACGATAGTAAAACGTCCTCGTTGACCATAAATCTGTCAGTAAGATTTTTTATAAGAGAATCTAGACAGGGAATAAGTATAGAAACTCTAAAATAGTCTTCTGGACATGATGTTTCTGGATTAGAGCGCGTTGTTTGTTTCAAAGAAAGCCTTGGAATTGTTATGCTGACTTCAAAAAAATCCCTGGCAAGTTGTGTTGTCTCTGGCAGTTTCTCTTATGTTCTTAAGAGAACTTAAGACTTGTTTCCTATAAAGTCTCCTTAACATCACACCTTTTAATTATGTATAATGACTAGATAGTCTCTTAACATTAATCTGTATTTGTCTTTATTAAATAATAGTACCTAAATAGTCTCCTTTTGATGAAAAAAAGAGTCTATTGCAACCAGATTGCTAAAAGCGTTTTTTTTGGTCGTCCGGCACTGTTCCGAATAGTTCTTTACTCGTTCACTTGGCACAAGATGACAGTTCTTGTTCTGAATAGAACAGAAAACCGATTCCGAATTTGAAGTCAGAATCAAAAACAGAATCACGCATACATGCACATTGCACACACTCGCATATACGTACACGCTGCCATGTTTACAAATAAAGAAATTAAAAACAATGTCATGTCATCTGCAATTCTGCATATGAGGTTTCACAAATACACAACATTCAACCCTTAGAAGCAAAAAAATGTGTTTGCCTGTTCGTTTGGAATCCGGAATCCGACAGTTCTGTGTACAATTCCGGATTACCAAAAAAAAAAACGCTATAAGAGTTGTTTTTAAACACATTTCGAACTTGAGCCCCTCTAGCCCCCCCTCTGGCTACGTGCCTGCCCGCACACTACAGACTTTCTATCGGCCGATAGTTTAGTCGGGCTCTTGATCAGTATGAAAATATATGAGAGTGCGCACACTAGAACGATAAGGTATCGGCCGACGAAAAAGTTTGTTTTGCTTCTCGATTCCCTTCAAACTAAATAATCGGCAAACTATCGCCCAGCTACTTAATCAGTATAGGGCTTTACGGGCGTGCGCACACTACACCGATTATTAGTCGGCAGACTTTTTCTCATTATATTTTATATTTGCATATTATTTAAATGTATTTTAAGGCTGAATCTTGCACACAGTTTTCCGTGGAATTTAAATAGAATATAATGACGTTACATGCTTCATAAAAAATCGATGTTGCGACCTAAAGCTACATTATAATAATGGAAAAGTTAAAAAAATTATTTTCATGGTGCGTGTGCTATTTTTCGCATCAATTCGTCTTAACATAGAAATAAATCATAAACTGCAGAACGGATGCATTTGCAAATTGATGACAAAGTTACAAAGTACATATATGGATATTGTTGTCTGAGAACGTCTAATCATGACATCAACGTCACTGCTGGTGTTGCATTTTAATGACGAATGTGCATTCATATTTACAAAAACTCGAAAATATTTTAAAATAAAAAATATAGTGTAATACAATGGTAAATTCAATTGCATGTTTCCTATTGCAAGAATTGCATTTTCCCTTGGTTAAAAAAGATCAAAACAGTACTTACAAATAATGTTTGTTTTTCGAAATTTTGAAAACTAAAATGCACATTCATCATTCAAATGCAACATTAACAGTGACGTTGAACATGATTGGACATTCACAGACAGTAATATCCATTACTAGCAGTTGCCCGCGACTTCGTCCGCCTCTCCCTCGTCCGCCGGCCAGGGTATCGTCTCGACTTGTGCATCATGCGCTCGTGGGAATTTTGTTCGGAAGTTATTGTAAAATTGCATTGCAGTCAACTTTCCCTAGGTCGTAATTCTCTTGAACTTGAAAAATTTTAGCATTTTTTATGATTCCCTTCAGTTGTTCATACTTAAAGCATTCCCTTGGGTGAACTCTCCCTGATTCTAATATCTCTCTTACTTCTGCATCGTTTTTTTTCGTTAAGTAAATTTTTTTTTCTTTGAACTGAGCATATTTTTTAGTTAAGAAGTACCTACATAAAATGATATTGTTTAAACACAATAATCTGCACAAATAGTGCAATCAATCACATTCACAAATCAATTGAACTCTCAAAATTCTAATTTGAGCAGTTATTAGGCCAGTTCCACCTAACAACATCTCACTGAGATTTCAATGTCACCTTGACTGAGGCAAAATCATTTGGTGGAACATAATTCTCAGTTATCATTGAGATTTAATGGTTACCTTACTAATTATTGCTGCACATATGTCAGCCACGTCAAATAGCTGAGTGAGAAATCGAATCCAAAATAATTTCATCTCAGAGATCTCAGAAAAAAATCTCAGTTCTCACATTTCCACAGATTCTTCGCTGCTATTGGTCGCAGCTTAATTTTAAGTAGAATAAAGCCTTCCTCGATTAATGGACTATCCAACACAAAAAGAATTTTACAATTCGAAATAGTAGTTCCTGAGATTACCGCGTTCAAACGAACTTTATATTGCATTGTATTGTATTGTATTGTTTGCCGTTTTTTCCACATTTTACACAAATTCTTCGCTCCTATTGGTCGCAGCTAAATTTAGGAAGGCTTGAAGCTTCTTTGATAAATGGACCATTCAACATTAAAAAAGTTGTTCAATTTCATAAAGCAGTTCCTGAGATAAGCGCGTTAAAACGCAGAAAAATGTATATTTTTTGCCGTTTTTTCCATATTTTCCACAGATTCTTCGCTGCTATTAGTCACAGCTTAATGTTAAATAGCTTCAAGTCTTCCTCAATTAATGGACCATCCAACACAAAAAGAATTATACCATTCGAACCAGTAGTCCCTGAGATAAGTGCGTTAAAACGCAGAAAAATGTATATTTTTTGCCGTTTTTTCCACATTTTCCACAGATTCTTCGCTGCTATTGGTCACAGCTTAATGTTAAGTAGCCTAATGTCTAAGTCGATTAAGGCACCATCCAACACAAAAAGAATTATCCATTCGAACCAGTAGTTCCTGAGATTACCGCGTTAAAACGAACAAACTCTTCAGCTTTATATATTAGTGTAGATAAATACTATCACCACCAAATTGCAATGAAATCTGACCATCCGTTTAGGTTTTACCTCGATATTAAGACGCAAAGTTCAAAGCTAAGAGCGGCCGCACACTGGCGATTCTGCCTACATCATCGATATGTCAGTTTGCTGTGAGCTTCAATTCGTATCATTATATTCAATTGCATTCAATGTTTGTTATCAAATACATAAATCCTTAAAAAGCAGTCGGCCGACTGTTTGTCTAGTGTGCGCACTCCTATCCAACCCGACTATTTAGTCGGCCCAGTGTGCGCACAAACAGCTCAGACCGACTAAACTATCGGCCGATAGAAAGTTTGTAGTGTGCGGGGGCTCTTATCGACAAATTCTTAATATGTATGTTGCTATAAAGTTTTATTATTTACTACTCAATTCTCTTTCATGAAAAACAAGTTGTTAAACTATTTGTGAAGCAAGAATTTAATTTAAACCAAATTAACTATAATGACCAAATATATACAAGCAACACAGTCATCTCCTAAAACCACATTAGTATTGCTGACAGCTATTATGAAGAATGAAAGCAAGAAGTTGTCAAACTGTTAATTTCAGCTAAAGTTAATTCAAATTCAAACTCAAAACATCAATTTAAAAGTTGTAAATTCGGTTGTGCTTTAGCTTTCCATAATTTATATTGAATTTCCAAGTCACCGAAATCAACAACTCCTTTGTCTGTTCTTGTTTTGTTTTCATTCTTAATTAGTGCCACCTTCAATGGCAATAAAACATCGATCAACGTTTTATCCAACACGATTCTGCACTCTACATTGGTTTTGTTGATCTCTTATCAAATGCTTACTCTTTCCTCCTTCCTCTGCCAACATGATACACCCAACTTAATGGTCAAGAGAAATAATTGGTTTTCTTTATTTTTTCGACCAGATGATCAATGATAAGTAAAAAAGCCATAAAACTAAAAAAAAGAACAAAAACCTGGTGTCAAAGATCATTTAGGCGAAGATTTAGAACAAAGATAAAACTGCCAACGTGTTAAGTGGATTCTTCGTCTTCCTCTTTTTTTTCAACCGCGACCACTGGGGCCGGCCGGTCCAGTTGAAAATAAAGGCGCCTTCTTAAGTGTCTTTGCAGCGACCATCAGGTATCCATCTCATAAATTCTATCTCGAAAAATGTCTCGCACCTAAATCTTTCTTATCATCATATTTTCCTTAATTGTGTTCTTCTTCTTTACTTTTCATTCTCCGAAACGAGAGTCCCCAATTGAAGATGTTTTTAAATCTCCGTTGGATGGGATGAGACATGAGACCAAAGACAAACAAAAATTCTTCTTCATCTGCGACGTTAGAACCACACTGAACCAAAAACAGCAGTCATATTGATTATTTTTTACATTCAACTGACAATTTTGTTGTCAATTTACAACCAATGACCGCAGTAGTAAATATGACAATTTAAAATTTTCAATTTAATGATTCGAAACCGGGATTGTCACATTGATAATTTGCGTGGCAAATTGAAAACCATGGTTGTCATATTGAAATCTATGACAGTCGTATTAAACACTGCAGTAGTCATTTGGAAAACCCAAATTATCAAATTGAAAACCGAGGAAGGCTTATTGAAAAACATTACTTTTAAATTGAAGACCACGGTAGTCAACTTGACAACCGTAGTAGCCACGGTAGTTAATATGAAAACTACGGTTGTCAAATTGAAAGCAGTAGTTGGTAGATTGAAAATCATTCTTGTTAATTTGAAAACCACGATTTTCAAATTGACACCGCAGTAGTCATATTGAAAAATACAGTTTACTAATTAAATACCACGTTAGTTAATATGAAAACTACGGTTGTCAGATTGAAAACAGTGGTTGGTAGATTGAAAATCATTAGTCAATTTGAAGATCATGATTTTCAAATTGACAACCGCAGCAGTCATATTGAAAAACACAGTAAATCAATTTAAAACCACGGTATTTAATATGAAAACTACTGTTGTCATATTGAAAACTGTGGTTGCTAGTTTGAAAATTTAAAAATTTGTTTGGTTTGCAATATTACAATCATTATGATACACTTTAAAATTTCGATTTTCAATAAGATTACCGCTTTCGTATCCAGGACACCCCTTTTTCTGAAATATGAGTTGCAAGAATTGTTTAAAATATAAGGCAGATCTAGTTTTTTGGAATATGTTTAATTATTCATTATTACAGTTAAGTCAACGTACAAATACAATATACATACATATAATTCTTATGAAAATACTTACATTATAATTCTTAATAAAATATGGTTTTGGATTTGAACTTGGTTTTTGCAAATGTTTTGGTTTTGTAGTAGAAATTGATGTTGGAGTTGGTGCTGGTGATGGTGCTGGTGTCGGTTATGGTGTTGGTGCTGGTGTTCGTCTTGAACTTGGTTTTTGTGATTGCGTTGGTAATGTGATTGATACTGAAATTGGTGTTATTATTGATGGTTTTATTGTCGTTGGTACTGGTGTTGGTGTTGGTGCTGTTGTTGGTGTTGGTTTTGGTGCTGGAGTTGGTGTTGCTTGGTGTTTGTGTTGATGTTGAGGTTGGTACTGGTGTTGATAACTTCATCTACATATAATAATTTTAGAAGAAACAATTAGAATTACTTCTGTTAAGAATCAGTAAGTAGTTTACCTTTCTCAAAATCCGCTTCTTTTGTGTTTTTGAGTGTCCAATACGTACTTATCTGTAGTTGGCCGTAGCTTAGTTGGTAAGTGCGTTGGCTGCTAAGCAGAACATTGTCGTGGGTTCGAGTCCTACTCGTGTCCAATGTTTTTATTTCATCTTTCACGGAAAGAACTGACAAAACTTTCAAGAGTATCAATCAGTCACGAAAAAATTGCTTCTCAAACTTACCCGGTCGGAATCGTCATTAAATTGTAGGTCTCCTTAATCCTTCACACACACCCAGAAAATTTTTTATAAGAGTAAGCCACTTAGGTGGCTCTGCAAGAGCTGTCCCGCCACTCGCTATTTATTTATTTAATAGGAACAGGTTTTTATTAATTACCTTACCTATAACAATATTCTGCTTGGGATTAATTTGTTTAAGAGTATTTAATTCTTGATTATTTAACTCTTACCTTACCTGTAACAATATTCTGCATGGGATTAAATTGTTTAAGACGACTATTTAACTCTTGATTATTGAACTCTTGATTTACTTGTATATTTTCCACTTTTTTACACTTCACTCACGAATGTCTGATAGACTTGATGCACAACTACTAAATGAGGATTATATTAGGTACTTGTTGAATTCAAGATAAACTCGATTTTCTTATTGAAAACAATAATTGCCAATTTGATGACCATAGTTTTCAATATGACAACCTTATGTGGTCGATCATCGTACTGACAACAGCAGTTGTAAATATGATTTTTAAAAACGGTTAAAGCATCACATTGACTACTTCGGTTTCAACTTGACAATTATGGTTTTCAATACAATTATTTTGATAACGGCATAAGCAATTTATCGTTTGTTTTTGTTTGTTCTTGCTCAATTCAAGATTAAATCGATTTTCGTACTAAAAACAATAATTGTCAATTTGATGACCATATTTTACGATATGACAACCTGATGTGGTCAATCATCTGATTGACAAACGCAATTGTAAATATGATTAATTTAATTAAAGATTTGAATTTTTCAAAACTCGACTTGGAAGGCTTTGCAAATAATAAAAAAAAACTTCTAGTTTTTGATTTTTTGCAAAGCTTAGGTTAAAGTGTCTGTCATGGATATTAAGAGACACACTTAGGCCGATCAAAGGCCCATTGTGATAAGGCTTTCAAAGTCAAGTTTTGAAAAATTGAATTAAAAAACAAAAACTCGTCATTTAAGCATTAAAATTATGATCATTATCATAATCATAAACAACAATAGTTCGAAAAATCCTATTTATTAATGTTAGTTCCAATTTTCTCCAAACATCCTTGTAATTTTTTTTTTCGGAACACTGATGTTTTTAGTATAAACAAATTATTTTTGTATTACTCCAAAACGGTTCCTATCATAGAACCGTTTTTCAACGTCCCATAGGAAGTTATTGTAATGGGGCTGATTTTGTGAATATCCAGTTATTGCATATCTCTATGTTTCGAGGTCACTAGAATCCGAATCAACCCTTTTTATCATGATGTCTGTATGTACGTATGTTCATATGTTCGTATGTGTTCGATTATCTCGCGAACCACTCAGCCTTATTAAAGCTGATAAGATTTGAGCAATATCGGTTTAACGGTTTTTTGATGGAGGTCAAAAAACTAGGACACAGACATCATGATAAAAGGATTGATTTGGATTCTAGTGACTTCACAAAATCGGTCCCATTACAATAACTTCCTCTGGGAAGGATGTGGTCATTTTAATATGGACTTATTTCCTCCAAGTAAGATGCGGCTTTATTTCCATAAATTATTCCAATTTCGTCTTGAAAATAAAGCCCCATTTTAGATCACGTCATATTTCGATAACGAAAAAAAAACTCCATCATCATATCGACAACATGGGTTTCAATACGAAAACTTTGTCAACGAAAAGTCTTCGCTAAGGAACTTATTTATTTTTTGTTTACTTCTATTTATTTTGATTTATATTCTAACATTCGAAATTATCAATAAAGCAACTCTAATTTTTTGTTTGATGCCGGTAAAATTCAGTCATCACATTAACAACTGCAACTGTCAATTTGATGATTTTATTTTCAATGCACTTGTTGCATTAAGGTAGTAATCATATTGATAATCATTGTTGTACAAATGATGATTGTAGTTCTTACTTAACTGACGGACAACCTAAGGTTTTCATATTGACAACCATAATCTTCTAATTGATCATCTCAGGTATTAAAACGACAACTTTGATTTTCAAACTAGCAACAAGATATTGAAAATTTCAAATTGTCCCATTTACTATCAAGTTGTTAGATTTTGAGACGACTTTTGAAAATTTACATCACATTGAAACTTTTTTTGATCAATATGAAAATTTTCGGTTAACAACCAGTAATTGTCAATATGACAACGGTTATTTTTTTCAGTGCAAGAAGACTCAACTTTTGAAGCCTTTAAATCGTTTGTTGAAGCGGACTTAAATTTATCTATTCTTGCCAAAGGCGTGTGTGCTATCGGTCGATAGTAGTGTCGGTCGGTTTTCTGTTGAGTTTTCTTTTCATTTCTTTGTCAAACAAAAGCAACAACATGCTAATCTCCTGTGACAACATAAATAATGCCAGCCGGGCTGCAGCCCTTTGATCCCAAAGGAAAAACAAAAAAAAACACCATCTATCTGGTGTGTACCGAAAATGCTTCAAAGTAATCGAACAAGGCCCAAACAAGGGAAAGTTCTAAAGGTTTTTTTTTCGTTCAATTTTACTACGATGACACTTTCGACAACGACAACGCACGACATGGTTTGAGTATCTTCCTACTTTTGCAAATTGCTCTAAAAAACTAATCAAGGATTGTGCTGGTTTGTTTTTTGTTGCGTGAGGAGGACCGAGGGGTTCGTTTTCGTTCCTCAATCCTCAGTTTTGATAGTGATTCCTTTTTTTTTAATTTTATAGGGTGCAAGCACAATAGTGCCAGTTGTCGAACTAATCCCTGGGTGTCGGTGCACAAATGTCAAAAAATGTAATTCCGTCCTTCTCAGGATGCGACGACCGACGATGATGGAGGATTTTCTTGAATTCTTTTGATTGTAATTACAATCAGCCCCTATGTGTAAACTCTACTTGCAATAGAAAGTATAGGTACAGATAGAGGAAGGATAATATACGCCGCACCGCGATGTGTCTTTCTATTTTGAAATGTCCTTATAGCGTGTGATTCATTTGGCTATTGTTCGACAGCCGCTTTACACCAAGGATAATATGTTTGCACAGGATGTTGAATTATTCGTTTTGCGTGTAAATTAGGCGCAGAAGCAAACCGCTCTGGGGGTTGTGTAAAGTATTGTAATGGCCTGCTATGCTCAACCTTGATGAGCCTTATTTTGCCTTTCTCTTTCGAATTCCCCTTGAATGCTGCGAGTTCAATATTTTATAATTAGATACAGTTTCTAACGATACATTATGGATGCATTGAATTCAATAGAAAATAAGGACGTCCTTCTTCTTTTTTCTTTTGTATTTTTGGAAAATGTATGTTTGAAAAACACAGAACTGTGCTCGAGGTTATATGAAGTTCTTGACACTCCATTAAGCAGGAATTTTAAGTGGCGCAATTGTTGACCCCCTTCTTTATTTTTTTTTTCTCTGACGGTGTGATGATGATGGGATGAGACGCATTGGCATCGGGTGCGTTCTTGTTGAGTTTAGACTTTAGAGAAAAAGGATGCAGTGCACGAGGCTTGAAGTGTATCTAATCTAGGATTTGTAGTGATATGCGTGATGTATGTTTATTTTTTGATGAGATGCTTGTATTGTTTTCGTTTTTTCGTTTCAAATAGGCTTATTGTATCATGGCACGAAGAGTGTTGTAAATACTTACCTTCAAGGGGTACGTTTCATTAAATTTAAAATACTGTGTTTTGATTAATGAAAATGAGAAGCGAACAAAAGGGATGAGTGTAATTACTACATGCATTATGCATTTGTGTTTTTATGCTTTAAAAAAAAAGAGGAAAACAACATGTGACAAAAATTAATGATTTTCTTAGGCTGTATCAAAAGAGTAGATTTTGGAGATATCGCTTTGATGGGCACAGGAAAAGAATATAAAGTCGGGAAGTGCCAAACCTATGGTCAAAGCAATAATAAAAAAATGAAGATGATGTTTCATCTGAGAGAAATGTCAAAATTGACCAATACTTACTCATTCATTCGTTGGTTGATGTTTGAATATGTGAATAGGGTTTAATGATAAACCATTTTTGCAATATTCAAGACTATCTCTCGCCTTTTTTATTGATGCTCGAACTGCGCATCGATTGCTTTTCAAATGTAAACAACATTGACTGTTAGTCCGCTTTTCCCAGCAAGTGTTCGATATCATTTTCAGATCCCAATGCACTAATAACCATTAATTAAACATAAATGGACTTTTATTTAAAAAATACGTATTGAAAGGGACGAACACCATTTGCAATCTCCCTAGCGATCAAATTCCCCTTTTTTTAATTATAAAAAACGCCAACATGATCCATTTTCAAGGATTTAATATCAACCAATCGAAAGCAATGAAATCCGTATTTAATTTATTTTTCCTTGTGAGGATTTTCACTAAATAAACGCTCAAGCTCGTATCGTTTGAAAAATGATTGGATCACATGACCAACGGACGTCCTGCTCGAGATTAACTTTTCACTGAAATTCTTTCTTCCTGCATCATTAAAGCGAAGAAGTGTATCTACTTAAGATATAGGAAATACAGTTAATACAGCTTTTGCCATTACAAAAAAGAAAAACGTCTCTTTCCTTTCTCAAAAGATTACCTATCCAAACGACACTGTGTCAGTGAAAGACGAACCGGTCCATGGCCGACTTTACAGAGCAAAACAGAAGCAGCAGCACACTGCTGGCACAGATTGGAAAACATCAATTATTTTGGCATCAAAAAGGATAATCGAGAAAATCAGGAGATTTTGATATGTGGATCCTGTGCACGAAACCGAAGCGGATTTCGATTTCGAACTGACCCTCATAAACGAGTACAATTCACAGCGAGCAGCAGAAGCAGATGTAAAACATCAATAACCCTCAAGAATGACACATTTTGAACGAACCGATATCTCAAAAAAAAAAAGATTTATTATACCCACTTCCATGTAACATCCGTCCTATCCCATACAACCTCTGCAACAGCATCAACATCATCATCATCGTTATTGTTGTTGTCCGCTTGTATTCCCAAGGACAGGCAAACTAACTCTCCTCCCATATTCCATCTTCAAAAGGATAACAATAATAATCTGTCTCCGAATGGTCATTGTGTGAGATCTACCTCGCAGCCAAAAGGATTCCAATTAAGATACCCAAGCTGATTCAGTTTTGTCGTCCTCTTAAACTCTCATCTCAACGCACAAAATGGGAATCAAGTAAGCCTCAATTAGTGGCGATTTCTGTGCGTTTCTAGCAATTGAGCTGTGTGAGAATATGATTTTAAATTGCCCAAGCCGGACACTTCACATTGCATCGATTGAAAAAGATCCGGCCACACTATTATGATTGCGTCCAGGAGTACCTAAATCGATGAAAACTGAGGGATGAAACCGCAAATCTACTTTGCTCGTCCCGTCTTTCTCGGTCGTCCACCCTCATGGGAAAAATCCAATCGCAGAGATTTTGTTAAGCCACAAAATTGTTGGCATTGCGGCAATTTCATTCGATTTTAGGAAACACTGATTTTCCATGAGAATCCAATGCTACGGGCAATTTATGCAATCCATGAGTTTCCATGCGGAGCATAATAATGAAATCAATTTATATCACTTTCGAACTGTGCGTTTAATTGGTTTTTATTAGAGTTTGTAATAATTGATACATGAAAATGCGATGAGCACACTAAGAAGTAGGGGTTTTATCATTAATCATAACAAAAAAATAATATTCTATTTTATATGGTAGTTATTTTCATACGATCATGAAATTTATTTATGAAATTTCAATTTTTACTATTAATGGAATATGTGTTTATATTTTAATTTTAAACTGGGCGAACGTAAACATTGGATTTGTATGTTTGGCTTCATATTACCGACATTAATTTCGAACGAGGTCAGGAGCTTATTTAATAACTTTAAATTAGCAGTAAAATGGTAGCAAAATGAAGTATTTAATTAAACCATAATTTTAGCAATTATTGCATCTGAATTTTCGTATTGTTCTATAGCAACTATGTGATTATGTACAGTTTTTTTTAAACACAATTATTTAATGTATAATTGAATTTCATTGTTTCTTATATGTATCATCATTTAATACTGATAATTTCTTTTATTTTTAATTTGTTCTGCGACAATTTTTTTTGAATCGAATAAGAAAATCTTTAATTTATCAAAATTTTCAAAGCGGTCGAATTTTAGACGGGGTAGGACCGAAAATCCATCGACAGAATGTGCTTCGTTCTTAAATAAGGTACTCAGAATCATATTTGTTCATGACTTTAATATGTCTATAATTACTATGAAGGTCTTAGAATCATATAATTAATTCATAATTCTTGCAAATACATCTTCGACCAAAAAATAAGAAACGGTGAAAATTTTAATTCATTTTTAATTTTTTCGGTTGAAAAAATAAACTTATCAGTTATTAGTTCATAGTATACACCCCTGGAATATATTATATCCTAATAACTAGGACAATTTTTATGCCACTTGCACAATTAATATACCGAATATCGGTACAAGATTTGCGCAATCGGTGTTCTTTATGTACGAGAACATGGGTAGGGTATTATTTACACTAAATCAAAATTAAATGTCCAAAAACTGCACTGAAAAGTAGTGTATTTCTTATATTGAAAATGTATATCACTTAAATGCAAAAAATACACCAAATATTTTGGTGTATTTTAGACTTTTGTGCTACTTGAGAAATTGACGAAAAGTAGGTTAATATACACCCTACTAATCCGTTTGTTGTCTTGAATAATTAAGTTAAGATCGTTTATTTGACGAAAGTTTATTTAATTTAAATAAAAGAAATTAATAAAATTAAATATTAATTTAATTAATTTGACTATAATAGAAGTTGTGAATTTGATAAAAATTTCTTTAATTGACTAATTGGTTTAGTCAATTCAACTTCTTGTTTATTTGGTTTAAATAAAAAAAAAAAGTGTTTTCAACAAGAAAAATATTCAATTTCACATTGCATTCTTCAAATCAACTTTAAGATAGCATGTATTTGTTTGAATCGAGCCAAATACAATTGAGAATCAGTAATGGTAGATGCCTTACTTAATCCGTTGATTTAGATCTAAACAAGTTACGTATTAGAAGCTCTGGATGAAAATGCAGAAAAAGAAAAATCAAAGATTCGACCATGAAAGTAATAACGCCACCGTAATAACGACAACAACGAAATTTCTTCTGATTATTTTATTTTTCCATAAACATTGTTTTTTTTATTTTATTAATTGTATTAAACAGTTGATGGCCGTACTTTCAACGTCGTACTCTGTTGTTAAGTTATAAAAATATTTTTGGATGCTGGATTACTGGATATTCAAGATAAAAAATTTGAAAAATCTTAAAACAGGCATCAAATGCAGAGATTGCAGAGTTTATCTTGTATTTAATTCCATCAAAGTAAATGATGATGTCAAGGTTTAAAATCTCCCAAGTGATGAGCACAAATGGCTGAATTCGCAAAATTTTTGTCCATCCTTTCCTTTATATGGTTCTCACAGTTAATTTTAAGTTTTATTTTTTAAGGACTTTATTTTAAGTAGCTTGTAAGAAAAAATAAAATTGATAACATGATGTTAGTTTTTTTTAAATTATCTAACAAATTTCAAATACAAATAAATAAAAAAAAAAAAGAAATAGTTCATAAGCCGAAAGGCATTAATTGTAAGAAACCATGAATTCCTTAAATGTGCCCGGTTGGGGCCAGTAAGTAAATATAAGATTTTAGATCATAAGCTAGTTTGAATTCTATTGTCTAGTATTAAGTAGTAATAAGTGAATGAATAAAAAATGAATTGTGGAAAAAATAAATGGTTCTCACAGTCCGCCAATGTTTTGCCGTCTAGCATGAAGCTAAGCTGCGAGCTGCTAAGCACCAAACTATTGTAAAACAAAGGACAAAAAAAAAACAGTAACAAAAACACAAGCAAAAACTCACCGAAAATTCTGTATTTACAGGAAGGTGCAACAAACACAGCACTAAGAACACAAAGGGCACAAACTAAACACAACACACAAATTAAACGCTTTATTTTTACACTTTTTTTTATTACAAAATTTCGCTCCGTACGGTTCAATTGATAGATCAAAAGTAACTATACTGAATGTTGCATTTTTTTTTAACTTTAGGGAAAATAAGAAAAAAGACGCACGCACGTTGATAATAATATGACAAAATTTATTCAAATCGGTGAATTTTCGTTAATTTTGCAGAATGCGTAAATCGGTTAACGAAAATTCTTCAAATTGAATAACTGTTACGTTGATTTCAAACTGTTATATTACTGTTTAAAACTGACAAAAAGAAATACACTTTCATAGTAATTTGACGAAATTTATTCAAATGGAAAAACATTTCGTTGATTTAGTAGAATAATTAAGGGCTAACGGCATAATGAATATATTTTTTTTAATTTTAACGAAAAAATGTCAGTTTTTAATAAAAAGATATAGCTAGTCAATTGGAATATTTTCTTAGTAAATAAGAAACAATGTGCTTGTTGATTGATTGAAAATTCTTCAGTTACAAATTATTAGACATAAAAAAAATTACCGAAGAATTATCTAAATTGAAGAATGTATAATTGATTTCAATAGAATTTTTAACGAAATATCGTCAAATATCTTATTTATTTCGTCTATTCAACTATTGTTTCTTCCATTAAAAAGCTTACTAAATAAATTATTCTCTTTGACAAAATTTCCTTTTTCGTAAATCAGTTTGTTGATTTGAATAAAATATTTACAAAAAATCATCAATTTCGTAATATTCCTTAGTTAAAATGTTACGAAAACATTTAATTGATTTCACCTCTAATATTTGGTTCTGTGTGGTGTTGTAGACAAACTGTTGATTTTTAATATTTTTTTTTTACAAAACAAATCAATTTTTCAGATACTGCCCTCCTGGCTAACCGGGGAGAGAAGATCCCCTCTCCCTATTTGGCACAACGTTCTTGAATCACC
Organism: Sphaerophoria taeniata; assembly: GCA_943590905.1. Taxonomy (NCBI): domain Eukaryota; kingdom Metazoa; phylum Arthropoda; class Insecta; order Diptera; family Syrphidae; genus Sphaerophoria; species Sphaerophoria taeniata. The sequence continues at coordinate 83,391,121 of OX016540.1, read as the reverse complement.
CTGTATCTTACGTTCTTCTTTTAAATCTAAGCAGCCCACATAATACTTCCATTGAACAATTTTCATAATAGAATTTGAAGTGGTTGAAATAAATATTATGTGACCACAGGTTCGCTAATCTGTTAATGTTTCCATTAGATCAAAGACCGGTGTATAGAATGCTCAAGCTTTTCGTCGTCCATAAACAGATATAAAGCTCTAACAATAACACTTAATTTGTAAGAGCGCCAGAGAGTACATCTTTTCTTAAAACACCACTGGAATCGAGCTGGAATCGAGTACACTTTGCCAGAAAATATGTACCAAAGTCAAAACTAACGCAGACACAGCTTGCTTTGGATCCCGAGCGAAAAATAGAAATATTGCGTAATGTTTTATGACCCGACGAGAATAAGGTGAATTTGGTGAAATCAGATGTTTAACTGATATGGACAAATAATCCTTTTATAAAATACTTGAAGTAAAATTTAAAATGCACATGTGTGGAAAGGACTACGTTTAACATAGGTACGTCACGGCTGGTAAAAAAATGGCTTCAATGGCGAATTATGTCAGATATTTCAGCTTTGTTTACCTTTGATTAAACGTACGGCAAATACACTATTTTATGTATAGCTAGTTTGTAATATAAAGGGATATCCTCTTCATATATAAAAATTACATGTCACAATGTTTGCCCGCGATGGACTCCTACACTGCTTAACAGATTTTAATGAAATTTGCACATGGTGGGCAGCTTTGTTCAGCTTTAAAGATAAGCAGTGTTGAGAATGCAAAACTCATTTAATAATTATTTCAGTAAATATTATTTAAATTCAAATCATTCAAAATACAGTGAAAATCAATAGATTTCTTCGGCACTAAAGACTGAAGACGTACAGTGGCGAGCATTATTTAAGGTCCCTATCGCTAATTATATGTTAACCTTAAAAAAGGTACCAAAAAGCACAGTTTCGTTGGTATTACATGTTGTATATCAATGGATTTTTATAAGACCAAGTCCCCTGGCAACAACTGCTGTGTCTTAAGAATAAAATGAATGATGTTACCTTTTGCATACGGTATTTGTCAATTGAGAAAGGCAGGGCCGATTTGGCTCGATCTTCGTGAAAAATTGACTGATTTCGAAGAGACGTGTATCGCGCATAACATCCAAAAAAAGTCCAAGCATTTCGATAGATTCAGTTTATCAATACCATCATTAGAAGTTTGCGTAATCAATCTCGGATTTTCCTATTTTTCGAATAAGACTGACCATGTTCCTGTTCGTGTGTTGTGATACTCTCTACGATGTTTATGTTTGCGTCGAAAAACAAAAACTGAACACATCGTTAATAGTATTGCTTCTTACTTTTTATAATTGTATTTTATACAGATAAATCGCATATACCTATAAATTCAAACCTTTTGTTTCTGGACTCTTAAATAAGGCGAGGAAAAGTTCACTGCGTCCGCTAGTTTTTTTTATAAATTATTAATACGTCAGTGTTAATGAATGTTTTTTGCTGGCAATGGATTGGGTACGAAAGCCTACTTTCACACTTGCCAACATTGCCCGCATTAGATTTGCTTGCTTTGCATACCTATATGCTGAAGCATGCAGGGAAAACTACAATCTTCTATATAAAACAGCCTTGTTTTAATTGACTGAAAATCATGAGAATCATGGAGAGCGAAGTTTTCTACCTTTTTCCATTTTCAAACCAGCAAAGACTTAGAATTTTCAAATTTGAGAAATTTGGGCACCCGATACTATGAGAATCATGTAGAACGAAGCAAAACAATTGTTCGTTCAATTTCTATTTTCGCAGTGAGGATAGTGACCTTTTCAGGATGACAAAACGTTTTTTTTTTTCAAGCAAGGATTGTAAATTTGTTAAAACAATGACAAATTCAAATAGCTGCCAACACTGCAATGTCGCTCCAAGTGTAGCGTCGACGTCGACGCTTAAACGAATTAACAAGAAAATCAATTTTTAACATGTCATCTAGACGCTTGATCAGACACAGGCTGAAAACCACCAAGAACGAGGTCAGCGTCATTTCTGAAGGACGGCGATATAGCCAATCAGAATTTCACTGATCGTCATAAAAGAAAACAGAAAAAAAAACAATAAATATTATTTATAACACCCGTGAACAGTTGTGTGCAGTCTAGAAATTTTATTTTGATTGATGACCGCCTGAGTGCTGTCATGGTGGAAATTTATGCAGATACTAATTAAGTGTACCACGTTCTTAAATATCTTTTTTTGTATTTGTAAATTTGTATGTTGTCTTTTCATGTTTTTTTTTCATTTGTTTAAAAAAAAAAGAAACTGACTCTTATTTTGATATTTGTTTTTTTTTTGTTTTTTTTTATTTTATTTTTTTTTTTACTAACTTGACAAGTGTCTTCTACACGCGTATTTGCTTTTTTCTTTGTTTCTTTCATGTTTTATAAATTTTTTGACTTTAAAATTTTAAAATTTTTTATTTTAAAATTTTGCATTTTTTTCTTTTATTTTTACTTTTTGTAATATTTTAATTTAAAATTTTGTTTTTCCTTTATACCTGCTTGCATTAAGCAGTCCCAAACTCTTATCTTCCAAATATTCGTATCGCCATAACTTTTTTTTTATTCTATTTATTCCAAAGAATTTCAAATTAAGTGCCGATACGACTAACAACCGTAACTGTTAATCGTACTCGGTGAAAATGGACCCCAGCGCGTGCGGTATCTGGGGGGGAAAGAGGCGTGGGATTTATTAAAAAAAAAATTAAAAAAGAAAGTCATCCGAGCGCTATATAGGTTTTAAGAACTAAACGAATGCATATGGCAGCGGCCGGCGGCGGCGCGGCGGCAGCAGCGTTGGCGGGCGTTGCTGTCTTTCGTTGTCGTCGACTGTCGAGAAGACTCATCGTCTCAGAAGTTGTCGTTGTCTTTTGTTTTTTGTCGCTCTGCATGCCGCCGCTTTGGTTGTGGTTCTTGTTTTTGCTTTTCTCTGTTCCAAGCAAAAGATGATTGCTTCTCACAACTTTGTCTTGTGTTTTAAGAATTTCGTGACAGTTGCGGGCGATGCATGAGGGGTAAAGTGACAACAGCGAACAGCCAGTTCCATCAATCAATAAAAATCACATACATTTAATTCGGTGTCGACGAGAAATGCTCGACACAAATGGCTTGGCAATAATTTCCAAGTATTTATGTATTTTTAATAACATGTTCGAATGAAAACCTGAATTTTTGCCAAAATTAATTTTATTTGTTTGAGTGCTTTTAATGGCGCCATCGATCGAATAATTTTTAAAGTGGCTCTTAGCGGGGGGCGAATGACTTGGAGACATTCACAAAGTGTTAATTGATGCCAGTAAAATGTGTGATTTAATGGTTTGAAACAATAGCGCAACTGGTTTCGATTTTATATCAGTTGCAACCGTTTCACCGCTCGTCTTCATTTCAATGACTCAACCTACCAAAATGTAAATTTTGTATGGGAACTACCATTGTGCTTGGTGTTAAAAACGTTAATCAAAAATGCATAACGACCTTAATGACTGACAACCATTGATAACCAATTTATTTTATTTGAAACGCCCCCAATCGAGTTAGCTTCGTGTGCGAGCTGGTTCCACTGATGATTCTGACACATGTTGATAATACTCTTTCATCATGCATCAGTATCACCAGTAACTTCCCATTATAGCCCAACATGATTTACTCTCTCAACTCCCTTCCAAATCCAAAATTCAGTTATTAATATAAAATTTCAATAATCACCATCACTAAATCAAGCATCCATTAGCAAGATGAGAATGTACCAAAAATACAATTCATACAACAAACATCGAGCATGAGTGGAGGTTCCTGCACTAAACGCTTAATGTCATCACTTTATTAGTCAACCAAATAAATGCCGTTTAACAGCACATCACGATGTGCGAGGCAATATTTTATCATCGTACTCTCTCAGCTCTGTTAGCTTCCATCTTCAATCTTCAAAGATGCGCTGCAAGTAAAGATTTACGAGCCTTTCAAGTGTCTTTCCTTTGCCATAGTGCCATACACAGCCTTTATGGATGGCGCACAGGCTGAAAGCCAGAGCGATAGAATTTTCCACGCATCACTCGGTTCAGTGACAAAGTGAATGAGTGGGATCCATCTCTATGAATCCAGATGTAAAGGCAGCAAAAACCACACATGAGATGGGTTAATGCCTACCTCAATCGAGTGTAAACCGATTGGGTTGACATTCCCCGAGGAACCGATTCTGTAGAAAAAAAAGGGAATAAGGGAAAAAAAAAATCGAAAACATTTAAAACCTTTTAATACTAAGCGCAATTCGGGGGTGCTATCGATGTCTCTTGATGTAGGTCATCAATTTCGGTGTCTTCAAGGTGTTATTGCAAGGCCTTAAGGGGGTTAAGTGTTTTTTCGAATTTTGATAATTCGAAAGACATGTCAAATTGTTTAGGGGTAAAACTCGCGTTTCCAGAAATGCTCATCAGCTTATATGCAAATATAAGGCCTTTTGTGTATATCCCGTTTACTTTTTTCTTATGTTTAAATTACTGTGTATGTAAATAAGGCCTTAGCTTTATAGTTTATGGTTACAAAAGCAATCTTCATATCTCAACATTGCAGTGAATAAAATGAATCTTGAGTAAACTTCCTTGGCTTTATTAGTTTCGAAAACAAAAAAAAACATCTTTTCTTATTGTCCAAGGCAAAAAACTCATAACCAATTTGTTTTGGACCAAATTAATGTCTCGTAACCCACAGAGTTGGCTTTGTCCAATTTGGCCACGAGCAATAGTTGACTTTGCCATTTCAAGAACTTATGGTTTACAAGACATTTATACGCATTTCTGTATGCACTTGATATTATCTCCTGTGAAGGTCTGTTACTGGTATTTCATTCAAATGTTCTCCGAAACGCCCACCCTCGCTGACAAATGCATAAACAGAATTTGATATTCCAAAAACCAGCAAGAACATAATTCATTAAGCAATATTATCATACATTGCCCTATGTCCTTGTTGTCTCAGTTCTTAGAGTCAAAGCCCCCCTATACAAACTGTGGCTGGAAGAAGAAGCAAATCCTTTTGCCAATGCAAATGCCCACTCCTTAAAGTGCACTCTGCATTGCCAGGATGTTAGATCAGAAACATATTTGTCCAAGTTGTCGTTGTTGTCGTATCGTCAGCGTGGCAATAACATTCTATTCATAAATGGCAATCATGACGTCCTTCAGATTCCTGATCGTCTGTGAACTCCATTTGAAAGGGTTGCTTCGGTCGTATGCAAACAAAACACACAACAGATAATGCGGAAACAACAAAAACGAAAAATTATTAAATATGAATCTAGTAGATACAAAAACAATTATACGTTTTCTCATCCAAAAGGAGTCGATAGCTTGACTTAAAGTCGACTGGTCTAGATCTAGATATTTATGAGCAATCTCATATTCTCAGTGTGGGTCCTTGTATTTTTTAAATACATTTTTTTGTTTACATTTCAATATGACTCCCATATTACCCATTTATAGTGTCTCTACTCAGCAAAATGTGACAATGGAAGCAGCAGCAGCGTCATATTGTCGTCGTTCGTAGAACGTTCTGTCGGATTGCATCAAATAATTTCGTTTTGTAAACACACTTTGGAGAGTTCGTATAGAGTTGGGAATTTCATTGGCAGCCGAAAAGAGGCGGACAGCCTATAAAATGAGACGACAACGATTCAAATTACGACAGTGTTTTGAGGAATATTATTGCCAGCAAGCGAAAATATTTAAGTGGAGTACTCAAAATGGTAACAGAACAGGGACGGATTGGCAGAAATTTACCATCATGGTAAGGGCATTAATTGACAAAACTCGTCTGTCTGTCAACGCTCCAGCCTTAGCTGTTTTGTCAAGTTCCGTCTAACTTATTTACTTACTTATAATGTTGTACTAACGGGGTGGACTTGGCCCTCGGATAACAAACCTCTCCAGTTTCGCACGCCAACTTGGTTGAGGTCATCTTCCTCTACTACGTCTTCCTGCATGATGACAATGGTGAACTCACGCTGATGATGTCATTGTCCGTGTTGATAGCAGAGTCAAGGTAGACAAAGTCCTAATAGCTACCTTGAAGTTAAATGTGTCTATCGTGACGTTTTGTCCAAGACGTCGTCTTGGGTGTCCTCCTTTATGACAGCAGCTACCTTGTTATGCCCTCCTCATTGAGCACTAAAACCAATTTGTTAGCCTATGTCTGTATACTCCCAAATGCACTATTGACATCACGGTGCGTTGTGTTCACTCGGCGTACTCGAGTATGTGTACAGACTTCTGGAAGATAGTGCCTCTAGTGTTGACGCGAATGCTCTACACTCTTCTTTGCAGTATGATGTTAAAGAAGTCGCACGTTAGTGCCTTTCTTGACATCGAAGGTGTCGTTGAGGTCGTTACTGACTTTGATGGAACAGCGTGAGTTCTCCATTGTCATCAAACAAGTAAGCTTGACAGTGATGCCAAGACTGGACAGGGCTTTATACAGTTCTTCTCCATAGATGCTGTCCTACGCGGCCTTAAAATCGATAAAAAATGGTAGGTGTTAATTTGAAGCTCCTGATTATTTACCAATAAATCTGCCGCATACTGTGAATATTTGATCAATAGTGGACCATACCGATCATATTCTGCAGATGATTTGGTTCATGCTCCTTACCAAATCATCGTCTACCTATTTGAAGAGTTCAGCAGTAATGCCGCCAGCTCCCGCGGCTTTGTCGTTTTTAAGCTTAGATATTGCTATCTTCACTTCTTCAAGGTCAGGTTGACGGAAAAATTTGGCTTTCGTCGTCTTCATTGAATGGTTCATTTTGCCCGACAGCGGAATTTGATTTGTCATTGCCGTAGTACAGTCTACAGAAGTGGTCTTCCAATATCCTCAGCATTGACTGTGACTCTGCTACGGTATTTCCCTGTTGGTCCTTAAATGTTTCAGTTCATGCTGGATAACCTTGAGTCGTTTTACCTCTCGATTGTTTTTAACGCTCTCTATTTTTCTATTTGAAAAACTTGTGTTCTTCTCTCCTCTTCTGCTCGGTAGAGCTCCCGAGCTGCTCTCGTCCCCCTATTCTTCTTGCTTGTCTGCATGTACCTGCCTGCATTCTTCATCAAACCAGGGGTATCGTTTTGGTGGCCATTTGAAACTCAGCTCATCAGAGGCAGCATCCCTAATGGCATCTTGGCAATTGTGCCACTGGTTCTCAACACTCGATGCTGGCTGTGGCGGACTTCTTATGAGGTGACTTGACCCTGGATCGTTAAAGGATCTGTCACAGTATTTAATGAAGTAATGTTTTGCCGATTTAATTATTTTTTATTGTTTCATTTGACACGGTTATTCGTCCGTCTGTTACAGGTTCGAATACCATTTTCACCAAAAGATTCCACCATCAACTATGTTGATTTTAGATTCTCAGAGATCTTTCCATTTTATCAGCGTTTCTGCATCTGACAACATTGACAAAAGACTAAGATTTAGGTAGATCAACTGTCTTTGAATAAAAATAAGTCCAGCCGAGTATTATCAAACTAAAATTATGATTCCTGCATCAAGTAGCATCGTTTCGGGGGTTGCAAGTAGCCTATAAGTGGATGTGAAGTGGCCCTTTGAGAGAAATTCTTAACCCCCATACCTTACACAAAGATACACTTTAAAACGCGATTTACGACCATAGATGAGATTTTTTACGAGTATCATTCCTTCTCGTTGTAGCTATATTGTTGTCGATTAAAAAGTGTGATTAACGACATTTGCTTTTCCCATATGGCGTATCCTCTCAAGTATGCCACTGCACAGGCGAAACGTCATAACATACGCAATACGCATTAATTTATCCCCTTGCAATTTCTATATTATTCAAAAATATTTTCTATTCAATGACGTATCGTGGTAATTCTGAAGTAATATCGGAAATTGCCCACTGCTCAGCCACATATTTTTAATAGCTACTCAAGCTTCATATTCGTGCCAGCTAAAAGGCCGTTTATTAAAAAAATTTGACGATGCGATGGTTTAGCAACCCTTACTAGCTTTTTGGAAGGTTGAATACATCAGGGCAACTCTGACATGTCATGCGGTCCACACTTTGCATATGAATTGGCAACTTTTTATTTCAAATTAATTTCAATTTTGTAAGACCAATGTTTACACTGTCGAGGGCTGTTCAAGTATGAGAGATTTATTTGATGTACGACAACGCGAATGGGTATAGAAAGCGATGCGAACGCTTATGCTAATATTTGAATTTTAAACGCAATGAGAAAGCACACAATGTCACAATGACGAGATGAGACGATGACTATTTACATAGAAGGGCAGGCAGGCCCCTTCATATTTTTTCCTGTGCATTAATTCCCTTTTATGTGCAAACCTCACCCCATATCGCCGTATGAGAGACAGTGGTGCCATTTTGTTCTTTTATTTTCTGTTAGCTTGATGCCTTTTTTTTGCTGAAGGGTTGATGACAAAAGTTGACTTTTTCAGATGACTGCATTTGGCAAAAAGTCAATTGTGGCATACCTTGTTTGAAGAGCTATCATAGCTAAACGCAAACGACAGGTTAATTCTGGTTTGTTTCAGACTTGAGGATTGGTGCAGATCATCAAAGCGATGCAACCGAATTGCTCATGCTTGAAATTGTTCATTACTTTGAACAAAATTAAATGTTGTTTATTCTATTGGATAAACGTTTTTTGCCTCCATACTGTGCCATGTTTTTTTGACCTAAAGACCTCCAAATTTACAACTTCTCAAAACTCTTCTTGAACTCTGAGACTGCATCTCCAAATGGTTTCTTATGTGAGACTGAATTTACGACCATCATACTGTTTTTTGAATTCAGAATAAACTGCATTTTATGGTCTTTTTGTCATTTCGAAATCTAAACAATCAGCGATTCTTTGAAACTATAAAAACGTTTTGAACACATGAAACGCATCTTGGGTCTAAGTTTTATGTTCATGTCGAAAGTGAAGGAACGTTTAAGTTATTCATCAGGGTGGGTAGGTATAGCTGTTTGGTAGGTAGCACATGTCAAAGTAATAAAACAATAAAAAATAGGTTTGTCTAGAACATGCTACAATTAATTTGGATTGTTTGATAGAAGCGAGTGCCTCTTTTGGGAAGGATGATCATGAAAAACGAAGACAATGGATGTTGAACTTCGTTGTCCACCGAACCAGAGGGTTGATATGTTTAAGGGTAAGCAAAATCGAGGATTGAAATATTTTTTCCAGAGTCGTCGCTCCTCACAAAGGTGGCCAACAACTATTCACCGTAGAACTTTTCTCACGAACGCGGCTAAGAGATCTGTATGCCTTTGGCTAACCACCCAAGCCTCGGCTCACTCAGTAATTCTTCTATTTTGAATCGAACCTGTCCGCCTAATGCATTTTGATAAAGACACTATCGACACTTGCAGTTTTGTTGTCCCTTAGATGGTTTATAGCCTTTTTGAGACTGTCATCTTAAAATTGTGTAGCTGCCATTTCTCTGGTAAATTGACCATTGAACACTTCTCTAGCATCAACTTGTCCCTGAATTAAATTGTTGTTGAAATGCTCTACTTCTCATTGATACTATTTCAGATGCACTCAAAACCTCGAAAAAAAGGGAAACAAAAGAATCAAAGTTTCAAGGACTTTACGATCCTTCAACACGCATATCAAATTCTAGTTTTCCAATTTAAAATGATATCAAAAGCCCCTCGTTGGAACGCTCGTGACCAATGACCAAAACCATCCTTAAAATCTCATTCATCCTATCATCCCGAATTCTATCCCGATTGTGTGCGAATGGAGTATGAAATTTATGTCCCACTTGAGATTTTTGCACTCGACCTCAACGAAACTGAACGCAACGTAAAGCACGCTTTCGGATATCCGAGCAATTGCGGCTGTTGTATTTGTCTACCATTCATAACATTCATCCTGGCAATATAATGTCTCTTTCCCGACCATCGCTCTAGAATCAGCTTACACACGTGAAAATTGTCGTAATTGTTTGTGTACCGTGCGTTGTCGTCTTCGAACGACTGAATTGACGTTCGAAACTCACCGCCAGCGCCACCACCATTTTGGGAAATTCTTCACATCAGAAGTGACGAAACTATATATTCGCTATTAGCGTGGCATCATCGACAGAGTATCAAATGAAATCATTACGTTTTGGCAATTCGATAGAAATTCGAGAATGCAGCTCACATAGAAGCACTGAAGCCATCGTTCGTCCGAATGTATTGGGAGAGAATTGGAAAGGACCAGAACAGAGTAGCACACAATGCCTTGTCCCTTATCGTTTGTAAATATTTACGCACGGGATAAAATCGAGGATTAATTTGTGATTTTAAACTGTGTCCCATAAAATGTCGACGTTCATGGCCTCTCCCGCGCACAGAATAACACAACGCACTCCAGAACCAGAGCCGGGTGCATAATCGCAATGACACGGCTCTGTTGCTAGGGCACGTGTAACCCGACTGTCACACTAATCATAGTTCTTTTTTTTTTTGTTTCTATTTCTCAACAAACACCCCCCTGAGGACTGAAGCTGGTAATTCGGCAATGTTTCAAATTCGGTTATCGGTCCTTTTTGAATTTAGTCTGCAGCCCTTGTCCTGATTTTTGTCATAATTCTTTTGCACTCTTTTGATTTTGAGTTCCGATTTTGGGGTGACACACTGCGTGCACACGGTGACATTTGGCTACACATCTCAAGTATCGTAATTATAGTTCTTCCTGTGTTTTTTTTAGGACGAAGCCATATAATTTTTCAGAATCGAAAGTAGTGATGATTATTATCATTTTGCATTATGTACGGATGCCATCGGAAGGGAATAAGCTATTGCGTTCAGCGGCACGGCGAGTATCGTGTAGAAATTTTAAATAACAATGATTTTGATGTAATAATGGAAGCCCGGTGAAAGTAGTTTGATGATCGATTTTCTATATTTTATTAAGATTATGATCACTTGCAAATAATGTTTGGTTGATTGATAACGTCAGTAAATAAGAATATAACAAGTAAAGTTCTTAGATCGATATAATGATGAAGAGTATCAATAATTTTAACTTTAAGGGAGGGCAGTTATTTGCAGCGTGAGACAAAATACAAGAAAATGTACATAGGTACCCATGTATATTTCAAGCTCGTAAAAATAAACCAAGTCATAAGGCGAGATCTAAGGAATAATTCAAGAAACGAAGCAGAATTTGACATCATGTCGTTGTACTCATTGTTGATTGTAAAATGCTTCGATATAAAAGAAAGCGTATAAGACTTTGGGGACATGTTGTTATAAGTTCTCTATCAGTCCTAGAGCATAGCCGTAGCTAGGATTTTGTTTCAGGGGGGGTTAAGATAAATGTTTATTTCTTCAAATTTTTTGAATGCATATAGAAAAAAAATGTGCACGAAAAGGTAACGAAAAAACATTGAAAAACAAAAACATGTACATGTAAAATTCATAACTAAAAATTTAAATTTAAATATCTACCTCAAGAACACATTTTATCTGAAAGAAGTTGATGCAATAACATTTCTTATGAAATTGTTGATTTTTAATTTTTTTTTAATTTCTTGGAGCGTTTTTTTAACTAATTCTTTTTATATAAATTTTTTCAAAAGTTTCCTAAAATTAATAATAGTATAAAAGGTATGCAGTTTTAAAGAACATGTTAATATAAACGTCTTACATTTAAATTTCAGTTTTTAAAATTGATCCGTTTTTGAGACACAGAATTTTGAAAAAAAAATAAATTTAAAAATATTTTGTTTATATCAAAACAAAAAATTAAAAATATATATGTACTCCTCAAAAAATAAGCATGTACGTTGTTCGGACTACTATTTTTTGAGAAAATCTTATAACAAAAAATCGGTTTTATGAGAGGTACCGTTTTGGAGCAAAACAAAAATTATTTAAGAGGATGTCCAAAAATAAATGCGATGAGAAGACCTTCTTGGCTGTAGCGTTGTCTTCCATTCGATCAATGTAGTCGTCTTTGCTTGGCTCTCTGGACTACATCCACATCTTTGAGCAGCTCGTACAGTTCACGGTTAAACCATCTTCTCCATTCGCCATGGTTGCACACGGGACCGAAAATCCGTTCGAAGAATTTTTCTTTCGAAAGTACCCTGTATCAATTCCCTTGTTTTACTATCGTCCAACACTTGGCAACGTAGAGTAGGTCTGCTTAAATTAAAGTTTTGTATAACAGACACTTTGTCTTTCGAGTCAGGAGTACAGTACATATAGTCGTAGTAGTACAGAATAGCTAAGGATTATTTCTTATTCTGTGGACTAAGTGGAAAATATTGTTCATAGAAAAATGTTTCTTAACTGGCGTTTACAAGCTAATTACACCGTGGAGGTTGGTTTAGAGAAGCAATACAAAAATGTAAAAAAAGAGTTCAAGAGTGGCGCCAGAGCCACAATCGATTGCTAAGAAAACAAACAAACAAGAAAACAAACCGGTTTACAAGTATCAACAAGAATAAAATCCCCAAAAGGAAATTTAGCTTAACCTCACTTTACTACTCGGCTGTTAAAAGACGAATGTCAATTGGATATCAAACGTATTTCGAAAAAAATTTCAGCGCTCAGAACATGTTCAGTTAAAAGTTTGTTCAGAGCTTTGTAAGTACATTTATTTGACTGGCACTATGAACAGGCATTTTTGACTGTAACCATCTATGTAACGACGATGAATAAAAGAAATATGGTTATCTCTGCTTGTATGTAACTAGATGGCGAGAGTAGTGAATGATATCTCGATTATACCAAATCAAATAAATACACAAAGGTTTAGAGAACGTTCCACATGCTCGAACAGAACTTTATTCTGAAAGAAAATAGAAAAATGCCTTTAAGCTTTATTGGAAACTTATAAATTCAGTTTCAACAACACAAAATAGATAATTAAGTTTTGTTTTACAAAATTATTTCGGGGAGGGTTAAACCCCGTAACCCTCCCCTAAATACGGCTATGTCCTAGAGTATTGTTTTGATGTGGGAAATTATAAATTAAGCATTATTTTCCATTCGCGCTACAAATGAAACATGACTCAACCACCTGGCTAGGTCAGTGACGCTAAACAGCTTGTACAGTTCTTGATTGAATCTTCGTCTCCATTCTCCATTTATGCAAACGGGACCAAAAATCACTCGATGTTGTCAAGCTCCATGTCTCTGCGCAATACATTAGAACCGGTATGATACGGGTTTTGTACAGTGACACTTTAGTTGCTCGAGAGAGGACCTTACTTCTCAATTGCCTTCTAAGTCCCAAGTAGCAGCGATTGACAAGAGTTATTCTTCTTCGTTCAATGTCGTCTGTGTATCCTAGTATCAGAACGAACTTTTCATAGATCGTGACTCTGGTGTTGAAGTTGGAGTTTTGAACAATCCTTTCAAGAATGATGTTGAAGAAATCGCATGACAGTGTATCACCTTATCTATAACCTTTTTTGACATCAAATGCATCCGTTTGGTTTTTTCCGACCTTAATGGAATATAGAGTGAGTTTTCCATTGTTATCTTACACAGACGGACCATTTTTCTGGGATGCCAAAACTACACATTGCTCTATATAGTTGGTCTCTATAGACGCTGTCATACGCTGCCTTGAAATCGATGAAAAAGTGGTAGGTATCGATTTAAAGTTTCTGGGTCTTCTCAAAGATTAGCCGTAGAGTGAATATTTGATCGATGGTGGACTTTCCGGGTCTGAAGGGATCTCCTTTCTTGAGGATCGGACATACGATGCTAAGGCTCCATTCGTCGGGCATGCTTTTCTATGACCAAATCTTGCAAATGGGCCGGTGCATACTCCTAACTAAATTATATCCAGCTGCTTTGTACAGTTCGACGGCTAGGCCGCCTACTCTAGCGGCTTCGTTCGATTTAGATATCGCTTCCTCACTTCGTATTGTTGAGTGGCTTGTTGGTGGTTAGGAACTATTTTAACTTTACGTGGTGGTCTGGAAGACCAAATCTTTAAATTAACTCCAGAGAAAGGAAGCCGACGAAACCGCTACTTATAGGCCCGGACTACGAATATGTCGTTGTAGCTTTATAAGGTGTTCACTAAGTAGTTCCTCCTGACTGGAACTCCAGACGACACCGTTGACTCCATCTGGGGAATTTTTTCGCTGCCACATGTAGAAGAAAGGAGGCATGCATTAGTAGACGCGTCCCCCTTCCCCCTCTCTCTCTTTGCAACCACCAACAACTTTCCACTGGGGTTGGAACCCAATCTTCGGTTGAGTTACTAGGTGCGTTGTTGTGAGAGTGGTGCGAAAGTAAAGGGTGTTTTCTTTAGAGGTATAGAACTTTAAGTTGCAATAAAACAACGATGGAATATTCGATTGACATGATTTTTATTTATTCGAAAGATAATCTTGGGGCATTACATTTTAAATATGACTTCTGGCATATGACTGCCACGGCTGGCTCGGATGTAGTCCAATCTGGACGTCCAATTTTCGATGACTTTTTCCAACATTTGTGGCCGTATATCGGCAATAACACGGCGAATGTTGTCTTCTATAAATGGTCAAGCGTTTGTTGCTTATCCGCATAGACCAATGACTTTACATAACCCCACGCAGAAAATAGTCTGGCGGTGTTAAATCACAAGATCTTGGAGGCCAATTCACAGGTCCAAAACGTGAAATAAGGCGGTCACCAAACGTGTCTTTCAATAAATCGATTGTGGCACGAGCTGTGTGACATGTTGCGCCGTCTTGTTGGAACCACAGCTCCTGGACATCATGATTGTTCAATTAAGGAATGAAAAAGTTAGTAATCATGGCTCTTTACCAATCACCATTGACTGTAACGTTGTGGCCATCATCGTTTTTGAAGAAGTACAGACCAATGATTCCACCAGCCCATAAAGCGAACCAAACAGTCTGTTTTTCTGAATATAACGGTCCGAGTTATCAATTAGAGTCAACGTGGTGCAAAAACGTTCCGTGGTTAATCGAATTAACTGCTCTGATGGACGATTTTGTCGACGATAAAATGGACGTAGTGCGCGGTACGTATTCCACACAGAACCATTATTTTCGAAATAAAATTGCACAATTTGCAAGCGTTGTTCAGGCGTGAATCTATTCATGATGAATTGCCAAACCAAACTGAGAATAAATCACTTGACAGGTGTTAAATCGGTCGGCGTCTTGAAAAGTAATGCTAACTTAAAGTTCTATACCTCTAAAAAAAACACCCTTTTATACTTCTTAAACATAAGAACCATCTTCCCCTCTTTCGTCTTCATATTCTCAAAAGCGTTACTTCCGTTGTGTTGCCTCTATAAATTGATATCTTAAAAGGTGTGTTGTTTAACCAAGAAATACAAATCAATGGAATAACTGGTGCTGTTATAGGATTTTCAATCAGTAAAGAATTGAAAAGAAATTCGTACAAACATTTAAAGTGTTATTTTTACAAATGAAAACCTCAAAATATTACGAAAACTTACATTCGACGAAGACATTTCAAATTCCCTAAAAGAAATAGCAGAACCACGAGATTCCGTCGAACAACTTAATTTATGTACATCCAAATAAACATCTAGTCTCAAAAAGAGTAAAACTGGTGCTTCCTGGCCACAATCAAAAGGACCGACCCGGCCTGCCCGCCATATCGACCCCAAACGTGCCTTGAAACAGAATTTTAAAAAATAAAAACACACAAACCAAACAGGAATAATAACTAAATCCGTCTGGTTAGACCGCTATCCCACCAGAATTTTGTATCCAAAACATTTCAAGTAGATCAATCATTTCTGGGTGATTATATGACTTTATGAGTCCGTATTTTTGTTTACACTTCCCCGTCATCCGCTTGGGGATTTTACTATTTTTCGGAACAACCTTGTGGGCTTTTCAAATTCTCGAATTGGTTTCTTTGAAAAAGATATTCCTGTTGATGATGACGCTGACGACGATACCGCCGCTGTCGATGACGAATAAGACAGAAGAAGTGTAAATAAATTGGCTTGCTACTGAGACTCATTACTTTAGAATATCTTCTAACTTCATTTAGTGACTTTTTGTTTACATTGGAGGAAAAAAAGGAATACCAAATCGAATAGACCTTCAATAAGACAATTTTCTTATTCTTCCCCCTTTAATTTTTGTTGAAATCTCAATATTTGTGTGCAATTAATGGTTTCTTATGTTTTTTTTTTTGTGGAATAGATAAAAGATACACTCGTTCACCTAAATAGACAGACGGATTCATCTTTTATACATACAAGGCGATTTTACTTTGATGTTTCTATTACAGAAAAATTGGGGATGACATTGATTGAAATGCATGACATTTTTCTTACCAAAAGAGTTTGTGATAATTTTTGTTTAAAGAGTTGATACGAGTTTTCTCTTACTGTTGGGTTTTGTATTTTGTGGTATTTGTTTGACTGTATACCTTCTAACCATAAATGCTCTAGGAAGATTTTGAGCGGGAAACAGTTAAATGTTCCAAATTAACTCATGACATGATTAAAGAAGAAACAACTAGATAATGATTGTGCAAAGCTCCAACGTCAACACCAGAGGCACAATCTTTCAAAAGTCCGTCCAGCTACTAGGATACGCAGACGACATGACATAATTGGAAGAACACAACGTGATGTCAGTGGAGCGTTTGTGAGTCTTGAGACGGAGGCCAGGAAGATGGGTCTAGCGGTCAACGAGGGCAAGACCAAGTTGACAGTATTAAGTATTAACAAGAAAGGACTACCAACATCGACGTCTTGAAGCAAAC
The DNA here is from genome assembly GCA_943590905.1 of Sphaerophoria taeniata. NCBI lineage: Eukaryota > Metazoa > Arthropoda > Insecta > Diptera > Syrphidae > Sphaerophoria > Sphaerophoria taeniata. The sequence continues at coordinate 83,374,307 of OX016540.1, read as the reverse complement.
GTCAACATAGACAGATTTAACTTCGAGGTAGTTAAGGACTTTTTCTACCTGGGATCCGCTATCAACTCAGACAACAACACCAGCGCTGAAATAAAACGAAGAATCACTCTTGCCAATCGCTGCTTCTTTGAACTTAGAAGGCAATTGAGTAGTTAAGTCCTCTCCCGAGCAACTAAAGTGACACTCTATAAAACCCTCATCATCTCGGTTCTAATGTGTATGGTGCAGTGACATGGATAATGACAACATCCGATGAATATACGCTTTGGATTGCTTCGAGAGAAAAAATCTTCGAGTGATTTTTGGTCCTGTCTGCATTAATGGAGAATGGAGAGGAAGATTCAACCAAGATCTGTACGAGCTGTACAGCTGTACGAGCTGTACAACCAGAAAAGTTAAAGTCCAACGACTTAGATGGTTGGGTCATGTTGAGTGAATGGAAAATAATGCTTCAGCTAATGCTTCGAAACTGGAGGCAGCTAGCTAGGGACCGAGTTGGCTGGAGATGTTTGTTGGGTGAGGCCCTGGTCCGACCTGGACTGTAGCGCCGCCATAAGTAAGTAAGTAACTAGATAATGTCTAGGCCTCGAAAAATTTTGTCGTATTCCTGTGGCTGAATTGATGCAATATATAGCAAGTTTCGATTAATATAGTAAGTTCGTCGCTTGGGGATTTAGGGAGTAGCTGTTTTTTCTTTGCCATAAAATATTGTTGACCAGTACAGTACTATCGATGTTGGCTTACAAGCTAAATAAAGAAGGATTTACCTCTTCACACATTTTGTAAAAATAAATGTGCTGACTGCTTTTTCAATTAAAACTTTTAAACAATTTTAAAAACTTCCTCACTTCTCTACACGAAAATTAATTGATTCGAATTTCATAAATATGATGTCATTTTTCCATACTTTACCCTAAATGTATCTTAAAACGTTAAACTTTTCTGCTTTCAATAGATTTTAACCCCAATTGTGAACTTACTCCTTTTTCCAAATCAATCCTTTTGTTTTGATTTTATTCTTCCAAACATCCACTTAAGAGTTCTCGAGTTCTTCTGCACTTTGGTAAAGTCGCCTTAAGAAAATACCCAAAATAACGAAAACCATATGCGACTTTTGAAAACTTATCCAATAATTCTCGTCTTTTTTCATGACAGTTCTTCTTCTTCTTCCTCGAAAAAGACTTCTAAGCCAAATAAGACGGTCAGCATAAGCGGAACAAAACTTATAGCTTATAGCCCATATGAACAAACTTTACTCCTCCAAAACAGCTTACACACACATAATACGGGAAACGGAAGGACTGCGAAGATTAAAATTGGCAAGAAAAAACGTTATAACAATAATAACAAAAGCGACCTTTTCCCAAAAAGTATAAACTCTCATAAAGCCACCCTAAAATCTTGGCCATGCAAGGACCGAAAATATAAAGTTTTTTTTTCGTTTTCGTTTGTTTTCTAATAAAACGAAAAGTTTACCGTTTTCTTTTGAAAGAATTAATGCCGCCATTCTCGTTCTTGTAGTAACAATGAACAGGATCCTTATCCACTAATGTTCTGCTATTTACACTCAACCCAAGGTACAAACAAAGCTCAAACATGACCATGGGCATCGTTTCGTAAGTGGTGTGGTCGACGGCGCGGCGGAGCTGTCCTAATCCTTGAGATAAAGTCTCACTTAGGCCAAATGAAAAGTTTGCTTTCACCACAATCCGACCGACCGACCGGCCAACCAGGAATATACTGGATTAAGCCACCACACGTGACGCTGATACCAATTTGGAAGCACGTAGGTTCCATGCATAAGTAGGTCCTGTATTACCTGTGTTCGGTGAGTTTCTTGTCTTTTGTTGTCCCTTTGTTTGTTTTTTTTCTTTTTCTCAAGTTCTTGTTTCATGTTTGAGTTAAAGTTAAGTAAGGTATTTAACGACACACAAACACATGTCCTTGAATGAAAGTTTTCACAAGAAAATGGCCAAGGAAAAGTATATTTGCAGGCCTGTTGCCTGTGACAAAACAAAGTTTAATCAATCTGTCATGTGTCACGTATCAAGTTTACTGAATGACGAACAGGCATAACTAGCATGGGATGGTAATTGATCCAGAAAGATGTCAGAGGTTAAAGTTCGCTCGATATTTGCAATGAAAACTATATAAGTTTATTTTTATTGTTCGAAAGTTCAATGGAATTGAATTGCAGGATCCTTCAATTATATAAGTTTAAGATTACTTAACTTTACTTTTCAATGGGTAAGTTTTTTTCTATAGAGAGAAGAAATTCTATTCAAACTTTTGCCAATTCATCGAAGGATTTATTCAATCTAATATGATAAAACGAAAAATTAAGAAGAAAATTGACCAATTCTCTTCTACAAATATTGATTTCCTACTGTTGGTAAATCTTTCGACAAAGCTAATAAATTTGTTCTTATTTACTTCTTTTCAAAGCTTAATTTCTGTGTCGTAAACTTTTATTTAATCCCAGATGCTTACCAAAAAATAATATTCTTCCCTGCGAATTTGACTTCAAGAGACAATTCGACACATATAGTGATACATTCAGAAAACTCAGTTATAAGGGCTCAGTTATAGCTATCAGTAAAATCCATCAGTAAAAATTTTGTTTTGCTATTTTGAATACTTTAATCTTATATTTGGGAAAATTTTGATGCAATAAGTTGAAAATATACATTTGGACTATTTTTTTCAACTAAAAAAGAATGCATTTAGTGTTAAATGTTATTAACAAATCCATTTTATAAATTTTACTGATGAAATTTCATTTTACTGAACAACTGTCTGCCAAATGTCAAAAAATATTCCATTTCGTTTTACTAATGGCGTTTCATTTTTTTACTGTTCCGGTGCCATTGTTTGCGGCGCGTAGATGTAAATTTACTGATAGTTATAAACGCGTATCAGTAAAAAATTTCAGATTCCAGATGTTTCAATTTTTACTGATGGATTTTACTTATAGCTATAACTGAGGCCTAAGTAAAATTCAAAGAGTATGTATGCAATATGGATTTCGAACTTATGGATTTCCGTTCCGTTCCGTTGAAACTCCCCATCGGGCAAAGACTTTGAAGCCGAGATTTAAATCAAACATAACGAAAAAAGTTGTTCTTAAATGGTAACACAATCTGTTTATCCTAAACCACTTATTTGATTGATTCATTTGCGTTCGGTAATGGACGTCATCATGAGATATCTGTTCAATTTCGTTTTATGTTTTGTTCGCCATGTTGCTGTTAATTAATTACTCAACACTCCTAAGAACGTTTGTAAAGTTTCAAATTTGTATTGGGCAATTTGTTTGCTGAATGTGTTATATATTATGTACATAGTTTTTGAATTCAGAGAAGAAGAAGAACTTTATTTTACGTATATGAATTACATTTGATAAGCTATCGCACAGTCTATTATATACAGAGATTTGATATTGGATAACACATATATCTTTCTACTGAAGTATTTATATTATATTCATTTGAAATTTACATAGAGACATAAAAATTTGAAGAAAAATACAAAAAAAACTTCAATATGAGTTTTTGAATTCAAAAACTGATATTTTCAATGCAAATTGACAAGTGGTATCAAACTTTATAAGTTATGACTTATGAGTTCGCTATTTGTGATTGTTTATAACTTTGGTTTTGCATCAAGACTTTCAAACCGTAACTGAGCCTATGGATCAGCCAAGTTTTAAGTTCGCTTTTGTCAAACGAAAATGAAAAACATAAAAGGAATTGTTCTACAAAATAGATGTAACCACTTTTTGCTCAGGCTGAGGTATTACTCGTCGGATGTACAGGGTGTTCCTCAAGGAAATTACCAATTACCAATAGGTATATATTTTTATTCGAATAATTTCACAAAATTCAGTTTACAACTTTATGTTTTGTGGAATTTTGTCACGAAGTTATTTTAAAATTTTATCAGAATCGACTCTCCCTAAGTCAAAATTCTTTTTCACTCGAACATTTTCAGCATTTTTAATCATTCCCTTCAGTTTTCCATACTATAAACATTCCCTTAGCCTTAGTCGAACTATCCCTAATTCGAATATCTCTCTGACTCAAACACTTTTTTTTACTTCTGCATCGTTTTTTTTTTCTCCTTGTGTAGCATTTTTTCTTACTTCCTTAAACCGAGCAAATTTTGGAGTTTCGACTTGGGAAAGTATATTAAAATGATAAAAATTGTTCACAGTACCTAATCTGTGCAAATAGTGCAAACAATCATAATTCACAAATCAAATGAACTTCCAAAATTCTAATTTTAGCAGTTATTTTATATCATTTGGCTGGCCAACCTGGAGTTTACAGCGCACGCAACGGAAGACTTCAAATATGTTTCCCCGTTTTTCACAGATACTTTTGCTCTTATTGGTTGCAGCGTATTATGGTATTACTTAAAGCCTTCCTCGATAAATGGACTATTCAATACCAAAAGAATAGCTCAATTTGATCAAGCAGTTCCTGACTCTTGAGATCAACGTGTTCAAACAAACAAACAAAATTAATAACTTTTTGCAGTTTTTTCCACATTTTGCACTAATTCTGCGGTCGTAATGGTCGCAGCTTAATGTTAAGTAGCCTAAAGCCTTCCTCGATAAATGGACCATCCAAAACAAAAAAAAAATTACAATTCGAACCAGTAGTTCTTGAGATTAGCGCGTTCAAACAAACGAACTCTTCAGCTTTATAATTATAGTAAGTATAGATTGTTGCGAGGCAAGAGGAGGGGGGCCTTAGAAGATTGGGAGAGGAAGGATTTAGGAAGAGGAAGGAAGTAGGAAAGGGAAAATTTGGCATCGGGGGGTTGGAATGTTAAGTTCCGAGGACGTGGCCTGCTAGCGATGCACTTGCTTAGCTCGTCGGACGGGGAGGATCTTGCCCCCGAAACTTAACCTCACCTGCAAACAAAAAACACAGATCAGGCCAAAAGAACTAAAAAAAAAACAAAATAATGGTCGGACTAGACCAGCGGACGGACTATTGTCACGTCAGGGCGCTGCAGATGGTTTCGCAGCAAGGCCATACCCACCCAACCGTAGGAATCCGTGGCCATGTTTGGATTCCCCCAAAAGAGATGGTGGATGATCGGTTTCAGATCATCCCTTCATCCCGGAAACCTTCCGCCACCTTCGGCACAAGGCAAAAGTCTTTAAAGTTTAAACATTCATTGTTTCACTCGGGTGAAATAGGAAAAGACAAAGTTCGCAATATTCTTTTTTGGTTTGTTTTCACACATTCGGAAATGCCAATTTTATTCACATTTTTTTTCTGTTTTAACTAATCCGACCGTTTCCAAAAACAAATTATCGTTAATTTAAAAAGTTATATATCTGTTATCTTTTCCTCCTTTTTTTATATAAACAAAAAAATTACAAAAAATAACAAGCACAGTTTCAAGCACCAACCACGAGTTAACAAGCCCTTCATGGGTTTAATATTTCTTCTAGTAAAATTAGGCCCTAGGATAACCCACCCCAAAAGAGCTCTCCGGAGGTTTACGTACCTAGTCTGAGTATGCCCGCAACTTCGGCATCGTGGACACTGTCGCTGCCTTTTTTTTGTTCACAAAAGTGAAATTAAAAGTAAAATTAAGTAAGTAAATGAATAAATTCAAGGGGTTTTCTATTTTTGGAAACTAAACTTAAAACTAAGACATACAAACACACAACAAATTCTTTCACTATATTTTTTCTTCTTTTCTTCCTTTCTTCGGTTCTTCTTTTCTTCTTTTTTTCTTCGCTATTTTTCTACTTATTACGGTTGTGACTCACGGACTTTTTTTTGTTGTCTACGTTTATCCAGTTCTGGACTTGGTCAGTTGACGCAACCCCAAACCGGTCGTCTCTGCTCCGATGTTCGCACTGCCGCATACGCACTAGGACACACGACGTTTTGGGAATACAAAAAGGGGTTGCGGCGGCCCAGTACTTGGGACGATATCTGGGTCCGCCGGAAAATTACCTAGGAATTCAAGAATTCATCACCCTTTTCAATATAACCACCTTTCCACCAGAAACTCACCCTATAATTTCCTATTTTTAGGCAAGGGTAGGCCACAGGAAATCAAAGCCTTTTTGGGAAGTGATGCTTGGTTGGTGGTTGCTATTTCATAAAGAGCAAAGAAACCCAACATTAGTCTTCTCTCTAAATGTCCTTTTTGTGAGAACTCAAATTTTCCAAACTGGAACTTCACTTATCCTTTTTTTCCTTAACCTCGTGCCCTTTTCTCGTTTACTTTTTTTTTCTTTTCACTTCTCACTTTACTTATTTTTGTTTTATATTCTTCTTTACTTTTTCTATTAAAACTTTTCTGTTTTTTTTATCTTTAAATTTTGTAATTTTGTGGCAGCGCGCTAAACCAAAAAATTTCACTCACCAAATGAAGGTTAGGGTTACCGGCCTAAGATCAACGTCGTGAGATCAGGAACGAGACCACGAGGAATTCTCCTTTCGCTGACGTGGACCAATCTGCATCTCAACAAGTGAAGTGAGCCCTAGTTCACCAAAAATCCCCGACAGATGGAGCCCTAAGGAAATCTGATGGTGACGTTCAGTGCTCACGAAGGGAACACTTCATTTTATTTTTCAATCCTAGGATTGATTGTGATTCGATAGCATCCGTCGGTCGGTTTCTCCCATAATCCTCACAACTAAAGTCACTACAAAACTCGCCACAGCTAAGGTGGCGGGTCTTCTTAGGACCCAGTGATGATGGGGAGAATCGAGCTGTTAGTCTACATTTGGGAAGTAGTTCCAAAGTTACATTCGATGATGGTGACATCTTGAGACATTTTCATAGAAATAGTTTCTTTTTCAACGACGTCCGTAACAAGATATAGATATACCTAGATAGATAATCTCTATATATATAAAAATGGATGTGTGTTTGTTTGTTTGTTTATTTGTTTGTATGTCTCTTATAGACTCCGAAATGGCCCAGATATTTGTGAAATTTGCATGGTTCATACTGTTGCATTCAGTGATGATTTCTGTGAAAAAAAAAATTGGAAAAACCTCATGGAAGAGTTGGAAAACTGCAAAAACCAAACAAAGGTCGGAAATTAGATTTTTTTTGTTTCAAAATGGGCTTTCGAATAGAAAAACAAAGTTCTTGATGAAAAACTCGGAAAACTCATTGGGAAAATTGCATAGATATTATTGCAGGTGCATTGGTTTTCAAACTGGAAAATTTCAGAATGGGTTTTCCAATGGAAAATAGAAAGTGCACTGATTCTCAAATAGAAAAATGAAAATTTTTTGATTGGGAACTCGGAAAAATCTGTGAGAGCACGAAGAACTTCAAGAACTTAAATCAAGTTTTTTCAAGGAATTTAAGGTGCGTTGGATTGTTTGTATGTCCGGTTTGGACTCTTAATCCGCTCACTCCTCAATGCATTTTTATAAAATTTTCATCTACACTAATATATAAAGCTGAAGAGTTTGTTCGTTTGAACGCGGTAATCTCAGGAACTACTGGTTCGAATGGTATAATTCTTTTTGTGTTGGATGGTGCCTTAATCGACTTAGACATTAGGCTACTTAACATTAAGCTGTGACCAATAGCGGCGAAGAATCTGTGGAAAATGTGGAAAAATCGGCAAAAAATATACATTCTTCTGCGTTTTAACGCACTTATCTCAGGAACTACTGGTTCGAATGGTATAATTCTTTTTGCGTTGGATGGTCCATTAATTGAGAAAGACTTGAAGCTATTTAGCATTAAGCTGTGACCAATAGCAGCGAAGAATCTGTGGAAAATATGTAAAAAACGGCAAAAAATATACATTTTTCTGCGTTTTAACGCGCTTATCTCAGGAACTGCTTTATGAAATTGAACAACTCTTTCAATTTTGAATGGTCCATTTATCAAAGAAGGCTTGAAGCTATATAAAATTTAGCTGCGACCAATAGGAGCGAAGAATTTGTGTAAAATGTTGAAAAAACGGCAAACAATACAATACAATACAATATAAAGTTCGTTTGAACGCGGTAATCTCAGGAACTACTATTTCGAATTGTAAAATTCTTTTTGTGTTGGATAGTCCATTAATCGAGGAAGGTTTTATTCTACTTAAAATTAAGCTGCGACCAATAGCAGCGAAGAATCTGTGGAAATGTGAGAACTGAGATTTTTTTCTGAGATCTCTGAGATGAAATTATTTTGGATTCGATTTCTCACTCAGCTATTTGACGTGGCTGACATATGTGCAGCAACAATTAGTAAGGTAACCATTAAATCTCAATGATAACTGAGAATTATGTTCCACCAAGGCACCAAATGATTTTGCCTCAGTCAAGGTGACATTGAGATCTCAGTGAGATGTTGTTAGGTGAAACTGGCCTAATAACTGCTCAAATTAGAATTTTGAGAGTTCAATTGATTTGTGAATGTGATTGATTGCACTATTTGTGCAGATTATTGTGTTTAAACAATATCATTTTATGTAAGTACTTCTTAACTAAAAAATATGCTCAGTTTAAAGAAAAAAAAATTTACTTAACGAAAAAAAACGATGCAGAAGTAATAAAGAGAGATATTAGAATTAGGGAGAGTTCACCCAAGGGAATGCTTTAAGTATGAACAACTGAAGGGAATCATAAAAAATGCTCAAATTTTTCAAGTTCAAGAGAATTACGACCTAGGAAAAGTTGACTGCAATGCAATTTTACAATAACTTCCGAACAAAATTCCCACGCGCGCATGATGATTCACAAGTCGAGACGATACTCTGGACGATACTGCTAGTTGTAGATATAGATATATAAATTTTTGGGACAATCTTACCGGAAAGTCAGCAAATAAGGGGGATAACCGTAAGCTGTCTGGAATTCTGATTTTTGTGAAATAGTCAAAACAGAGAATTTTTCTTAATTGTTCAAAGAAAATTGCAATTTACTTCATGCTTTGATGAAAGAAGAATGTTAGTTGTAGAGCTTGGAAAAATTCAGATACGTAGGTCTCTATTACAATTGGAATCATGCAAATCACATAGCATTTTAACAAAATCTGTGTTACTCATAATGATTATTCTGGGAGTTGCCCTGAAGGTTGCGAGACGAAGTTCACGGGGTCGGCTAGTTATCTATAAATATAAAAGACTAATTCGTTAAAACCCTGGTTATCTTATCAGTTGACAACCGGTTGACCAATTTTGGTAATTTTTGTCTTAAACTAAAGAGAAATAAGGGTAGAAGGTTTAAGACAAATAAAATGTATACGTTTCAAATCACAAACGGTGCAAATGCTAAAAAATAATGCTTTTCTCACTACAACAAAATGTATCAATATACCTACGATTAATCAATTTCGTTTAAAATTTCGTCAAACATTTTTATTTTCATCAACACTAAAAAAATGTCAGTGAAGACAATATATATTCTTAAAAAATTGTTCTTCATCGAAAGGAAAAAAACGTACACTTGACATTTTTGAGATATGGTCTTAGAAGCGGGAAGTGTAGTAGCGGGGTAGTGGGGCAGCGAGGACCGGGTAAGGGGGTAGCGGGTAGCAGGTTGAAGTAGCGGGTATCAGGTAGCTATGGAGGGAAGGAAGATAGCGAGTAGTATAAAGTATATTTCTAATTTTTACCGGATTATGTTACATTTTGTGCCTTTGTGGTATTGAGTTCGACTCACTACTTTTTGTACCAGTGGAGTGTTTTGCACCGAATTTTGAGGGAATATTCAGGTGGTGTCGTAAATGGGTGAGAGAAATAGTAACGGTGGGAGAGAAATAGTAACGGTTCAATGCAATATATATTTTTAAATAATGCAAAAATTTACCATGAAATGGCAGCACTGACCAACCAGTTGATAAAACTTCAAATAGCGGAAATATCTATGTACACCTAAATACAAATTGATCGAAAATCATAGGTACATCCTCCTTAAACATTTTTTTTTATTAATTTTTTCCGAACTCTTAATTAACATTTTTGATTATGTTTTTTATGCATGAGTAGCGTTGCAACAATATCTTTTATATTCAGATTTTTATACATTTTACTAAATCTACTAAACACTTGACGTTGACAGAGTTTTAGAAGAATTGCTGATAAATGCACTAAGATTTGTTTTAAATTCCAACATAATTGATTTAATTAAAGAACTAAATTTTATGCTCAAGTTTTCTCAACATAACAAAATTCCGATTCAAAGAAAAATGTCAAATTTTACGAGCGAGATTAAGCGCTCTCCGCACCAATTTTCTTATCATCTCACCTTCCAAAAGGGTTAAAAGCGTGATGAAATTCGATAAGCAGAAATTCTCAGCCGTCACACTAAAAAAATAACAAAACAAGCCTCATCGATATCATGAAAGGCCATCCGACGAATTCTCCAGATCAAATTAAAAAAAAAAAAAAACACCGATAACTTTAATAGACAGAATGATTTCATGGTTCAGATAGCTTAACATGAATTGTCTGGAAAAGCAGAACACACACCCTTGCTCGTCTTCATTTTCTTTTTATTCGCTTTGTCGAAATTACAATATTCATCCATTTTAAACATTATATATATATAGTTCCGGTTAAAACTTAATGCACACGCTTCAAGTCTATCTTCGCTCCCTGGGGGCATCAATCCAACAAAATCCAACACAGAGAGATGCACTGTGCATTTCTAATGCTATCTCAAATAACACGAAAATTATAAATTCATTCAGGACTTTACTTGTAGCCGGAATTCAGAAGTCGGCACTTCGTGAGTCCGTCATTTTTGTTTGCCAACGTGATTGCTCAGTTAGTTTTCATCTGGAAGTCATGGTTGCCAAGACAATTTAGAATGAACCATTTTGAGAATTAAAAATTCGACTTGTACTTCTCATCTTGTAGCTTCTAGTTTTTTGTTTCTTAAAGGATATTCAAAGAAATGAAAACACAAAGAACCGACCAATTATATTTCGAGGCAGACTCAATTACGTTTTCTGAAGGACTTTCTACAGAAAACAATTTTGAATTATTGTAACAACATGATAGAAAAAAAAACTGAACTGAACTCTTTATAGAAGCCTCATTGAAGCTTGATTGTAAACAGAACCTGGCAATCATGCACAAAGTCCATGTATCCCTCTGGTGTTGAAGTTCAAATTTATTCCACAACCAGAGGGCGAATGGATTTAACATTTAATGGTTAAAATTTTATCACATCCTTGAAACTCTTGTGATGTAATTCTTCACTTCCTCTTCCTGGTTGTTCTGTTCTGTTCAGTGTCCCTTCTCCTCACAGAGGAATTGCGACTCCCGAGTGCGTTTCGGCTTTTTGGATAAGAACTTGCAGAAGGAGTGTGCGACTGATTGCATACAAGCAACGGCAAACATTAGGGAGAAAACTGACAATCCCGAATTATTGCTCGTATAACGGTAAAATTTAATGATCCTGCGAGCTGCTAATTCTGATAAGAACATGCACACATGGATTTGTTATATTTCCCCCTTCTTCGCCAGCATTCATCAGAACTTCAGACATCAGACTAAAAAGTTGGCTATGGATAAGCGACGACAACGACGGTAGTGTTAATCGGGCTACGTAATTTTGTCCACAGAACGATTATTCAGTGCAAGGGGCACGTGCCATCCAGAATGCCCTTCTCATTTTTCATCCTACAATCATCATATCTTGCATGTAGAAGGGGTACCGTTCCGGGATAACAATTTGTCCTCCCTCAAGGCAACTGGAATATTCGGTGTAGAATGTTTCAACTTCAAATAAAAACTATTCTTTTGGTTCACGATTCATGTTCAAATTGTGCAAGTTAACTGAATAATGCATTAGTGGGTGGTTACAGCGGTACATATCCACAAAATGGCGAAACAGACTTTTCTTGCATAGCTCCAGGAACATTTGTTTTTTTTTCGTTTTTTTTCCTCTCCTGAGCTTTGAAAGGGCGCTCATGCGAAAGGGTATCGTATACCCGCGCTGAAGGCGTTTTGTTGAGTTTGTAAGGTCACTGTAATTTTTAGTGTGCACGGAGTATACTGATAAAGCGATGTTTTTCGTTTCAAGTGCTCCGAACTCAGATGTTTTAATTTAGATTGATAATAATCCTTGACGGTTGACTAACTTCTTGTGAATCCTTGTGAAACACCTTCAGAGAAACCTTCTTCGTCGTCCTTTGTTGTATGCCTTGGAACAGGTGTGGAAATAGTGGTTCATTTTTATGTTGTTGTATTTTTTACTCGGGTGCAAGGACGAAAAAAGAATGTGTTAGATTTTCAGAATTTTGGTATAACAATCTCAAACGAGGGGATTTGGAATTCAAGGATCATCCAGTTTTGTTAGTTAGATTCTTAGTTGTAGCTTGTTGGAATTGTTGAGCTTGTGGACCATCAATGGAACATTGACTTCCATGTCCAGGTCATAAAGGGAATAGTAAGTTATTCTTTAACTTTACAGTACACCTCATGCTTTCATTCATCTCTATATATATAAAAATGGAAGTGTGTTTGTTTGTTTGTTTGTTTGTTTGTTTGTTTGTATGTCTCTTATAGACTCCGAAATGGCCCAACAGATATTTGTGAAATTTTCATGGTTCATACTGTTACATTCAGTGATGATTTCTGTGAAAAAAAAAATGGAAAAACCTCATGGAAGAGTGGGAAAACTGGAAAAACCAAACAAAGGTCGGAAATTAGATATTTTTTGCTTGGAATTTTTTTGGTTCAAAATGGGTTTTCGAATGGAAAAATAGAAAGTTCTTGATGAAAAACTCGGAAAACTCATTGGTTTTCAAATGGAAAATTGCATGAAATTGTGGATGCATTGATTTTCAAATGGAAAACTGGAAAATTTCAAATGGAAAACTGGAAAATTTCAAAATGGGTTTTCGAATGAAACTCGGAAAACTCATTGGTTTTCAAAGGGAAAATTGCATGTAATTGAAGATGCATTGGTTTTCAAATGGAAAACTGGAAAATTTCAAATGGAAAACTGGAAAATTTCAAAATGGGTTTTCGAAAGGAACTCGGAAAACTCATTGGTTTACACAGGGAAACTGGAAAATTTGTGATGGGGAACAGGAAAGCAAGCACGGTAACTGCCTCTTGCGAAGACCTGACAAATCTTCCAAGAGTATCAATCTGTCATGAAAAAGTGCTTCTCAACTCTGCCGTTCGGAATCGGCGTTAAATTGTAGGTCCCCTCAATTCTTCACACGCACTCAGAGAATTGTTGATGAGAGTAAGCCACTTAGGCCTGGGCTCTTCAAGAGCTGTCGCGCCACTCTATTTATTTATTTATTTTTTACAGGAAAGCAAGAAAAAGAAAACAAAAAATTGGAAAATTTGAAATGCAAAAAAAAAAAAATTGGCTAAACAAAAATCTCAAAAACACTCTTTCATATGAAATGCATTAGTTGTGGTAAAATGGAAAAATCCAGAAGAGCAAGAAAATCCCAAGTCAAATTTTGAATGGATTTTAAACAATGGGAAAATAGAGAATTCGTGATTTTGGTAATTTTTTTTTTGAAACACTGATATTTTTAATATAAAAAAATTATTTTGCTGTATTGCTCCATAACGGTAACTCTCAGAGCAATCATAAAAAATCCTTTTTTCATTCAATATCATGGTCAATGTGTTTTATACGCAACAATTAGGGTCGAAGAACTCGAAATGTTTAGACAACAGCAACATGAGGAGCGAAGTGAAACCGAAATGATTCGCGTTTTACAAATCCGTGCACCGCAGGCAACGGGGCGTATACTTACCATTTTGTTTTGTTTTTTTGATATCGCTTATTTGTTTAAAGACGGATCCATACATACGAATTAACAAAAAAACAACGCAAACGATAGAGGAAGAGGGTTATCGATTATCGATTGAGGCAGTACGAAGTCTGCAGGGTCAGCTAGTTTGATATAAAAACACGGGGTAGCTACCTCTCTTTCCTGCACTAGGTTCATCTTGTCAACCTCTTCTTACGGCACGGCGAGTTCTGTTAAAGATATCAATGGTGCGCACCGTCACAAGTGCCCAAAAAGTCACACAAAGTTTTACCACTGCAAGTTTTCCAATTAGTGTTAGCACCAATACAACTGAACTCAAGCCAATGGTCATCCTGTATTCTCCTCCCACCGTATCGTCGGTCGTCAATTGATCCCCACACTCTTCAATCATTCATTCAAGTGTTCATCTTTGTTGAACTGCACTCGATTTGGTCGTCAATATTTCAAGAGTACCCACTGGCGCTCGGCGTCATTCGTCGCCGCTGCACGTCGCACTCAATTCCACTGATTAAAGGTGCAATCGAAGAGAAATTAATTGAAAAATTGCTTTAATTGATTTGCATTTTGCAGGGTCAAACAATTCTTCGGTCAATTTTTTGTGGTTGAATGGGGCTGCTGTGTAAAAACTCAGAAGTATAATAGAAGTCAAGTGCACCGGCATCGAGTGAAACTTCTACAATGATAATTGCCACTTGAGGAGCCGAGCAACGTTAAAAAAATCTAATTAGCTGGAATATTTCGGACAGTTTTTGTGAGGAAGTGTTTTTTTTTAACTTTTCTTATTATGATTCTGATTGTTATTGCATTCTTGCAATTGAGATCCGTTTGCATTGTTGAAAAGAACAAGAAAAGGATTCAAGCATTTTATTTCAAGGAGGTTCGTATGAATTTCTGCAGGTTGTTAAAATATTTAGGTATTTTTGCTGAGGTCAACTCACAAAATCTATTAAGCGTTCTTTTACCCTCTTCCCATCTTCATCCTTCCTTTTGAAAAAAGAGTGATCCATCCGTGGTACTCATTTTTGCATTCTTGGGTTATATGCTCTTCTCCCAAAGTTGACAAATAGAAGTTGAGTACTTAGTGTTTCTAGCAAATACTTTGCAACAAACATATGTTCTCACAAAACCTCTTCCCACTCAAAAACTGTAGCGTCGTCAATTCTTGTTAAGATAAAAGACTTTGTCGCTAGCCAATTTGCCGAATCAATAATACTGCCCCAGCAGGCGCGGATTCAGAGGGGGTCATGACCCCCCAAACAGGGGCCTATTTCACCAAATAACAAAATTGTAATAACAAGCATTTTTTCACGCAATTTGTGAAAATTTGATAAATTTAGTTTCACCAGTTTTTTGTGTTTACAAAATTGTGCTTGTAAATTACAACTAAAAATTTGTGAAACAGTCAATGTCCGTTTCACCAAGACTTGCATTTTAGAATTTGCGAGCTTTCAAGTTTCTTATTTTGGCTACAAGTTTTATTTAAAGTGTTTAAAATGGCATAACGTCGAACGTCGAAGGCATAGTAGTAGCGAAAGTGATAATAATGAAGGCGGGGTAATTTTAATATTCTCAAATGTTTTCATTTTAAAGAGTGTTTTCGTTTAAGTTTCTGTAAGGTGGAAAAAATATTTCTGCTCAATGGAGGCCGGATTATTACCACAAAGGACGAAATTGTGCATTCTAAGGCAGCAATTACTTACTGTGTTGTACTGGGTTAGAAACGGCGGCGGGCAGTATCATAGTGTTTCCGATATGCATGTCATTACAAAATCCACATTTCTTTAAATGCCTTCAGAAGCTGATTCACGAAGGATATTTTTCCATTCGGTAGTTTTTCTTTGCTGAGTGGTCACTTCATCAAACTTTCCGAACAATATGTCTTTTTTATCATACACTTAAGAAGCTTTGCTTGTCCATTGCACTCATCATCACTCTAACGAGCTTTACAAGTTTATCAGCCCTATAATGAGTATCAATTTGATAGTCGATAGCTTCTATCAAATAGTTGATAGTTTCGTATTATGAGTATCAACTTGTTATTTTTGACCGATTGTGAATATTTATCAAAATTTCCTTCGAGACGAGTTGATTATTTTTATGTTTGACTTTTCAAATTTGAAATAAAAATATTTCCAAAAAGGAAACTATTTAAGCAATTTCAAAAATTGTATTGCAGACTTGAAGTACAATAAAAACACTTATGAATGGAACTCGAAATCCTTATTCTTTTTGACTTTTTCGCCTTTAAAAATAACGAATCAATTTGTTTGTTTGCTTTTTAATCAGGAATTTTTAGTTGATAAAAAAGTTGATGTGTATCAAATTTTTTGATATTCGTAATACCGTTTCTATAAAAAAAATCATTCACAATAGCTATTAAATCTAATAAAATTCAAAAGCCGATAAAAAATCCTGACAGTTGATAGTCATAATACGAATTCATTAAATTTGTTGATATATATCAACTATCAAGTCAACAACTTGTAGTTTACAAGAAGGAAAAAATAATGGTGAAACGGTAATTTCACAAACTTGTTGCACACAGTTGCACAAATTTGTGAAAAAGTAACTTGTAAATTGTGAAACAGAATTCTGTTTAACAAAAATGTACTTGTGAAATACAAGTCACAAATTTGTACTTGTAAATTGTTGTTGGTGAAATAGGCCCCAGGCCGCATTTACAAAAATAGAGCTGAAGCAATATTTTGCAAACCAAATACAAAAAAAAAAAAAAAAAACCAATAAAACCTAGCTTTTGGAAACTTATGAACCGGGAACTAACCAAACGACCACATATTAATTTTGCCCTCTGAAAAAAATAGAATCAAAAAAAGACTGAATCAACAATTTTTTTACACAATAGCTACTGATATTTTTTATTATTTTTTCTATATTTGGATTGTAGCTATACTTTATATTATACTAGCATCTGTTTACAATCTGTTTACTACTTCCAACCAAAAGCATAATTTATAACACAAAATCCAATCTTTTATTTGGTTTCGCAAATCTGTTAATGATCCCATCGATGTCCAATTCGATGTCACGATTGATGTGTAGCAATGCAAGCCCGATGAATCTGTCTTCTGCCATAATTGATTTCAACCAAGTTTTGAGGCGACACGCGACGCACGGAGAGTTGAAAAACTCTTTTCTGCAGTGGCTCCAGTAACAGGGAGCGTCTCCAAAATCATAATCAGAGTATTAATAGCAGGATAAATTACTTCATTACGCGCATCAAGGGCGAGAGGAACCGAATCTGGGAGTTCTACACCGTTTTCAACAATTCGGTTCCATTTAGCTACCCACAACTCAAATTTGGCAATAATGCTCGAAGGGGGAGAGTTCAGAAGCTTCTGGTGCGTTTCTGCTATAGCTGAACTTCTTCAATGTCCTCCGCTGTATAGGAAGTCCGAGACAGAAACACTCTCAACCAAAAAAGCTTTATCAGGTCTATTAGAGAGCCTTTCGTTGAGGTCTCACAACGTTGTCCAACAGAGAAATGTTAATTGCTCTCCTGAAATATTCCTCCAGGGTTTTATTCTGTTGGTGGTTATCTCGATATTTTTGACGAGAAACAGCGCGTGGTACTTTCAACTCCACATCCAACTGTTTTGCGAGATTTTCAGTTTCAGAAAATAGCTTAGTTCGTCGGGCGTTATTTCACGTCACCGCTTAATTCCTATAATTGATACTTCCAATAATTGTTCGAAATTTTTTATTTCTCACTAACTATACTTGTTTAATTATGGCACTCAAGCATTTAATTTAATACCACAATCAAAACCTTTTTTAATCGACTTCCAACCTTATGACGAACTGGCTCTGAAAAAAAATATTTGTTTGGGTGTTTAAAACAAAGAAACGGTGTTTCGGGAAGCTAGTTTATTATTTTCTGTCAAATTTGATTTTTATTCATTCGAAAGTGTATTGAATAAAAGCAAACACATTACTTTGTTTTTTATTCTTCAAAAACGTATGGGAAAATTAATTTTCCTCAGAACTTCTGAATAGGTGAATTTATGAAAAAATTTCTAACCGTTTAAACCTTCCCTGCTTTGTTTATTTGGTTATTCTTGTTATTTTTGTTATTTTTGTTATTTTTGATTTTTTCTATCCTGTGACCCCCTCCGGAAAAAAGTTCTAGATCCACGCCTGTGCCCGAGTCACGATTGACAGCAAGAAGTCTTACCATTTTTCATGACACTGTGTCCTTTAAGTCATTCAAAGTTATAAGAATTAAGATGATCGACATCTGGTCATTGTAAGATTAGTGTAACAGCCCTGATTTAGGTTACTCCTTTTCTAAACACACAAATTTTACGATACTCGAAATGATGAGAATCATGGAGAACGAAACAAATTATTTCTTTGTTAAAATTTTATGAAAGCAGTTGTTATTTTGTAAAATTTAATTGTTGCAAATTGTTCAACGTGCTCACCGTACAGCGAGACATTGTATTCTGTGATACTCATTCTATATTGACTCACTTTAGTGGGTTGTAAGTTCATAATCGGTTCATAAACTTTTAAAAAGTGGACTCTACGCCGTGATCAACATGCTGGCTTAAGATCTATCAGATAAGAAGGTACAGAGCCCTTGGACCTTTGTGGTAGTCAATATAGAGCAGGCCGAAGCCCTAGTAGATCAGTTAGGTGCAAATGCAGATACCAAAACCAAAACCGCTTAACGGAATAAAAGAGTATGAGCGAATAAGGCCTTGGTTCCTTGGAGCTGTCGTATTGTCAAATTGGGTTAAATTAGTCTCACAAAAACTGCAGATTGTCTAAAATAGTTGGCTAAAATAGTTTTAGTAGGTACATCCAAAGCAATCACTAAAGTTTTACTATATTTAATTCAAATAAAATGCCTCAAAATCAAATCAGGTACCTAATATCAAATAAGTCTCCTAGAATTCAGCTTTTTAATATTTCGAGATAAAGACATGGCTGTTTAGAGAGATAATAAATTGTATTTTAACAATTTCATTGCTCGTGAACTTCACCTCAGCCTAAATTTTAAATGATCAACCTAAATGACTCTGAAACACATAACATTGCAATTAGCCGTACACAAGTCTATGTTAACTTTCGGTTTGTATTCTGAAAACATATTCGAAAAAGCAATAAAACTCGCCTTCATGACTCTTCAATTTTTTTGTTTGATTAAGTTTCTGCCCCCCGCCAGACCTCTTAAATCGAGATCACAATTTTTGCATATAAAGTGCCATTTATAATAAAATTAAATGCAAAACAATAGAAGGGTTGTTTTTCCTCGATTTCGTTCACATTAATTCGAAATGAGAATCAAAAGAAAAAACAAAACAACACAAATAAATGTTAAAGCAATACTCGACTCGTGTACTAAACTGTTGTCGTTGTGCGGCGGCATATTGTATCCATTCAAAAGGACTTCCTTCCGTTTGAACGAAGTCATAACATAGCCTGAATACAATGCCATTTCCTGTTTTTATTTAGTTGGGTTTATTTTTACCCCCGCATCCGTGTATTTTAACTTTGATGGCAGGCAAAAGGAAAAGGTTTTGTTTAGGTTTATAAGACGAAGTCAAAATGTATATTTCCGTATAAAAGGCATAAATGAAACGACTACCGACCGACAATGACGACGACTATGATGGCGATGATGGTGGTGGCGGTGCTGGCGGTATTATAAGGCTAAACGCGTCATAACCATCGCCAGCCACCGAAATGTATAATTTCATGTGATCAAGTGCAATCGAGACCCATGATGATTGCAGATGTTTCACCCATCAACATTCAGTTGGTTGTGAGTACATGGATGGCCGTTTCATAGTCTGGGCACGTTCTCGGCTAAGCCGAATTTTGTCACCAAATTTTCTCAGCGTTTTAGGAATAGATAAGAGAAAAATCGTGAAGCAATGATACAGTGGGGTTTGGAAAAAAATGCTACACCACTTGAATTCCATTCGTGTTTCCCCTCTTCTGCATCATCAGGGTGTCCGTAAAAGCAGTATTTTAAAAAAAACTTGCTTACCAGACTGTAGTCAAACATTAAAACGCGATTCAAACTTTATTCACTGGGATTATAACACCTTGCCGACTCCCACAGTCATACATCTGTGCTGTGGGTCATTTCTTGCTAGATGAGTTTCCAGCAGAGAGTGAAGGCAGGCATAGAAAACAGTGAAAAGTCATTTTCCAACTCCGCCCGCGCCTCGTTGTTATCGCCACAGTTCGTTGTTTGCCCGTACCATGACTGCCATCATCAAATGCTAATCAGCATTCAATGGACACTTTTCCACCGTGTCTTTAGCGTCTTACAGTCTTACATAAAGCTTTACAGACGGCGAATAAGCAGGATGCATAAATTGAGGATAAATTTGTGGTAAACATGCTTTAAAGACGCTTTAATTTAGCCACTTTTGAATATTAATGAAACGGAAACTGCGAACGAGTACAACACGTCATCCACTTTCTAGTGTTTTCGATCGAGAAAAGACTTAATATATTTTTTTCGATACACCACCGTGAAATAGAACAATATGGTTGACTACTCATAGTGAAGTTATATTTTCAATTTCATGGCTAATTGTTTTCGAAGACGATGTGCTTTTACTTGGTCTTCAGTTGGCCTCGGGGGAAATACCTTTACTGGATATTTTTTTTTCTAAATGGACTTGAGTTTGAGAAGAAATTGAATGGGAGGGGTTCACGACTAAATTTCGATTTGAATTTGTTTTTATTCGTTCGTATGATGTCGTCACAGGATAATGTTGTGCGTAATGGCATTGACGTGATTTTTGTAATGAAAAAGAAACACACTTGAATAAATTGGTAATTTCGTGGGAGGTGAATCGTGATGTTATTATTGAATTTTGATTAGATGTCTGACTTGTTCCTAAGAGTTGGGGAACATATTGACTTGATAACAATGTAGTGTCTCCGCCATGACGCGCCAAACGAATAATATGATGGCATTCCAGTGAATTAATCACTTGAAATTAAGAACACCAACGAAAGCAAAATTTTGAACATATGCGCTGTTACACACAATCCTTCTATGTAAGGTTTGTATTAGGCTTATACAAATTACAAAAGATCAAATCTAAAACTGACAGTGGTTGACTGAAGTGCCCATTAAAGTAAGTAAGGCTAGAGTTTTATAGTTATTATTTCACACTTTCACAGCAGGCACGCCAACCATCAGACATGAGCCAATCCAGTGCAAGCGATAAGCCAAAATAAATTGAGTAACTTAATCCTAAACCAATTGGTAAGTGTATTGACTGTTGTGCTAGAGTCTGGTTATCTGAATAAACAAGAAATATCTATAAATAGACTCAACTAAATCTTAATTTTGGGACATTTTCCATTGCCAAAGTAGTTTTCGATACTCTTAGAATTTCCGATATAACAAAACTTATTTCACAAGATTCTTCATTTAAATAAACAGCATGTTATCGCACATAAAAGATGTTGCAATTGCAATCATAAGGTACTTTTAAGGGTTTCGACGCCAAAAAAAATTATGGAATCCTTGATGTTTTGTCTGTAATATAATTTCTTGATGGTGTGTTTTGAGTGATGCTACTAAGATGTAGTAAAACTGAAAAAAATATGCTTAACGAGGCACTCTATATTTCCATATCAACTTTTTGTACATTCAATCAATTCACCATAGGTCCTTGGTTTCTGTCACATCATAATGCATATCAGTCGCTGACCATCCGCCCCGGTTTTCCCGGGACTGTCCCGTATTTCAATAGCCCGTCCCGGTTTTTTTTAAGCAAACCCGGGACCTACAAGTGTCCCGGGTTAGGTTATTAGTCCCGAATTTGAACATACAAATATTATAAGTATTAGTAACCGTTATAATAAAAGTAACATAAATTGCGTTAAGAAATAACCTTTCTAAGCCTCCAGACTATCTTTTTAAAAATTAAAAATTAAATTATAAAGAGTTGAAATATGCCTAACCCTTCACTTTTTTGGTAACGCTTTTTCTCAGCATTTTATTTTACCCCCATAGGTACATTTTTCATACCGGGCTCTGGTTCTATATATATGAATCGATTCTAAGGGAATAAACTCCAAAAATACATTGTTTTTTCTACGTTTTCAATTTTCTTATTTTTTGTCCCGGGTTTTGCTCCCAGAAATATGGTCACCGTAATATCACCCTTTCAGACCCGTTTGCTCATTCGGAACATAAATTTATGTTCAACCTAAAGTTTTCATTTTTATATAGGAAGTTCCGGAATTCGATAAGTTCTACATAAAATCCCCATACTAAAGATGAACTTTATGCAGAACATAATTTTATGTTCCAAATGAGCAAATGGGCCTCAGAGTTTCAAAGACTGCAGTCCATTCAATACTTTAGTTAAGTCACTAATAAGACTTTTGTTAAGTAATTTAACTGGAAAGGAGCAGTCACCAGTCAAGACTTTATTTCTAACTTGCAGTCAAATGAAAAAAGTCGATAGACTTAAAGATAATTAACTGCAGTACTTTTTAACTGGCTTAAGTCAAAGGCAGTAAACAGTCGTTTAATTTAAGCGAGTTTGGTATAAATCTATAACTACTTTGACTGCGGTCAATCAACTTTGTATCAATTGACTTTTTTTTAAGTCAAAAAGTGACTTAAATGTTTCAAACACTTTTTTTGTTTTTAATAAAATTATTCAGCCCTATTGTGAGTTTCGCCCGGAACATCATTCCCCCGGAATATTTTCGTTCACCCGGAATTTAAAAAGCTATTAAGAGTTTCGCCCGAATACAATTTCACTTCGAAAAAGGACTGATAGTTCGAATAAAACAAACTGTGATAGAATGCTTGCAGAAAAACACAAGTTTTCAGTTAATGATAATATCCCAGTCATATTTCCCTTTCAAATTACTCAACATTTTTATATTTTCCCTTACTAACAGTCCAAATGGCTAATTCATTCAAGAAATATTCTTTTTCAACTCATAGCTTACATTTTTTTAAAGCTATTGATATGCATTTTGTAAGATATCAGTTTTTTTAAGTTTCATTTCAAAAATAAAAAATTAAACATTCAGGAAATGTTTGCTCAGTGTGTTGTCACTGTATTGAAAGCGTTGACGTCAAGGTAAAGTCTATGTTTCAATAAATTGAAAAATAAAATCGAAAATTGGTGTGAAAAGAATGAAATTCGATAGGTATTTATCTTTTTTTTAGTGCAGTGCTTATATAATGGAAAGTATTGCACTTTTGAAAAATCAAATTAAGAATTTTATCAAGCATCTTACGAAAGAATGTTTCGACCAAGTGATATCCGTAGATTCACTCCCGTCCGTCGTACTGAGTGCACTAACTTGACAAAACCCTCATTTTTAATAGATTTCGTAGATTTCTGTTAGTTCATATCGCTAGATTCATTTTTAGTCCAAACGATTATAAATTTTTCTGTTTCTTATCTCTAATCCTTAGGTTTTTTATCAAACCACATCCTTGTTCTTCTGTTCGCCTCCTAAATAAAAGTGAAAATTTTAGCCCTGAATGACATTTTATTCCGCCTGAACTGAGTGCTCGCAATAAGGGAAATCTTTCGAACATGAACTTTTTTATTCCCGAAACTCACAATAGGGGAAACGAAAAAAGGATTTTTTTCGGGTGGAATGCTGTTCAAGTGAAACTCACAATAGACTGATTGAGTCAAATACTATTGACTTTCTTTTTTCTCCTTCTTCTTCAGATGAAAATATACAAATAGAACTTTCTTTCTTGTTTTATTTACATTTCTTTTCTTTCTCTTTTTTTATCATCTTATTATTTTTTACTGTATCGCTATTAATTAATTTTTTATTTAATCTTAAGTTTTTTTTTCCAATTATGTAGTTAGTTTTTTATATATCCGCACACTATGTACTATTAAAGACATCAGTCTTATTTGTACAACCAATAAAAATAAAAATGAATGAATGAATGAAATGAGTGGTGTTTTTCGTTTGAATTCAGCCTGTGCTAAATCCTGTTGAAGAATTTGACCAATATTTTATACCAGTATGGGATATGAAAGTATTCGGGAGTGGTACGAAATCCCCAAAAGACAAAATCACCATGGGGACAAAATCTCCAAAAAAAAAAATCCAACTTGCCAAAATCTCCACGACAAAATCCCCACGGAAAAAATCCCCAAAGAAAAAATACTTTTTGCCAAAATCTCCTTGAAATCTCCGAATCTCCAATATTCAGGTACGTCTACTTACACCGTTCCTCTCACGACATGTGCATGACACTGTTATGACATGATAACAAATTATGAATGCACCTTCAGTTTGTCATTCAAAATGAATTACACGTTTATTTCTTAAACAACCTTAACTGAATACAATAATATCTCCAAAACAAATATGATTAAATCGCGCGATTTAATCGCATGATTCACTACTTGAACATATTTGTTTTGGAGATTTTGGCATGGAGATTTTGTCCATGGGGATTGTCTTTGGAGATTTCGCTGCTGGAGATTTCAGTTTGGGGATTTTGGCTTGGGGAAAACGTCACCAACCCAAGTATTCGCACCTGCTGTCCAACTTTCAGATGGCATGGCCGTATACTTTACTACAGAGGGTTAAAAGCTTACCTACCACGATGTTTTTTTCGTTTGAATTCGTCCAATAAATGTTGTAAGTTTTTTTTTCTTTTTTTTATTAGTTGCTTTTAAATGACTTGTTAAAACTTATGCTGCTCACTAATTAGTCGCATGGACACGAGAGCAATTACATGCGTTAGCCGCCAAAAGTGTACCTACTTAAAGAATTTTCAACTATTTGTAAACATTTGTCTTTTGCTTCGATCAGGTACTTAAGAAAAGAACAAAATTCAGCCACGTGTCCATATAAGGCTATCAACTTTCTCTTATTTGAAAAAAACAAAAATTGTCAGGACATAGTCAAATTTTGGGTTCGAATGGTAAGTCGAAAACGGTTTTTCCTAACTTATTTATTTTGTTGTTTTTTTTTTCTAATAAATTTTTACTGACATAATTTCAATTACAGAATTGATGGACAAAGCCTTTCTCTCTGTAAATGAAAAAAATTAAAAGTAACTAATGTTCATATTTATATATAAATTAAGTTCAACATCGTAATGACAAATATTTATGTACATACACACTTACGGACCATTATTTATCCTAAATTTATCAGACCTTGACGTTCAAAATTTACATAAATAATCTCAAACCTACGATAGACATTTCTCTGACATTTTTTTAAAGTACCTCATCATTTTTGGCTTCTACCATGTCTGACTGAGGTCTTATTTAACTCATGATTCCAATTGGTATGTTCACTAACAAAAATACGAGAAATTACTCTCTCTCCAAAAAAGGTTTGTGACAGTGATATTTATTGACACAAGAAAGAACTCAAATAAATTAAAAGTGAAAATATGACTGTAAAGTTGAAAACCTTACAACATAACTTATGACTTATGATATGAGTTATGACAAACAAAGGCAGACAAATATAATTGATATTTCTTAACCGTTCATCAAATTTATGGATTTTATTTAAATGTCCATCATTAGATCTTGTTTATGACCTTAACTTCCTTTCTTGTACAACATAACTACTAATTCAAAATATTACCTTCAAACCATAGCTAGGTGGAACTTTTTCATAAATTATTCACGAGTCATTTTTCTTCTTCAGTTTCTATGAAATAAATTTGGTTTTCAAAAATCTTTGTTATGTACAGAGGTGTCTGACATAAGAAAAACAAAATCGAAATAAAATCATGATTAAGAAACTTTTCAAGTCGTGCGTTGCCTAAAAGTGGATCCATTCAAGATTTATTAATCAACGAAGCCGTTTCAATTTCAAACAATTGGTTTAGTCTAATTTATCGAATGCTTATTGACAGATTTAAATAAATCCTTTTTTTTTATTAAAACCAATCAAATGAATCCATATCCTAATACTATCCTTTGAAACATATTGAATTTGCTAAGAACCCACCATATCGGAATGAATTATCAAATATTTACCCCCATTAAAAGCATTACCAAGTTCAACGATCCAAATCGTTCGAATTATTTTCCTAGGCCTCGCTGTAGCGCCATTACATGTCCCATCAATAAGTCACAGAGTCCTGGTTTTCAACAAAAAGTCAATCCGCAAAAACCCTTTTCAAAAAGCATCGCACATTCTCTCACGTTATAGAAATCAATTAAGCGATATGTCACACTCAACATTAAAAATAAAATGCCTGAATCTAATTGATCGACTTTTTTTGCATACCTTTGGAGTTGTCACCAAAAAAAATCCTAAGTGCAAAATTCTAAATAAATTTGACATTTTTTCTTCCGGTGTTATAGAAATCAATTCCCATTCCAATCATTTTTCCCGTCTCCTTTTTCAAAAATGTCTGAAAACTTTTTCTGACATTTATTCAAAAGGACTAGAAGCGTTGCAATTATTTTCAATGTTATTTTTTTTTTTTTGTGATTCGGTTGAAAAGGTAAAACTTAACAACTTTATTCAATCAAAAGTCTTCCCGGGGGATATTTTTGTCGCCCTTTTCACCTAGGCTTCTCACTTTTGCAAACAAAACAAACCCAGAAGAAGAAACACACTTTATCCTGACAATTTATCAAATGAGCAACGAAATTCAAACAAAAAGATATTCAAGCGGCAGCAGTGGTATCCAAAATAAATAGGATATCGTGCGACACAGCGTCAATACTGCTAGAGTGCTAGTGTGCTTTTTTATATTTTTTTTAACAAAAATGGTTCCGAAATAGAAATTGAACGATGAACACAAAAACTTCTAAATAGCAACCGCATCGGAATCAACTTCGAAAAAATGGGCCAACAGCAAGCGAAACTGTTAAGAAATCGAAACTTTCTGACATCGGTCACAATACAAAAGCCGCTCCGAATAAGTTTTGATTTCATTTCAAAACAAGGTGAATTTCTCTTTTTTAAAGTCGAATTGATTGTGCTTTTGTATAAGAAACAAAAATTAAATAAGCCATGCACCCAAAATGCCAAGAGAATATAATCAAAAAAGATAACACTCCATGTGCTTAATGATCAAAAATTCGAAAGCCTAAAAGAGCCGAAAATCAAAATACAAGAGACGAAAAATTCCGTAAGGTGGAAATTCAAAATTCGAAACGTTAAGTGAGCAATAAGTCAAATCAACGAAATCTATACAAGCCATAGTCAAAAACCAACAAAATCTTAACGAAAGCTTATGTCACGAAAATCCCTTTGTATCCCTTTCATATCCAAGTCAATCATTTTCTCGAAATCGAGAAATTCACCTTAAGCAGGGCTACCTCCTTTTTTTGCTAACAAAACTGTAAGAAAATTGTTTTATTTTTGGCATTTCTCAAAATCGATTCCACGAACGAAATCTATTTTTCATGCTAATGGATTTTTTGTTGCTTTGCTCTATCGCCTTTCGACGCCCCTTCCCCCCACCCCTACTCCAATTCCAGTCTCATGTACCCAAATTTTTGCCTTGACAGTTTTTCAGTAGATCCCCAA
Source organism: Sphaerophoria taeniata (assembly GCA_943590905.1). Classification (NCBI taxonomy): domain Eukaryota; kingdom Metazoa; phylum Arthropoda; class Insecta; order Diptera; family Syrphidae; genus Sphaerophoria; species Sphaerophoria taeniata. Next base: position 83,347,052 of record OX016540.1, on the reverse strand, counting down.
TTTTCGTCGAAGCCCCCAAGGGAAACAAGAAGAATGAGCGAATCCTAAGCCGTGACGACAAAAGGTGAGGTTGAAGCAAATGGCCAGATTTACGATTGTAAGGACATCGTGACTCGAGGATAATAAGAGATTGTTTCTTGTTCGTCATGTCGTTACCTTGGTTGTTAAAATCGCTGGGTTGGGGTTTTAAATGGGGAAACTTGCAACAATTCTTTACAATGAAAAAGTGTTTTTAGGCGTGCCGAATGAACTTTTGATTTAGCTTGCAATCTTTGTACGAGTTGTAAGGATATTGTCAAACCAGTCAGCTAGTGCTACGAAATTGGCTAAATTTAAATATCAATGACTAAAATTCGAGTGGCATTGAGATGTTTAGAACCAGAATCACTTTGCGTCTCTGAATCCCAAAAGTACGATTTTCTATTTTCTTTTTTGTTTTCGTGGAGGTGGAGGGGAATTCAAAACACACTTTCAATATACAATAAGTTTGATCCTTGAACCTCCGAAATGGCTCCATCACAATAGAAATCGACCAAAAAAAATATTGTCAAGCTGCTGACTGTATTGTATACACAATAGAAGCGTTATGGACTCGGTATAATTTTTAAATAAAAATCCCAATGTAGCATATGGAAGTTATGGAGTTTTGAAAACATCAAGAAGCTCTTTATGGCGGTTTTATCGCTGAATAAATGGGGATGGAAATGGTTGGGCGGGTGCTCTTGTCCATATATCCCAACTGTGAAATGGGACACCGAAAGCAAAAGTTTTGTCCAGTGGTTGATGTTTATATTCCTCAAATATGCACTCAAATTCAATGAGTGTTTAATACAATACGCCATTGATGCTGATGTCTGTTTTGCTTGGAACAATATTGTTGTTTTCGGGTGGTTGAGTTTAGAAATACGCATATCATAAGTTTTGTGTAAGCGGAAATGATTTGGCATTTACATAAACGTTATCGAAGTGGACACAAGGAATTGTTTAGTATTTTTGTTGGGAAAAATTGTGTGTTATTATTTTTTGGCCAGTTGTTATTGATTCGTTTGAGCTGACGTTTGGGTGTTCTTTGAGTTACTTGGACCTAGTTTACATTTCTATGGAACTTTTTATTCGAAGGGGAGATACATGTAAAAAATATTATTTATTCATTGTCTTACAACTTTCTTTTAAAAATGAATCATTGTAGTCGACCTGACCGATGAAGTCCTTGCCTTTATTTACACTTCAGCCAGAGTTGTGTTCGAGCCTCTTGAAGCGGTTTAGTAAATTTTCCATCTATCCAACAACGATTGTTGTCATAATTATATCGTCCCCACTCACTTTCTCCGATCAGAGTTCAGAGTTTTTTTTGGCTAATCACCCTTAGTGTCGCATAGAAATTGATTACTGATAAAAACGCTGACTACTGTTATTTTTCGAGAAAATCTAACTTTTGATCTTAAAATTAAAATAGAAAAAAATGGGCCATCTAAGTTAGCTCAATGCACTAATTTCCAAAGTTAAAGTCAATCGTACCAGTGCAGTGGTTAAGGCTGTAGGTGCGTTTACAGACAGACGGGCGGAATCGCCGTACCAACTTTTTTCAAATTCTCTATCATCGTAATGTTATATTGGATCAAAATCTCAATTTTTTATTTAAATAAACAATACTTTCCATATATTCTATACTAGCCGACCCCGCTAACTTCGTCTCTTAGATCAACTCGAAAATAAAAATTAAACTCGTTTTTTTTTTAAATGCAATGTGATTTACTCGAATCCAATTGGAAAAGAGAACGATATAATTTTTTCCAAGCTTCACAACTAATTTTCCACTTTTACGTAGTTTCATCTCAATCATTCTATAAAATGCAAAATTTCGTTAAAAAGAAATTTAAAAATATTTCAGGAATATTCCGAATTTCTCGCTACAAAAGCAATTTCTCCCTTAAAAAGCAATTTCTGAACAATTGCACATAGATTCCCATACTTAAGTATAATTTTCGACCACCGTAAGATTTTCCCATAATTTATTTTCATATAAGAACCATGACTCACTAAGCTATACCTACAGTCAAAATACAATACAGTCAACATGCATCCATTTTATTCTTTGTATTAATCGTGAGATAACCTCGTTTCAGCACAATTTAGCGCCTTGCTCCAAAATTCTAGCACTACTCCCTTTTTACAGGATCGAACTCAAGCACATTTTTAACCCCCCATAACTTTTGAACCCATAGAGTTAGAAGCTTTAAATTGAAATTTGAATTACGTATTAACTTCATAGGCACAAAGGCCCTGTAAAGATAATAATTTTGTAGAACCACTACTTCCTGAGATATTGAACAGTAAAAATTTCAAAAACCCTATTTGTCTGACTGACTCACTGACTGACTGATCATCAAAATTATGAAGCACTTCTAACAATAGCAGAATCTTGAATTTTGGTACAATGGTAGGTTTTCGGCTGTATACAAACTAAAAAATCGAAAATCTCAATTTGCTCATTCAGGGGGCGTGGTATCCGCCCACTTTCTAAAACTGGTCGTAGGATCTTGAAATTCGGAATTCTAATAGGGTTTTAGTTGAATATAAAGAAAAATATAAGTAAAATATTTTGGTTTCATTAAGGGGCGTGGTTTCCGCCCACTATCTTAAAACGGTCGTAGGATGTTGAAATTTGGATGTCTTGTAAAGTTTTGGTTGAATTACATGAAAAAAATGAGAAGAAAAATCTATTTCCATTTAGGTGCGTGGTATTCGCCCACTTTGTTATAATGGTCGAAAACATTTATATTCGAAAATCTGATAGAAAATAGTTTGGATGAAAATTTACAAGTTCACTGTTCAAGTTTTAAAATGTTATTAATCACGCTTCAAACGAAAACTTGTAAATTTTCATCCAAACTATTTTCTATTTTCTTTTAATATTGTTGTATTATCTTCTATGATTCAAAATATTCAATATAACACTTTTACATGTAAGAACTTGGCGTTCTTTTAGATCTCATTACGTTTGGTGGCTAACTTTTTAGACAGTGTTGTTCGCACATAAGAGAACTTGGCTCTTCTTTTACATTTTATGTTTTTGTTCTGATTACTTATAAAGGGTGATCAACGAGCGGTTTGCTAGATAGGTGGAGTGTCTTGGTTGGATTGAGACAAGAAACATATCAAATGGAAGAGGGGTCTATTGTCCATCGTTTAGCCTGGAGGGGCGATTTTATAAGTAAAAAAAGCCTATTTTGAAATAATATAGTAAAAATCAACAATTTTGTCCACATTGCCGTTAGGTATATACCTTTCCGCAAAGCTAAAATGATTTTATTTATTTTATTACAGTAAATGTTCGAACTGTTTGCCACCTGCATCAATATACTACATATGTTGTTGAGTCGTTTTCAATTTCCGTATCATCTGCTCTCGGTCTTCCTGCACTTATTCTTTCTAAGGGTAACGCACTTCTGAAAACGCTTAATGCACATTTATAAAAACCGGATAATCTGGGTATCTTCTAGCATTTGGCTACCTTACTCGGTACATTCGACTAGCAGCATTAGCATTGCACTGGCATTCTCCGTACACTATGTGCATGTTTGCGTATTTCAAAGGGGTATACGCAGGGCCGTCTTTACCCTTTTGGAGGCCCTGGGCACTTTTCGAAAATGGGGCCCCTGTCTGATTATATAAAAATGTTATGTTGTGTAATAAAGGTATACAGACAAAATCACATAACTTTGAATTGATATTTATTCTTTTAGTTTTTTAAATAAATAATTTTTTTTTAATTCATTAAAAAGATAAATAGTCATTGCAGCATTTAAAACATAAACATAAACAATGTAAAAATAAAAACAAAAATAAATATTTCATATAAAAATTCAAAAATAAACAAAATTTAAATAACAGACAATTAAATAAGTTTTTGAGAATGTAATTTAAAGAACAATATAGTGACACAGACTATATTTTTTCAAGTAAAAGAAAGGAATATTTATTGAAGGGGTCTTTTTCTTGATTTGAGATTAGTAAAATCATTGATCACATTTTCAAAATCTGAGGATGTCGCTTTCGATTGACAATCTTTCTTGAATTATTGTAGTTCTGAGTTCGTTTTTGATTCTTTTTAACTTAGAGAAGGAACGTTCCCCACTGCAATTGGTCACCATCATACTTAAGAAAATTCTTAGTGCAATTTCAACATTTTGAAATTCATCTTAAATTTTATTAGTTTTTAAAAAATTATAAAGCTCTAGAATGTTGTCAGTTTTTTTTTATTTTCGTGTCGACTAATTTTCAAGTCGTTTTTTAAATTCAGGCATTCAGTATGTAGTTCATCTCCGTTCACATCTGCGGTGTAAAATTAAGCAAAAGATTTGCAGTTCTCTTTTAAGTCTTCTGAATTCAGATTTTTTAATCGAAAAAAAAGTCAAAACGTTGGCCAATTTTCGTAGTTCGTATACGAACCTAATCGCCGTTTCAAATGAACGCTTAAAGCTAGCCCTAAACGACAAACATGTTGGCTGAACATGCTTGTGCGCGCTTTAACGAACACGAAATGATGTTCGCCAATTATGTGTTTGCCATGTAGGGAATAATGCAAACGAGCATGTTCGACAAACGTGTTGTTCGCTTAGGGCTACCTTTAGTGTGTCGACAATGGAAAGAAAGGTTTCAATGTTAAATCTTTCTTTCCCAGTCAGAATTACTGAGGGTCCACAGCCGTCAAAAAAAAGTCTGGCGTGAGCTTCTACACCTCATCCTTTCAGAAAGGTCCTTATATTAGGAATCCGGTTTTTTTTTGTCTGGCTGATGAATCAAATTTATCAAAATTGTCCCTGAGCCCAATTATAAATTCATCTATTGCACTCATCAAATTTATTGCAACATCCAGGGTAATATCTTGTTTTCCGAATGCGGAGAAAAGATTCGACTATACGCTTATCCTTTCCTTTACTATTGACCTATAGAACAAATAGTGAGAAGTGTAATCTTTCATCTATCTCATTGAATGGCCAAAAACAAAAACTCTTCACCTCTTTGCAGTGAAATCTTAAAAAATTGAGTGCCGTTCATCCGACGGATAGTTAAGTCGAGTTACGCGTTTCAAATATAGTAACACCATTATCTTTATTTTTTCATACAGATACAGTGATATTCAAAATGTGTGTGTGTTTTTTTTTGGTTTTTGTTTCTGTCAGAAAGCAAACTACATTGCCAGTCAGTTCATATTTCTGTTTTAATTTGAATATAATTTCGCAGGGAATGTGATTTCAATTGTTTAGCAAAGGTTGTTGTTCAGCAATTAAAGTACTAATTCTGATCATTCTTTATTCATCTAAAATTTTATCGAATTTTTTTTTCTTGAAAATAGACCAATAGAGGTTAAGTGATGTTTCAGCAATTTGGGAGCCCCTGGTGATTGCGGGGCCCAGTGGGCCCAGTGCTAAAGAGGGGTCTGGGTATACGGCAATTGCATGATAAAAATGATGAAAGTTGAAAGATTTTTCAAAAATTAGTGCACAAACTCAAAAATACACTTAAAATTAACACATTAATGGAATAAAAAATCACAATGGAAACAGAGTGTACCAAGCTTTGAAGAAAGCGCATCAGAAAACCTGTTTTTTTCCATAAAGTGAAGTGATTTCTCTGAATAATTTTTTTTTTTTTTAATCGGTTGTTGTTATGAAAAAGTATGCATTCCTTTTTTTAATAGAAAAAAAACTTTTTTGACTAATTATCGTCGAAAATCCGCTGAAAGTTTGGAATTTTTGGACATTGGGAAAGGATATGCTATACGTTTTGGGATTCTGACAAAAATATAAAATCAAAAATTAATGACAAATTGTGGTCACAGTAGTAAAAAAATGTAAAGAGAGATTTTTTTTCTGGAGAATTTACATTTTTTGTTTTAATTTGAAACAAAATGGCGTTTGATTTTTTTTATATTTTTTTTTTTTCATGAAGTCATGACTCATGAATAATGCCCTTCCGGCTTGTCGTTGAATTTTAGGGCATGTTTTTTATAGAGATGTCGCACGTAAAATTTGGAAAATGTAATCGCTTGTGCTAAATTTGTCCTGATATTTAAATAACCAACTGTGATGTGCTTTTTGTTTCCCAGCCGAGGTTTCGCTCGTCGGTGCCAAGGTCTATTGAAGAAAACACGAAACTTCAATGATAGGTCTTTCGAACCTAATGGCAAATTCTTTATTAAAAACACTTAATAACTACAATTATCGAGATCAAAGTTAATTCAGTAGGTTTGACTTGGTCCTTCTTAAATTTAATGCGTCACTTCCGGTATACGATCGGACCTAGATATAGCTTCCGCCTGTAGGGTGTCCGGCTTCCTTGCTGTCTTGGTAGGGCTTTCACTACTGGGCTTCCTGTTCCTGTTTCCGTTTGAGCGGCTGGCAATTATTACTCGACCGGTTTATTTCCGGGGGATCAGCAGGCATATTTAAGGCTCCTGGTGGCACTACACGGCAGGCAATAGCTCTGGTGGATCAAAGGTATATTTAAGGCCCCTGGTGGCACTACACAGCAGGCAATAGCTCTGGTGGATCAGCAGGTATATTTAAGGCCCCTGGTGGCACTACACGGCAGGCAATAGCTCTAGTGGATCAAAGGTATATTTAAGGCCCCTGGTGGCACTACACGGCAGGCAATAGCTCTGGTGGATCAGCAGGTATATTTAAGGCCTCTGGTGGTACTACACGGCAGGCAATAGCTCTGGTGGATCAGCAGGTATATTTAAGGCCCCTGGTGGCACTACACGGCAGGCAATAGCTCTGGTGGATCAGCAGGTATATTTAAGGCCCCTGGTGGCACTACACGGCAGGCAATAGCTCTGGTGGATCAGCAGGTATGTTCAAGGCCCCTGGTGGCACTACACAGCAGGCAATAGCTCTGGTGGATCAGCAGGTATATTTAAGGCCCCTGGTGGCACTACACGGCAGGCAATAGCTCTGGTGGATCAGCAGGTATATTTAAGGCCCCTGGTGGCACTACACGGCAGGCAATAGCTCTGGTGGATCAGCAGGTATATTTAAGGCCCCTGGTGGCACTACACGGCAGGGAATAGCTCTGGTGGATCAGCAGGTATGTTTAAGGCCCCTGGTGGCACTACACGGCAGGCAATAGCTCTGGTAGATCAGCAGGTATATTTAAGGCCCCTGGTGGCACTACACGGCAGGCAATAGCTCTGGTGGATCAACAGGTATATTTAAGGCAGGTTCGTGAACGGCTCCTGGTGGCACGGCGGACAAATCTCCTTCAATATTTAAACCCCTTACCACTGGTGGGGGGAAGCTTTAAAATTGAAATTGCGGTTGCTGCACGGTCGGTAATGAGGACAGTTTCCTTCGATATTAAAACCCCTTATCACTGGTGGGGGGAAGCTTTAATAACGAAATTGCGGTCGGCGGCGGGAATGACCAAAAACACTCAGTCTAAAACTCAAAGTTGAAATGACAACTAAAGGTAGTGATGAAAAGTAGTGGTAGTGGTGATTTTAGTACGAAAGTACTCATCACCATATAAACTTTACTACTAAAAATGAGTGTGAATTGTACGAACATGAAAGTTAAACTTTCATGTGTTTCGGTGTAACTTGCTGCCATGCAATAAGAATGTTATCGATGATGAATGTGAACACGCCATGTGTTAATGAGTCATACGAGATGCTTTGTTTATGCATTGTCTGGTATAAATTCAAGGCCAAATGAAATGTATGCAATATATGCACGAATTAGTTTTGCCTGCATATGGAATTTTTAAAGCGAGCGTGAATCATATGAATTCGAAATGCAAAATTGGCCTGTATATTTAGGATTTGATGGAAAAATTGATGTTGTTGTATGAGAGCATGTAACGCTTCGTTACACAACTGATAAATTTTCATTTATTCTTAGCTGTTTCTTCATTCTTTTAAGGTCATATTGTTAAGAGTCTTTCTCCAGTGAAATTGCTAACAACGCTGTTCCCCATTCTGTGACATCATTAAATGTAAGGAAAAGTGGATTTTCTCATATCTGTTGCAGGGTTTCAGGCGAAAAAAGAGGAACTCCTAAATATAGACAGTTGTTATGATTCACGAATAGCCAATAACATTTCTTATAACTGATTATACCTCCAGCGAATGCGAGTTGATTGCTTTTCAATTTATTTTGACTACTTACCTTAATCGATAGGGATAACCTTTAATAGTGATAGGTCAACTAGGTTCGCTAACTCGAGTTAACTCGGTTGAACGAGTCAACTCGGTTTTCCTACTCGGATTGCCAACTCGGTTTGCCAATTATGTTCGCTAACTGGGTTTTTCGATAAAACAAATTTGTAATTACTTAAGTGTTTTTGATTTTACTTTTTGTTAAGGCTGTTATCTTATTTTCAGATTTCATAAGTGTTTTTTAGATTTATTTAAGGGGCAAACCGAGCAGGCAATGGATAAACCCAGTTGTCAAACCGAATCCGAGTTGACTTGTTTAACTCGAGTCAGGCAAACTGAGTTGATACTCGGCGCGGCGGCTTTGATAAAAAGCAACTCGAGATAACTCGGCCTACAAAATGTACGGTCCGGCACATCGCTAACCCAAGTCTCGGTTTTACTTAATAAAATGAAAAATATTAAATTTTTAACTGAATATGAGCTGAAAAAGTCTCCAAATGTATCTATCTGAATTTTGTTGTGGAAAAGTGATTCATAAAACTTTTGCAACTCGGGTAATGATCTTTAACCACCCAAGTTTTCACAGAAAACTGAATAAAATATACCATTGATGTACATACAATCATAAACAACGAGCGAAAAAGATACACACATTTATACATTCGCAAATGTCATTAAATATTTATTGTCCTTGTCGCAAACATATTCAATGCAATAAATATTTTAACCAAAATATTTGTTGATTTAAATTTCATCATCAATTTAGATAACTTTGTCGATCTGCTTGTTTTGGTATTCTAATCAACTCAATTAGAGTTGGGCTCGCAAAAGCAGAGTTAAACGGCACATAAACAATTCCGTTTGGAAATGAGGTTGTAATCAATCAAGTTTTATAGTCCTCGCGGGCAGACAATGATGAGGGGGTATGATACCATATTCCAAGGATTGTCTTCCATCCTTATACATTATGCATGAATGTGTTTAGCTCCCAGCACTTATGGTTGACTGCCTTTGTCCTGGTCCCCGAAACTCTTCCTTTAGATTGTCATATTTGCTTCAATATGCCTCTTCGTTCAGAGAACAGTGTTCGAAAACTTACAAGCCGAGAGTCTTATTTGAAACTGTGGCCAAAGTTATATGCCTTCAAATGAATTTAACTCTTTTGAAAGCAATTTTAAATAATATCTCAAAGAACATGATGTGTTATCTCATTGCAAAATATTCCTCGATGAGAGGATAATAGCTTTTTGAATTATATTTAATCCGAAAAGGATTAAATCCGAGTTTAAGGGGTTTTGTGGGGGGGGGGGGGGGAAGAGTTGTGTGTTGATGGTTTATTTAAAATGGAAATGTATCACAAACATAGTTTGTTGGTTTTTTGGTCGAATGGGTTGGTGCGGCTGGGGTGTTGCTGGGGTGGAAATTGGGAAATGAGTTAATGAAATTCTTTCCTTATGAACACAAAATCATAAACTAAAATTGCCAAAGGATATTTTAACAACTAATGGATGTGCTTGTGTTGCCCTAGGAAAACTTACACAGAACAAAAGTTCTACAGAGATCAGAGAAGAAGTAAGGTTTGCTAATGTCAACCTTTTAAAATGTCGGTCTTTCACGGTTCTGTTAAACCACTTAGGAAAACAAAAGTGAAAATTAGCTTCCACTTCTTCGTTTTTTATCTGATCTACACTAGTTTACTGCCTGTGGGGTTCACCGGGTTAAGTTCTGAAATCGTTGGTTAGCCTCCCAGTTTTGTATTGTCCAATTTCTGAGGCCAACTGAATAGTAGTATATTGTTGCATTTGTTTGTACCAGGCCTATCTATTTTCTCCATAGCTCGTGGTCGTATTTGAACGGATCTTCTTACTTCTAATTCAAATAAATTTCAAGTGTGGATCAGATCATGGGCAGCAAGGGTATTCTGCCTATTTCACGCTAATTCGGTATCCACTTCCTTTCAGTAAAATCACCAATTGCAAGTTTTTCAAAATAATATTTGAAAAAAATGAGACATAAAGATTAAGGACACTTTTTTAAACCAGATCTCTCAACTGGTTTGGGTTTTATGTGGGTGAAAAGAGTGTTTCCAGTCTTTCTTTTGAAGACAGAAACGTGAATTTCATACAAAAAAATTCACCGGCTCTGGATAGGAAGAAAATTCCTCACATTCATCAAAATAGCCTTCGTTTTCAATATGCACTGCACAGTAAAAAATATTAATTTTTATTTACCGTCGACAGTTTATTCGAAACTCAACACAATTTGTTCCACCAGTGACACTACTTTATCCATCTGATTGATTTATGCTATAATACATTAATCTCCTCTCTAGACAGCCGACAAGCAAAGCTTGAAATGTTTGTGAATGTCCGAAAAAAGCTGTCTATTGGTTTTGCACCATCATATGTTTCTCATAATATACACTGCTAAGCCCTTTAGAAAAAAACTCGATTGTTTTATTTTTTTATTTCACCTAAACTTGGATACACTGCAAAAGGTCTATTTTAATCCCAACCGAATGGATAAAAATAAAACTACTTCGGTTTGTTTAAATAACGAATACATTTTTTCTCAAATAACAGCACCGCATTGAAGGAAGGATATGTAAAGCAACAATGGCAACCAAAATAGCACTGAGCTTCCTACTTTTGTATCAGTTTGAAGTCTTTGTTGTGCTGTTCGGTAAAATATCTGAGGCGGCTTCCAACCTTGTAGCCATCAAATGCTCCCAACTAAGCGCTTTTAATCCAAATTTATATTGTTGCCAGTTGATGGAATTTCAGATTTGCGTCTAAATTTTCACTCTACAAAAAAAAAAAGAAAGGATGTTCAGTTCATGTCAAACAGACGTACAAATAGATTTACGTGAAAGGTTTAATTTATTCAATACAAAAATGCCAGTCGAAAATTCAATTAACATTTCAAAATACTAGAAAGTCAGTTGGAAGTTCGTAGTTTCAATTTTTCGTACCTAACATGTTATTTATTTTTTTGCTAATTTAATTGCACTTATCCTTAACGTTATACAAAAAAATACAAACTTGGTTTTTGTTCATCAATCTGCACTAACAATTATTTTCGCATTTCCGCCATTTGCAGACTAACCTAACCTTAATGACCCTAACATACTGTTAAAACAAGTTCCCACATCTATGCGCCCCACTTACGCATTCACTTCCTGCTGCCTGCCATTCAAGGACCATTTCTCTGCAAATCTAAACGTTTATTTAAGTACGAACATAAGAATAAAATGAACACATTCTAGGTAAGTAGGTATTCAGAAAAAAAGCAAAAACAAAAAAAAAATATCCTCAAATGGGAACAAATGCCAGTCGCACATTTAATTCTCATTTCACACTTGTTTCTTTCTACTTTTCTATTTTTCTTAACTTTTTCTAACATTTTATTTCAGTTTGTGTCCTTAGTCTTGGTTACTTTTTTTTCTTCTGTTGAGATTCGAGAATCATCTGCTTGTGATGCCTGGCAGGGGTAACAACATTTTAACTGTAACTCCTCCAAGAAAATCTATCCCTGCAAGTGCGGAAGGGAAGAAGTAGGAAAATATAAAGTAAAACCTCTGACATTGTAGTCAACGAAGTTCTTGGAAGAAAAATCGACAACAACTGGTGCCAATAACGTGCTGCCAAGGATAATCACATGCTGAGGCTGAGAGCTCAGGGATGGCAGAGAATCCCTTTTTAAATGATTTATTCTTACTGTGCACGTAAAACTTAACAGACTGGGTTTTTTTTTCCTATAGTGGAATCTCAAGTTTTTGTTTTGATTTTTTTCTTCTGTTGCTGTAAACGTGGAATGGGAAATGGGATGAAGTAATGGTGTAAGGAGTATGAATGGTTGGTGGATGAGTTATGCCAACTCGTTTAGTCAAATAACTTTGTTTCCATTCTGGTTTTTGTTCTTAATCAAACTAGAATTTTTGTAGATGTCGTCACTCATGCTCCAGATGGGACGATGGATGGCCTTAATCAAAGAAATCGAAGTATTAAGCAACATAACACACAGATGAACAAAATATTTGTCTTGTCTTGAACCAAATTCCATTGCAAACCTATGTTTTCCGTATTCGTAACTTCTGGTTGTTGTTGCTTTCTATATTCTCTATCTGCTTTTTCTCCCCCTTTTAGTTTCAACTTCAATCGAAGTCTTCATTACTTTTCTATCTGTTACATATAAATTAATTGAACTTCAAATCTAAAAACGTATAGCTAAAATACACAAGTCTTTAGTTAAATTTTTTTATAACATTTAATTGTTTATAAAAAAGCACACAACCACAACTGCAAGACCGATCATCTCCCAAGTCTCAAAATAGCAATCATTAATAAAAAAAAATTTAACGAAGTATTATTTTGCTTCGTTCTCCTTGATTCTCATCGCTTCACGTCTTAGACCTCTTCTGATTTTCAAAAAGGGTTTTTTTTCCACAAACTATCAGAATTGGTCGTATGGGCTTATAACAAGCACCATTTTACGACCAATGGTTTGCCAACACAGAAGCTGTGTTATACCACCGGCTCATCACTTGGTGTGGTCTTAGTTTTTAGTAGGCAAATAACAAAACTATAACAAATAACACAGCACACATAAATAATAACATAAAATAAACAAAAAACATGACAAAATTATCATAAAACATTTAAGTAAGTGGAACATTGGTTTTTAAAATTATTTTTAGTTGAATTTTACTTAAATTAAAATCAAAAAGTTTTGAGTTCCAGTTTATAAGTTTACCCATACGTGTCAAAGGTTCATGCTTCCATAGTTAGTTCGGTGAATATCGATCTTAATCAGATCCTGACTACGGAGATTATAACCTTCTCCTCGATAGCAAAGCAAAATTTTACAGAGAAGGTCATGAGCGTCAGTGACTCCAGTTATAATTTGATGGAAATATACAATAGCATTATTATTTCTTCTCTGTTTGCATATTAAGGATTGACAAACGGTTTTCGTATGGATGGAGGGACATATAGGGGATCAATCCTCTGAAACCCTTTGGTCTAATTGCAGATTGGTAAGAAGATCAAAGAAGATAGGAAAATTTGTTTTCGCTTCGGTTTTAGGCATTTCATTTTAAATTTATCAGGACCTTTTTACGAGTATGTATTTAGAAAATTGAGTCTTTATAGGGCAATATAATAATGGCTGGCATAAAATATGTCCAGCAGCAGCAGGCCATCTTGTCTTACATTTATTCCAAAATTCAAAACGAGAAAGAACTGGCCGAAACAATGTAAATAGGGTAAACTGGGGTATATTAGACGTTAGGGTGCTCATAAGAATGAGGCACATTTGACTTCTGTCAGCACCCACAAATCCAGCACCAACTTTTCACTCGCACCAAAAATATTTGTTGGAAGTCAATTTTGGCAATTTATATATACAACTAGCTGACCCCGCAAACTTGGTCTCGCCGCCCTTCAGAGCAACTAAAATAAGAATTTTCCCTTTGAAAACCAATGAATCGTCCGAGTTTTTAATCAAGAACTTTCTGTTTTACATTTGGAAACGCATTTTGAAATTTCCCAGTTTTCCATTTGAAAACCAATGCACTTGCAATAATACGCAATTTTCCCTTTGAAAAACAATGAGTTTTCCGAGTTTTTCATCAAGAAATTTCATTTTTCCATTTGAAAACCCATTTTGAAACAAAAAATTTTCAAAGCAAAAAAAAAATCTTATTCCCGACCTTTGCTTGGTTTTCCCAGTTTTCTCACTCTTCCATGAGGTTATTCCAATTTTTTTTTTCACAGAAATCATCACTGAATACAACAGTTTTAACCATGAAAATTTCACAAAATATCCATTTACAGAACAATGTCTGTGCAGCGAAGCGTACCGGGTGCCCATGTCCGTTAATTATGCTTACAAGAGATCGAAGTGATCTCTTTTGTGATTGCATAATTCTTCATGTTCTTTGTTTGTTAAAACAGAGCCAGATCTTTCCAATGGTGCCGCAGGTGTCAAGAAGGTTCCTCCTTTTATCGGCATAACAGTTATTCTATTTGAGATTTCCTGCTTTAAATAACAGGGCGGGGTGCTGACTAATTGTTAAAAATCTTTCAAAATTGGGTCCGAGTTTATGACTCTGGTGTAGTAGGGAAATTTGTTCCATATTTTCATGATGATGTTGGAAAAGTCGATATGATGGAACAGCTTGCATTTTTCATCTTCATCTTGCGATTTTTGCTAGGATACCAGAACTAAACATTGGCCAATATATGTTATGCAAGAATTGACACACGATACTGAGAGTCCACTAAAGGCATACAATATGTTCAGTAGCCTGAATTTCCAGCCATGTCGCTTTACTATTAAATTCACATTATTTCTAATTTGTCTGATGCAATTTTCATTGAAACACACACAACTACAACTCAAAACAAAATTTAGTTTGTTTTCTTTGATGTCTCATGATGTTTTTTAGATCCAAAAAATAAGCTCATGCTTTCCAAAATTAACAAAATTTATCTACTACCCCTGATATAATCTCAATGATCAAATCAAAATACACCGAAATAAGTCATTTGTTATTTCCGTCTGCAAATCCAATAAACTTAATTTTATTTATTAACATCTATTTGTGTTCACTCACGTTAAGGTAAAACCAAATCAGGAAAATGTTCCCAAAATTTCTTTGTCTATTCTTTGTGTCTATTTTTTTTTACCATTTCCTTCACCGAGGGTGGTAGATTAAAGTCCATGTAAGTAAGTGAAGAACTTTTTTCCAAAACTCTATACGGAAAAATTTATCCTCCCACAAAAAAAAGGGACGAGTGAAAACATCCTTAAACAAATTAATTAGATTTGGGCATAGAGGTTGAATCAAATTTTTTGGGCTTGATGGAGCAAATCACATCATTCATTTAATATTTGACATTTCCTTTTTCTAGCGCCTTAAGGGAATGTGCCATTCCTTCACAAATCCTTTAGATGTGTCATTTTCTTTTGTCTTTTGTTTCAAAATAATGCCAAGTCTGTCTTTTATCTTATTATGAAAATGTATAAAGAAATCCAAGAAACAAAAACATAAGGTTAAGCTTGTTATTCACCTGGAAGCTGAATGCCCGGATTCCGAAGGTCCTTGGCAGATAAAGAAAATGATTAGTCTAAAACAGGATTGATGGGTGACATCTTTGTGCGATATGGAAAGTGATGGATATGGTATGATACAAATGTTTTCAACTTGTTCGCATTAATTACTGCGTGTTAAGATGAGCGTGAAGACTTTATTATGTTTTGTTTGACGGAAGACATGCCCAAACGATTTGTTTCTTTCATCTGTCATCCTCAGAGCTGTTACATATGTGAATGTGCAGACATAAGTTGTAAAGACAATGAAAAATATAACACGTTTAAAGGAACGATAAATTTTAGGTTATAATTTTCTTTTTTTCACATTTTTTTAACATTTTCTGATAAGCCCCAACTTTTAACGTCTACATTCCGACAGTCATCACAGTTCCAATCAAAGCCATAACGAAAATGGAAAGACTAATCTGCAATCAAAACAATTTTTCAATAACTGACACCCACATTCAGCATCACGGCTATCGAACACAGAACAGCAGCAAGAAGCAACGGAAATAAAAGAAAATACCTAAAATTGCTTCCAATTAACACGTCTGTCACGGACTTTCAGCAAAGTAATGAATCGGCTAGAAAGTTCACCTGGTCCCCAATTAAAAAAGCAATTTGTCAATTTAATATCATTACTTTGTCCTGTCATAATACATATTTGGCGAAGAACGAACAAAAAAAGAAACCTGAAAGAATTCAATTCCAAAATGAACGTTTTCTAACACATGAGTACCTTGGCCTCCCTATCCTCCCTGAAAGTAACACTGATTTCTCCTGAATTATGCGTAGCAATTTTTTGCGACAATTTTTTTTTTTGACCTACTAGTTGGTTGGAACTTGGCGTCGAAATATATTGCTTCCTTCGTTTATAAGCAATTTCCGCTTCTCGGCACGACACCCATAAAGATCCAGTGCAGGTTTGGGAGTAGGAAAAAAGTTGTACACATATGAGCGTGGAATGAAATAAGACATGGCAGGATCCCTTCTGTTAAATGTCCTTCGACGACGAACGGTTACAGTAACGACAAGCTGTTGAAATCGACGTTTTCAATACCTATAACTTTGCTATTGCTGTGGACCAATAAATCGATTATGACGAGTGTGATGATTGGGGGAGGGAGGACTCGATTGGGAAGAAAAGTGTAATTTGAGTCAACACGAGATCATTATTTATTTTTAGTTTTTAATTTCCGTCTCTTGAAAAGTTATGACGAGGGAAACTTTTGTTGGAAGAGTCATAGGAAAAAGCAGAAGAGTACGGATGACAAAATGTAAGATTCCCTTCTAATAAATGTTTCATATCTTGAAAATTGATAAGATAGATAGTTAAATGAAGCAAACTTTATATTTCAAAGTTCAACGACAAAAATTTCTACACGTACAGCTTTTGAGGCTTTTGAGTTGTTAAAAAAAAAAGTTCAGTTGGAGAAAGAGTCCTTTTTGATGTTTCTTTTCTGAGTTGAAAACATATCGTTCGTGAACATTTAGTCTGCTTTTTCTTTGTGGACCTCAACGAGCATTTGTCAATTACTGTTGTAGATGCCTTAATAGTTAATACATAACATAGGTAAACGGCAATTTCAAAGCATGTGGGTGCAAGGAGCCATTGTCGAAATTGGAAAAAACAAAAAAGACTTTAAATTAAGCTCATTTATTATTCTAAGGTGATAAAACTGTTCAATCATATCAAAATTACTCTCAAAACATATTTCGAAGATCCAAATTTATTTTCCCATAATACGCCAAGAGAAAAAAGGGATTTAAGGATATAGAAAAGGTAAAGCACAGCACGAGGACAAAAACGATGTGACGCGACGAACGTTTATCATTATTATTTCTTACCAATAAAAATCCTTTAAGCTTACCATGTCCTATCCCCATTCGAAAATCCCCATCAATCGACACGCCATCCAGTAAGAGAGAGAAGCCGACGACACCCCCCAATGGAGCAGCAGTAAGCACCCGCATTTTTTCTCACATTATGCAAATAAAATAATCGCCTGTTCAAACTCAAACAAAATATCACGAATAAAGGCAAAGTGTTCTTCAACTTGCAATAAAAAAAAGAAAAAAAAACAAGTAGATTTAGGGTGTGGGTTTAAATATCCATTTTCGAGTTCTAACATATTATTTGACACTCTTTATCTCCTCATAAATCTACCCCCGACACGGCAGATTTCTTCCCGCTTATATTTTTCATCCTCAAGCTCTACTCTGTTTGCTAAGGTATTAAAAGCGAAGAAATGGGTTCCAGATGGTTCTGAAATATTTCACAGGTTTTCTTTTACTTTTCACTACGCTGCTTGGACCATTTGGTGAATATGCTACTCTTTTTATTTCATTATTTTACCATTTTTCGTTTAACCTTTTTTTTAGAGCTTCTCTCTTTTGCATGAACAATTACATTAAATTCATCTTACCTTTGTTTAATAGTTTCATAAATTATCTATGGGCTGAGTTATGACGGTTAATATGATAATTTAGCTAAACACTTTTTTGAAACTTTGGTTAAAACACAGCCTTAACTTAAAAAAAAAAATGTTTTAAAAGGAAACAAAACTTAAGGAATGATTTTATTTTACACTATCAGAATGGGTCGAAGAGAGCTTATAGCAAGCACAGTCTTATGACCAATGGTTTGCCAACATAGTAGACTATGTAATACCACCGGCAATAAGCAAACATAACATAACAAACACTTACGCAGATGAACAAAAACAAGATTAATACATAAATAATTAACTAATTAAGGAGTTTGTCTACCTAGGCTCCGCTATAAACACGGACAATAACACCAGCGCTGAGATAAGACGAAGAATTACTCTTGCTAATCGCTGTTTCTTTGGGCTAAGAAAGCAACTGAGTGGAAAAGCCCTCTCTCGAGCAACTAAGGTTAAACTGTACAACACCCTCATCATCCCTGTCTTGCTGTATGGTGCAGAAGCATGGACCCTAACAAAATCGGATGAATGTGCCTTAGGCTGTTTCGAGAGGAAAATTCTTCGGGTCATCTTTGGCCCCGTGTGCATTGATGGGGAATGGAGAAGGAGATACAACAGCGAACTTTACGGGTTGTACCAACGACGTGAACTTAGCCAGAAGGGTCAAGGTCCAGAGACTCAGATGGCTCGGTCATTTAGAGCGCATGGACACCAATGCTCCGGCCCGGAAAGTCTTCGACACTATTCCCGAGGGACGCAGAAGGAGAGGAAGACCGCGACTCAGGTGGCGCACACAAGTGGAAGAGGACCTCAATCAACTTGGAGTGCAAAACTGGAGACAGCTAGCTAGGGACCAAGCTGACTGGCGGAGACTGTTGATTGAGACCCAAGTCCACAACGGACTGTAGCACCACCTTAAGTAAGTAAGTAATTAACTAATAACATTAATTAAACAAAAAAACATTTAAAAATGTAGAACACTGGTCTTGAGCAAATTTTTTAATTTATTTTTGCTTAGATTTAAATCGAATAAGTCTGAGTGGCAGTTTGAAAGCTTACTCATACGTGTAAAGGGCTCATTAAATCCATAGTTGGTACGATGTTGAGGTTCTTGTACCATGTCCTTCCTGCGGAGATTATAACCGCCACCCCGAAGCGATGGTTGA
The DNA here is from genome assembly GCA_943590905.1 of Sphaerophoria taeniata. Taxonomy (NCBI): domain Eukaryota; kingdom Metazoa; phylum Arthropoda; class Insecta; order Diptera; family Syrphidae; genus Sphaerophoria; species Sphaerophoria taeniata. Next base: position 83,328,183 of record OX016540.1, on the reverse strand, counting down.
AAGATATAGAGCCAAGTAGTTCCTGTGCATCTGTTACACCAGTTATAACTTGATGGAAGAATACCATGTCATTGTTGTTTCGTCTATTTGTAAATGTTTCCATCTGGAGAGTTAATAAACAGTTTTCATAAGAGGGGACATTTAAAGGATCACTCCATAGGATTCCTTTGAGGGCAAAACGAGTAAAATTTCATTGGACAGATTCTATCCTCTCCATATGAATATCGTAATGAGGTGACCAAACCTGGGAAGCGTATTCTAAGTGAGGACGAACTTAGCAATAATATAGAGCGCGGGTGATATTTAGATCGCGGAACTCCTTTGACCAACGCTTTATAAATCCAAGCATTCAACTGGCTTTATTCACAATGTTGTTAATGTGCACAGAAAAATCTAGCTTAGGAGTAAAAAAACTCCAAGATCTCTAACCGAAGTTACACGGGTTAGAATGTGCTGTGAGTTAGCGTAGTCATATGAAGACGGTGCACGCTTCCTTGAAAAGGTCATTGTTTGACATTTTATTGCATTTAGATTTAAAATATTTTTCTCACACGGCAATGCAACAATTAATGTCATCTTGTAGCAGAATATGATCATTACTAGAAGAGATGTTTTTGTATATCGTCATATTATCTGCGAAGATGTGAATTTTGCTACTGCGTACACATAACGGAGCATCGTTTATGGCTAAATTAAAAAGTAGAGGCCCTAGATGGCTACCCTGAGGAACTCCTGAATCAGCAAAAAATGGTTGATGAACATTTGTATAAATAAAGCATCTTACTTTACGGTCTCACTTTTTCCTAACGATTTTTCTTAAACTCAAACCCATCGCTCCAAAGAAATGAATTTTGAAGAAAACCTTAAAACTGCATGTAACACAAGTGCTGCTGTTGAAAATTCTGTATGTGGAAATGATAGCTTTTGACAATTTGTAACAAGTTACAATTGAAGTAGTTTCCTCTGAAACATAAACAGGTAGCTTCCAAGACCATTTCGAAAGGACGGTTTAGGAAAACTCATTGAAATTGTAATACTAGAAAAAAATTATATATATATATATATATATATAATATTATATAAACAAAGTGGAAACATTCACATAATTACTTTTTGCATTAAATTAAAGCCAAACTAACTGTGTTCGAAAAAGTTTTATTCGAATACCTTGAGCGTTATTCAATAGTCTGTCTACAGTTGGAGGAAAAGCCCCAGAACATACCAGAATTCCTCGCACAAGAAAAGCAGAGTTGCCAAGTAAAAACAAAACTACAAAGAGAATACGTGAAAGATTTTTGATTGAACTTTCCAAAAATGGAATCGAATTATCGTCGATTTTCCACAAAGAAATTAAACCTTCCATCATTATGTGAGTGGAAATATCCCGAATATCTGGAAACCCAAAAATCCAAAAAGAAAAACCCTCAAAACCAAACAACCCAAACATTCTGAAACAAAAACAAATCCAAGAACAGGAATATTCGAAAATCCAATAACTCAAAAACCAAAATACAGGAAAACTCGAAATTATAAAAACCCGAAAACCTGAAGGAAACCAAAAACATAAATAAAAAAGAAAAAAAAAAGAAAACACGAAAACCTGAAAACGCAAAAACCAGAAAAAACACAAAAACCTGAAAAACCGATAGCCCAAGAAACTAAGAACCCGAAAAACCAAAAACCAAAAGGCCCTTAAACCTGAAAACCCAAAAACACAAATACCTGTCAAACTGAAAACCCAAGAACCAAAAAACCCAAAAATCTGAAAACCCAAAACTCCAAAAACCCAAAAACCAAAACTCAAAAATATAAAATCCAAAAAATCCTAAAATACAAAAAAAAAAACAAAAAAAAAAACAAAACAATAAAAATAAAACCCATTTCTCATTATGAAGGTTGTAGACACATGAGCAAGTTCTCGTCATGCACATTTTCATAAATACTTTTTTTATAAGTGAAAACTTGAGAATCAAGGGGCACGGTAGTGCCCAGCCAAGTTCTCTAGCAACTTTGGCACTACACTCTTATTTACAGGAAACAACTCAGGGCATTTTCCACACCTCTCTAACTTCTATACCAAAGAAGCCAAAAGTTTCAAACTAATATTATTTATTAAGCTAGTCAAGAAGAAGCACCTCAGTACATTTCAGATATTAAGCATAAGTAGTTTCTAAGATACATTGTTCCAAAAATCACGAAAACCGTAACTGACTCACTGACAGATCATCAAAATTATGAAGCACTTCCCGTTGCCCTAGAAAATTGGCACAGTGATAGGTCATGTGGTACATACAAAGGAAAAAATCGAAAATTTGAAATGTTTCAATCAGGGGGCGTGGTAGCCACCTACATTTACAAATGTTTTAAGTGGACTTACATCGAATCAACTATTAGTTTTGAAAGAAACTTGTAAACTAATGTAAATTAGTTAATTTTTCTTACTTGGCAGGTTTTCTCTTAGTAGCCTACTTTTAAGAAAGTTTGGAAAACTTGCTAAGTAAAAAAAAAAAATAACTAATTTACATTAGTTTGATTCGATGTAAGTCCACTTTAAATATTTGCAATGCACCTACGAGTACTTGCTGAATCTTGGAACTTGGCGTTCTTTAAGATCTCATTACTTTTCGTGGCTGATTTGTTAGGCAGAATTTTTGTACGGGAGAACTTGGCTCTTTTTTACATTTATGTTTTTTGTGTGATTATTCTCATTCGATTGTTTATCTTTCATTGGATCAATGTCGTTATATGTGCCGGTTAACGCTATATTTAACTGCATAAGATTTTTTTGACGGTCGACTATATCAAGCAAAAGTGATATCAGAATGTCAACTCCCGTGTGTCACAAGGTCTAAGTGTCATCACTCTGCACCTACTTATATAACACTTTTCTTGGAAAAACTTCAAAAACCAAGTCCCAAGCCCGAAATTGCCTTATATCAAGGTAGGGTGGATTCAAAGTAGTTTCTCATAAAGGTTTGATACTTTTAACCATAATTTTTTTTTTTAAGTTCCACCGAAGCTTCCCTTCTCCAAAACCCATGAAATGCAATTCGTTTCGCTTAAAGTTGCGTTTCTCTTCACCGACTACTATGTAAGTACACTTGTTCGGTAATTAATACTAATTAGCCCAGTAACCGTTGACACCACTTAGCCGGCACAAATAATTTATAACTTCGCTCATATTCGCTACACCATGTTGTAGAGGTTCCTCTGTCTTCAAATACCTCAAATTCCCATTCCATTCCGGGCATGGGAAATTCTGGTCTCTGCAGTCCTCCGCAGACATCAGCCAACACTATACAACCGAATCAGCTTACCATCATTGTTACCACCGTTAAAACTAATAGGGTGATAAATTCGTTGCAAAATTTATGGCCGGTGAAATTGCAATTTAATTCCACCAGTCAACGTTCCAGCGAATGTCGTTGTCGTTGTTCGCGCTCATATAGTTCCTGCGAGAAAATCCACGTGTATGCACCATACCAATGACATATGATTCGGGCCTAAACTCTAAACATGAAAGGGAAGTTCCCGGCATTTTGTCTAGACATTCCAAGCGTTTTAGAGTGTTGTTTTAGCCTATTTGTTTGCTGGTTTTGCTTCTATCGTTTTTTCTTTAGTTTGGCAGAAAAAACACTTTCTAGATGACACCAAATGACGAAACACAAATGGTTAGATCCAGTGTCGATGGCGTATTTAAAATGGCCTCATATATTTGGCGTGCTGTCGCGATGTAGGACTTAGTTTTCAAACTGGTTTTCCGTGTTTGGTGAAGAAATGGAGAAAAAACAGTCGTTCCACAAGAACGAACAAGACGCGAAAGTGCTTAAGACAAAAGCTCGTGCCTATATTGGCTGTTCTAATGAAAAATCTGCATTATATGTAACGAAAATTTATGAAATTGTCCAAATGGTTAGGAGGTGTGGACATTTACGACATGGCGTCTGCTTAGTTAACTGCTCATGAATGTTAATGTGAGGCATAAATTGATCAAATGGAGTTGGGTTATGGTGTTGCAGCTGTTCTAAAGAACTCTATGTAGGATTCATTAAATTTTACTGGGCAATTCATTAGGAAGGAATTTTATTCTGTGTTAAGTAAGTCGAAATTTTGAGGATTCTTATGCAATGGTTCTTAAAGACGTTAATCATGAAAAGATTTTTTTTGACAAAACATATAGGGTCTGACAGAAGACCACACCCATTTCGTGATGTCGAATTATATCTTCAAAATCGAAGAAAATTTTTTTGTCAAGGTAAGTTACACCATCACAACTTGTTTCTAACCTCAACTAAAACTATTTTCCACTACCAACACCTCGGCAAGTAAGTCCTGTTTTCAGTAACGTGGCCAGTTTTGTTGAATCTGTCGTTAAATTTCCGAAATAATTTTGTTTGATATTTTTACAAAACAACCTCTGCATAGACCTATAATCAAAGTCCCTAATTAACATGCACTTAAGGTCCTCAGGTTCCTGCTATGACAAAAATAATTATTCAAATCTATCATCATCATCATTACGATCCATGAATTATATTTTTTCAATGAAAACGACAACCTCACGAGATATAATGTGAGCCGATTGAACAACTATTTTCAACTCAAAAGCTACCACCGACACCGCCAACACGGAATTCGATTTCAATTAGGTTCCATTTTCAATGGTTGCCATAATAACAGTACACACTCGTTCTCGATAGATCAAATTTTTCTCTCCGGCGCAGGATGAAATTCTTTTTAACTGGAATAAAATAACTGACACTCCCGGTTGTCTGTCTTCCTGCTCGTATACAAGGTTGATACAAAAAAAAGAACCTAAAATACGAGAACACGAAACCTTATACAAGAGCATGCGGCAGCATCAGGCCCTACAGATGTATTCATCTCACAGACTGGGTAATCACATTCATTCACCGCATTTCGGTTAGCCTCACTGTATTCTGTATATTTGCACATGCCGAAAATTTGTTTATGCACAAGAGTATTTAATTTCCGGTCATAATTTCATTACAAAATTATCTCATTGTTTGCAAATGTTGTGAGTATTTAAAAAAAAAATGAAACCTGAAAATTAAGCATCCGGATTGCAGAGTCTGAAATATCAATTTAGCAATGGTCACTCTAGCAAAATATTAAATGAATGTGGTATTTAAAATAAATCTAAAAATCGGCTAATGGAATTTGAATATGTTTGATGAAAGGCATTTGTAATTAAATTATAATTTATTAGTGAATAGTAGATTAGAAATATTATGGGTAAATAGGTATTGAGTAATATTATAAACTGCATTTTGAATTATTGAACAACAGTTTTGATGGGTTTCGGAAATCGTTGTTTTTTTTTCCTGCCCGCGGATTTATAGCCACATTACATTTAACTCATTACTTGTAACACCCTGCAACCGTAAAATTTGGATTTAATTTAAATAAGTTTCATTTTAGTTCCAATTTAATTCACATATTCTGTTAATAAATACATTTGTTAGAATGGGAAAATAAGAAATTAACAGCCCGATTCTCCCCATCATCACTGATACCTCACAATTCATAAGAAGAGGTGAGAGTCACAAAAACAATCGAAATTGAAGGAGATCAGAGCAGGTCATAACTAGCAAATAATTTGATATTTGACATTTTGATTTTTGAGTAGTGAAAAAAATGGAAGTTGAAATTATTATGGCGCATATTATTGACGAAGTTTCCTCCGTAAATGAAAAGAAAGAATTTTACAACAGCACATCATTTGAAACAAACTAATAAAATTGATAAGATTGCAGAGAAGACGGCTTTTACGAACCCTGAGAGACACAAATGACCCAATGGCTATACAGAATAGCGCGTTTGTTAAGTTTTTTCGTTTTCCAAAAACATTGTGCTGTGTAGGAAACGCCAATACGGTTTTTGTTAAGCTCTTAAAAAAAGAACACCAAATTACATTGTCTGGCTGAAATAGTGCTTTAACTATGCTTACATTCTAATATTGCTTTAGGATTCTGGATTTTAGTATGTTTCCTCACTTAAATTTGTTTAACTACATAAGTTTCATATAGAACGATGGTTCACTGTGGCGTATGCGTAACATTTTTTCTTTAAGAATTATTGAAGATTTTTATACAACTTTTCGTTTCATTCAATTCTTTTCAATTAATGAAGATAAAAAGCTTGAAATCTTAAAAAAGTTCCGAAATATGCATGTTGCTTGTCAGAATCGCCAAATTGAGTCTTAGCAAATGGAAACTTTGCCCAAATCAAAAAATTCATAAATTCTCTCATGCGAGCAACATAATTATAAATATGTAATATCAATGACCGAATAAAATATACACCAATGTACATAAAATGCGCCCATGTAGCTATAGCATAAAATGTTCCAGCTTAAAGTTTCGGCAAGTGGTACGATCGGAATGAAATTTTGTTCCGTCCCCAAAACATGCTATATCCGGCCCATCTACCAACTTGTTTGACAGATCTTATTCTTACTGGCTAGCCTTGTAGAAAAATCGAAATAGAAATTTCTTTTATCCAAGCCGTCATACGAAGCAGTCACCAGCTAATTGATAAAACTAAGATCTGAGTGAAGAGACTAAGTCTCAGTATTCTTAGCAATTGAGTTTTACTAAACTTTTTTTTTACGCTCACGACGAAAATTAAAAGAAATCGGTAAGCTTAGACCTGAGTTTTTCCTTTTAAATGAAAGGGATTTTTTTTTGTTAGAGAAAAATAATTGTTTTCTTTAGAAAACCAGAATAAAATAGACCTTCGGCTGACCATTTGGTTCCATTAGGAGCGAAGACAAACACGAGGTCTGGTCTTACGAAAAATATTTGGATGTTCAAAAAAGTGGGTCTACTATTCCTACAAGAACTGGTAAGATTACGCATTCAGTAATGTTGAATATCACCAAATTTTTCATGTTGGTTAGGTACAACAAATCATCCACGTTGGCCCTGTGCCAAAAATTTTCGTTCGTGGGTGAAAAATACCAACCAAGAAGGACTGATCGAAATTTAACCAGAGCAGAAATTCCATCTCGGAAACCTTAACCTCAATTCACTCGGGGCTTCGCAAAATCTTTCATCACAGAAAGGGCACAAGCGCTCCCAGAAAGAAAAGAGTAAAAGGGCACAAGTGCCAAATTAAAAGTACCAGATCAACACATATAAAAAACTGCGACAAAAATAGAAAAACCCAACCTGAGAATATTAATTAATAAATTAGTGATACCGAAATAAATGTCTAAAAGGCTTTTTGAAATAAGATAAAAGAATAGAAAGTATAGAAGAAAAAAAAAGACAGTGATAACATAGAAAATAAATTATTAGAGTAAATTAGAAAGAAATAAGTGTGAAAAGAAAGAGAAAGTATGATAAGCACAAAAAAAATTGATAATCCAAAAAAAAAAATAATTAATTAAGGCATGAAAAGTGTACCATCTCATCCATCGCGATTCATAATTAAAATTTTGTGTTGTAAAACGATCAAGTCTTCACTTTAAATCCATGCAGTGTCATCCTCTTTAAAAATTTTAATCATCGTTTAGCATAAACATACAACATGGTCACCAAAATGCTGTGCACAGAATTCTGGATACCGGTAAGTGATTTTTTTCGTTTTCTTTTATAAATTTTGCTAAAAACATTTGAATGGATTTAATGAAATGATAAAGAGAATGAAATCTACATACTAATATATAAAGCTGAAGAGTTTGTTTGTTTGAACGCGGTAATCTCAGGAACTACTGGTTCGAATGGTATAATTCTTTTTGTGTTGGATGGTGCCTTAATCGACTTAGACATTAGGCTACTTAACATTAAGCTGTGACCAATAGCAGCGAAGAATCTGTGGAAAATGTGGAAAAAACGGCAAAAAATATACATTTTTCTGCGTTTTAACGCACTTATCTCAGGAACTACTGGTTCGAATGGTATAATTCTTTTTGTGTTGGATGGTCCATTAATTGAAGAAAATTTGAAGCTATTTAACATTAAGCTGTGACCAATAGCAGCGAAGAATCTGTGGAAAATATGGAAAAAACGGCAAAAAATATACATTTTTCTGCGTTTCAACGCGCTTATCTCAGGAACTGCTTTATGAAATTGAACAACTTTTTTAATGTTGAATGGTCCATTTATCAAAGAAGGCTATATGAAGCTATATAAAATTTAGCTGCGACCAATAGGAGCGAAGAATTTGTGTAAAATGTGGAAAAAACGGCAAACAATACAATATAAAGTTCGTTTGAACGCGGTAATCTCAGGAACTACTATTTCGAATTGTAAAATTTTTTTTGTGTTGGATAGTCGATTAATCGAGGAAGGCTTTATTCTACTTAAAATTAAGCTGCGACCAATAGCAGCGAAGAATCTGTGGAAATGTGAGAACTGAGATTTTTTTCTGAGATCTCTGAGATGAAATTATTTTGGATTCGATTTCTCACTCAGCTATTTGACGTGGCTGACATATGTGCAGCAACAATTAGTAAGGTAACCATTAAATCTCAATGATAACTGAGAATTATGTTCCACCAAATGATTTTGCCTCAGTCAAGGTGACATTGAGATCTCAGTGAGATGTTGTTAGGTAGAACTGGCCTAATAACTGTTCAAATTAGAATTTTGAGAGTCCAATTGATTTGTGAATGTGATTGATTGCACTATTTGTGCAGATTATTGTGTTTAAACAATATCATTTTATGTACTTCTTAACTAAAAAATATGCTCAGTTTAAAGAAAAAAAAAATTACTTAACGAAGAGATATTAGAATTATTACGGAGAGTTCACCCAAGGGAATGCTTTAAGTATGAACAACTGAAGGCAATCATAAAAAATGCTCAAATTTTTCAAGTTCAAGAGAATTACGACCTAGGGAGAGTTGACTGCAATGCAATTTTACAATAACTTACGAACAAAATTCCCACGCGCGCATGATGCACAAGTCGAGACGATACTCTGGCCGGTGGACGAGGGAGAGGCGGACGAAGTCGCGGGCAACTGCTAGTTGAATTAATAAAAAAGAAACAATGATAGAAAGAGACAAACATTTAATTAAGTAGCGATAAAAAAACTAAATTGCATACGTACAAAGAAAGAAATGAAGACAAAACAAAAGTATTTTTGTTTCTTTGAAATAATTCACATTTAAAGTTAAATTGAGTTTCATGTAAAGAAAGCTTTTTAAAGATCAGATTCAAGATCTCGAAGGATCTTTTAATTTACAACTTTTTCGATGCGTGGGAATGATTTCAATTATTTTTTTATTTTGCATGTTTAGTTTTAAGAATTGCCAATTGAATTTTGCGTGGAATAAAATTTGTATTGTGCTTTTAAAATAAGCATGAACTTAATTCCTCCGTTAATTTTTTTGAATATTTGAGTGGTCCGTCTACTAAGCAATGTTGTTGTTCATTTTTTGAGTGAAAATAATAACTCTATATATTGAGTCATATTGAATTATTGTTGTCGAAAAATGAATAAATTTATCATAGAGATTTAAGGAAGTATTTTGGGAAGTGGATTCGTGGAAGAAGGTTAAGATGACGTTTCTAATGTCATGTCGTAAGGGAAAGTCTATGATTTTCCCCTTTTAAATGAGGGCTGTTGCAGATATTTTTTTTTTTTTTGAGCAAAGCAATGGCGTAGGAGTGTTCATTTGAGTTAATTCTGGTTTGAATACTATTAAGGGTGGGTAAAGAAGCTCAGAGGATACGATCATCTTTGTCCTCCACTCAGTATGGAGGCGGAATCATGGAGATTGGCGATTTTGAAAAGAAAGACGTTTTCCAAGTATATATTGCAAGAATTTGAAGTGAACGTGCTGACCTACACCTTCTCGTGGTGCCTCCGAGAGGTTCTTGTCAATTTATTGGCATGAACTTGCGGACGTAGGCAGCTTTAGTCTAATGGAATTGGCGAATTGAAGCAGGAAGTATAATGATGATTAATGCGATCCTTAACAGATACTATGGCCTATCACATAGTAAAGGAAGAAAATGCGATTAACGAGTACCGAATGTGGATAAACGCCAAGGAAGTTAGACAAAATGTTGGGTGCGTCCCTTGATTGGCTGGTTCATCCCTTCGATCAATGTGGATAATCCTGACAGAGGGTGAGCAGTGTCCCTCGTCCGCCAGTAGGACAAAAGCAGCAAAAACAAAAAAGATGTCACAAAAAACAAAATATGTATAACTAATTGTTATACAAAGAAATATATGTGACCACCCCCCATCCAGGGGCAATTGGGTACCGCGGGTAGTGAATTAGCAACTCACTAGTGGGATGGACCTTCGCGGGGGTTGTGGTTATCTGAGTTTGGCCTCAGCTGCTATTCGCAAATCACGGTTAACGGCTCTTCTTTTGTACGGGAAGTTGAGCAGTTTTTCCGTGTCCGGACAACGGCTCTTCTTTCTCTATGAGGGTTGAGTGCAGTTCCGTGTGTTGCCTGAATAGTAGTCTAGAATCAAACCAAGATGAATAAGAGCTGGCACTAATTCAATTGGTACTGGTGTGGATCTAGATGCAGGGTACCCGCTTCTTTCTTGAAAGTTGAGGTGTTCTTTTGTATTCTGGTGGATCATCAGGAAGAGGTTTAGTGCCCTCTTAAATAAAGCATAGTGACATTGCCGACTTCGGTTAGAAAGTGTCACGCCGACAGTGTGGATAGGTCCACCGTCAGATAAGGCTTAATTGCTAGGTGCTGACGTTAAAATCTATGTCTTCTCCACTCAGTATGCATGTCAACAGCTTAACTTTTCGCAGTTGGAATCTAAATTCGGGCCTCACCACTTTTAAAGATGGAAATTATATCAGTCAAATTACATCAGAGACTTAGGCCCGCAAGAAAGTAACATCGTCCTTCGCGCGTAACAAGATCCCCCCCCCCCATCGACGATCTGTGCATGGCATATTATCAGGCCTTCAGTTACTACCGCGGATGGACACCCCTCTCGACTCCTGCCTGGATGGGCCCATGGGTCTGTGACCGTCGGTCCTAAAGGTGGGGATAGTCGTTAGGGAAAGGTCATTTTGAGAATAAAGGGAAATGATTTGAAAAACGAATTTTGATTAGGGATCTTTTCTGATACCCGATCGTTTAGAATCCGGTCTAGTTTTTTTTGCAAAAATTACGAAGTTCTTTTTCAGATCAAGCATTTCCTCAGGGATGCACGAAAAAGAAAATGAATTTTTTTGTGTTTGGTGTGCAAGGCAATATGCAAGGATATTTTCAAAGTCCCTATTCTCATAAATACCAATGGTTGATTTTAAATAGAGAATGCCGACTAATTTTACGTTACAGCTGGTATCTAATGCAGAGTTTGAAGCCTCATGAAAATCAACAAACTACCTTGCCATATGATGAGTTATTGCCCTTATGGCTTTTTGTCGGGAGATTTGGGAGACTTGAAAGAGCTGTTGCATCCATAACGATGGATGGTACGATTAGCAGCTGCGACCAATTTTGTTGGCTGTTTGATGAGCTTGCATGGAGGACTTCTGTTGTCGTCGAAAGAAAAGAGTTTTCCAGAAACTCTGTGTTTTGGTAATCGAGAACCTTCCTGCAATATTACGAAATTAATAGGAAATTCAACTCTGTTGTTGTTACCTGGGATGACAATATGGGGGGGTTTCAGCGACATTTGTCGTCATTTCCAAGCCTAACGTTGGAACATCAGGAAGGCCGTCTCGATTGCTACAGACCCAAAAGCTTGGAGGGCTCTCTCTTCAAAGTCTTTAAATTTTATTTTTGAAGAAGGGCCCCCTCCAGTTATGAGCCTGTCGACTTTGGCCTTTCTTGCCCGGCAACACAGCTGATTTTTCCAGTGAGAAAGTGTCTAAATGATATACAAAACTAAATACTTTGCCTTTTTGTAACAATTACATTATGTACATACTTCCTTCCATTTTGCGGCTGACCTGGTGGGCCCATTCATTGCATTTAACGCTTCTCCCAGCTGACAACATAATTTTTTTAATGTAATTTTTGTTGACCATGAGCTGTGGCTGGGGGTGGTCGGTCATGAATGCCACGAAGTATTCTAGTTGCTCCACCGAAGTTCTCTTACCATCGCGATTTTCTTCAATTTTAAACATTTCTATAAGTTGTTGATTGGCAAATTTGAAATCATTTTAATTTTTCCAATGGATAGCTGATGAGATTTCCATATTCACCTTGGCTGTGGTGAGTTTTTTGTGACTTTTCTTGTGAGGATTATGGGCGAATCCGACAAATTATCGAATCACAACAATCCTCACGAGAAATAGTTACAAGGGCTTATGACTTGTGATTCCTCACAAAGGGGAGAATCAGACTCTTTATTGAATCTATGTTGTAATTTTTTATTTTATTAATAGGCCGCCGCAAAAAATAATACTTCAAACCCGAAACTTTACTAAGTATTTCCGGCTGTATGAACACTCACAAAAGTTTAATCTTCTTCTTCTATTTATATGTTTGTTAGTCTCGTCAAAACTCGAGAACAGTTGGACTGATTTTGGTTATGAATTATTTGTGGAAGTTAAGGGTTTTCACGCCGAGAAACTTTTGAAAAAAAAAAACAAAATTACATGTATGTACATATGTAATGAACAAAATTCATTTCCCATAAAGTAAGTTGCGCGTTATCATTTTTTTTATTCGAAGACATAGATATAAAATCAATATCTGTGTCAAAACAACGTTAACTGGGTCAGCTAGAAAGATAAAAAGCATCCTAACCGATTTCTAGTTCTAACTACCCCTGTACCAATCTTGAGTCAAATCGATTCAGCAATTCTTAGAAGGAAGGAATCATCAATAGAAAGGTTTTGGGAGCATAACCCGGTAACCAGACTTTGCAAATAAAGGCCGTTATTTTGTATAAAATTTCAGTGAAATGCCAGGCGTTAAATTGCGTGATTGCCTTAACAGAAAACTGTTCTTTAAACAATTTCGACATACATAGAAGATGTTTTTTTTCATGTTTTTTTCTCAACCTCTTCCGAGTGCCTTGATATCATTTGTCAAATTAGTTTGTTTTGCCTTGTCCTTCTCACAAAATTTAAAATTCCTATATGCTCTCCCTTTATGAATGGTATTCAGCCAATTTTTTCAATCACAGTAGTGGCAAATGGTTTGTATAGTGAGTAGTTCTATGATTTTAACCCTTGTGTCAGCAGCCACCAGTTTGCATAATCTAATAGCGACCTAAATAAATAAAAAAAAAATTAATTCATGGTGGTCCCGTCTGCAGAAAATGTTGGCAATAGTAGAAGAAAAACTATTAAGGTGTAGGAGGATGAGTTCGAAGAAGTGCGATCCTTCATTAAGGTACATTGGGTCAGTCGAAGCAGCCGATAACAATATGGAAGAAAAATAAGCAGGCATTTGCTCAAAGCCAACAGAACCTATTTAAGTCCTTCAAGGCTCGTTCAATCCAAATATCTAACCATATCTTCGCTGTATATAAGAAGATAGTCTTACCACGCATCCGAGACTTGGGAGCTTAGCCAAGGCAATCTGAACTCTTAGCCGTGTTCGAGAGCAGCCCCGTTTGTGAGGAAGGACGATTCAGGAGCGGATATAACCACGAGCTATATCAAATCTACCGCAAAGCAGACTTCAGCAACTTATTTTCTTCCAGTTGAAAACAAATATTTATTTTAATTTGGAAAATAATAAATTTTCGATTAAAATAATTTCCGCAAACATTTGTAATAGGCGGGGAGCCCTCAATCCGGAAAGTGCACTTACACGGATTTCAAAATTTTTTATATTAAAAGATAGTTTTAGGAAATACCAACAAATTAAGCCCGGTATGACGAGGCCTTTCCTGGCACCAGTATTTTTTTTGCAATTTTTTGCATTATTAATAATTATTGATAATTTGCACTTATCGCGGATTTTAATTTTAACTAGCGCATATTATTGGAAATGTAATGTGCTTTCAGGAAAAAAATGGTATGACAGCTGCCATCCTGGCACCAATGTCTGTCATACCTATTTTAAAATTTTGTCACTCATATGTTTTTAAAATAGGTATGACAGACATTGGTGCCAGGATGGCAGCTGTCATACCATTTTTTCCTGAAAGCACATTAAATTTCCAATAATATGCGCTATTTAAAATTAAAATCCGCGATAAGTGCAAATTATTAATAATACAAAAAAATGCAAAAAATACTGGTGCCAGGATAGGCCTCGTCATACCGGGCTTAATTTGTTTGTATTTCTATAAACTATCTTTTAATATAAGAAATTTTGAAATCCGTGTAAGTGCACTTTTAGGATTGAGGGCTCCCGGTGTATAATTATCTATACTAATATTATAAAGAGGAAAGGTTTGATTTTTTGTTTGTTTGTTTGAAATGAATAGGCTCCGAAACTACTGGACCGATTTGAAAGATTCTTTCACCGTTGGCAAGCTACACTATTCCCAAGTGACATAGGCTATGTTTCATTTTCAAAAAAAAATTAGGGATCCTTACCAAAACTTGAATAATCTAACACACGGTTTAAAAAAATAAATAAATCGCACTCGAGTAAGCCGACGTTTGAAAATAATTTTATTTTCACAAAAAAAAAATGTCAGTGAAGAAAATATATATTCGTCAAATATTGTTTTCAATCGACAAAAAAAACGTACACTTGACATTTTTTGCAGTCGATATATTTTCTCTTTTAGATTTGTTGTTTTTGAGAGATAATGGGCGTGGGAAGCGGGTAGCGGAGTAGCGGGGAAGTAGGTAGTGGGCAGCGCATAGCGGGGTGATGGGTAACGGGAGTGAGTAGCGGGTAGCGTGGTAAAGGGGTAGCGGTTGGTGTGTTGAAGCACTAGGTAGCGGGAAGTGGGGTAGATGTTTAGCGGGTAGCCGGTAGCTCTGGAGGGTAGGAGGGAAGCGGATAGTGTGGTAGCAGGGTAAAAAAGTGAAGGCGAAGCGTGGCAGGGCAGGGTACACCTAGTTTTTAATAAATTGAAATTTATCAGATTTGTTCATATTTTGCTGTAGTGGAAATAACATGATTATTTTTAACATTGGCACCGTTTGTAATTTGAAAAGTATACATTTTATTTTTTGTAAGCCTTCTACCCTTATTCCGAATACAAATGAATGATGCTAATATCGGATATTTTTCGTTTAACAGCCCTTTGCTGTTAAGCTTTGGATTCATATATTCTCCTTGGCACGACGTCTTATGATATTCTAGTATGTAACGATTCAAAAACGACCAGTCTAACGGTTTTGAATCATTAACTCGTCTTACTCATCTCTGAAATTATTGCACTTAAGTCGGGTTGAGTTGTGAACCTAGAAATAAACCAGACGCTTTTGTGGAGGCCTTATGCCCAACTTAAACAAAATCTCTACGGTACAGGTTGTTAAAAATAACAAGATAACAATTGATAAAAAAAACGCAAGGTTCATAAGCAAAAAGTAAAAAAAAAAGTATAAAATAAGAAAATCTGAAAAAAACACGTATACGACCGAGTGTACATTTTCATTTCATCCGTAGTAAAATACGACATCTATATGTATTTACATAAAAATGGATGTATGTTTGTTTGTATTTTTGTCCGTTATGTACGTTTCAACGGCCCAACAGATATTTATCAAACTTTCATGTTAAATACGGTTGTATTATGGGATGGTTCTGAGAGCTGAATTTCTCGATCTAAATTGCAATGCGATGAAAGTTGTGGCTTTAAAATCCATTTTGTCACCCACTTTTTTTTCGATTTTTTTTTTTTTTTTGGTCGCAGGGCTAGAATAATAACACTCAGGTTCTTTCTGTACTATCCATTCTTTATTTCTTTGTGTCCACTTTTAATTAAACGAGTTCATAGTAGAATGAATGAACAAAATTTTCATTGAAATGATGTGAATTTGAAAAAAATAAAACTAGGTTTTTCAACTATCGTTGCTTAGCCAGCCATACTATAAAAGTCTTTGTTTAAGAACCAATTTGCCATTACAAAGCTTCAATATTGTTGTGAACACTTTCTTTTTGACAGTTTGATACTCTTGGCTTGGAAGTTTTGTCAGTTCTTCGCAAGAGGCAATACGCGTGAAAAATTAAAGAAGAACTATATACGTGTAAGCATGAGTTCGATTTGGACACGTTCTACGTAACAGTCAACGTACACACGACAAACGAAGGTCTGGTCACCCTCTATCGGCCACTGAAAAACAAAGCTATCTGCTATCTGTGAAGATCTGGACAATTAGACACTTCTTCCAAAATCCACCGAAATATCCATCATAAGGAAGGTAGTATATACTTTAACTCTAAGTATTCATCGACATAGGTTACAAAAGATATATTGGCAAAAATCTTAGTTATTCGAAAAAATGTCTGGTTTTCTTTTTTCAATTTTAACATTCTGTTCGCTTTTATTAGCATAAGACTTTGGCTTTATGGATCCTAAGCTTAAGCTAAATCCAGTGATGCATTTGTGTTCTGTTATGCCTCAAAGTCCTTTCATTTATATTTTTTCATTTTTTTCACAATCTTAAACGTGTATCGTTGTACAACAACAACAAAAATAATAAATATTCATACAGCCTTCATCTCGCTTACATGTGTCAAAAGTGCATTCATTCCATTTTTCAAAACACTCTCAGTTGCGAATAATAAAATGTATCACTTTTTTTGAAAAGGACAACGACATCATGCCGACAGATTGGGAGCACTATGGATCTGACAAAACAGCAATTAAAGCCAAGCTAAATATGAAAAATGAAATATGGAACTTCACAAAAATGATTTATTTTCATATCCTTTTCATGAAACATCATGTCGCCAAGCCGATATGCATATGTAAGCCTAGCGCCTAGCCTATATTCTATGAGGATTTCACTTCAGTGTATTACTTTTTTTTTGCACAATGTTGATGATGTAAGCATATTGCTTGGTCATGGATACACTCTCGAATGCAAATAATGTCCTGTTTAGATATTTTCATTAACTCAGTTTTTGTGGGTTTTGGCATAAATAGGACAGGAAGAATGAAATAATCATAAAATGTGTGCAAATTAAAAATGTCGTCGTTTTTTTTTTTAATTTAAACAACAAATGAATGTAGTTTTACTTTCTCTATCGTAAACAAGGACATCAGCAAAACAATGACTCATCGCCAATTGGTTCTTAATGGAGGACTTTTGTATCGAAGAACAATAAATTCGAAGTAAATTCTTCCAATCTTACGACCGGCAAAGGCAAACACAATATCCCTTAGTTGTTCAGTCTTTCGAATGCAGTAAATCACAAATGTTTGTATTAAAAATTTTAACACAAAATAATCACTTTCGTTTGAATGCTGAATGAAACTTAAAAAGAAACATACTCGTAACATTAATTGAAATGCCTTTCTTAAGCGCTCTTCGACCTCGGTACTTTATGGGCATTCGACGTCTCGCCGGCAATTTAAAAGTCCACCCTTAAATGGCTGACCAGGCGTATTTTATCGTATTGGTAAGATAATTGAATTTGCAGGAGATGTAATCGTTGATTTGTGATGTGAAGTGTTGCAGAGTTTATAGAATCGAGATAAAAAAAAATATATTGGAGGTATTAAAATGGGAATTCGGTCGGTGGGTTGTCTGGAATCAGGAATGAACGGATATGTGTTTCAAATAGACGTATAAAAAATTAACTCACAACGATTTACGATAATTGGCTTCGTATTTGAATTGGATTCATTCTGCTTAATTTAATCAGTACTTAATCTTTGTAATTAGATTTTCTCTTCTCCGGAATTATTTTATGAGGCTCTGGCGCGACGTACGATTCAGGTACAGGGCGCAAAAGATTGCTGTTTAGGAGGTGTGTAAGTTGTATAGAATTTGAATGTGTTTGACTCGATCTTTGAATGGAATTGATTTCATAAAATGTGTATTTTGGCAAAAATAAATTTTGAACAGGAAATAAATAATTTGAATATTGCATATGTACGAAAATTCAAACTCTACCCGGGGATAAAAGGTGTCTTGCGACTAAAGAAAGGTTGAAATAAGTGGTTATACCAATTTCTTCTGTCTCACAACAAATATTAAGCCCCATCTTATAGTAAAATTTGTCATGTCTACTGTCTATGCGGGGTTATTATTTAAAAATGAAACGAAAATGAAAAAGTGTTGGTTTACTTAAATATTGTGAGCTTCAGAAAAAGTAAGTATACGCCCGGCTATGACGAACATGTAAAACAACTTTGCATTTAAGACCACAGTTGATTTACACCCTTTGAATTCAAAATTCAATCATCTTTTCAGATGAAGCTCATTTTGATCTTAGCGGGTATGTAAACAAGCAAAATTGTCGCATTTGGGGCACAGACAACCCGCACGCAAACATTGAGTCACTGTTTGGTGGGGATTTTGGTCCAGAGGCATAATTGGGCCAGTTTTCTTCGAAAATGAGCAAGGTGTAGCTGTTACAGTCAATGGCGATCGTCTTCGGGCTATGTTGAACGAATTTTTGATCACAAAATTTGAAGAGGAGGATATTGGCAACATTTGGTTTCAAAAGGACGGCGCTACGTGCCACACAGCCGAAGCTACACTCGATGTTTTGCACCCTGTTTTTGAAGATCGCATTATCAACCGTAGAGCTGATGTCGTTTGGCCACCTTGGAGCTGCGATTTGACACCGTTGGACTATTATTTGTGGGGTGCCGTAAAAGATAAGTGTTACGCCGACAAGCCAGAGACAATAAAAATTGGACCGATCGTGTAGGCTATTGCATGGCCAGCCGAGGCAGCCATTGGAATGAAATTATTCTCCATTATTAACCGGAAGGATTGTACATTCAAATAAAAAAAGAAATTTGAGAAAATATTCAGTATTTTTTTTATAGCATTTTCAAAAAAAAAAAAGTTATTTGGCGGACCCTTTACATTTTGATCACGAAGGTTCATGAAAAGTGTTTGCACACAAACATTTTAAAATTTTTATTTAAATTTAAATTTAAATTTACATACATGTTATTAAATTTCTATATTTTGATTTACTTTGATTTTTCGGAATTCTCACTTAAGAGCAACGAAAAATTCTCAGTAATCTGTCCAACATCAGTTTTGCCCACATGTTCCTGCACAGGTTCATTTCCAATAGCCTTTCTCACACTTTCAAGAACTAAATCGGCTTGCTCCTTAATTTCCGTCCAAGCAAACTCAACATCTTTCTCCTCCGTATTGTATCCGCAAATAACAAAACGCAAGAAATGCATATCCTTGTATTTAGCTTGAATCAAGTAGACCTTCTTACGATCCATCAAACGTTCCAACAGGTTTGTTGTAAGACTATTATCGCCACGTAGTCTGAAGCACACCAATCCAAGAGCCCGCTTAGCTACAATCTCAAACCGACTGTCATTGAGTACAAGCTCTTCAAATTTCCTTGCCAACTCAATATGATTTCGAACATGTGCCCTCAAACCCTCTGCTCCTATCGATCTGAGGGTAATCCATACTTTAAGTGCCCTGAAACGCCTTCCAAGGGGTATCTGCCAATGCCTGTAGTCGGGGATTTGTGATTTCCCTTCATATTTGTGATTCAAATAAATTCGATCCACATTGAAGCTATCGGTGACTTGATTCGCGTCCCGAAGCCACATGGCACAACAATCGAAATTTACCAAAAGAAATTTATGCAGATTGAAATTCAAAGAATCCACTGAATCTAGGCCACGAAGCAGGTCCTTGTATTCGGGTAAGGCAAATGCAGCTCCAGCATAAGCAGCATCCACATGAAGCCAAATATTTTCCTCCTTGCACACATTCGATAAGCCTTCGATATCGTCATAGGCACAAGTTCCTGTTGTACCCACAGTTGCAATGCAAATGATTGGAAACAGACCTTTGGATTTATCCTCTTCAACAGCTTTGCGTAGAGCCTCTTCATGGAGGACTAAATCCTCTCCGGCTGGCAGAAGGCGATAAGGGACAGCGGCAAGAACGCATGACTTTTCGACACAGATGTTACTTTGGTCTCCAGAGTAGGCCATCAAGCGACCTCGTATTTCACTTTCTGATAGTTCAGGGTGTTCTTTTTGGATTCGCTTAACAGCTTGTTCGCGAGCTGCCAACACTGCCACTAAAACCGATTCACTGGCGGATCCTTGAATCACACCTCCGCCAGGACCATCAGAGGAATGCAGGAATTCATTGGGCAAGTTGAGGAATTTAGCAAGCCAATCCATTACAACTACCTCAAGCTCTGTGCATGCTGGACTGCAAATCTGAAACAAAATGTTTCATAACTATTAGTAAGGCAAGCACACGCATAACCAGTTCTTTAAGAGAAAGCTCAAAAGTTCAAAAAACAAACAAAATCCAAACACTCTAGGCTACGACATTATACACAAGAGCTTACCCAACTAAATCCAACCACTCCGAATCCACTGGAAAGCAGTTCACCAACAATTGACGGGAATGATGTTGCTGTTGGATAGTAAGCGTGCATATTCGGTGATTGCCAGTGTGTAATTCCGGGCATTATAGTTCGACTGATGTCCGACAATATGTCTTCCCATTTTTCAGGTGTCTCTGGAATTTGCTGTGGCAGTAGGTCAAACAAATATCCCGGCGTAACTGATGGCAATACATCACTTTGAAGAGAAAAATAGAGAATACAATTATTTTTAAATTTATTTTATAGCGATGGTTCAGTACCGATCACGAATGTTGTCCATGTAATCGGCAATAAAGTCAACGGCTGCTTTTCCAAACTCACGAAATTCCTTTGAGTCCATGTTTTTTTGTATTTGTTTTCTGAAATTGTTAAAATAAGAGAGGAGTTTAAGTTAACATTTTTTATTTCAATAATTCTATAATGTTTTCCTCTTCATCAAAATACGAGTTCTTGGTAAGGGTTTTTCACTTTGTAATGATGATTGAAGTTTGCGATAGAAAGACATTTGATCATTACTTTTAAGTATCATCATTTCATTATAATTAATTTTTAGTAAGTATACATCCCAGTGCACACAAATTGGTATTAATTGTAATAGGTGTCCGGGAACTACGAAAATTGCTGTAATCGAAATTTGTTTACACGTACACGTTATGGTTAATATCTCAATTTGATAAATATCTCAAATATTGTTTCTGTTGGTCGTTTCCTTAAAAAATTAATTTATTTAAAGACCTATTGCCGAGATAGGAGGATGTTCTCTTAGCAGTGACAGAATGTCAATAATTGACGGTCTCTATTAAGATGATGTTAGTTATTACATAAAACGTTAATAATGTAGAAAACTGAAAAGCGACAAGAACCGAAGAACATAAAAAGCAAAAAAACTATTATCATAAAATACTTTCACTGTTTAAGTACTTTAGTCTGATTTTGTTATTATTTTGATAGCAGAATTGACCTTTGTCACCACATTTTTCAAAAAGATAACAAAACACTTTGACTAGCACAATTCCAATTAAATATGTATTTAAACATTTACTTCTGTTGTTTTTTTTTATTTTTTGTTTAATAAAAGATTTTTCAGACACAGCACCACGCAACTCTAGACACCAAAAGCTCTTCAACTTTTCAACAATTCATTTAGGGCGTGAAAGCAATTGAGGGGACCTGCATTTTCATGCAAATTACCAAGAATATAGAATTATTAGGCAGGTCTGCATAAACTCTTCCTTATTGTTTTCGGAAATTAAATTTGTATAACTATAAGACTTGCGTAACCGATTTGAAGTCCCGAAGACTTTCCATTTGGCAATTCGAACTCCAAACAAATAAATAATGGGTTCGAAACCACCAGTTTCATCTTCTTTGCAAATGTTTTTATTTCTTATTCTTTCACCAAACAATCAAGCATAATTCAAAGACCACTCAAACAACTTAAATTTTTTAGGTTTCTGTTATCACTTTCTATTTATTTAATATTAACGTACAATCAATGTCTCGAAAATGTTCAAGTAATTCAATTCGGTTATACAGTCATAATTTTGTTTTGTGTTGAAGCTCAAGAATTAACTTTCATTTTCACTCACTGATAGATGCTGTCACTGACACTTGCTCTTACCAAATGGTCAGCAGTATTTCATGGGAAGATTTTATAAACTCGAAAGTAGATAAAGACACCAATAACATCGGATACACCTCATATCGAAAGTTACTTATGCATTCTGTTATTTTCTTCTTTTTTTGTTTTTTTTTTAGTTTTTTGTTATGTTCTGGAGGGGGTTATCATCAGACATACAACTTGCACGAACGCGTAATTAAAGGTTTTCGAATTTGATGAAGGTGAAGTTCGATGAAGCTGCATGCAATAAGAATGAGGTCACAAGCAATCTTGGATAAAAATTTAACAATTGATTGGTACTTTGTTAAGCCCCTTAGAAGTACAATGTGATACATAATGATTCTTTAACAAATCAAGTAATGATTCTTTATCTGCACGCTGCGACGACAAAATCTTTGCAAATTTGTTTGTTCAGAAAAAAAGGCTAGGCACAAAATTTAATAGATCTTCCCTTGAATGCCATGTAATTAAAAGAAAACAATTGTATTCATTATAAAACGCAAAGGCTATTTTTTTATTTTAAGCTTAAAATAGAGAAGAGCAAGAGGTTATTAAAATCAAACAGTTTTTTTTTTTTTGCTTGTGACATATGGCAAGATTTTCATTTGCGTAAAGATTCGAATTCGAGATTTTAATCAAATATGACATGATAGAGAAGTCGGAATAAGTAGGTCTGGCGATTTCACCATTCTGGTATGGGCACCTATAGCCTCAATATGGCTTCAAATTTGAACATTCATAAATGGTTTGAGCGAATAAAGTTAAAGCGTTCTTATTTTTAAGAACAAAACTAAAGGAAGAGTATATTCTAGTTTGCTGGCCAAAAGTTGAATGTTTTCAAAAACAGCCCCAATGAGATGTAACAGACAGATCTGCTCCTGTATCAATCAATGCCCAAAAATGATACCCATCAATAATAGCTTCGGTAGCTCTAGAACGTTTTCTTGAACTACAGAAATTAAGTTTACGTCTTTTGTCGATTGATTGTTTAATATAACATTTGGCTATATCATGGCCGTGTTTAGCGCAAAATGAGCAAGCAATGTCTTTGTTTGGCTTTGAAATGGAATTCGACTTTGTGATGGTTTTTATCTAAATTAGTTCGCAGTTGTTTAGCGTAACAATTAGAAATGACATGACCAATTTTCCCACACTGAAAACATTTCTTCTTAGTATAATCTTTTCCATCGTTTGATTTTCTTTTTAAACGTTCACGATCGGTATAAGATTTATTTAAATCCTTACTGCATGAAGGCTTTTGTAAAAGATGATAAAAGTACTAATAACTCGCGAATAGATTTGCAGTTTGATTTCATAGCTGTATTGAGGACTTCAAATTCAGAAGTACCATGAATTACCAATTCTAATAAATCCGTTTCACACCAACAAAAATGTAAAATGTTCTTCTTCTTCTATTTTTTCTTCTTTTCAATTGTTTTTTGTAGATTTATTACTGTCCAAATGTTTGTTCAGATCCCACTTCTGATGTTAGAAACGGCTTAATATTGAAGAATTTCAATTTGAAAATAAATAACAGATCCTTCTCCTCAATCGATGGCTATAATAATCACATATTTTTTCATATTTCATATTTTCAAAACAGTTTTGTTCTCAACTACTAATATTAAAGGACATGGCCCACTTTTGGGCCCAGTGCGTTCATTAACGAAATTGGTATCAAATGAAAGCTGTAGTGGAGCAGATTATTGGGGTGAAATATTTCCGAAATCGTAGGTGGGGTTTTCGAGTTATTTGGATTTAAAGTTGGTTTACTCTGAATGTGAATTTTACTCATTTTTTTTAGAAAACAGCTTATATCGTGTGATCTAAGGCACGTAGGAAAACGATTTTGGTATCAAATGAAAGGTATTTATTTTGTCTTTTACATATATTCAAAATAATTTGCCCACCTGAACTGCATATTCAAATATTTAGTAATTACTTTTTGAATATCAAGTTTTTTCACTTACTTTTTGAACAACGATATCTCTAAAAGATCAACGGTGACATACATTTTTTTTTGCAGCATTTTAAAGATTTATGTCTCACTCTAGGAAGCTTTTTTATAGCCATACATTTTTTAATACTTACTTGAACTATAATAAATAATCTTCAAAGTAATTTATAAAAAGGTGATGCCATTCAAGAAAATATGCCTCATGCTTTTTCTAAGAAATAGTTCGTTTAAGAAAACTTACCATTTTCATATGTTTTGCTGAAGAAGTCTTTCAAAAACACATAAATAATGTTAATTATTTGTTTTTCTTTATTTTTTTTAATATTCATTTTAATTACAACCAAGTTTTACACTCAAACAATTTTTTTTAGTTTAATCTTCTTCATATTCTATTAAAATATTATTTAAAAATTCAGCTGGTGGTATGGTTATATTTTCCTGGTGACGTGCAAATCCAACCTACAACCTACCTACCTACTGTCCTCATGCCAACAAGGCAATTGCAGTAGTAAGCTTTTATTGCGTAGCAACTATTACTTACACTTGAGTCAGTACTTATAAGGATATATGTAAAATATATTTTCTGACTAATGTGTCGAGATTTAATGCGACCCCTGACTAAATAGTTATTGTTTTCCATTAGGCTTGGATGTGCATTATTAATTTGGATCAGGTTTTCACAAACTTCTATCATACAGCTTCCATTATTTTTAAGATGTTCTCCACAATAAGAACGTGCTTGCTTGATTTGATATATTCCGAGTGAAATCTTTCGAAGCTCTGTCAAATCAAGCAAGGGAAAATTATTCAAATTCGGAATATGGCCATTGATTGGACAAAACACTGATCTTGTTCTGTTAAGGTTGTTTACTTTAACAAAATCCCCCAAATAGTTAGGAACGTTTATCCTGTTCAAAACCAATGCTAGTAATACACTAGCATCTTGATTGTCCTCTATTAATGGATGAAACTTATTTAGAATTGCAGCAGAGGCAAATTCTAGTGTGACCATATTCGCGTATTGGATTAGGGTTATTTCTTAAACTGATTGTTTCCAGGGTCTGAACGCAATCACAACATATCAAGTCAGAATCAGATATCTTATATCGTAAAAAGGAAGGGATAGGAAGGGATATAAGGAAATCTAAAACATTTAATATGAGTTTTTTTCGTATTCGTTTATTAGAAGAATCATTAACAAAACAACAATTATCAATGATTTATACGAGTTGTTTTTATTTTTATTTTAAAACAATAAATGAGTAGATTCTAGGTATTAGAAAAAACACGGCTATTGTAAATTGAAAACCTTAATTCTAATGATAATAATTTATTCCAAATTACATTATCATGTACATTTGCACTATTATTATATTATATGAAGCAAATAGGTACATTTACTTTGGTTGTAAGAAAAGTAACGACTTACTTGTTCTGGAGATATCCAACTAACTATAATTGTTCGAAGCGGATTAAGGAGCATTTCAATCCTGCGAGCTTGCATACTGTTTATAACATTTTTTTTTTTTTCACTAATTGAAAACACTTTATAATTCAATTTGCAGGAAACTTAGACTTTTAACTACGCATACTTTTTTTAGAGAACACTGCATCAGAGCAAAAGTGATATGAGAACTTTGAGTTGTTGAGTGAAAGTTGTAAGTAATTTGTGTTTCAATGAGCTTCGAAGAATAGCCTTCCTTGATTCATGTGGTATCACAATGGGCCTTTGATTGGCCTAAGTGTGTCTTTTAACATCCATGACAGCCACTTTAACCTAACCTTAACCTAACCTAAGTAATTTGTGGTACTTTGAATTTGGTCGTCATAAGGAAAATAAAAACATACTTCCAAATTATCAATCACCAATGTAAAGGGTGTTATCAGTATTAAAAAAATGATTACATTACATTACATTTCACAGTACTTCGCACATAAATGTAAAGAACTACAGACACATAGCAGCACTGGTGACTGAGACCATCGGCTAGGACAGAACAATACATTAATACAACAGAGAGAGACAGATAGACACATAGAAAGAAAGCACACATAACAGAAACCTACGTGTCTCAGAGGAGGAGACTTAGATTTGTATTGTCTCATGTTATCGCACGGTGACGTGAAATAACGCCCTACGAAATAAGGCCTCACCTTAAATGCGGCTTTATTTCCATGAAGAAATCGAAATAACACCCGACGGGCCTTATTTCAATTGAATTGTGGAAATAAGGCCACATTTTACATGGAAATAAGGCCGCATTTCCAGAAGATAAAAACAATGGCCCAATATTGTGGGTGATAAGTGCCGAATTTCATTTTGCGACTACTGACCCACTATGCTGGTTCATTAGTCCAGAAATTATATTCAGGGTTTCCGACCTTCGCGATTAATTTCAACATTTTGTAAAACAATAAAA
This sequence comes from Sphaerophoria taeniata, assembly GCA_943590905.1. Lineage (NCBI taxonomy): Eukaryota > Metazoa > Arthropoda > Insecta > Diptera > Syrphidae > Sphaerophoria > Sphaerophoria taeniata. The sequence goes on along the minus strand of OX016540.1, from coordinate 83,301,801 downwards.
TAAGTTTATAACATTTTCAAGGTTTTTTCTGTGCATAAAGCTGAAACATACCGCATGCTTTAAGTCTATGTGCAAACGTTCTTCTGCACTATGGGATGTCAAAGTTCGGTGAGGGTACGGCATTCTACAAGTACACTATACTTTAAGCGAATTTCATCTTATTGCATCTATCTATCACCTAAAATAACCAAGCTGTTTGAATTACATTAAAAGCTGCATCAGAAAGATGGATGGACACAAGCGGAAAAAATTTTGCCCAAAAGAGAATCAATTTGGGGTGTGAAAATAAAAAAATTCGCGCGAATTTTTCTTGCCATATGTCATGTTCATGTGGTATCACAATGGGCCTTTGATTGGCCTAAGTGTGTCTTTTAACATCCATGACAGCCACTTTAACCTAACCTTAACCTAACCTAAGTAATTTGTGGTACTTTGAATTTGGTCGTCATAAGGAAAATAAAAACATACTTCCAAATTATCAATCACCAATGTAAAGGGTGTTATCAGTATTAAAAAAATGATTACATTACATTACATTTCACAGTACTTCGCACATAAATGTAAAGAACTACAGACACATAGCAGCACTGGTGACTGAGACCATCGGCTAGGACAGAACAATACATTAATACAACAGAGAGAGACAGATAGACACATAGAAAGAAAGCACACATAACAGAAACCTACGTGTCTCAGAGGAGGAGACTTAGATTTGTATTGTCTCATGTTATCGCACGGTGACGTGAAATAACGCCCTACGAAATAAGGCCTCACCTTAAATGCGGCTTTATTTCCATGAAGAAATCGAAATAACACCCGACGGGCCTTATTTCAATTGAATTGTGGAAATAAGGCCACATTTTACATGGAAATAAGGCCGCATTTCCAGAAGATAAAAACAATGGCCCAATATTGTGGGTGATAAGTGCCGAATTTCATTTTGCGACTACTGACCCACTATGCTGGTTCATTAGTCCAGAAATTATATTCAGGGTTTCCGACCTTCGCGATTAATTTCAACATTTTGTAAAACAATAAAATAAGTTTATAACATTTTCAAGGTTTTTTCTGTGCATAAAGCTGAAACATACCGCATGCTTTAAGTCTATGTGCAAACGTTCTTCTGCACTATGGGATGTCAAAGTTCGGTGAGGGTACGGCATTCTACAAGTACACTATACTTTAAGCGAATTTCATCTTATTGCATCTATCTATCACCTAAAATAACCAAGCTGTTTGAATTACATTAAAAGCTGCATCAGAAAGATGGATGGACACAAGCGGAAAAAATTTTGCCCAAAAGAGAATCAATTTGGGGTGTGAAAATAAAAAAATTCGCGCGAATTTTTTTATTTTCACACCCCAAATTGATTCTCTTTTGGGCAAAAATTTTTCCGCTCGCTTCGCTCGCAATAAAATCAAATCGATCTTGAAATTTTCGTATCGGCCTCATCCTCAGTCGAAATTCAAAAAGATGTTGAAAATGAATGATAGGAATGCTTGCAAAAATCCTTCTTTGCATTATAGGATGTGTAGTGGTTGCTTTTTCAAATAAAAGGAAACCTCAACAGCTTTGAAAAATGTATTGCTCTGACCATTTTGTCGACGGCTAATAAAGAAACGTGGTCCTAATTATTTATAATTAGTGTAGTATACATACAGGAATTTACGGTTTTTATTTATTTTTTTAGCATGAATATTCGTTGTTTCACCTTTTTTTATTTGGACATTAAACGTAAGATCTAATTGGGACTATTGACCCACCATAGTGGGTTAATAATTCCTAAATCGAGGTCGGCACTTATGACCCTCCATTGTAGATCAGAAGTTCCGAAAAAAAATATCAGGATTTCTGACTTCGGGACGAGTTTCCCTGCGCCAACTTTCTAATCAAAACAGAAAAACCGAAATAAGGCCCCACGGGCATTATTTCTAAGTTGCAATGGAAATAAGACCGCAACCCTTGTAAGGGTCTTATTTCCATAAGAAATGGAAATAAAGCCCTATGGGGCCTTATTTCGTCGGGCGTTATTTCACGTCACCTTATCGCACAGGTGGCCTCAGATGAGCTGGCGATTTTTGTAGAAAAAGAATGCTGCTGAAGCTGGGGTTTGAACCCGTAGCATTCGGCTTAGCAATCCACTACTTTTTTTTCAAATTCATTTTTATTCATTTTCCTTATAACTACTTAATACTAGACAATAGAATTCAGCTAGTTTGATCTAACATCTTATATTTACTTACTGGCCCCAACCGGGCGCTCTTAACAATTCATGGTATCTTACAATTAATGCCTTTCGGCTTATGAACTATTTTGTTTTTTTTTTCTTTTTGTATTTTAAATTTGTTAGAAAATTTTTAAAAACTAACATCACTTTATCATTTTTATGTTTTCTTACATGCTACTTAAAATTAGGTCCTTAAAAATAAAACTTAAGATTAACTAAAACTACCTATTCTACCTAACAACTACTTACAAACTAGAGCAACCACAGCAGCAAATCTTTCTCTTTTTTTTTAATTTCACTTTTTTGTATTTTTTTTTCTTGTTTTTGTATGTATTTTTTTTCTTTTTTGTCAATGTTCTTTTTATTTCATCTTTTGTTTTTTGTAATTTCATATTTGTTGTCCATGTCAATTAATGTGCCACCATGCCTACTCTACTTAAACCTAAACCCAAAACCCTTAGACTAAAACAAGTATACAAGCCGGCCAAGGCTTAAAACCCCACCCCGACTACCCATTATCAAGTGCTGACTGAAGCCACCAGAACTGGTGCTCCTGCTTCACCCTATCAATTCGGTCCCGTTCGGACACAGCCCTACTGAACCGGAGGAGCTCTGCTCCGTCCTGTGCGAGGACGTCTCGATGGTAAAGGAGCCGCCGATCGACGGTTCTCCGCCTGACGTGGTAGATTAGCGGGATCGCCAATCTTTCCTGTATCAGACCGCATTTATCTAGGTGGAGGAATGCCTCTGGTGGAATGAAGCCGCTCGAGCGTGCACTATCAAAATATTCGTCGTTCGGATAGAACGCCCCAAAGATCAAATTATTCGTCGAAGTCATAGCTCTAGCAATGTGACCCCGAATAAGTTTTATCACGAAATTGTCAATTCTGTTAATCCGAGCCTCGTTGTACAGAACCTCGTTAGAATAGTAATGTACATAAGAAGATTCCGGTGTCCGATACAAACCGAGACAGCGTCGAAGACACTGCCTCTCGAACACCCGAATCTTCTCCATTTGAGATGGTGCAACATTGAACCACACTGGACAGCCATAAACGATCATCGGCCGTATGAGGGCCATGTAGCAAATTACCTTCACTCTGGGGTCAAGCCGACTGCTGTGAAACAGCCGTTTCGTCAGAGCGAAGGCTCCTCTGGCCTTAGTCAGAGCAGCATCTATATGTCTGTCGAAATACAGATACTGGTCCAACCAGATACCGAGGTACTTCACTTCACTTTTGCTCGTTAATCGCTGTCCATGAGGCCCAACGATGACCATCTTGCGCCAATTCTTGCGCGTATCCCTCGTGGCCCCGGCCAACGAGGTCCGGAACAGAAAGCAATCCACTACTCTATCCTCTGAACCATGGCCACCTGCTTAAAAAAATTATATTTGGCTAAGTAATTATAAGAAAAAAAGCTTCCTAGAGTAAGTGCGTAAAAAAGTATTTTTTTTTTTGTGAGAAGGGTCCTTAATTATATATGTATATAACTAAAGGTGAGGCATAAATCTTTAAAATGCTGCAAACAAAATTGCATGTCACCGTTGATCTTTTAGAGATATCGTTGTTCAAAAAGTAAGTGAAAAATACTTGATATTCAAAAAGTAATTAATAAATATTTGAATATGCAGTCGAGGTGGACAAATAATTTTGAATATATGTAATAGACAAAATAAATACCTTTCATTTGATATCAAAATCGTTTTCCTACGTGCCTTAGATCACACGATATTAGCTGTTTTCTCAAAAAAATGAGTAAAATTCACTTTCAGAATAAACCAACTTTAAACCCAAATATCTCAAAAACCCCACCAACGATTTCGGAAATATTTCACCCCAATAATCTGCTCCACTACAGCTTTCATTTGAGCCTAATTTCGTTAATGAACGCACTGGGCCCAGACTTCATAGGAAATTTGGCCAACTCCTTTAAAGTGAACAGGCGTATGTCGTTCAAATAGAACAAGTTGTCCTTTAATCCAATTCTTTTTCTTGATACATCTAATACTACCGAAAAAGAGTGCTCTTTTCCTAGCCAAGGCCGGACAATGGCAGAAAAAGTGTGGGCCTGTTTTTTTTCATCCTGATCCTCACAGCTACGACAGCAAGTGTTAAATGGTATACCCAATTTTGTCGCATGCTCCCTTATAGGCCAGTGCCGTTTGCAAGTAGCAACAATCCTGGCTATGTCATGCCTTGGTTTGCAAATTAAATTGATTGATTTTGGTTTGTTATAGGCGGGCCAGATTTTCCTTGATATAATGCAACTGGTTCAGCTATTCCACCTATGGTTTGCTTCTGATGTATATTTGGTCAGGATATTGCCCTTCACAACTCAGAGAGCTGAGCATATACTCTCACTGCCAATGAATTGTGATTGGCTCTCTCATTTTCCTCATAGCTCCTATGGCTCGGTATCCAGATAAGAGTGACGCTCAAGTCAAGTTCCTAAAGGGCCCCTCTGCATTGCTGGACAAATTAGGAGGATGATAAAGCTGAATCAATGGCTTAAATACCTGCCTGACTATCTGTTAGTATGGCTACATTTTGGTTCTGTTGGATATTTTTAAGGGCTATACAATCTGCCTGTATCGCTAACAATTCTGCCTGGAAAACACTGGCAAAGTGTGGAAGTCTATAGGATTTTGAAATCGTAAGAGATTCACAGAAGACACCTGCACCAACACCGCATTCCATCTTCCAACCATCCGTGAAGATAGTATTGTGTTGAAGTCTTTCGTCACATCGCCTTTCTCCCATTCGGTTCTTGACGGGGGCAAGACTCTAAACTTCTTTGAGGTGTTTAGGGTAGGGATGCAGTAATCGGTGGTTGTAGAAAGGATGTCTGATAGTATCAAGCTTGTTTGATAACAGTGCCCGTAGGATTTGGTTTTCCAGCAGCCTATTTCTTTTAGTCTCAAACTGCAGGACACCTGATATTTAATGAAGAGGTCAATCGGAAGAAGGTCCAGGATGACGTTAAGTGCATCCGTTGGATAGGACCTAATTGGCCCTGATATCCCTACGCAAGCATTTCTCTGCACCCTTGTAAGCTTGTTTACTATGTAAGATTTGCTGAGAGCGGGCCAGCAAACAATGGATCCATAAACAAGTATCAGTCTTACAACTAGTGATGGGATCATTCGAATGATATAATCGATTATAATCGATTATGGCAATCATTCGAGATCATTCGATTATTGAAATCATTCGAATGATTTCTCAAACCCTGCTACAACTACTACTCTTCAAAATTAAAATCTCAAATGAAAAAAAATCGAATGACGATTATTAAGTATTCGAATGACCATTATTATCATTCGAATGCAAATAATCGATTATTAGTATTCGAATGAAAAATCATTCGAATGAATAATCGATTATTAATAATCGAATGAAAAATCATTCGAATGAAAATAGTACTCGAATGAAAATAGTAATTGAATGAAAATAGTAATCGAATGAAAAGAATCGATTATTATTATTCGCATAAAAACAAATCGAATGATGATTATTTTAAGTTTTAATTCGAATGACGATTTTATTTCTAGTTGAATTTGCAAATCTTTGGAATGGAATTTTGTTTATGATTTTTGGTTACTTTTATAAAGGCAAACAAAAAATTTTACATATTTGGATATTCTTTGCTTTTATTTTTTTTTTTTGTAATCATAGCTTTGGTCTGAAAACTTTTACTTTTGTACATGATTGGTAAATATTTTTGCGAATTAGTGTTTAAAAAATGATTAGAATACTGGACATTGTTTATAGCTAAGTAGAATAACAGACTATTTTTAAAAATGTTTATAAATTGGAATTGAACAATAAACCCAGGTCAGTACCTACCATTTGAGAAGGTTTTTTCTAAGGCATTGACGAATGACCGTCAATATTATTATAACTATAAAATAGCTCATTGTGCACTGTAAACTTTAAATTTTTCACCATTTTCATTCGATTTCGTAATTCAAATGATCATTCGAATGATCATTCGATTATTCAAATCATTCGAATACTATATTCTCGATTATTGAAATCATTCGATTATGCCCATCACTACTTACAACCGCTGTGTATGTCCATTTTATCATTTTTGACTGGAGGCCCCACTTTTTGCCGAAGGTTTTGTTGCAGGTGCAACACACACCTTTCGCACACGTTCTTCAATGTTAAGCTTCCAGTTTAATTTGGTGTCTAGTACTACGTAAGGCTTGTAGGTCGATAATAATCTTTAGCAGATTCATGCCCTCTTCTACCAAGACAAAGGGGCATGGTTTAGAAAGAGGCAACCTTTAAAGACGCTCTAAAGCCGTGGTATCTACTACTAAATCAAGCTGATTTAGCAGCATTATGGGCATTATTCCATCTATCCGATTCATAATCAATTTCATGACAACTCAGAATAAATACAGATTGTATAATGTATATGTCATGTTATTCAGATTTATTAGCATAGAGAATATTATAATACTAATATAATATTACATATTCTCTATGTTTATTAGGTCAATTCGAAATGTGATGACTAGGTAAACGAAATTAAAAACAATATCAACGTAGAAAGCATTTCTGTTTCAGTTCGATATTCCTAAATCCCAAAAATTAAGTATCTACTTAAAATTTAACTAGTTGCGATTGCGTCAGCAAAATATTCTATTGTGATTGATGATACTATATATATATATATATACCTGCACGAAGGGAAACTAATTACGAAAGTCTAAGAAGTTCTTTCGCATGTTGCAGCCATTTGTGCTGTCACACAAACATTTTCGTGTTTTTTTTTTTCAACAATAAATTCTTTTACACAATTTTTCCTGCTTTTATTTTCTTGTCTGTTGGATGTTTAACTTTTTTTCTCGACCTAATCCAAGCAGACAGAGTCATCCAGAAACGAATAGACGACAACGATCGAAGAACAAAAAAATATACTTTTTTGGGTTAGAAAACAGCAACCAAACATCATCAATCAATAAAAATCTCACACTTTTTTTGTGTCTCCGACAAGTTCCTTAAGTTTTCTCAATTAGTTTTGGATGATTTAACATGTTTTTGAAGACGAAAACAAAATTAAAAACTTTCGAGGTTGGCAAAGTTATTGGAACTCTAAGCAAGATAAATGGATTTATTTTGAAAATTTTAAAGATTTGTGAGATTGTTTTTTTTTTTTCTCGGAAAATCGTGTAACGTAACAATGTTTGATGTTGATGGCATGTAGGTAGTCCTTTTCCTAGATTTTTATATTTGTTTTGAGTAGAATCTCGTTGGAGATAATATTCCCTACTATCCGAACTTCATCAAATTTGATGTATTTTATTTCTGACTTCCACATTCAACTAAATGTATTACATACATATACGGAAGAAAAAATGTACTTAAATACATTGTATTTCTATTTAGCTAGTAGCCGCGAGATGACAATCGATTGTAGTGCCATCTTGAGATCTGGCGCACTGCTATTTTTTTTACATAAGTTTGGTATTGGGAAAAAAATAGCTTTGCACCAGAACTCAAGATGGCACTACAATCGATTGTCATCTCGCGGGTACTAGCTAAATAGAAATACAATGCTTAAATATAACAGCCACTTCAGCCTAACCTGCCCGTTGCGTTCTAAAAAAAAACTTCGAAACGAAATATCAATTGACCTCTCTAACTATAAGCTTTCCTGAGTTGAAATACATTAACTACCGTATTTAACTGTTTCATACTACTCGCATAATGGCCTTCCTTAGATAAATAAATTGAAAGCGTTGTCACCTTCCAAACCATGAATTTGTTCAGCATTTTAAAATACCAGGATTAGATGCGGATTTAGTAGACGTTGATATAATGGTGTCTTAAATGGTGAAAAATTTGGGAAAAGTACATATACAGACAGTTGGGAATGATTGCTCATTTGCAAGTCTCTCCAGTAAATTAATTTCTTGCACAAGGAAATGAATGACCCGTAAGCCTTCCCATCACTATTTTTTTTATGCAAGATAGTAGAGTTCAGAAGAAGACTTGACAAAGTGAATTTTCAGAATTTTGTTTGCAAAATTTCATCCGTTCCTAACCAAACCTAAAAAATCTTTAGCACAGATTTCACATCAGTGTTTATGTAGATTTGGTTTCCTTAAAAAATATTTCACAAAGCTTCTCATTCAAAAATTTGTTTATTGCTCAAAAATTGAAATAACGTGAAACAAAACTTTTCCCGTCATTCTTTCTAGACATAACATTTTCACCGGAACTGAAAAGTCCAAGTCCAAGGTAATCTCCTTTAAATAGAGATGAACTTTTTCTCGAATTTTTGTTTGTTTATATTTTTCTCTTTTTTTATCATCAAACAAGTTATCCCTTTGAAATTTGCATATTTCCCTGATATCGAAGAACGAAACACTCCACAGAACAAAAGATTGTGCACAAAGTGAGCAGGAACGAACGCTTAAGCAGAAAAGTTTTGTAGTTTATTCCTGGCGAGAACGAACAAAAGGAATTACTTTGAATGTAGGGCAATATTTGCATTCCATTGGGCGACGTAGCATAGTGATACTTTTTCTTCTAAAGTTTATCTGTTATCGTACTGAATTACTTGATTTTTTGTTTAAATAAAATTTGAAATAAAAAAAAAGAAAAATGCAAAAAAACAATGCGAAACGTAAGAGACCAAAAGTCAGATCGAAGGAAGTTTTTTTTTATTTTCCAAAACTAAGAAAAACAATTTTGTCTAGTTTGTTCATTTGAATAGATTTTCTTATCTTTGTCATGGACATTTAGTCAAACCGAAAACATGTAGTCCACTTCATCTAGTTTTTATTTGGGAATTGACATAGCAGAACAAGTAACAAAAAGTTGAAAACAATTGGTATATTGGTACCCTTATATCATTCATTCATAGTCCAATAAAAAAGATTGATTTTTTTAAATTCAAAGGTTTTTTCCTGACAAAAATGTTATCAGATTTCTACATATTTTTTTTAAGAATTCGGTGTTTCGAAAATAGATCACAATTTTTATCGAAATTGTAAAACACAGCATTATACTTATACAGGGTGATTAATGTAATAAAATATTATATTTTTCTTAATATTCAATTTCTTTAAATTTGAAAAAAGTTGTTTAAAAAAAAACAATGTTTTCAAAATTTTAGCTTTTCAAAATGCTTTAGTGAACTTAAGCTAATATCAAAAAACCGGATGAAAATTTCCTTAAGGGCTAACTATAATAAGCGGAAGCAAACGGAAGATAGTGGTCAGAAACAAACGAAATGCTCCCTTCCGAACTGTCAAATAAGCAAGCTACCCAAAATGGACGGATGTGCATGGGAGTATCCTTCAGAATAAAACATCTGTTTTTCGTTTTCAAAAGTTTGCGAATTTTGTTGTTCACACAAAGAGTAAGCAAGTACAAGAAATAATTAAGTACTTAAGATCGACAAAAATATCGAATTTCTCTTCAGAAAAATAAATAAATTCATTCAGCTGCCAAATTTTCGTCAGTTAAAATCAAAAGGGAGCATATTTTACATCCATTAGCAAAACTGATCGAAAACTGACGAAACGGAGCAATCCTCTATTTAGGGCAAAATATATAAATTTCTTATTCTCGCTCAGTCCGGCCGCGCCGTTTCATTTATTAAAGGGAGCGGGTCATATTTCTGGTTTCAAAATTCTGCTTTTCAAAATTTTGCTTTTTAATCGAAAAATTCTGATTTTCAAAATTTTGCTTTTTTTTGCATTCTGGTCACCAAAATTCGGTTTTTTCAAATTCTGCTTTTCAAAATTCTGGCTGTTTGAAATAAAAACATTCTGCTTTTTTTATGTCTGTTTATTCATAAACACAAAAATATTTCGGGTTGGGGTCAAAATTCAATTTAGTCACTATTCGTCCCTTGCACTTGTCTCTAAGTTAAAGTGACCATTCGTCCCACATTACGTGGGACAGTCCCACGTCGTCTGTCCCACACTGAAAATTGTCCCACAATTGTCCCACAAAACCAAAAATGTCAAACGCATAACCCACAAAACAAAAGATGTCCAAAAAGGTTTTCTAAAAATGAACACTCACTTTTCTCTCTTTTTTTTTTTTTTTTTTTTTTTTTTTTTTTTTTTTTTTTTTTTTTTTTTTTTTTTTTCACTGAATGCTACAAGCTCTTTAAAAATCAAATGTATGACCACTGAACAGACCCATAGTTATCTTCATGTCTGATTGTCAAAACTCAAAAGAATACAAAACCATAGTATAAGAAAACTATAGTACATTCACGAGGCCATTTGAGACTGGCGTCATCTGTAATCACATTGGCACAAACAGATTTATCAAGGACAAAGTATATAAAAACTGAAAACGCCAATTCTGCGGTATACAGGAACAAACACAGAATTCGGCTTTTCGGAGCTACTATTAGTGATTGGCATAATCGAATGATTTCAATAATCCAGAAAATAGTATTCGAGTGATTTGAATAATCGAATGATCATTCGAATTACGAAATCGAATGAAAATGGTGAAAAATTTAAAGTTTACAGTGCACAATGAGCTATTTTACAGTTATAATAATGAATGCCAATATTAATTAATATTTGTTAGTTCAAATTAAAAAAAATACCTATATAAATAAAAATAAATACAAAAAAAGTTAAAAAACATCAAAGTGTACAAAATCTTAAGATTATTACATTAAAATAAAAGAGTTCGCCATGAGAGAAATAACTATTTAAGAAAATTATACTGTCCAAATTTTTCTCAGAAAGGCGGCGACGATGGTCATTCGTCAATAGACCTGCCTTAGAAAATACCCTCTTTTAGACGGTACCGACGTAGCAGGTATGGCAATATTCTCCCAAATGAAGTTCATAGAGCTCTGGTAAGGAGTTCTTGTGCAGCTTCCAACATACATATTGAAAGTTTTCAGACCAAAGCTACTTTTAAAAAAAAAATATGAAAAAAAGAATAACTCAAAATAAAAATTTTTGTTCGCCTTTAAAAAATGTAACCAAAATTCATAAACAAAAATCCATTCCAAAGATTTGCAAATTCAACTAGAAATAAAATCGACGTTCGAATTAAAATTTTAAATAATCATCATTCGATTTTCTTGTATTCGAATACTAATAATCGATTCTTTTCATTCGAGTACTATTTTCATTCGAATGCTAATAATCGATTATTTGCATTCGAATGATAATAATAGTAATTCGAATACTAATAATCGTCATTCGTTTTTTTTTTATTTTCATTTGAGATTTGAACATTGAAGAGTAGCAGTTGTAGCAGGGTTTGAGAAATCATTCGAATGATTTCAATAATCGAATGATCTTAAATGATTGCCTGATTTTAAGTTGTTTTTCTTAGAGTTGTTTTTTTTTATGAATTGATTTTATTAATTTTGTTTTTTGTTAAGTTTTGCTATAGATTTTTGTTTTTCCTCAATATTTTGTGAACTATTTTAATGAAAATAAAATGTCCCGCATTTGCAAACAAAAATTGTGTATACAGTCCATTTCGGATAAAAATTGTTGATTTGTCCCACATTTTAAGTCAATGGATCTGGTCACTTTACTCTAAGTCGATTAGCAGGTTTTACATTTGTGTAACTTTTCAAGATAAAACATATAGCCATCAACACAAAATTTTTCTTTTCCCTTATTGGATTTTACAATCGAAATATTCATGGTAAAATTTGAACACTAACTCGAAGGCGTTACAAATTAGACTAACCTTACAGCACAGATAATAAATTTATATAAATTTATTATCTGTGCTAACAGCTTACAGGAGATAAAGAAGGTATGTACATACTACATATTATACATACTGATGTAACTATGTACCTATGCAAACACAAAATAATCTTCTGCTAACCTGTAATGGTAGAAGGTATTCTGCAAATAATATAGAAAAGAGAGGTTTGAAAATATTAAAAAGCGCGCGCTTTTTAATATTTTCAAACCTCTCTTTTCTATATTATTAGCAGAATTTTGGTAAGCAGAATTTTGAAAAGCAGAATTTAAGAATTTAGAATTTTGAGCAGCAGAAATTCGAAAAGCAGAATTTTAAAAGCGGAATTTTGAAAAGCAGAATTTTCAAAGCAGAATTTTGACAAAATAATTTTGACCCCGGCAGAATTTTGACCCCAACCCTTCATTAAAGTGAGCAAAAGAAGTAGGCTTGTCCCTCTCTTCTTTAAGCTATCACTTAAGCAATGAGCAAATGCACTAGTAAAAGTTGAACGAAAATATAACAGACGCCCGCCGGCCGCTTAGGTACATTATGAGGGGAATAGACACCCCAAGTCCAACCTATATGCCCTAGCTGTTTGTGACACCTTATGCAAATCACCCTGTCTATGTATAACTTATACAGCGTGTCCGATAATTCGTCTGCCATACTTTGGGACAGTGGCGTTACTATCACCCGTCTTACCGGTTTCGCAGGGGGCCCCAAAAGCTGGCAAGAATTTTGTTCATCTAAATATTAAAAACAATAATAAATAAAAGACATACAGACATACATGTTTTATTGCAGATAAACTACAATCATATCTCAAAAACCACATTTCTTGTTTGGTATTAGACAATGGTGCAATGCCTGAGATCTAAAAATTCTGGGATTGAACATTTTTACGTTTTTTTTGCGAACAATATTAAGATATGGATGTTACTACACACTTTTCTCTCAGAAAATTCCTCCTTGAAATCGGAACGACTATGTCCAACTCAATCGTCATCCCGAAATGATTCTCCACAAGCTGTTTCTTTCAGGTATTGTAATATTTTGAAGTGCCTTCAAACTCATTCTTATGGGTAATTCGAGAACCGAGAGAAATGAATTGTGTGAAGACGAAATACTTTCTGATGGCGAAGCAAGATTGCGGGTCAATATTTTCCATGGATGTCTTGGTATTATTTGCAATCGACTTGAAAATTTGAGGAACGTTATCAAAACTTTTCGAGTACTTCAACCTAAGGAATTAACAAATATGACAGATCAAGAACTCTACACAGAAGCTTTAATACTTGCGAATACTTATTTTGAAGACGTTACTGAAAAATTTCGTGAACAATTGGTTTCATGCCTCAAAAGGCGTATTAATTTCTGAACTCAACTGTCAATTTTCGGGTCTACCACGAAATCTCGAATGCAAATATCTCGAAAAGAAATACTAGAAAGTAAAATTCTCGAAAACAAAAATCTCGAATATAAAATCTCGAAATACAAAAATCTCGAAGAAAATTAAAAATAGTAACCTATGTATATTTTCCATCTTTGGTCTTGTGCAGACTAAACAAGAAAAATCTTACCAAGAACTCAAACCAGAGTTGATGCTGAGCATAGAAGACTTATAGTTTTAGTTGATAAGCCGTACGTTGGCCTGTACAAGCTAATTCATGCTTAAGTGCACGAGTCAGTTCAGGCAGGATGTAAGGTAGAAAAATTGAAATGGAGGAAGAATTTAAAATGATGTGGGAGTACCTATGCCATAAAAGAAAAACAAATTTTGAAAATAATGGAAGAAACAGAAGAAAGAAGCTATATCGGTTTAGAATAATACCACTTAGGTAAAATAAAAAAAAACATATTCCTGGGAAGGGCCCCTGCTAAGACTCCAACTAGGGCCCCCATATCTATAGTTACGCCACTGCTTTGGGATGTGATTTTTGGTCTTATTCTAAGAAAAAAAAATAGTTCTACAGTAATCTGATTTTTAACTTTTATCAGTTTTTGACGATTAAAACAAAAAAAGTCTAACTTTGGTGACCTATGTTAAGATCAATTTCTCTGTCAGTACAAATGTTAGGGACATCATTTTGCACCTTTTTTTTAAGTAGAAATACTAACCTTTCAGACCATTAAATTGAGCAGATACGTTTTTTTTTTTTTTAAAGGTTACCAGATATTCAATTTTAAATGGTGTTCAATTTTTCTTGGCGGAGCAAAATTTTGACTTTGAGGACAATTTAAAAAAAAAATGCGTACACATTTTCTTATATTTCTTAGTAAAATCTAAAAGAATTGATAGTTTTTAATTGAATGGTTCTGTATTGCTTGCAGAATTTCGCTCGTCATCGCTATTATACAGCTTGGAAAAGTGGTTTTTCCATATCCCCAGCACTGACTGGTTCTATAACGATGGTCCTTTGATGGTCTCTACAGGCTTCGGTTCGGGGTGTATAAGCCCTGGAGGTTTTTTTTTTAACTTTTTGTAAAACTTTCGAACCCCGTTCCTGTTGTGACATCCCTCTATCTCCTTGATCGCGTGCTTCTCATGCTCCATTTTTCTTTCTGAGAAGTTTGTGCTCCTCTCTCCTTTTCTGTTCGTAGAGCTCACGAGCTGCTCGTGTCCTTCTTTATAGCGCCGCTGTACATGCCTCTTGTTTAGCTGCATGTGCTCGCCGGCACTCATCGTCAAACCAGGGTTTTCGTTGTGGTGGCCGTGTAAACCCTAGCACTACAGAGGCGGCATCTCTGCTGGCTGCTTGGCATTGCTGCCACTGGTTCACTACATGTTGTGCTGGCAGCAAAGGACTTCTGAGGAGATTTTCGGAGACACGATCGGAAAAGGATCTAGCAATCTCTTGCGATTGTAGCCATTTGACGTCGAATTTTCTCCTAGCATTTTCACGAGTTGGCCTTGATCGGGATATCCGCATTCGTACCTTGGCTACAACAATGGTAGTGGTCCGAGTCAATGTTGGCACCTCGGAATGTAGGGACATCTTGCATGCTAGGGAAGTATCGTGCGTCGATCACAATGTGATCAATCTGGTTGACGGTTGATTGATCAGGAGATTTCCATGTTCTCTTGTGGATATCGAGATGTGGGAATCGCGTTTTTGCTACCAGTACGTCTCGCCCCGCAGTGAAATCGATTAGCCTAAATCCGTTATCGGAGGAGGTATCGTGTAGGCTATATGTCGTCCGATTATTCCAACAAAGATTTCTTCTCTACCCAGCTTAGCATTAAAATCTCCAAGGACAATTTTAAGCTAGGACATTTGCTCAAAGGTCTTGCCGAGGAACTTCGTAGAATCTGTCTTTGGTGTCTTGATCCTTTTCCTCAGTGGGGTGTGAGCGCAGATGAGCCTTATGTTTGTGAATTCAGACTTGATGCGGATTGTCGTGATGCGCTCATTCACTGAGTTGAAACTCATGACCTTCCTCATGAATCGAGTCCCAACTACAAATCCACATCCAAATAGACGCTTATTTTGTTTCCGGTAGCATTCGCGTAGTAGATATCAAAGTTGTTCATTTTACGTAGGCCCGGACCATCCAATCGCATTTCTTGGATGGCATAGCAGTCAAGGGCTTCCGCTAGTTGTTCGGCTGCACGTGGTCTGCTAAGGGACCTAACATTCCAAGTGCAAAACCGAAATTCGTTGTAATTAAATCGTTTGCGTGGGTCGTCATCATTAATTCCGTCCGTATCCGAGGCTTGTTGGTGGTTCAGAACTATAGTTTCTTTATTAGGTCGGGCAATCACTTCGACGTACGACCCCCAAAGTGGAGGCCAGGTCTTTAGTTTAACTCTAAGACGAAGAGCCGGCCAAACCGCTCCTTATAGACCTGGGCCGCGAATATGTCGTAGTAGCCCTATAAAGGTGTTCACTAAGTTGTTCATCCTGACTTTAACTGTAGACGCCACCGTTGATTCCATCTTGGGAGTTATTCCGCTTCCGCCGGTTGAAAAGGACACATACTCCTCCCCCTCTCTCTCTTTGCTGCCGCCAACAACTTCCCACTGGGGGTTGGAACCCAATCTTCGGGTGAGGTACTGGACACCCGATGTTCACCGCGGGGAGGTGGAGAGTAGAAGTTGATAGACAGAGAATGTCTGTGTTCTTTGTAGATCATAAAGACAGTCTCGCGTACATAAGCACAACATACGTACAATACATCCGTTTCGACTGTTTTTCATTTAGAGTTTTCATTTGAAAAAACAATCAAAACTTTCCAAGTCAGTCGAAATGATTTGGAAAATAGCTTTTTTCGTTTCGATCTTCTTTTTTGCTAAAGGTTATGAATACTGCTCTAAGGAAGCCCAACTTTGTATAGCAGGCAGACGTCACATAATATGTAATGAGGAACAAATTGTAAGTAGAATTTGTTTTTGATTTGATTTTCTCTTGAGCTTCTTTTCACAAACAAAAAAGACACCAGGTTCTGAATACAAGAGACATTATCCAATGACCGATCGTCTTAGAGAATGGATTCTATACTATCACAATTACTTCCGGAACGAAGTTGCATGTGGGGGGTTGCAAGCCAAAGACGGTATCCTACCCAAAGCTTCAGAAATGAGAGAACTAGTAAGACTTCTATTGTCTCAATAAAAAATTATTATATTTGCATATTGAAACTAACGCCAGGCTTGGGACTATGAACTTGAGTTTATAGCAAGTAAACATGCGCAGCGCTGCGTTATGAAGCATGATCAGTGTCGAGCCACCGAACGCATACCGATTTCAGGACAAAATTTAGCATATCACAAGACAACAGGAACTCCAAGAACTGCATTAACTCAAGCCTATAGATCCATTGAAATGTGGTATGAGGAGTACAAAGACGTGCCATTGAAAATACTCAAGGAGTTTGCAAAGTTAGAACAAAGTGCGTAAGTTGATTCCTTAAAATTAGACGAAGAAAAATTGTGTGGTGTCACTCTTTTGTCGTTTTCCATTGGTCATTTATTTGACGTTTCTTCTTCTACCTCCAATGGAACGAGTTGTGCTGCATGTGTCATTCTTCGGACGATTCTTTTTTCAAAACAGCAGAGTTCTGCTCTTCTCAGAAGCATTCCGTCTATCAAAGTCAGTCCAATGGAACGATTTCAGAAGACTTCTGGACTCTTCCGAATGCTTCTGGACGTCCAATGGAAAACGACATAACATTTTGTTTCCAAGTGAATTTAAATGGAACATAACCGATATATTATTTTAGTAAAATTGGTCACTTTACCGTGATGTCTAACGATAAAGTTGGAAGAGTTGGCTGTGCTTTGACATTTTGCACCGCCTTCCCGGATAAACCCCCCGAGGAGTAAGTATCTTTAGCAATTGTATTAAATAAAACTACTAACTTACTTTGCAGACAATATACTTACAATCACATTACCTGTAACTACGATTACACCAATATTCCCGGGCAAACTGTCTACACGGTTGGTGATGATTTAAATTGTGAAGCTTTGGGCACAAAAAAGAGTACAAATTTTACTTGTCTTTGTGGAAAAACCTTTTAAATACGTTTTCACCTTTACCTTAATTTTATTAAAGACTTGAAGTACAATAAAAAAGCTTATTAGTGGAACTCGAAGTCATTTTTTATTTCTGATTTTTTTATCTGGTAGATATCAGTGCACTCATGAGGACCCTAACGTCCTCAACAACCTCTGTCTACCAGGTCCTATACTCTCACCTCCACGTTGTGACCACCGAGTGTCTAGTACCTCAGCTGGAGATAGGGTGAAAACTCCCATGGAAGGCTTTGGCGACAGCTAACGAGAGAGGGCGGGGAGAGTGTTTTCCACTGAGGCACTACTCCTTTTTCCAGGCGGCAGCGAAAGAATTCCCAGGATTGAGTCAACGGTGGCATATACAGTTCCAGTTAGGTGGAACTACTCAGTGAACACCTTATACGGGCTACTTCGACATATTTGGAGCTCAGGCCGATAAGGAGCGGTTTATCCGGCTCTTTGCCCTTGGAGTTTAAATAAGGACCTGGCCCTCCAGGTTGGGGGTCGTGCTTTGGGGTGACTTCCCAATCACATAAGGAACAACTTGTTGCGAAGTAACAACAAGCCTTGGAAACGGACGGATTTACTGATGAACCTTTCGAGGGGCCAACTGCAACATCGGCTCGGACCACTACCTCGTTGTAGCCAAGGTAGTGCAGTGGATATCTCGACAAAAGCCAAAAACAGGAAGTGCTAGAAGAAAGTATGACGTCGGACGGCTACAATCGCATGAAATCGCCAGATCCTTTTCCGATCGAGTATCAAGTAACCTCATGAGAAGTCCGCTACAGTCAGCATCGAATATTGAGAACCAGTGGCAGAATTGCCAGGAAAGCATTAGGGATGCTGCCTCGAATGTGCTGGACTTCACGCGGCCACCAAAACGAAACCCCTGGTTTGGTGATGAATGCAGGCGGGTTCATGCAACCAAGCAAGAAGCATACAAAGCAGCGCTGCACAGGAGGACGAGACCAGCTCGGGAGCTCTACGAGCATGAAAAGCGATCGATCGAGGATGTTGCGAGACTAAGAAACAGTAATGAGGTTCGGAAGGTTAACCAATAGGTAAAACGAATGACTCCAGGTTACCGAGCACGAACTCAAGCCTGTACAGATAAACAGGGCAATATCGTAGTAGAGTCACAATCAATGCTGACGATATGGAACGGCGATGACGAATCAAAGCCCGCTGTCAGGCAGAATGTACCATTCAATGACGACGATGCAAGCCAAGATTTCCATCTACCTGACCTTGAAGAAGTGAAGATAGCAATTTCTAAGCTTAAAAACAGCAAAGCTGCGGGAACTGATGGCATCACTGCCGAACTCTTCAAAGCAGCCGGCGATGAATTGGTAAGGAGCATTCACCAACTCATCTGCACCAACAACAGAGACATCAGCCTCCTTAACATCGCCTATATGATCTTTTCTGCTGTACTATGTGAACGTCTGAAGTTTGTCAACAATATCGTGTGTCAACATATCAGTGTTACTTAAGACCAGGAAAGTCCACCATCGATCAAATATTCACATCACGGCAGATCCTGGTAAAAAACTCAAGAATTCCAAATCGACACCTACCATATTTTTATCGATTTTAAGGCCGCGTATGACAGCATCTATAGAGAAGAACTGTATAAAGCCATGTTCAGTTTTGACATCCCTATAAAACTCATTCGTCTGAGAGGGTTGACAATGGAGAACTCACGCTGCTCCATTAAAGTCGGTAACGACCTCAACGACACCTTCAATGTCGAAAAAGGCTTTAGACAAGGTGATGCACTGTCATGCGACTTCTTTAATATCATACTGCAACGAAAAGTGCAGAACTCCCTCGTCAACACTAGAGGCACTTTCTTCCAGAAGTCTGTACAACTACTCGCGTACGCTGATGACATTTATATCATTTAGAGAACGCAGCGTGATGTCAACAGTGCTTTTGCGAGTATACAGACAGAGGCTGAAAAAATGTGTTAAGCGGTCAATGAGGGCAAAACCAGTGATCACTTATACCAAGATTGGAAACCTTGCTGTCAAAGTGACATTTGCCTACAAGCTGAGGGTCCAGGTTAGCTGAAACAGTATGCGTGTAATACAAACTTAAGGGGCCAGGTTAGCTGTAAGAGTATGCGTGTTTTTGTAATAAAGATACAGTTGCCTACATAATAAAAAGCAAGTGAGCTGCAAGAGTATGTGTGCATGAAAAAAATAACTTTTGCGGTATTTGGAGGGTAAAACGTAGGTAGGTTTCCAATCTTGTTATAAAGTGATCACTGGGCAAAACAAAGTACATGCTGTCATCGAGAAAGGACACCCAACACCGACGTCTTGGACAAAACGTCACGATATATGCATATAATTTCGAGGTAGTTAGGGACTTTTTATACCTTGGCTCCCCTATCAACATGGACAATGACATCAGCGCCGAGATCAAAAAGAGAATAACTCTTGGTAATCGCTGTTTCTTCGGGCTAAGAAGACAATTGAGTAGCAAAGCCCTCTCCCGAACAACTAAAGTGATGCTCTATAAGACCCTCATCATCCCCGTCCTGCTATATGGTGCAGACGCATGGAGCCTGTCAAAAGCGGATGAGAGCACCCTAAACCGGTTCGAGAGAAAAGTTATACGGAAGATCTATGGTCCTGTCTGCATAAACGGTGAATGGAGGAGAAGATTTTACCACAAACAGTTCGGGCTGTACAGCGACACTGATTTAGCTAAAAGAGTGAAGGTGCAAAGCCTCAGATGGCTTGGTCACGTGGAGAGGATGGACACCAATACTCCGGCCCGTAAAGTGGCGTGTGCAAGTTGAAGATGACCTCAGCCAACTTGGCATGCGAAACTGGAGACAGCTAGCTAGGGACCGAGCTGGCTGGAGAGGTTTGTCGATTGAGGCCCAATTACGACCTGACTGTAGCGCCACCTTAAGTAAGAATAAATTTGTTTGTTTACATTTTTATCTATTTTTTTAGTTGATAGAAAATTTAATGTGTGTCTGTCTATCAAAAACAATTATTGACAGTTAAAGGCTGAAACACAAACACCCTTTAGCTTCGGCTTTGCCTGACGTTTACGAGTTCAGCCAAAGGAATTTAGTAGATACTATCAATATGAAGCTTCGGCCTCACGTTTCGTACGTAATGTTACGTAACGGGACTCCAAGCGGAAGCTCTAGTTCAAATATGCTGAACATTTGCTTTGTCTGACAGTTCAACAGCTTCTGAAAAAGTCCACAAACAAAATTCATTGGTTTTTGGAGGGATGATGACGATGGAGAGAGAACTGTCATTCAAAGCAAACTCGAAGCGTTTTTGTATTTTAGCCATAAAGGCTAAAACACAAACACGCTTCAGCTTCGGCTTCGTCTGCGTTACGATGCACCCGCTTCACTTTTGCTTTGAATGACAATGTGCACTCTGGGTCGCTCTGTGGCGCTCTAATTTTGCACTGAGCTGTTCGATGTCGCTCTTTTTTCGCCCCGGTGCATCTCAACCGTGTTCGATGTGTATTCAGTGCTCGCACCGGGAGCGCTCTGAATCGCCCCAAGTTTTTTTCGGGCGAGAATTTCGGAGCTGTTCGAATCAGCTGTTGCTATACAACAAAGGAAAAAAAACAGAGCACTACTTATGCGTTCGATGTGAAACCAAACCCAGAGAAATTTTTCAGTTTTTTGACAGCTCCGTTCAGAGTTGTGACAAGCACCGGAGCGCCCCGGGGCTGGTTACATCGAACAAACCTATCATCATCAAACAGATTTGCCACTTTACTCCTTTCGAAGTAGTCTAATTCGATTTTTGAAAAGCTTTGAAAATCTATTCCCACTTCGCTCCATCAACAATGTTTTGAAATCTACTTCACTCAGAAAAAAACTTACATCGATTTTACTTGATATTTCGAAAATCTGCTTCGATTAACTCATGGAGTAATTTTATGCCTACAGTTCTCTTATTTTCGTCAGGAAAATAGATAATCGACATCTGCATCTGCATCTGCAGTTTCTATCCTTATACACGAATAAGCGGACACACTTTACAAACACGAAATGTCAACCCATACATATACCTACGCAAAGTATGAGTTACGTGATTGTCAAGTGTTTAATATTTTAGGCCGTGTTCGACTTGTGTTAAAATGTTGGTTAAATTTAACCACAAGTGTCATATTTTAGTCTACTTCGATTCCTTTTTTTTCGAGTGGTAACGCTGCTCCAAAAAACAAATGAACAAACAGCTGTTGAGCTGTCAGACAAAGCAAAAGTTCAGCATATTATTTGAACTAGAGCTTCCGTTTGAGGTCACGTTACGTACGAAACGTGAAGTCGAAGCGTCATTGTGATAGCAAGCATTGAATTCCTATAGCTGAACTCGTAAACGTCAGGCGAAGCCGAAGCTGAAGCACTTTTGTGATTTAGCCTTAAGAGTCATGATATAATACCAATTCATTAATGTGTTGCGGAAACCTCCGAATTAAAACACTAATAATTAATGATTGCTGTTAAGTATTTATTTGCGAAGATGATTCAAACAAAGATGGAACTTCCATGGGTTGGATGTCATCCACTAATCCCTTGACGTTCTTGTCTTGATTGCCAACAAGGAAACTTTGACACCACCAGTTGGTGCACCTGAAGAGATACAAAATTGCTGCTGCCTCTCGTTTGAAGCCAGAAGGGAACAGTGGAATTCCAACCGCTGTCAGACAACGAAGAATGTCTTCGCTTTCGACGTTCCGGCACAGTATTGTCGATTTTCCTTGGTCGGTTTTTTGACGTTTCTTCCGCTACCTCCAATGGAACGAATTATGGCTTCCGATTTCTAAACAGAAGAGTTCTGCTCTTCCCAGAAGCATTCCGTCTGTCAAAGCCAGTCCATTTGAATGGTTTCAGAAGGTGTGGTCTGTTCCGAATGCTTCTGGACGAAGAATGGAGTGGCATTAGGTGTTGAAGTGCTGCACCAGCGGAAGCTGCGAACAACAACTTCATGTTTCTTCACAGTGGGATGTGACAGCCTCCGGGTAGGAATGCTGGTGCTGAAAAGAAACAAAAGGTTGAGAAGAGTTTAGTACAATATAAAATCCAGTAAATATTAATAATTGAATTAATTAAAACTTATATCTACCAGAAATAGTTTTCTTGTATGTTTTGCTTTCGTTCCGGAGATTTTGACATTTCTAATTTAAAATGAAAAGCTTCAAGCTGTCAATTGGTCAGATGAGAGTTGAATGGAATTGAATTCAATTACAGCTTTTAGTCGTTCAGGCGACCATAACTTTTGTGGAGAAGGACTGTTCGGGCGAAGCGGGGAGTAGGTAGGAGATATTGGGAAAAGAGGAAATTTTCTCTTGGAATATGATTTTCTCTCGAAAGGGGGGTTTCATGCGGGGGATGCCTCGCCCACCAACCTTAGGTTTTTGGCTAAACGGATTTTCGTTATTTACTCCCCCAACAAAGGAAACGATCTCGTCGTTCTTGAAACGAGCGTTAAAGGTCCAAAGAAGCAGGGGTATAGGCTTAAAGTTTAGTTGGATCAATATAAGAAGCCTAGGCGGTTGCCTTAGAAAGACGACGGTAGTGTTAAAAGTGAAATTCCAAAGTACAAAGTACGTAGTGCCTAGATATATGTAGTGTGTCAGCGACTTAATTGTTAAATTTCTTATAATAGGCAAAAGTGCAGCACATTTTTTTGAAGAAAGGAAAACGACCGTAAAGTCATCAAGAGTGTAATATTGGAGAAATTGAGGTGAGTGCGGAAGTTTTTGTATTGTAGACTTAGGAAGTAGATTTTTTTGATATGAAATAAAGTATGGCGGCGGCTAGTAGATACTGTAGGCGTGTTTTATTGGGAACTTAGCTCAGCTTAGCAATAGAAATTACATGTCAAACAACAACAACCGAAAGCTAAGTAAAAATAAGTTAGGAATTTTAGTTAGGAATTTCCTGAAGATAAGGTTTCAGCAATCCGACACTTGAGTTTTTCGTTGTGTTTTTCGTTTATCAAATGTCAAAACCTTTTGAAGAAAATAGTTTTCCACCATAGCAACTCAATGTAAAAAAAATTGTTTCAAATTTGAAAATAGTTTTTCACCATAGCAAACTCAATGTAAAAAAAATTGTTTCAGGTAGGTGTAAAGATGGCGTTTGGAATATTTCGATTTTTGACATTCTGGTGAACGAAACTTAATTCAAAGCTGACTATAGCGTTTTATTGGAATTCCTATTGCTAAGCTAAGCTAAGTTCCCAATAAAACACAGCTTGTATGTATTATCCGTTATAGGTTTCGGTATCTGCGGGAAGACGATTAACGGTCGAAGCCATCACGGGACCGAAAGCATCAGAAATTCAAAAAGAAGGCAGCAAATCCAGCTAAAAACACCAAGTAATTTGTATCATATGACTGAAAAATATAATTATAAGGCATTATTTCGAGCCGCCACTGTGCGCTATCGCAGAACCGAACCTCATCTCCAAACCATATTTAAATCAAAAAGCTTTCGTACTAAATTTATCGAAGCGAAAGTCCGAACCATTTTGTGGTGAGGTGAAAATGCTCATTCCGTTGGCAATTTAAAATTTGAAATTGAAGCACCGTCGACCGAAAGAAAACAAGAACATAAATTGAAATTTTATATGAACTCGCCATCATATCAACGTTTATTTAATATTATTCTTTTATTTATATATTTATTATTTATTCATCTTTTATTTATTTAATCGTACTTTGCTTGTTAGTTTATAAGTTTTAGCATTTTTTTTGCAATTTCATATAAGTCCTAATTAATCTTCGATTCAAACGTAAATTTTGGGTGGGCTAGCAACGAAAGCGTCGCTAATCAGTGGTCCAGCGGGCAAATCGGTTACCGAACGGGTGTATTGAGTCGAGGGAATCATATCCGACCTAGGGAGCGCTCTTTGGGGATAGGGTCTGTTTCCGTGTTGTTTGTTGTTAAGGAACAAGTAATCGCCCTAGACTGGATGCAAGGTCAGTACCGACGACCACTAATTAGGCTCACTTTAGCTCTGAACCTTGTTTCGCCCTTGTTTTTGATTTCAGTGTTTGAATGTATTTTATTAGTATAAGTTTTTCTGGCAACAACAACTCAAATTTTGTATAGTTTACTCGTCATTAAAAGTCGATTATGATTTATGTATTTAAAATTTCCGTGTTTAATTGGAACGCATGAATGCTAAAATGCATGCTTGAGCAGTAAATTTCAGGGGGTGTGGAGGAGCAGCGGAGAGGTAAGCGTGATGTGATGACGTCATAGGGACGTTCGTTAATGGGGGACTTAGCCTAACATCGACCAGCTTAGTCCCAAGGAGTGGTGTGGGTAGTCGGTCTGCAACAACATCAGCAGACCCAACGGCGACACAAGTTGCGCAACAGTCGACACAGTACAGAAGAGCATAGTAGGGAGTTTAGTGGCATTTGTTGTTGTTTTTTTTTGTTTTTGTAGCGAGGCGAGGTCCGGCGGAGGGGTTCAACCCCGCCCTAAGATCAACGAGCGAAGCCGGAGATGCCACGACCCAATCCGTCGGACATTCTTTTCCCATTTCCGTTTCCTTGTCCCAATTCCCAATTTCCTCACCCAAAATTCCTTATCCTAAAACCTATTGCCCCGTTACAAATGGCGCCCAGACGTAAAGTCCAGTGTAGGTGTAATTGTGTTTTTAGGTCTTCTCGAAAATTTTCAAAGCGACACCGAAACAACAACGTAGGTCTTGACCAAGAAAGCCATCATGCATACTTGGTCAAATGCGACGTAGAGTAAGGAGGAAGCAATGGAAGCAAGTAGAGGGGAAACCGAGGATACGGCCTCGCCAAGGGTGGGTTCGGTTTCTCGTAAGTCATTAATCGGAAGGTTGCGAACGTACCGAATAATTATGCGACGAGGAATCGAATCTGCAAAAGGGCGCGGTCAGTATAGGTAAAGAGGAGCGATTAATATCGTCAACGGAGCGAAAGATAGACGTAAGTCTTGATTGGGATTGCTGTTGAGAAAGCCTAATCAAATGCGACGGCTATCTCTCGTACTGAAGACACTGCTTGATAACGATTACATGTATTTTTTTTTGTTAAAATTGTGGTTAGTTCAAAATAGATGTTTAATGTAGTGTCGACTGGGGCGAAATTTGAGTCAATACGAATTCGACATATGACGTCATACACCGAAAAAGTAGAAAAAGAAAAAGAATTATGTTTCGCAAACCGAAGAACCTGCTCCAAAGCACCCCCGAATGTTAGAAAAGAAGAAAACGAACAAACGCATAGATTATTAAATATAGACTTATAATTAGGAACTTAAAATTACTTTCCCATTTTCAAATTAAGTTAAAACTAGATCTTACTTAAACTATTTAAAATTATTAACAAAAAAATCTTCACATTTTAGAATCGAAAGAAAATTAGATCTTAGAGTAGGTATTAATATCATTAAAACTAGGGTATTGAGGAGGTAGCTCACATCGGCATCCGCAGAACTGGAAAAAAGCTTTTGGTTGGTGGGAAAGTGATGAACGCCAGACAGCTGGAAGAAATAAAGAAAATTATTGGGGTTACTTCAACGAAAAACAAAGCAATAACTAGGAGTCAGTACTCTAATTTAGTAGAGGGTTCCCAAACCATGTCGGTCAGTCATTCTCCACAGGGGAAAGGGTCGTCTTCAGGTCAGCAAGGTAGTGACAACAACCAGTTCCAGGGTTCGGGCCAAAACGAGAGGCCGCTGATGGACTTCAGTGGTACTCCTCCTCCTCCGCTACTAACGGCGGCCAGAAAGCAGCTTAGTAGTGGTTCTTCGGGGACAATGTCGTCTCCAGGCTACAGCCACGTCACCGAGAAGGGTGCAGCTAATCGCACAGATGGTAATACTGAGGGCGTAGATGGAGGGCAACAAGAACAGGCCGACGCACTCCAGAATAGGCAGGAAACTGGCGTTTCTGGAGAACGTAGCCAATCAGGAGGGGGCAGCGCCATTCCCGGAGAACTAGTTGCAGCAATCAATACGGCTGTGAACGCCGCTTGTCAGCAGTACACCAGGTCACTCCGAGATGAAATGGCTGAATTTCTGAAATCAAACATGAGAAAAACGTTTAATGAGTGGCAAGAAGGGAGTAATCAATCCTCTAACTCGAGACGGCAGCCTGATGGGAACCGGACGCCACCGGGGCCTAGTGGATCTGGTGTGAATCCTTCAGGGAGTCATTATTCGGCTGGTGTTGTGCAACAGCCGCCTCCTGGATCGGGTTCAGGGCCGTTTGTGCCAACTAGGAATGGGGGTAGAGAGGGTCCTTACCGGCATGAGGGAGGAATGAATGTAGGCTTTAGAGGCAACTCATCAGAGGGACCAGCAAATCAGTTCTCTAACAACAACTCGCATCCGTGGTGGCCTTCTCCGACACCTGTGAAGAATAGCATTAAAATCGATCGCTGGGGGTTAAAATTTGATGGCAATGTTGAACGACTCACCGTAGAAGATTTCGTTTTTAGATTGGAGGTGTTACAGAGCCAGTATGAATGTCCATGGGGCGAAGAATTGAGGGACTTTCACCTGTTGTTGACCGACAAAGCACAAGAATGGTATTGGCAATTTCAGTATTCGCATCATCGTCCAGATTGGCCGACATTGCGTGATGCCCTAATGCGACAATATAGGAACTCAAAATCAGATTTTGAAATTATGAGGGATTTGATGGATCGGCGACACGGAGGTTGGGAGTCCGTTGACGACTATTTTGCTGTGGTTAACCGATTGCGATCGCAATTGAGATCTCCCATTCCAGAGGCGGAACTCGTCCGCATTCTGAAAAGGAATTTAAATGAGCGAATTGGCCGTTTAGTATATCCTCAAACAATATTTACGTTAGAGCACTTGCGTATCGCTTGCAAAGAGGCTGAATACGCTTTTCCTCCAAAGGAACGTGAGCCTCCAAGGCAGCAAAGACAGCCGAATCGCTACGTTAATAATGAACTAGCGTTGAGTCCCGAGGAGGACGTTCGTCAGTCCGAGGAACAGTTAGCGGCTTTCCAACGCAACGGTTCTCGGCCAAGAGATTCCCGAAGTGTGAACGAGGGTGTGTCCTTGACGTGTTGGAACTGCAAAACGCGAGGTCATTCCTTCAGGGACTGTCCATCAAGTACGAGGACCTTATTTTGTTACCGGTGTGGTCACGAAGGGGTAATAACTCCCAAATGTCCATCGTGTAATCCGGAAAACAAGGCTCGGAGCACGAAGTCGGTGGGGGAAACGTGTTCCAGTCAGGTTCCCCAGGTAAGCCAGATCGATTAGTAGAGACTCAGGAGGTCCAGGTATTGCGAAGGGTCGGCAGTGCCTGTGAAAATAAAGAAAGAAAAATTGTTGAAATTAGACCTTTTCAAATTAGGCTTAAGGAATATCAAGAGGCGAGTAAAAGAATATTTGGGTCCGTATCAAAAAGAATTCAGAAAACTAGAGAACGATTTAAAAGGCGGAAACAAATCGAGAGGAGTATTTCGTCCACAATTTTAGATTTAGATTCAGATCCAAGGCCATATGCAAAAGTAGAGATTTTAGGAAAAAAGATGCAAGGCTTGCTAGACAGTGGTGCCAGTATTAGTGTCTTGGGCAAAGGATGTCAGGAGTTCGTGAAAGAGTCCAATTTGAAAGTCTACCCATACAAAGCTGGAGTTAGAACGGCCGATGGGAAAAGCCAGTCTATAATGGGAAAAATAGTTGTCGAAGTAGGGTATAAGAGCCGGAAAGAAAAAATCACCTTGTTTCTGGTTCCTAATTTAGAGCAGGAGTTGTATTTAGGGATTGATTTCTGGAAGAAGTTTCAGATAGCTCCACAGATAGTCAGTTCGGTCACCTTGGAAGAGGAAGAAGAAACCAAAAGTAATGTCCACCAGCTTAGTCCGGAAGAGCAATCCGCTTTGGAGGCGGTCAAGCAGAAATTCCTTGATTATGATCGTCATGGTCTCGGAAAAACGGCACTAATGGAGCATGTCATCGATACCGGGGACGCTGATCCTGTTAAGCAGCGTCACTACCCGGTTTCTCCAGCGGTGCAGGCCATTTTGTACCAAGAAGTAGACAGAATGTTGGAGCTCGGCGTTATCGAGGAAAGTGAGAGTCCTTGGTGCTCGCCTGTTGTACTTATCAAGAAGCCAGGAATTGACGGCACGATCAAGTACCGTTTTTGCCTGGATTCTCGAAAAGTCAACGCGTTAAGCAAAAAGGACGCTAACCCTATTCCTCATATCGACGGGCTTCTCAGTCGTCTACCGGACACCTACTATATGAGTAGCGTGGACCTCAAGGAAGCATTCTGGCAGGTCCCGCTGGAAAAGCAGAGTAGAGAAAAGACTGCGTTTGCGGTTCCGGGGAGACCTTTATACCAGTTCACGGTAATGCCGTTCGGCTTGTGTAATGCGGCTCAGCGACTTTGCCGTTTAATGGATAAAGTGATTCCTGCTCGACTCAGGGACAACGTTTTTGTGTATTTAGACGACCTGTTAATTATGTCGCCAGATTTCGAGACCCATATCACCATGCTGGGCGAAGTAGCCGCGTGTTTAAGGAAGGCCAATTTAACGATAAATTTGAAAAAATCCAAATTTTGTTTCAAAGAATTGAAATACCTAGGATTCATAGTGGGTGGGGGAAAGTATAGGACGGATCCGGAGAAAGTGGAAGCGGTAGTCAACTTCCCTACTCCTAAGAATCCTAGGCAGGTGCGCCGGCTACTTGGTCTAGCGGGGTGGTATAGACGCTTTATCAAGGACTTTTCTAGCTTGACTGCACCCTTAACGGATATGCTAAAGAAGAAAGAGGGAAGATTTAAGATGTTGGACGAAGCGTTGTTGGCGGTTAATGAGTGGAAAAAGGCCCTTACGACAGCCCCCGTTCTCAGCCGTCCTGATTTCAAAAAACGTTTCTATGTTCAGTGTGACGCCTCAGACTCAGGGTTAGGAGCAGTCTTATTCCAGAGAGGAGATGAAGAAGAAGAAATTCCGATCGCCTATTACTCGCAGAAACTTAATCGGTGCCAAAGAAACTATACGGTGACCGAGAAAGAGTGCATGGCTGCGGTGATGGCGATAAAGAAGTTCCGGCCCTATGTCGAGGGCATGGATTTCACAGTTATCACCGACCATTCTAGCCTCAAGTGGTTGATGTCCATGAAGGACTTGAGCGGCAGATTGGCTCGGCGGAGTCTGGAACTGCAGTCCTATGTCTTCGACATAGAGCACCGGAAGGGAGCCTTAAACGTCGTGCCGGACACGCTTTCTCGGTCCCACCTAGATAGTATTGAGTTGGGAGATGTGGCTCCATTAATAGACTTAGCGTCAGATGAGTTTCAGTCCGACGAATACCGGAACTTAAGATCGACTATAGAAGAGCACCCCAGTGAATTACCCGATCTTAGAGTAGACGATGGGTTCGTATATAAAAGATCATTCCCCGTAGGAGAAGAGGGACAGCTTCTAGAGTATAGTTGGCGACTTTGGGTACCGTCAGGGCTAACAGAAGGAATAATAGCCAAGGTACACGATCCTCCTCAGGCAGCTCATGGTGGAATTGCCAAAACTTTGCATCATGTGAGACAATTTTTCATCTGGCCAAACATGACCGTCCAAATAAAGAACTATGTAACTAAATGTGATGTTTGTAAGCAGTGTAAGCCCTCGTCCCAAATTCTTCGTCCACCGATTGATAACTTGTTTTCTGTAAATCGTCCGTTTCAAAAATTGTATGTCGATTTCCTGGGTCCCTACCCAAGGTCAACAGCAGGAAATGCTTATGTGTTCGTTGTCTTGGAACACGTTACAAAATTTGTGTTCTTAGAACCTTTACGGTCTGCAAACACTAGTAGCATTGTTAAATACCTTAAAAACCAAATTTTCAATACCTTTGGCGTACCCGAAATAGTTCATTCGGATAACGGCCAACAGTTTTTGGCCAAAGATTTCCAAAATTTGTTGGAAAAGTTGGGCATTAGACATTTCCGAACGGCAAATTATTCACCGCAGTCAAATGCCTCGGAACGGGTGAACTGAACTCTAATAGCCGCGATACGTTCTTACTTGAAAGACGACCAACGAACATGGGACCTTCACTTGAGTGACATTTCTTGTGCACTGAGAAGTTCCGTTCATTCGGCCATTGGAGTAACACCGTATTTTGCCTTGTTCGGGGTGAATATGATGACGCACGCGAGCGGGTATAAATTGTCTGAGAAACTAGGGCTGTTAGGAGATGGGGAACTGTCGTTACTCCCGAGGCAAGACAAGTTGAAATGTATACGAGAGAAGGTTAACGAAGGTATTTCGCAGGCGAAGGAAAAAAGCGACCGGAAGTACAATCTTCGCAGTAGGAGGGTTAACTTTACCCCAGGTCAGGAAGTGTATAAACGAAATTTTGTTCTTACTGATTCGTCAAAGTATTTGTCATCTAAACTTTGTCCTAAGTTCGTTAAATGTCGCGTTGTAAAAGCCGTTGGTAAAAATATGTATGAACTGGAGAACTTATCAGGAAAGAAAATAGGCATATTTCATGCAAAAGACCTAAAACAGTAAGAAAAGCTTCCTAATGTGTCGAATGACGAAAATGTTTGAATTATGTTAGGTGTCACTGTACATGTATGGTATTGATGTTCGCTAGTGGTTGTTTTCTTGCGCGATTTTTTGTTAATTTGTTAATGTCCTATTTATTTATTTATTTAGTATAGCCAGACTCACCATCTGGAGACATATAATCTAGACATCTCTCGATGCGAGACATCAGAGTGCAATGCACTCTTAGATTCAGTAAATTCGTGCAATAAAATAAACCAACTGTGATCCTATATACTATCTGTGATACTTTAACTTCTTTCCATCTGTGATATTTTATCTACATATATACAACCTGTGATATTTTATCCATATAATGACTGTGATGCTATATAAAATAACAACTGTGATACATGCATGGCATATCATTTTCGTCATTGACGTATTAGCGTAGCTATAATTCGTACCGGCTTAGGCTAGTTTGTTATTATTAATGTAAACGGCATGAATTTAGGTTAGTTTAGGAGAGCTAAGACTCACCTGAAGCAAAGCATTTAGATGAAGATCCTTGACGGGCGAATTAGATCCATTCCCAGCGAACCAGTCTGCAATGAAAACAAGAGAAGTAGTGAGACGTGATTAGGAAAAAAGAATATTAGTGATTGGAATCATACAGCAGTATGCCCGGCTTGAAGGGTAGTGGGTTCTTCCCCACGCTAAACGGGGCCAGTAGGGTTGCTTCGAGAATGTCTTCGTTCGGATAACTATCCACCGAACCCGGAGTTTTGTTGCGGCAACCTCCGAATTAAAACACTAATAATTAATGATTGCTGTTAAGTATTTATTTGCGAAGATGATTCAAACAAAGATGGAACTTCCATGGGTTGGATGTCATCCACTAATCCCTTGACGTTCTTGTCTTGATTGCCAACAAGGAAACTTTGACACCACCAGTTGGTGCACCTGAAGAGATACAAAATTGCTGCTGCCTCTCGTTTGAAGCCAGAAGGGAACAGTGGAATTCCAACCGCTGTCAGACAACGAAGAATGTCTTCGCTTTCGACGTTCCGGCACAGTATTGTCGATTTTCCTTGGTCGGTTTTTTGACGTTTCTTCCGCTAGAAACTGCTCTCCCCAGAAGCATTCCGTCTGTCAAAGCCAGTCCATTTGAATGGTTTCAGAAGGTGTGGTCTGTTCCGAATGCTTCTGGACGAAGAATGGAGTGGCATTAGGTGTTGAAGTGCTGCACCAGCGGAAGCTGCGAACAACAACTTCATGTTTCTTCACAGTGGGATGTGACAGCCTCCGGGTAGGAATGCTGGTGCTGAAAAGAAACAAAAGGTTGAGAAGAGTTTAGTACAATATAAAATCCAGTAAATATTAATAATTGAATTAATTAAAACTTATATCTACCAGAAATAGTTTTCTTGTATGTTTTGCTTTCGTTCCGGAGATTTTGACATTTCTAATTTAAAATGAAAAGCTTCAAGCTGTCAATTGGTCAGATGAGAGTTGAATGGAATTGAATTCAATTACAGCTTTTAGTCGTTCAGGCGACCATAACTTTTGTGGAGAAGGACTGTTCGGGCGAAGCGGGGAGTAGGTAGGAGATATTGGGAAAAGAGGAAATTTTCTCTTGGAATATGATTTTCTCTCGAAAGGGGGGTTTCATGCGGGGGATGCCTCGCCCACCAACCTTAGGTTTTTGGCTAAACGGATTTTCGTTATTTACTCCCCCAACAAAGGAAACGATCTCGTCGTTCTTGAAACGAGCGTTAAAGGTCCAAAGAAGCAGGGGTATAGGCTTAAAGTTTA
The DNA here is from genome assembly GCA_943590905.1 of Sphaerophoria taeniata. Classification (NCBI taxonomy): domain Eukaryota; kingdom Metazoa; phylum Arthropoda; class Insecta; order Diptera; family Syrphidae; genus Sphaerophoria; species Sphaerophoria taeniata. Next base: position 83,269,006 of record OX016540.1, on the reverse strand, counting down.
GTTGGATCAATATAAGAAGCCTAGGCGGTTGCCTTAGAAAGACGACGGTAGTGTTAAAAGTGAAATTCCAAAGTACAAAGTACGTAGTGCCTAGATATATGTAGTGTGTCAGCGACTTAATTGTTAAATTTCTTATAATAGGCAAAAGTGCAGCACATTTTTTTGAAGAAAGGAAAACGACCGTAAAGTCATCAAGAGTGTAATATTGGAGAAATTGAGGTGAGTGCGGAAGTTTTTGTATTGTAGACTTAGGAAGTAGATTTTTTTGATATGAAATAAAGTATGGCGGCGGCTAGTAGATACTGTATGTATTATCCGTTATAGGTTTCGGTATCTGCGGGAAGACGATTAACGGTCGAAGCCATCACGGGACCGAAAGCATCAGAAATTCAAAAAGAAGGCAGCAAATCCAGCTAAAAACACCAAGTAATTTGTATCATATGACTGAAAAATATAATTATAAGGCATTATTTCGAGCCGCCACTGTGCGCTATCGCAGAACCGAACCTCATCTCCAAACCATATTTAAATCAAAAAGCTTTCGTACTAAATTTATCGAAGCGAAAGTCCGAACCATTTTGTGGTGAGGTGAAAATGCTCATTCCGTTGGCAATTTAAAATTTGAAATTGAAGCACCGTCGACCGAAAGAAAACAAGAACATAAATTGAAATTTTATATGAACTCGCCATCATATCAACGTTTATTTAATATTATTCTTTTATTTATATATTTATTATTTATTCATCTTTTATTTATTTAATCGTACTTTGCTTGTTAGTTTATAAGTTTTAGCATTTTTTTTGCAATTTCATATAAGTCCTAATTAATCTTCGATTCAAACGTAAATTTTGGGTGGGTTAGCAACGAAAGCGTCGCTAATCAGTGGTCCAGCGGGCAAATCGGTTACCGAACGGGTGTATTGAGTCGAGGGAATCATATCCGACCTAGGGAGCGCTCTTTGGGGATAGGGTCTGTTTCCGTGTTGTTTGTTGTTAAGGAACAAGTAATCGCCCTAGACTGGATGCAAGGTCAGTACCGACGACCACTAATTAGGCTCACTTTAGCTCTGAACCTTGTTTCGCCCTTGTTTTTGATTTCAGTGTTTGAATGTATTTTATTAGTATAAGTTTTTCTGGCAACAACAACTCAAATTTTGTATAGTTTACTCGTCATTAAAAGTCGATTATGATTTATGTATTTAAAATTTCCGTGTTTAATTGGAACGCATGAATGCTAAAATGCATGCTTGAGCAGTAAATTTCAGGGGGTGTGGAGGAGCAGCGGAGAGGTAAGCGTGATGTGATGACGTCATAGGGACGTTCGTTAATGGGGGACTTAGCCTAACATCGACCAGCTTAGTCCCAAGGAGTGGTGTGGGTAGTCGGTCTGCAACAACATCAGCAGACCCAACGGCGACACAAGCTGCGCAACAGTCGACACAGTACAGAAGAGCATAGTAGGGAGTTTAGTGGCATTTGTTGTTGTTTTTTTTTTTTTTTTTTGTAGCGAGGCGAGGTCCGGCGGAGGGGTTCAACCCCGCCCTAAGATCAACGAGCGAAGCCGGAGATGCCACGACCCAATCCGTCGGACATTCTTTTCCCATTCCCATTTCCGTTTCCTTGTCCCAATTCCAAATTTCCTCACCCAAAATTCCTTATCCTAAAACCTATTGCCCCGTTAAAAATGGATAGCTATTAATACTTTAATAGGCCTGTTTAGTAAAGTTTTTGACATATCTTAAATGGTTTGCGTTTTATTTTAAAAAAAAGTTGTCAAGTGCTTATTGGAAAACCCAAAAAGAATAAAACAATATAATAAGCAACTTCTCCACAAGGAACTTTTGACAGATACTCACCCAAATAACGAAACTATCAACTGTTAGATAGAAGCTACCGAGACCGAGAGCGACTATTAATACTAGCTGGGGAGCAGGCTAAAAAATGACAGTATGAGGCCGAGTGCGAATTCAGTTAAAAACATTGAATAAGAAGTACAGGAAGCGGTGTAAACTACACGTACAGTATACGTGAGTGAAGCAACAAAAATTTCTGATGATGTCAAATTTTGAAACTCATATGTCAAATTTTAATGTCGTTTTCCATTGGTCTTTTTTTGACGTTTCTTTTTCTACCTCCAATGGAACGGGTTATGATGTATATGTCATTCTTCGGACGATTCTGTTTTCAAAACCGAAGAGCTCTGCTCTTCTCAGAAGCATTCCGTCTGTCAAAGTCAGTTCAATGGAATGGTTTCAGAAGACTTCTGGACTCTTCCGAATGCTTCTGGACGGCCAATGGAAAACGACATAAATCTCATCTGTCATTTGCTGAGCTGTAATTGGTCAAATGTTGTTTTGTAGTTTCGTCTGTAAAAAAAAAAAACTCAAGTTCAGGGGCGCATTTATTTTTGTTGGTAATTGTTAGGCGCTACACGATTTCTTGTGCTTTTTAACACTTGATCAAGTTGTTCTCGAAAAAGGACAATAAATTTCATGAGTTAAGGATGAAAAATGAAGTAAATGTAACGACAAATAAAAAAATATAATAATAAAAATCGTGTATGTAACCTTGAACGTTAAAACACCATGTGGTCCAAAAAAGAATTGAAATTGAAAAATAAAATTGATGCACAATCGATATAATCTCGATTCAATCATATTTCGCTTGGCGGCCCTGAGATTAACCATTCATCATTCATTTGTGTTTGTGAAACTCACACTACTTAGAAAAATGCTTCACTTCTTTTTCATAAGACCCCTTCTAATGGGTTAAAACTTGGCGTTTGGTTAAATTTTGACACTTCGTGTTAAAAAAAGTTTGTTAAAATTATGTCGTTTTCCATTCGTCGTCTAGAAGCATTCGGAATAGTCCAGAAGTCTTCTGAAACCATTCCATTGGACTGACTTTGACAGACGGAATGCTTCTGAGAAGAGCAGAACTCTTCTGTTTTGAAAACAGAATGGTCCGGAGAATGACAGATACACGGCTTAAGGCCGTGTGCGAATTGGATGAACTGTGGTTAAAAATGGATGAATTTTTAACCACTACTGTCATATTTTATCTTGCTCCGCAGCTAGTCAAATTTTATTTAATGCGAAATGTCAAAATTTAACCAAACGTCAAATTTTAACCCATTTTTAACTGAATTCGCACACGGCCTAAAGCGTGCTTTACACGATATGGATTTTTCATATGGACTGTCACTTTTTCCGTATGGAGTATTATACAAATCGTGTAAACGTAATAAGAATCCATATCGAAATACAGATGAAATTCCATATGGATTTATTTTCATTTAGAACTGTTTCTAAATTTCATCTTTATACAGATGAAATCGGATTTTTTAAACAACAAAAAAAGTTTATATTTAAACACGGAGAGCGCGAAAAAGGTGAGTTGTTATGTTATTTTGTGTTTTTTTATAAAAAAAATAATAATATAACACATTTTAAATGTTTTGGTCGAAAAAATGTTTTGAAACTTCAAACGAAAAATCCAAATCGTCTAAATGCTTATCTAATTTTACAAGCAAAATCCAATTTGACAAACAAATGAAAATACATTTGGAAATAAAAAGTGACAGTCCATATGGAAAATCCATACCGTGTAAAGCACGCTTAAATAAGAAAAAAATATAAAAATAACACCGCTGTTCGCTGCCATTTTTCTATGTCATTCAGCGCTTTAATGAAAGAAACAACCTCTCTACCATCCCTGTTAAAAATATCCCACAACAAAACAACCACAAAAACAAAAAATTCTCGTTTGCCAGCAGCGCTGCCACTTTAATCCTATAGCAGTAGATCTACTGCGTTTTGGCCCAAACGAAAATATACTGCGCAGCAAAACCAATCTACTCCTTTTTTAGAATTTTGAAAAGGAGTATATATTTTCTACACAACTTTACGAATCTTTTATTCAAAATAAATTGTTTGTTTGTATGTCTCTTATAGACTCCGAAATGGTCCAACAGATATTTGTGAAATTTTCATGTTTCATACTGTTTCATTCAGTGATGATTTCTGTGAAAACCCAAACAAAAGTCGGAAATTTGATTTTTTTTGCTTGGAATTTTTTGTTTCAAAATGGGTTTTCGAATGGAACAGAAAGTTCTTGATGAAAAACTCGGAAAACTCATTGGGAAAATTGCATATTATTGCAGGTGCATTGGTTTTAAAATGGAAAACTGGAAAATTTCAAAATAGGTTTTCCAATGGAAATAGAAAGTTCTGATGAAAAACTCTGAAAGCTCTTTGGTTTTCAAAGGGAAAATTGCATATTATTGCAGGTGTATTGGTTTGGTTTTCAAATGGAAAACTTGAAAATTTCAGAATGGGTTTTCCAATGGCAAATAGAAAGTGCACTGCTTCTCACATAGAAAAATGGAAATTTTTGGAGTTTATTGGAGTTTACTCCTTTAGAATCGATTCATATATAGACCCCGGTATGAAAAAATTATGGATAGGAAAATCAAACATTGAAAAAAGCGTTATAAAAATTGACTACCAACGCTTTTTTTTAACTCTTAATAACATTTAACCTACTGGATAGATTTAGATGAAATTTGGTAGTAAGATAGACTAGAACCTGTGGAAGGTTTTAACGCAATAAAAGGGGTTGAAAAGGTCACAAGGGGTTGAAATGTTAGGTCAAAGTTTGTATGGAGGTCGATTATGTTAGAAGTTTAAAACTTATTTTTTTTGACTAAACATAAATAAGTAAGGCATTCAAATTTTTAAAAAAATTAACCGAGGGGGGGGGGGGTGAAAATAGGGGGGGAAAGTTTTAGTGCCGTTTCGAATCTATTTTATTGAACAGAGATTTCAACGTACAACGGTGAAATTTTCACACATGATACAGAATTTCATGCTCTTCAATTTATTATACTTTAATTATAACGGTAACTCATTAATATGGCCAATTAAGACATTTTCACATAAATTGGTATATACGTTTTAATCCTATAGACTGGTTGTTGAAATTTCGATATGTCTTATCTACATGAAATAACGGTGATTTTGATACTTCATTTGTAAGGATACGTTACGTACAAGCCTCACAATCTCGATTTTAAAATAAATATAATTGCACACAAACAACCTGCTTGGTTCGTACGACATGACACATCACCTGTTGGTAGAATCCCGCTAATGCCAAAATTTAATCGATGTGCTTCGATTAAAAGCGTTCTATCGTGCGTTCTCATAAGCGGATCTACAAGATTAAGGTCTCTTACGAAGCACAAGCCTTCAGGCTTTAATTCCATGTAGAATTTATCGACATTCAATTCCATTTTAAATGTAATAGTGCATGATAAATGTGGGTTAAATTGTATTTTCATCATTAATTAATGAAAAGTCGATAAGAAATGTTACTGTTCTGAAAATGTAATGATGCAGTTTTGTAGATTTTTTCATTCTTTACAAAAATGTTTATAGAAGTTACTACATTGATTCATTCAAAAATACGTAAGAACGTTTTAAACAAAGTTTTAGACATTCATATTGCTTACCATAATAATTTAAGAATTTAACTAATATATTTTATCAAATTATTATGAATAGATGTATATGAATATATGAATTCAATCCTTTGCGAATTATATATATTTTAGGCCGTGTGGAATTGATGAATTTTTAACCACTGCTGTCATATTTTAAACTGCTGCGCAGCTAGTCTAATTTTAACGAAATTTTGTTCAATGCGAAGTGTCTATATTTAATCAAACGTCAAGTTTTAGCCACTTTTTAACTGAATTCGCACATGGCCTTAAGATAATCATTCTTATTGAGTGAACTCCAGTCGCGCGTCGGAGCTGACACGTACAATTTTTTTTGTTAGGAACTCGGAAAACTGCGAGAGCACGAAGAACTTCAACACCTTAAATTAAGTTTTTTTTTATGGAATTTGCATTGCATTTGTTTGGTTTGGCATTGGTTTGTTTGTATGTCCGGTTCGGACTATTAATTCGCTCAATCCTCAATGCATTTTTATAACATTTTCATTGCATAAAAATAAATTTTTGGGACAATCATACGGGAAAGTCAGCAAATAAGGGGGACAACCGAAAGATGTTTGGAATTCTGATTTTTGTGAAATAATCAAAACTAAGAAGTTTTTGAATTTTTCAAAGAAATTTGCATTTTACTTCATGCTTTAATGAAAGTAGAATGTTTGTTGTAGAGCTTGGAAAAATTCAGATATGTGGTTTTCTATTTCAATTGGATTCAAGCAAATCACATTGCATTTTAACAATGTCTGTGTTTATCAGAATGATTATTCTGGAGTTGCTATGAAGGGTGGCCTGACGAAGTTCCCGGGGTCGGCTAGTAATATATAAAGTTGAACGCGGTAATCTCAGGAACTACTGGTTCGAATTGTATATTTTGGATAGGTAGTCCATTATTCGAGGAAGGCTTAAGGCTACTTTACAATAAGCTGCGACCAATAGGAGCGAAGAATCTGTAGAAAATGTTGAAAAAATGGCAAAAAACATTCATTTTCTGCGTTTTAACGCTCTTGAAAGGCTTGAAGCGATTAAATATTACGTTGCGACCAATAGGAGCAAAGCGTCAGAGAAAAATGTTGCAAAAACGGCAAAAAATATTCATTTTTGAAGGGTGCTATTGTTTGCTTGAACGCGTTGTTCTCAGGAACTGCTAAATCAAATTGAAAAATTCTTTTTGTGTTGAAATGCATCAATTTTTAAGCTATATAACGGTACGGTGCAATAATAAGAGCAAAGCATGTGTGAAAAGCGTTGCGAGAACGTGGAAAATTACCTATACATTTGTAGTCTTTAAGTTAAGGAGAATTTCGACTTAGGAAGATTCGACTGTTATACAATTTTAAAATAACTTCAAAACAAAATTCCGACGGGCGCATGATGCACAACTCAAGACGCATATGTGGTAGTCGTATCCATAGGTATTGCATATTTCAAAATCTACTGCGCTTTAATTCAATCTACTGCGCTTTTTTGTCGAATATACTGCGCTCAATTGTACGAAGGGTGGCAGCGCTGTTTGCCAGCCAATAAAATCCCAAAACATGCGCATTCCCTCAACTTTTTTTCTATGCAGATGCAAAAATCCAACTAAAAAAAACGTAATTCGTTCAATTTCGAGAGAATTCCGGCAGCAGTTTTTCTGACGAGCAAGTAAAAAAGGCAAAAAAATCAATCCCGCAAAGAATTCGCAGCAATAATAACTGCAAATACACCAAAAAAAGCCCAAACCAACTTCTTCATTTTGTTTATAATTAATTCCAATTTGTGGAACGTGTAAAGATTTTTATTTAAGTTTTTTGAAGAATGGATATCTTGCGTAAAATGTTCAATAAGACCGAAGAAGCCAACACCGACGACCCCAAGAAGTAAGTACACCAAAAATCCCGAGTACACAGAAGTTGGTGGTTCCCACAGAAAAGTTTGAGAAGAGGAAAAAAAAAAGTGTACAGGGAAGCATCTTGTGTATCGATCCAAAAATAATTTGTGAATTTTCCTTTGCAAAAAAAAAATCTGCATGTAGAATACTATCTTGCAGGTTTCCGTCTCCGTTTGAAGAAAAGGATGAATTCCGGAAGCCAAGCTGGTTTGACGAATCGGACACGGACGATGAGCTCTTCGGGGACAATCGGAAGTTCGTTTTTGAAGTCTTTACTAATCCAATAGAGTTGCAGAAGCATTTCGAACATCAAATGCAGCAGATAATGGAGGCTGTTAGCCAATTTGAGGGTAGGTTTGATTTGTGGTCGTTCATCTTATGGGGGAGAGTTGATTTCTGGTTCTCTCTTTGTTTGGTTTATGGGTTTGATATTTCAGGTGGGTGGTGGTGGTTTAGTGATTTAGGGTGGCGAGGAGATACATTACGAGTGCACCTTACATTTTCTAATGCGCACTTTGCCGAAAAATGCTAAATTGGTTGGCACGGTTCATGATCTTTTCGACCAAATGTGTGTCGGACTTTCAATTCAGAAATTTATTTTTAAGCGAGTTGGCAGCAGCGGAATTCAGTTTTATTTTTCTGCTGTCTATTTCAACCCTTTTTCTCTATAGTGTTTTTGATGTGGATTCAATCCAACAGCAGTTCCAACATTTTATGGAACAACCTTGGGTCGAATCAGGTTCGTTCCTTAGTTAGCTGCCTAGGGTTTCGCACGCGAAACTGCTTGATATCCTCTGTGAGCTAGGACGGCTTTCGAGATTGGATTGGGAAATACTTAAGGTGGCGCTACAGTACGGTGTGCACTTGGGCCTCAATCAACAGTCTCCGCCAGCCAGCTCGGTCCCTAGCTAGCTAGCACTCCAAGTTTGCACTCCAAGTTATTTGAGATCCTCTTCCACTTGTATGCGCCACCTGAGTCGTGGTCTTTCTCTCCTTCTACGTCCCTCGGGAATAGTGTCGAAGCCTTTCCGGGCAGGAGCATTGGTGCCCATCCGCTCTAAATGACCGAGCCATCTGAGTCTCTAGACCTTAAATCTTCTGGCTAGGTCCATGTCGTTGTACAACCCTTAAAATTCGCTGTTGTATCTTCTTCTCCATTCCCCATTTATGCACACGTGGTCAAAAATGGCTCGAAGAACTTTCCTCTCGAAACAGCCTAAGGCACATTCATCCAATTTTGTCAAGGTCCATGCTTCTGCACCATACAGCAGGACTGAGATGATCAGGGTGTTGTACAGTTTTACCTTAGTTGTTCGGGAGAGGGCTTTACTATTCAATTACTTTCTTAGCCCGAAGAAATAGCGATAAGCAAGAGTTATTCTTCGTCTAATCTCGGCGCTGCCTGGTGTTATTGCCTTGTTGATAGCGGAGCCTAGGTAGACAAACTCCTCTACTACCTCGAAGTTGTATGCGTCTATTGTGACGAAGACAGCATATACTTCGTTTAGCCCTCATTTAACGTTAAACCCATTTTTGCCGCGGAGCCGCTTACGGTGACTACTACTATGAACATGAAGCTTAGAGCTATGCGATCGCGAAACTTTTTCTTTTTTGGAATCAACGTGCACGTGGAATGTTAGGTCCCTTAATAGACTGCGTGGTGGCGAACAACTAGCGGAGACCTTCAACTGCTACAACGCAGACATTACCGCTATCCAGGAAATGCGATGGGATACTTACTTACTTGGTGACTGACTGGGAGCAACAACAGCGACTCTTTGGATGCAGATTCGTCGTGGGAAGCAGACTCAGGTAAAAAGCCTTGAGCTTCAAATGTGTAAGCGAACGCATCACGACGATCCGAATCAAGGCTAAATTCGGCAAAATTAGCCTAATATGCGCGCATCCCCCACAGAAGAGAAAAAGGACGAAACCAAAGACGAATTATACGAGCTCCTCGACAAAACATATGAGCAATGTCTTAGCTATGACATTAAAATTGTCCTTTAACGCAAAGCTGGGAAAAGAGGACATCTTTGGCGGATTAGTCGGAAAGCACAGCCTGCACGACACCACTTCCGGATTCAGGCTGATCGATTTTGCTGCGGGGCGAAATGTTGTGGTAGCAAGCACCTGGTTCCCACATCTCAACATCCATAAAGGAACATGGAGATCTCCTGATCAATTAACCGTCAACCAGATTGATCACATTGCGATCGACGGAAGGCACTTGTCCAGCATTCTAGATGTTCGAACTCTCCGAGGAGCCCACATCGACTCGGACGAAGGTAGTGCTACGAATATCCCGACAACGGCCAAAACAAGGAAATGCTGCAAGAAAATTCAACGTCGGACGGCTCTGATCGAGTATGTCAAGTAAATTCTTAAGGAGTCCTATGCCGCCAACATCAAGTATCGAAGACCAGTGGCAACATTGCCAGAAAGCAGATAGTGATGCCGCCTCTAATGTACTAGGTTTCACACAGCCACCAAAACGAAACCCCTGGTTTGACGAAGAATGCAGGCAGGCCCATGCAGCCAAGCAGGAGGCATACAAAGCGGCGCTGCATAGAAGGACAAGAGCTGCTCGTGAGTTCTACGAGCAAAAGAGGAGAGAGGAACGCCGGCTTCTCAAGAGAAAAAAGAGAGAGCACGAGAAGTGTCAGATCGAGGATGTTGAGAGAACCAACAGCAGGAATGAAGTTCGGAGGTTTTATCGGAAGGTAAAACAGCTGGCTCAAGGTCATCGAGCAAGAACCGATGCCTGCAGAGATAAACAAGGGAACATCATTGTAGAATCTCAGTCATGGGGATTTGGAAAGACCACTTCTGTATAACGGGAACGACGAACAAAACCCCCCCGTCAGACAGGAGCCTTTTATCGTATACGATGACAGCCAACAATTCCGTGAACCCGACCTAGAAGAAGTGAAAACGGCAATATCACGGCTGAAATCCAACAAAGCCCCTGGAGCAGATGGTCTAGCTGCCGAGCTGTTCAAAGCCGCAGGCGACGATCTAGATAGGAGCATGCACCAAATCATCTGTAAGATATGGTCGGAGGAATGCATGCCCGATGAATGGAACCTCAGCATTGTTTGCCCGATCCTGAAAAAGGGAGATCCTCTAAACTGCGCCAACTACAGAGGAATCAGTCTGCTTAACATCGCCTACACGATCCTCTCTGCCGTAATATGTGAACGTCTGAAGCCTTTCGTCAACGACGTCAACAATCTGATTGGACCTGGAGCCTGCTTAAAAGTGTTTCATATATATATGTCTGGTTTTGGCATCCCTGCCCTGCCATCCTGCGGTAGAACCTCCGAACTTCATTCCTGCTGTTGGTTCTCTCAACATCCTCGATCTGACGCTTCTCATGCTCCCTCTTTTTTCTTCTGAGAAGCCGGCGTTCCTTTCTCCTCTTGCAAACGTTGCTGTTTCTTTCTTTTTTGCAGGGCAACCTGTTTCCGTCTATTTGCTCACGTGTGACTTCATTATGCGATACCCATTGTGGATATCCCTTTGAGGGAATTTAGTACCATCGTCTTCGGTGCGTTATTAACGGAGAATCGGTTTTCTTCACCTGTTCTAGATTACAACCCTAAAAATTCAACTAACAAATGCTTTTTTTATCAATTCCTTTTTATTTTTAGAAAATCCTCCAAAACTTGACAAGGACCTGAAGGGAGAATACTTGAAGCCCGGCTTTGAGGAGAATTTCTTGAAGGAATTCGAAAAGCAGCGGAAAATGCTCGACACCGATTTGGATGGAGAGTAAGTGCTTACAACGAAATTCAAGACAAAAACGAGAAATAATAAAACAAAAAATGCTTCCCTATAGGATCTTCGCCAATCAATTGCACTCCCTTTTGCAGAATGTTGGCCCCGAAATGTCCAACATCTTGCCACGCAACCATCAGAATCGCACTAAAATGATTGAACCCAAGAAGAAGCTCTCCGACGAAGAAACCATTCTCGGCCGCATCCATGGCACCATTTCGGACGAGGGCTCACGTCCACCGGCTAAAAGAGGTCCTGATATGATTGCGCCGCCTATAAAAACACCCTTCGGCGGTGTCTTCGAAGGAGTCTATCAAGTGAGAAGACATTTCAGTCTGTGAAAACGTTTTTTTAATACAAAACTTTTAAGGGTCCGAAAATGTTTCGTCAGAGTGTAATGACTCAAACTATACGCAAGCCGGACGGCTCCTATGAGACAACCAAAATTACCCAGGACTCAGAGGGTAATACAACAACAACAACAACTCGCACCATTAATGGTAAATCGGAAACGGTAACTTCGTACAACAACAACAGCACCAAGAAGAACGAAAACAATGAAATGGCAACGACCCGCAATTCGTCGTCAATTGAAAGTGCATCGACCTTCTCGGACCGTAACATCTATGTGTCCAAACAAGGTTATGCTCTTCCAATGAACCTCTGGTGACCAGTGGTCCCCAGTACCACCACCAATAACAACAACAGAACCGCAACAAAAACAACAACAATTGCAAACATTAATGCTGCATCCATTATTTTGATTGGCATTGGCATTGGCATTGGCAATTGCTGCTGCTGCATTACCATTTTCTTCAAAATTATCTTTCAAATTTATTACGTGTTAGTTCGTAGAGTCCTTAGTGTTTGGTGTTTTAGATGAAACTCGTAGTCGTAGGCCCGTCCCCCTATAAAACAACAACAACAAAACAAAATAACATTAACGGCAACACACAAGCTGTTTCTTAGTATTTCTTGTTTTGTACGCTGTGTCGCGTGTACATGTAAAACTACAACAACAACCAACCACACACACAGAAAACAACAAAAAAACTCAAACAACAAACTTCTCTTTTTTTGTTTTAAACTAAAGACAAACATTTAAATTCAACAAAAATTACTCAAATCATTGCTCGCGCTTTGCCGCACGATCTGTCTCTCTGTTTAAAAACAAAAAAGGAACTCTCTCGCTTTGGCAGGGAGGGGAGCATTCGAGTGCTAAACAAAAACAAAAGAAAAGAGTCGGCGACCTCAGAAGTAGTGGGCTTCGAGCTTCGGCGCTGCTGGTTGATGTGTTAATTAGACAACAAAAAAAAAACAAACAAACAAAAAAACAGATGCGTATTAGTTTTGGTTTATTCTAATGTCTGTATGTATTGAGTCGGTGGTCAAGGATCAAGGAGTGAGGTGTAACAATCAATATTCAAACAACACACTTACACCTATAGGTGGGCGAGATAAAGAATGACAAACTTAACAAAACACCATTCAGAACAAAAAAAACATTCTCTTTCGAAAAAAACGGGAAAATTTCATTAATTTTGTTTCGATATTATTTTTTCGAATTTCGTTTTTGTTTTGCAAATTAAGTTTTCTTTGTCTCGAAGACTTTTCACCTTAAACAAAAAATTAATCTTAAGTTAATCAAAAATTTACAAATTTGATGAGATCAAAATTTTAGGAAATAAACAAAAAAATTGAAAGCAAGTTGCCAGGAGTCAAACTGGAAAAAAGACAAGTCGAGGCAAGCATTATTTTTTGTTAACTCACATATCAACTTTTTTTTCTATTTAAAATCTGACGTATGCTTTTTTTTTAAAGATTTTTTTCGTTTCAATTTTTATGATTTGGCAAAAGAATGGTCTCCAATTGTAAGAAAATGATAATATTGTATTGACGTAATTCTTAAATTTAAAATTAAAACAACAAAATCATCACTGAAAATTAATATTCAATTATACTCTATATTCTATCAATGAATCAAATAAATTTTAATGTATTAACTACATGAATATATGTGTGCAAAATCAAATAAAAATGGCGTTTGTCTTATTTCCTTACACCTTACTACGTGGGGTTGTACCGATACCGATATCAATGACAGAGGTGAGTCTGTGAGCCACTTTTTGATCACATTTTAAAAACTAATCTAGTATTAAGTAACGTCACTAGAAATCGAAAAGGAGTCCTCGATATCACTCTTGTCTCAATACATCTCTCGAATAAAATATTGAATAGGAGAGTATCAAAGGAGCACTCGTTCTCCGACCATAGATACATCCAATTCATCCCTATCGAAGAAACTCCAAGCCAATATCAAGGCTAAATTCAGATGCATAATCCTCATCTACGCTAACGCCCCCAATGAGGAAAAGGATAAAGACAGCAAAGAGAGGTTCTACGAGCTCCTCGACAAGACCTATGAGGCTATGAGCAATATGCCCTAGCTATGACTTGGAGATTTTAATGCTAAGCTGGGTAGAGAAGAAATCTTTGGCGGAATAATCGGAGGACATTGCCTACACGACACCACCTCCGATAACGGATTTAGGCTAATCAATTTCTCTGCGGGGCGAGATGTAATGGTAGCAAATACGCTATTAACACATCTCGATATCCACAAGTGGACATGGAAATCTCCGGATCAATCAACCGTCAACCAAATTGATCACATTGCAATCGACGTATGACCCTTCTCTAGCATGCAAGATGTCTGCACATTCCGCGGTGCCAACATCGACTCGGACCACTACCTTGTTGTAGCCAAGGTACGAATGCGGATATCCCGATCAAGGCCAACACGTGAAAATTGAAAATGCTAGGAGAAAATTCGACGTCAAACGGCAAGAGATTGCAAGATCCTTTTCCGATCGTGTCTCCGAAAATCTCCTCAGATGTCTTTTGCTGCCAGCACAAAATGTAGAGAACCAGTGGCAACACTACCAATCAGCCATCAGAGATACCGCCTCTGAAGTGCTAGGGTTTACACGGCCATCACAGCGAAACCCCTGGTTTGATGACGAGTGCCGGCGAGCACATGCAGCTAAACATGAGGCATACAAAGCGGTGCTGCAAAGAAGGATACGAGCAGCTCATGAGCTCTACGAGCGGAAAAGGAGAGAAGAGCATAAACTTCTCAGAAAGAAAAAAAAGGAGCATGAGAAGCGCGTGATCGAGGAGATAGAGGGATGTCACAACAAGAACGAGGCTTGTTTTACAAAAAGGTCAAACAAACCTCCAGGGCTTATACACCCTGAACCGAAGCCTGTAGAGACATGGGAACATCGTAATAGAACCACAGCCAGTGCTGAGGATATGGAAAGACCACTTTTCCAAGCTGTATAATAGCGATGACGAGGAAAATTCCGCCAGGAATATAGAACCATTCAATTTGGGTGCAGCAGGCCAACAATTCCATCTACCCGACATTGACGAAGTGAAGATAGCGACTTCTGAACTTAAGTCGAACAAAGCCGCTAGAGCAGACGGGATAGCCGCCGAACTGTATAAAGCCGCTGGAGATTATTTGGTAAGGAGCATGCACCATGCTCATCTGCAAAATTTGGTCGGAGGAAAGCATGCCCGACGAATGGAACCTCAGCATCGTGTGCCCGAACCTCAAGAAAGAAGATCCCCTGAACTGCACCAACTACAGAGGTATAAGTCTCCTTAGTCCTTAACATCGCCTACAAGATCTTGTCTGCCGTGCTGTGTGAACGTTTGAAGCTCTTTGTCAACAACCTGATGGGTCCTTAAGAGTGTGGTTTCAGACCTTGAAAGTCTACCATCGATCAAATATTCACCCTACAGTGGATCTTGGAGAAGACCGAGGAACTTCAAATCGATACCTATCACCTTTTAATCGATTTCAAGGCCGTGTATGACAGTGTCTATAGAGGCCAATTATATAGAGCAATGTCTAGTTTTGGCATCCCAGAAAAGTCCGTCTATGTAAGATGACAATGGAAAACTCACGCTGTTCCATCATGGTCGGGGAAACCTAACGGACTAATTTGTCCGTTGTCATGCGATTTCTTCAACATCATTCTTGAAAAGATTGTGCAAATCTCCAACGTCAACACCAGAGGCACAATGTTTCTAAAGTCCGTCCAGCTACTAGAATACGCCTTCTACCTGAGCGTCGAACTTGTCGAACTTGTCAATGATTCTCGGGAATTATTTCTCCAGAAGAGTACCTCTCACTAAACTATTTAGTGATGTACTCAAGGAGCAAAACAAAATCGTGGTTGCGGTCATTGATAGGAGTAATATCGATGGCACGATTACCTCTGACCGTTGGCAGATGGTGAAACTGAGGCTCTCGGCTGGCTTCTTCAAAGACATGCGAGGGCATCAGGGTCCACCACCTGTAACAAGCGATGGGGGTTGTCATCAAAGTCATGTCAAACTCATCGTTTGTAACGACCAGAGGTCGCGCGATCTATATACGCTAGCTGTTAGCATGCTGGGCGAAGTTTAGCCAGGCGCAAGACTAGAGGTTGTTGCTAAGGAGGACATTCCTTGCAGGCCCGAGCTCCTCGCGCTTGGATCCCAAATCCCAATGGAACCCTCATGTTTAGAAGACATCCATGAGATGATCAGGATAAGCAACCCGGACCTCTCTTGTCACGACTGGAAGATCACGAATCTGGAGGAGCCGAAGGGTCTTTATCGAAGTGCGATTATCGTAATCAATAAAGACTCTGCAGCTTTTCTGGCGCGAAACAAAGGAGTGATTAGATACGGGTTCGAAACGATTACGCTCCGTGTTTATAAAAAAGAAAACCTTCTTCAGAAGCTGTGTCGCAGGCCGTTAGGGGCCCAAGTGCTACTATCACCTTCCAATCCTTGGATGTCGATGACGATGTGCCTGAGCCCTCCTGTCGCAGCACAGTCTTCTTCCGCCAACATCAAAAGTTTATCCCTAATGGAGATTGATGACTCACTCGACAAAGTTCTCCTCAATGAGGACGAAGATGAACTGTTAGTTTTCTCTTCGTCTAAACTGGATGATCTGGATAACACAGTGGTGGAGGATGATCTGCCTAGGTGAGTTTCATTTTGATTACATTTTCAAAACTAATCTAGGTGTAAGTAACGTAGGTAATAAACCCACCTTTGTCACAAGAAATCGACAAGAAGTCCTAGATATCACTCTTGTCTCGATACATCTCTCGAATAAAATATTGAATTGGAGAGTATCAAAAGAGCACTCGTTCTCCGACCATAGATACATCCAATTCATCCCTATCGAAGAAACTCCAAAACCAATCCAATTCCGGAATTATCGGAAAACAGATTGGTCAACTATGGGACAACCTTAAAAAGTCCCGTATGCGCTCTTGAACTCGACCAAAAAGTCCATTAGCTTACAGCAGCCCTCAATAAAGACATGGAAGCTGCCTGCCCCCTTACTACAGTGCAGGGAAAGAGGAAACCATACTGGTGGGCTGCTGAACGAGAAACACTTAGGAAAGGTTGTAGAAGACTTTTCAATCTTGCAAAAAAGTCTAGATTGGGATTCTTACCCCTCAAAAAGTATAAAAAAGAATTGAGAATAGCCAAGAGATCCTCACGGAGATCCTTCTGTACCTCAATAGAAGAATATGCGGAGGCATCGAGATTAAGGAAGATTCTCTCGACAAATCCAACCATGCCTAGCTGTCTTAAAAACTCAAATGGTACATGGACTAACTCCTGCGAAGATACGCTAGACCTGCTACTGGACACGCACTTCTCAGATAGCTTCAAATCCGTTAATACAACAAACCCTCCTAGGTCTGGTACTAACTTAACTTTCCTTCAAGGTCTAGTTACAAAGGAAAAATTGGCATGAGGCTCAGAATAGTTTCGAACCTTATTATAATCTCCAGGTCCAGATCAAATCATACCAGCTGAGCTACAACATACCAGCGATTTAACTTTGCCCATCATTGAGATGATCTTCAAAAGTTGTCTAGATCTGGTCCACCTCAGCGATGGAGAGAAGTGAAGGTAGTATTCATCCCCAAGGTGGACAAAAGCTCGCATGTCAACCCTAAAGATCTTAGACCTATTAGCTTATCATCATTCATTCTTAAAACTCTGGAACGATTGATCGATATCCATTTACTTAATAGCATTGTTAAGAGACCATCTATGTCTCAGCATGGTTACTACAAAGGGAAATCGGTAGAAACAGAGTTGCATTCTCTGGTTAGAACTATCGAATACTCCCTAGAGCAAAAGGAATACACTATGGTTTTCTTCCTGGACATTGACATTGTCGACATTGTCAACAACGTTGACACATCTGCTATCACTTCTGCTATGACGACCCTTAACGTCGAATACTCACTTTGTGACTTGTGTGAATGCTTAAAAGCAGGATCATCAACTAAGATGGGAGATTTTTGTACAAAAAGGTCTGTTGGCAGAAGCACGGAGTTGCAGTATGGTGGATTGCACTGGAGAAAGTCACTTAGTGCGACAAACTCAGCAGAGTCCAACGCACTGCATGTCTCTGCATAAGCAGGGCATTGAGAACCACACGTAAAATATAACAAAGCGAAGCTGCTGAGAACGAGGACAAATCGATTCGTCATGATCTTCTCGTTTTAGCAATAGTGCACATTTTTGTTCGGTGTCAGTCTGTTAATTAAATTACAAAGCATCAAACAAGTCATCCTACATCTGAAAGCATTACTTTACCAAACATTCGAAACATAAACTCACAAATAAAAGATAATGTCTAACTCGTAGTTAATTTTTGTTCCTGTTAAATCTTTCGAATCCCATTTCCAAAGCAAAAACAAAAAAATCTTGTACAAAAGGAGTTACCTGACATTAAGTCCAGGGAAATGACATTTAACGCAGTAAAACTTTTCATGGCTGCAAAAATGAAATTCATGGTAAGAAAACGCAAATAAAAAGAAAGTTTTCCTTTCTCTGTCTTTCAGTGACCTATTTAAATTTATAATGAAGTTTGATCTTAAAGTAACAATCCCACAAAACTTTACTTTTTGAATTTATATAAACTTGGAAAAAATATTCGTCTGTTATCAATACGCTGTTAAAGACGGTATCCTCATCGTCGTCGCCGTTCGTCCTTTTCAAATTAACTTGATTTTACAAAACGATCAAAACAAAAACTACGATACACCCTCGGTTATCCTTTTAATGTCAAAGCATGTGTGGTTTTTAGTTTGCTGGGATCTAGGATTTGTTTTTGTTCGGTGTCGGTCGGTTATGGTCATGGTTAAAACTCCTCATAACAATGGTTAACATATACGAAGTTAGAATAACGAGCGGTTGAGTCGAGATAGAGCTAAAAAGTTCATGGATATGGGTTTTTGATATTTGAATTTCAAAATTGTTTTGGGAGATAGATGCAGCTTGGGTTTGTCTGCTTCAAAGGCACTCTTGAATTAATAAAACATTAGAAATATTATACGAAGGACGTTTTACTGACTCACTTTTGTGCTGGGTTTTTTCGTTTGTCATTCAATTATTTCTTGAATATTTTGTATTTTGATAATAGAAAATTGAAGCAAGTAATAACACACACATATGCTAATTTCCTTTAAGGATCTAGAGTGCTCTTGTTACATTTAATCAAGTTAGTGCTGAATTTATAACTAGACTATTTATGAGTCAGATGAACAACCATCTTGGTTAGAATCAATTTAATTTCTTTAAGGATGTAAACTCATTGTTTGTTTTCCTTTATTAACTTCTCACTGTGTGACCTTCATTTCAAATTGTCACACGTAATATAAACCATGGCTTTTCGCATATCCTAAAGTTATAATTTAATGTTCAGCAGTTGGTGGACTTTGATGTTAATCAGGTTTGTTGATTATAAATTAACAATCCTCTTAATAATGCTGAAATGTCATTTTAATTTAATGAAAAAGTTTAGTTAATTAAATTAGGTACTCCCACTTACACAGGTCACATTTTAATTTGGTTTGAATTTGATAGCAGGAACATGGAGGAAAATGGTTATTGAAAAAATCAAGCTTCACACAATTATTTTATTTATTGGACTTTTATTAAAAAGGTTGTAGTTTTGAATGATTTTTGAACTGTAAACAATGAGAAAAATATTATGGAAAGAACTTTGAGGATGAACCAACGAATTTACAATTTTAGGTTTAAGAAGAATTCAAATTTCAAATTTCCAAGTCAAAAAATGATTATGATGATGATATAATATGATAATACATTTGGATTATGTTTGGGTTTAAGATTAATCCATACCTACAGACCTATTCGTAATTCGCTCTAAGTCTTCTTTGTTGCAGAAAGCTTCATGCTCTGTATTCTGTAAGGCCATACTGTAGACAACCGCGATACAGCTGAATGTCATATAAAAAATTGGAAGTTCAATAACATAAGCGGAATACAAAAGAGTATCGAGTGTAGAACCTTGTGGTACACCAGGTACATTTGCCAAAAGATTTGACAGGGATTCACTGGCTGGAAAATAATAATTTAGTATAAGCTTTCCACATACATTGACTTGGTTAATACAATCGAAGGCCTTGAAAAATCAGTCAAAACTAAGATCGTAATTTTGTCTCTATACAGTGATCCAAATTGATAAGGGCTGAGCGGTGAGTTATTACATTGATAAGAATTCATTTTTTATGAAGGATCCTTTCAAAGCTGTTTATGAAAATGACGATACAGAAAAAGTTCTCTTTTGACGTTATTAGTTAGGGTAGTGGTTCAAGTAATTTCCTGGGTAAAAGCCGGACGTCAAAATAATATTGACGTTAAACGTTATGTGACATAATTGGCAAACGAGCCCAATTTCATCGGTTTTATTTCCCGTGATTACTTGTTTTTCGAAATAAATTATTAACCTGTTTTATAAATTATTTTTATTAGCTGACCCGTCAGACTTCGTTTTGCCTAATTAAATTGCAATAAAGTCCTGTCAAAATGATTTGTAATGTGACATTTTTTTGTTCTTACATATTTTATAGTCGGGGCAAAAAATACTCCTGAACAGAAGCGTCACCCTGGTGATAGGGCGTTGTGAATAAGAAATATACTTAAATTAAACATATATAAGCATTTAAAAATAAGTAATCTCTTTATTGTTAATCATGTGAACCATAATTATTAACAGAAATCACTTTTATTTTCATTATAGTGCTTTGTGTATCTCTGTTTGATTATATCTCACTTTGATTTGCTAAATTGTCCTCAAATCGTCTGCATTGTTTTTTTTTATTCGTATGGATCCATCTTTAAAGAAATAAGCGACATCAAAAAAACTAAACAAAATGGTAAGTATACGCCACGTTGGCTGCTTATGATTTTTTTTTTAGATTAACCTACTTAAAAAGGCAGGAAAAAAGTCAACACTAAACATACTCACCTGAACACGTACATATGTATATGATGCTCGAGAAAATTCGATTGCTTCTAATTTTCGAATATTATTTGATGTTATTTCCCAGATGATTTTATTATTAAAGCAAACACATTACTTGCTATGTTTTTACTGTTCAAACTGCGAGCATAAGGAAAGGTGGAAAATACGGAGAGAGCTTGGGAGGAGGTTTCAATTTACATTTAGTATTGAATTCCTTAAATG